>CM028137.1:189473125-190117500 GCA_016271365.2 Neoceratodus forsteri | reverse complement strand
ATGTGCAGCAGTCACGATAGAGCTCCATTGAGCTTGCTCACTCCCCCCTCTCTCACTCGCTCATTCTGTTTCTCCCACTGCTGCAGGCTGCCCTTTTGTAGTGGGCCCCAGTGTGCATTGCTGCCTTTTTCTGCCCACAAAGAAATCTGCAGCAGTCCCGACACAGCTCCATTGAGCTCGCTCACTCCACCTCCCTCACTCACTTGTTCTGTGTCTCCCAGCACTGCAGGCTGCCCTTTTGTACTGGGCTCCAGCCTGCATTGGCACCTTTTCCTGCCCACAAAGAAATCCGCAGCAGTCCCGACAGAGCTCAGTTGAGCTCAGTCACTCCCCCCCCACCACTCGCTTGATCCTAATCTGTCCCAAACACTGATTTCCGACAGCAACTGTGGTATTCTGTGTCGAAAGTGCGAAAACACATTTCGGCCAGGATGTGAAAAATGACAGCTAGTGTTCATAAGGAGGTGTGGAAAAATGCCAGTGTTGAAAATGTGGCTTGAAAATATTACTACTTTGCGAAGTTACAATGGTGCGTGGAAACTGCACAACACATGCTCTTAACACAGTCATTTTATGGACTTTCATCACAAAATTTTCAACATATGCATTTTAGGACCTCTGCTCATGAACAGTCTCAGTGTGATTTTCTTAATGTGTCCCGAACACTGATTTTCCACAGGAACTGCGCTATTGTGCACCGGAAGAGCAAAAACACATTTAGGCCAGGATGTGAAAAATGACAGCTGCACTGTTAATAAGGAGGTGTAGAAAAATTGCAATGTTGAAAATCTGGAGTCAAAATATTGCAAAGTTGTGAAGGTACAAGCGCGTGTGGAAACTGTGCAACGCACGCTCGTAGCACACTCATTTTATCAACTTTCATCACAAAATTTTCAACATAGGCATTTTAGGACCTCTGCTAATGAACAGTGTCACTGTTCTTTTCATAATATGTCCTGAACACGGATTTCCCACAGTGACTGTGCTATTCTGAACCAGAAGTGCGAAAACACATTTCGGCCAGGATCTGAAAAACGACAGCTGCACTGTTCATAAGGAGGTGCAGAACAATGCAATGTTGAAAATCTGGAGTGAAAATATTATAAATTCGCAAACTTACAAGCGTGCATGCAAACTGCGCAACGCACGCTCGTAACACAGTCATTTTATGGAGTATAGGCACCAAATTTTCAATATAGGCATTTTAGGACCTCGGCTCATGAACAGTGTCACTGTCATTTTTGTAATCTGTCCCAAACACTGATTTCCCACAGCAACCACGCTATTCGTGCCGGAAGTGCAAAAACACATTTCAGCCAGGATGTGAAAAATGACAGCTATACTGTTCACAAGGAGGTATGGAAAAATGTCAATGTTGAAAATCTGGTGTGAAAATATTGCAAATTCACAAAGTAATGAGTGTGCATAGCAACTGCGCAACGCATGCTCGTAAAATAGTTATTGTTTTGATTTTTTCCACCAAATTTGCAACATAAGCTTTTTGAGAGTCCACCTCATGAACACTGGCACTGTCGTTTCGTTAATCGGTCCCAAAAGGTGATTCTGCAGAGCGACTGCGAAATCACCTCTCCAGTGCCGATTAACACCATGACAATGGCAAATTAATAAAGGTGTCTAAACCCATTGAAAATTTGGTGCCAAATTCCAAAAATTACTGAGATATGCATCAAAGTTGAAAAAACCCTATTTATTCCATTATACAGCTTACGGCATTTCCTCAGTTGCGATCGGCTTTGAAGAGTGCAGGCGTGTTCCGGTCTACCGAAGATCATCGCGCCAGACTCCAGAGGTAAGTATGGGATGAGGGGGGGTGTGGGGAGGCAGGGTGCACAGTGGGTGGGCATGGGTTGCGGGAGGGTTCCAGGGAGACCGCCAAGGGACCGTTTTCTTTTTTCACAGGTCAAAAAAAAACAAAAATGCGGGACCGTTTTTTGTTTTCAGGAGCATGTGGGACGCTGGGTGGGCTCCCAGCGTGCCAACCAGACTCTTTTGGGGGTAGCTGTAGCCAATGGGGATTGGGCATCTATCAGCACACAACAAAGGGGGCCACATCATGCCGCAGGGATTGGACACCCTGTCGGCACACAACAAAGCGGGGGTGACATTATGCCAGCGGGATTGGGCACCACCATCAGCAAAAAACCAGGGGAGGGGACATGATGCTGAGGGTGATTGGGTACCCCCTCAGCAAATGGGGGGAATGCAAGGGAGCCCTGCAATGAGGGGTCGGTCCCTCATTTCAGCGGATGATGCTGCAATGTTGAGGTGGCTGCTGACTGCAGTGGCTAAAACCTCTCAATGTTGTGGCACTCTGGCTGAACTAGTGTCAGCAGCAGCATGCCATGCCATTGGGGAAAGTGGGCTAAGCCTTTAAAAGCTGTGAGGGCATTGGCCACAACAGTGCCGCGCCTCCACAACCTGCTTCTGGCAACCTGCCGCAATATGTTTTTTGCGCATGCGCGCAATCAACATAAAAATGTGGAGGCAGTGTAAGACAAGACAAGCTAGGGAAGAAAGAAGCACTGGATGACCAGTTTGAAACATGACTGAGTTGTGGGAAGTCAGCAAGGGAGAGAGGTAAAATATGAGTTTAGTGGGATGTAGATTACAGTATACAGTTTGAGGGTAAGTCAAACACTAGAGGGCAAAGTGGAGGGACAGATGTAGGAGGTTTCTTTGCTAAAGTGACTGGCATTAATTAAATTTGTAAACTAAAGCAAATACTAGCCAAGACCTACAAACAGTACAATTATAGTTCACTTTGGTTCTTTCCACATGAATGCTAAAGTAATGCTAACAGGCACTAAATAAAAAAAAAGTATTGTTACTGACATTGCATTGGTAGCTAATCACATAACTTGGTAATGTACTCAGATGAGTGAGTGCAGAATATAGATAGAGAGAAATGACCAAAAGCTGGTTGTGATCCAGCTGTGGAAGAGCCTTTGTGCATTGCCTGAATCACCAATGCATATAAGTAGAAGGGACAGAAGCATAAAAAGAGCCAGGAGGTTTCAAACATGGACTAGAAAAACTACTTTCAGTAACACACTAATGGTTCACCATTTACAACACAGATATGAGTAACATATAAGTCAATCCAAGTAAAAATGAAGCTAAGGTAGCAAGACAGCAAAGATGCTAAAACTATATATCAGAAAAAAACATAATCTACATAAAAAAGGAGGCTTTGCAAAGGAAGCAGGGGCCCAAATTCAGTTACGGTCTGAAGAGGTTTTTAATTAGGACAGTAGATAAAAGATCACTTATTACCAGGTGAGTTCACAAGAATTGTAGATAAGTTTAGAAGGAGAGGGAGGCATGATGAATTCATTTTGTAGATAGGGAGCATAAAAAACCTGGGCAGGAGTTAAAAATGGGATTAGCAGTGATAGGTTAAATAATATAGAGCTTCTGCACCAGGAAACAGAGTGAGACTGGGTCAATGTATATATTGATGGTTATTACCCCTGCCTTGTGAGCTCAGACAATGTTGAGGGACCTGGGTCATTAAACTCTTGATCAGAGATTATATCCCTGGTAGCGTGGTGCCTCCACCAAGAGAAAATTAATATGGACCTGATGTAAGTAAGGTACAACCCAGTACAATGCTGTACTTCCCCAAAAGATCATGACACCTATGAACCAATAGAGTGCAATAATAGTCCTCACAAAGCATGGAACTTAACACGCCATGGGCTTGAATTATGAAATGGCACTTAACTGTTGTGCTACCTCACATAGTGTACCACTAAATAAGCACCTTCTGATTCAGAAAAAGCATCGACAGTTGTGCATGTCGGGCTACTCCCAATCATGAATTCTGCAGTGCCATCATGGTAGCGCCTAATGAATATTCATGACCCACTTTACATGCTGTGTGGGTTGTCACAGGTATCACAGCGATACAGAATGCAATCTGAACCACAACTAATTTGAGCACTCAAACAGTGAGTGCTCAATATACTATAGAGCAGGTTATATTTGATGCTAAATAATTTTAGCTATATCTGCTTAAGTGATAATTACGCTAAATGTGATACAACATGGGCAAAAGCAGTACATTATGGAGGAGGACCACAAAGTGCAATGGGGTAGCATGAAAGGTTGAAGAAGCCCTGGTTCCACAAAGCTGAAAACAATATGGTACTGGAACTAAAGACTTTCAACTGCTCTGCCTTATTTGGCCCAAAAGCGCTGTGTGCCAAGTGACAGCAGGCTATACAGAGGACCATTAGCAAGATGGTCAGCTCCACAGAGGTCTTCCCAAGGGGAATCAGTGACCTCCAGAGATGCTGGGGAGAGATAAAGTTAGTGGTGCAGTGCAAGGTAGCAAGCCTGAAGTGGACCCACATAAACACAGGAGTTGGTATTGCACCCAAATCTCTTATAACAGCAGCAGAGGAATGCCTACTTTTTTGCATGGATCCCATATGTATCTATGCCATTTCACATGGTGTGGACACATCTGTTCCCGATGATGGCACAGTAGGTATACCTGTCATAGGAGGCATTTGGCCACACAGTATGGTGTCAGCGGTTCTGGGGGGGAGTGCAGAGTATGTTGTTAGTGGTCCTGAAGGGGGTACAGCATGATGTCAGTGGAGCCAGGAAAGGCATAGCATGGGTTTACTATGGGCTCACAGCATGTGGTTTTGTCGTCTTCCACAGACCCAGGCAGTGCAAGGAATGAACCAGGTAACATTCAGGATACTGATGGTGTACATTTGGTAAATGGTATATGGCTGTACGATGCATGGGATGCTATGCAGGCATACCATGCCATGCCATGTTGATGTGTGACTATCAGATGTTTATTACTAGTCACACATACAGTGGTGCCAGTCAGGGTGCAATGCAAAACTGCCACATACTACAGTAGAGTTATTGCAGTAAACAAGGGAATTTCAATGACAGTTAATCCCTTTAGTCAAGCAGTAACTCGAAACACTGCATTGCATCTTGGCCAGCACCACTGTACTGTATGTCGTATGTTCTCCCACAGGTATGGACATGCATGGGGAGGACAGTGTTTAGGAACCCCAGGATGACCAGGGCAGGATGAATGCATGCACAGAGGATGACTCAGTGCCATGCCAGTCTGCAGCATCATCCATAAGTGGTTCCAATGATGCCAAGAGAAAGACCACTGTTGAGAGAAGGAGTAAGGTCAGTGAAGTGCAGTCCATTGTAGATAATCAGCAGTTCAGTAATGAAAGGCTGACAGAGATAGAATAACTTCCTAGAGACCTTGTCCCATACACTGGCCATACTCATGGGTACCTTCGACAGAGTGGCAACCTCATTTGGTATCACAGCACTAGAACTTAAAGCAGGGGAGTCCATGAATAGCATGTGATACAACATGGAAAAGAGCAGTACATTATGGAGAAGGACCACAAAGGGCAATGGGGTAGCATGAAAGGTTGAAGAAGCCCTGCTTCCACAAAGCTGAAAACAAAATGGTACTGGAACTAAAGACTTTCAACTGCTCTGCCTTATTTGGCCCAAAAGCACTGTGTGCCAAGTGACAGCAGGCTATACAGAGGACCATTAGCAAGATGGTCAGCTCCACAGAGGTCTTCCCAAGGGGAATCAGTGACCTCCAGAGATGCTGGGGAAGAGATAAAGTTAGCGGTGCAGTGCAAGGTAGCAGGCCTGAAGTGGACCCACATAAACACAGGAGTTGGTATTGCACCCAAATCTCTTATAACAGCAGCAGAGGAATGCCTACTTTTTTTGCATGGATCCCATATGTATCTATGCCATTTCACATGGTGTGGACACATCTGTTCCCGATGATGGCACAGTAGGTATACCTGCCATAGGAGGCATTTGGCCACACAGTATGGTGTCAGTGGTTCTGGGGGGGGTTGCAGAGTATGGTGTTAGTGGTCCTGAAGAGGGTACAGCATGATGTCAGTGGACCCAGGAAAGGCACAGCATGGGTGTACTACGGGCTCACAACATGTGGTTTTGTCTTTCTCCACAGACCCAGGCAGTGCAAGGAATGAACCAGGTAACATTCAGGATACTGATGGTGTACATTTAGCGAATGGTATATGGCTGTATGATGCATGGGATGCTATGCAGGCATGCCATGCCATGTTGATGTGTGACTATCAGATGTTTATTCACTGAACTACACAGCCAGTATAGTGTTATGCTTGTGTAACTGTGTTAGTTTTGGTTGTGGCCATTCGCACTTTCTATTCCAGAGGAATTACCATCCTGTGGGGTACAAAACAAGAAACTCTCGGAGAGGGTTTTGCCCCTAGAGGAGGTGCTTATGAATGATTCCCGTAGCTAAAAATTCTGCCTAGGTCCCCTAGGAGAGGCGCTGCCGCTGGAGGAGGAGGGGAGGATGGTGGGGCAAAGGCAAAATGCTTCACAGTGAGGCTGAGAGGAACTGCTTAAATAGCTCAGGAAGTGGGAGTGGCTGGCTGCTTGGCCATTGAATTACAGGCAAGCCTTTCAATTCACTGACCTACGCAGCCAGTATAGTGTTATGCTTGTGTAACTGTGTTAGTTTTGGTTGTGGTCGTTCGCACTCTCTATTCCAGAGGAGTTACCACCCTGTAGGGGTACGAAGCAAGGAACTCTCGGAGAGGGTTCTGCCTTTAAAGGTACCACGGGACAGTTCCCGTGGCTAAAGGTACCTTAGGAATCCCCAAAAGAAATGTAGTATCATCCCCAAAGGAGGCAACATGATGCGTATGAACAAGCAGTAACAGTGACGTAGAAGCAGTAACTGGAACATAGTAGTAGAGAAGAATAGTAATGGCTTGCATTGAGAGAAGGGGATCCCCTAAGGAGAGAGGGAATGGCAGGACATCCTCCACCTCCATCCAACAATGGAACCTACCTAAGGAAACTAGGGGAAAACTATGCTAAGTGTTATGACCCGAGGCAACGGAGGAAAGAAAAAAACCCTATGAGGAGGAAATCTCTGGGGATCCAAGGTCTAGGTCACCTTCCCTCCAGGCTTGGGAAAATGTATTTAGTGACGGCTCTGCAGCTGCAATTTGGAAAAACCAATTAAAGGGAGCTGGAAAATATTCCAATTTAGAGGAAGACTCTCACTCAAACCCTCTAGCGGAAACGTCTTGGAAGGTTGTGAGAAAACTCTGCAAGAATACGAACATCCAAGGCACAGAAGGAGAGCAACAACTACTGAGGCACTCACCTGGCCTACCCACCCTAAATCAAACCAGATGAACCAGAGGCAGTCGTGGAGAGAATGCAGTGAAGGTGCCTTGCTAGGGAAACCACTAAAGTCAATGGCCAACCGTTATAGTGGAACACTAGAGCCAAAGGAGATAGATGTAACCACCCTTCACCTCTAGTCTTAAATTCTACACCAGGAGCTGCTGTTGTGTAGCAGGCAGCTAAAGCCAAGCTCAGGGTGAGGACATTCCCAGCTATGGGCCAGGTGAGAAGGATCCCACCCCAAGTTGGACATGCTCGATGATGTGGACTAAATGCAGAGCGAGACAGTCAGCTGCAGGAACCTGCGCCAGATTAGAATGGCTGGCATGCCCCAGAATTAATTGAGAGCTGTAAAGCTGGTGAGCTGAATGAGCACGGTGTGCTGAGATCGTAAGGAGCATTGAATGCTGAGATCTTGCAAAGTCGGATGCAGATTAAGAGCAGTAGAATCCCAGTCGAAGCCGAGGGGATGGCACTAGGCATAAAGCAATGGTTTGCGTACGCAAGGAGCAATGGTTGCATAAGCAGTGGGGACCTGATAGGTCAGTAACCAGTAGTAGTAGTAATAGGTGGACCTGCATAACAACTGTATAGCAAGTAAACAGCACTGAGTTAGGGGCAAGCCAGCCAGACATGAATAGTCAAATCAAGGTGACAAACTCTGAGGATTTTCAGAGGCGAAGACAGGATTTAGAACAAAATTAATTAATCACATAGGCCACGACCCCCCCAAACACCTCCCAGTCCCCACTGTAGGACAAACAAGGAAGCGATGAAAGGCCGAGAACCACATGCAGATATAAAAGCTAGTTTAATAGCCTCAGCAGGAGCTTCAGGTAACCTCAGAGTAAACAAGGTAGAATAGGAATGGGTGTAAACAATGCAGCGGCAGGAAGCAAGTGGGCCTGTACAGCAGTAGTTAAATGAGTACAGTGTTAAAACAGAGGCACTGGGTACAATAGTAATTAAAGTAAACAGTCAGCAGCAGGCTGAAGTTGTAGGTAACTGAAAGCAGTAGCATGCGCTCTGAGTAGGTTTGTAGTTGCAGTGCAGTAAATTGAGAGTTGTAACTGAAAGCAAGCAGAATGAGGCTCTGTAATAGCAGTATGCTAGAGTTTTAAAATAAAAGTCCCCAAAAGAGGAAACCAAAACACAGCAAAACAGAAAAGAGGAAGCCCTCAAAAAAAAAAAAACAAGAAACAAAACACAGGAAGCATACAGCTGGAGGAAAGATACAAACCAGAAGCAGGAAAACAAACACTGAAGTCCAGCAGAGACACACAGAAACAGCAGGCTTGGGGGGTAGGCCCCAGCCAGCTCAGAAGACAAACCAACATAGCCTCCAGCTGCAAAGACAAAATGCTTCACAGTGAGGCTGAGAGGAACTGCTTAAATAGCTCAGGAAGTGGGAGCGGCTGGCTGCTTGGCCATTAAATTACAGGCAAGCCTTTCAATTACTAGTCACACATACAGTGGTGCCAGTCAGGGTGCAATGCAAAACTGCCACATACTACAGTAGAGTTATTGCAGTAAACAAGGGAATTTCAATGACAGTTAATCCCTTTAGTCAAGCAGTAACTCAAAACACTGCATTGCATCTTGGCCAGCACCACTGTACTGAATGTCGTATTTTCTCCCACAGGTATGGACATGCATGGGGAGGACAGTGTTTAGGAACCCCAGGATGACCAGGGCAGGATGAATGCATGCACAGAGGATGACTCAGTGCCATGCCAGTCTGCAGCATCATCCATAAGTGGTTCCAATGATGCCAAGAGAAAGACCACTGTTGAGAGAAGGAAGTGCAGTCCATCGTAGATAATCAGCAGTTCAGTAATGAAAGGCTGACAGAGATAGAATAACTTCCTAGAGACCTTGTCCCATACACTGGCCATACTCATGGGTACCTTCGACAGAGTGGCAACCTCATTTGGTAGTATTGTTACTGCAGTGCATGGTGATCAGCATTGCCATGCCCAACTGGCATGATCATCCCATGTCTAAAATCCCTCTTTCACTGCACCTCTTTTATCTCTAAACTGATTTGGTTATTTCCTTTCATACCCCAGCTCTATCCTCTTTTTCCCCACCTTCCAAACCTACTCCTTTCAAAATGTTGACACTCAATCCCTCTCTTTCCCACAAGCTAACTCATTTGCTGGTCTTCAAGCTCTATTCTATAACTTCCACACTGTTATCCATTCTTCCTCTCTACTCATTGGTCTCTGAAACACCTCCTCTGTGACCTCACAACTCACACTTGCAACTGTACATATAGTACCTAATCTCCTCCAGTCCTACTGGGCTCTCAAAGAGACACTCCACTTCATAGTGCTCCTTATTAAATTACCTACTTTACATTACAATCACTTGTTACTACTCTTCAACTCTTGTACTTTATCTATTGAGTTTAATTTGTGCTTGATAATTTGTTGTTTTGATGCAATTTTTGCAAGCTCTGCACCTATGCATTTTCACTTTCTATAAATTGTTTTTACTGCAGTTTGTAATGGTGAATTGTTTCTTTGCATTATTACTTTCTTCTCCCCTGACTCCCAAGACCCATCTGGCAATAGGCTGTTACCAGCTCAGTATGTCAATCTGGCAATCAATCAATCAATCAATCAACCAATTACTAAAATATTGGCCATGGACCTTTGGAATATGACTGTGGAGAGGAACAGCAGGGCTGGCTTGAAACAATCATTGGGTCCAAGTGGGCAGCTATGCTTTGTGGGGAACATGAGATTATCCTTCAAGTCCTGCACTTGCTCAGTGGGGTAACCGTGTCCAGTAGGAACCATGCTTTGCTGTTGAAGGTGGAGTCCTTCCCTGACAGGACATGGCTGCATGGTTGTCTGTGGCCTAGGTACCCCAGTACAATTGCCCTCTCATCTGCCATCATCAGTACCTGTTGCCAAGTAATATGCATGCAGGAATGCCATGGTGTCACCTATTAAAGGTCTTATACAGGCTGTCCTGAACTACTTAGATGGCAGCAGAAATCCCAGCTATGTGCAGAGTCTATGCTACCTCCCACAGACTACTTCCTGAATACTGTGATGCTTATGTTTGGGGGCAGGGCCAGTACACTAACATCCAGCCTGTTGTGCACATGGTGTTCACATCATGTATGCACTGGCCAGGAAGTACTGCTTTAATGGCTACTGGGCCACAGTTTGCTTTTTTATTACCACATCTGTTTTGTACACCCAGTTACCTCCCCCTGTTCCTTGGCTTGTGTTCCTACCCTCTGTCTCTGTTCTGGTAACATGCAGCATGGCTATTGGAGTGGCAGTGCTGTATTCCACATGCTAAATGGGATGCTCTTCGCAATGGTACAGACTCCAAAAAGCTTCCTGAATTGTGTGATGAGTATTAACGTGTACAACACATTGTAGCTCATCAGCAAGCAAATGCTAGGTGCTTCTTGAATATGACCCTATAGATGATATATGTGTAACCTCCCTACAAATGGGTGTTCCCGAAAGTCTTCCTTGGGTGTGCCTAAATGCCCACTGTTAGGCTGGTATCCTGTGTCTTAAAATTTTAAAAGTGTTGTATGAGAGTGCCTTAATGCCTATGTGCTCTGTCTCTTTAAGAGCTGCCTATAACATGGAGCTTATTTAATCTGAGAGGGGGCTGAGTGTTTCTATGCTCGAGTCCCACCCAGGCTGCCAGATAATCGCTCTGTTCTGCCATCGCTATTTGCGCAGAGGGAGCTCTATTAGAAGTTGTACTTATTTGCTGATTATCTATTAGAATAGTAATGAGTGTAGCTTGTCTAACCTGCCTTCTTTGCAGCATTGACAGTTCTAATTATCACCACCATCTTGGTCCTGAACTGCCAGAATAGGCCAAGCAGTACTTTTGGGGACCCTAAAATGGAGTCTGCCTCAGGGGTCTTGTGGGAGTGAATTTCTGTAGGAATTGTAGTTTTGAGACTTTGGCGCCTAAATGCACCTGGAGGGGGAGCCCTTGCTTTTGACAGACAGATGAATCAATTAATCAAACCTTTTGGACCGAAGGGAAATTCCCAAGCTGCCTGCTGCAGTGAGTCAGTCTGGAGGTAGAATTTGGAGATTGAACAGCTCGAGAGATTTGAGTAGCTGCTTCTGCATAGTTCGCAATGGGAGATTGGTGGAAAGGCTAAATTTGGCCTGTCTGCCTGCTGTCCCTCGAGAGGGAATTCTTTGAAAGCCTTAGCAATTGGACTGTATCTGAATTGGAGTGTGACAAAGCTACTGAAGAGTTACCAGATTTAAACCTGAAGAAGACTGAAGATTTGCTGTATGTGTTCGGCCTGTCAGGACATCCAGTTGCCACTGAATTCCTGGTTTTGCTCAGAGACACTGGTATTGCTGTCGGACTGCTATCTGCATTGTGGTATGGTGATTGCTTTACTATAAATGTGCTGTTTGCTATTAGCAGGTAGTGATTTGGTTCCTCACTGTTTAATTGTGCCACATTTGCTAGAAGCTGCGTCCAGCCTTCCTGGATTGATATCCGAACTGACTTACCTGCCCTGGACCCTGCCACACTAGCCCAGCCAGCTACTTCAGGTGCAGAGAACACCATAGACGAGAGGTCTGCCTGGGGATTAGCCCCCTGCTTAACATCATGAACAGGAATGACACCACAGTGAATCGAATGGGCCCTGCTTCTCCTGCCAAACCAGCAAGTCATCCTGCAGTCTCCATTTCATCCATCCCATGTCCTGTACTGGATAGCGTGAGTAAACACCAGGGTAGCTCCCTGCAACAACAGTTCAATCAAAGTGTGTCATCTAATTTAATTGTTTTGTCTAATCATCATGGACTGAGCCTCTTGGCTCCAAATTACAAATTGTGTGTGGTTGTGCAAGCAGTTTCTTTTCATCAGAAGGCCCCAACCAGCTGCGATGCCGGCCTACCCCTGGCAACATTCCAGGCTAGCCCACCTTACTTCCAACTAGGTACCCAGGGTATGTGACTGTGCAGGGACTAAAAGTGCATGCATAATTGCCTGACTAGATCAGTTTTAGAATCAGTCAACCTGATTATGCCCCTCTCTTGTTCAATTCCACTGAATAAATCAGATTTAATTCTTTTTGCATTTAATCTGACTGTGGTTCCAGTTTGTACCAAAAGCACTGTACTGTTATTTGCTGTGCCTAACCTTGTTTTACAGGGAGTCTCCAGGGTCGAACTGGTGGAACCAGCCCTGGTGGTAAGTGCAAACAGTGTGGGGATTTGTATGCTGAATAGGGGCTACTGTGAAAGTGTTTGTTGCATATTGTCTAGGCCACTAGAGGGGTAAGAGGGGGGTTATAGTGCCTCAGAGGGCTGTACTCAGGTTAGCCTTCTTACTAACAACCCTGTCCTCCGGGTGGAGGCACCCGTTTCAATACCCAGGCCCCTTAGCCTGCAACTAGCCAAGCAGGCAGGGGTAGTAGCCTTTGGGATAGTGCCACCTAGGGGTTACATATGCCCAAACAGTAATTATGAACTAATAAACAAGGGATTAATTGAGAATCAGGAATAGTTCCAAGAAGAAAGAAAGGGGTTAAACAGTAATGTGGTAGTATAGCACTGATCATGGGCTGGTGTTTGATGCCTGATTAAGGGCAATCTAAATTAAATCCAGTGGCTGTACTTCTGTTGCCTTCCTACATACATCCAATTAAGCAATAGCCCTGGCTCTTCTTCAGGTGCCCATCCCAGCTCAGCCCTGCTTGATGATAGCCCACCACCAAACTACATGTGTGCAGTTCTCTTTGATCAGCTGTACTGTTAGACACTATCCATGCCCTGCAGGAAGCAGTAAATACCCTTGTGATTAATAGGAGCTCCTTGTGCTTCACTGGGTTCCCAACCATAGAAGCTGTGTAGGTCCAATGAATATTTCATGTGACTGGCTAGCATTGGTGCACTTAAAAAATGACTGTGTTTCAAACCCAAAAACATCTTGAACCCCAAACTCTAATTTGGTATTTGTAGGCTTGAATGCCTAGTTCATTAGCTGATTCCCAAAATGCAAATAACAGTGTATGTGCTGCATAGACAAGTCCTGAATTACCCAGTCCACTGGGATCTGTATTGGGGCACAGGGTTTAGTAGCATAGTAACTGTGAACTACTCCTCTGGTAGGTTCCAGTCTCTTTCGATCTCAAGTCTCTGGTGTCGTCATGCAAAATCACTGTGGCAGATCCAATCAGACCTCTCCTGACTTCTGCATATAGCAAGCAATCCTCTTCTGTATTCCCACAGGGGCAGCTTCAGCCTGTGAAGCCCAACTGCATTAGACCAACACACCATGTCCTGGCTTCCAGACCCCAGTTTGCTGTCGTTACCAGTACTGAGCAGAGATATTGGCTAGGGGGCATTTCAGAGATATAGCTGCTTTCTTGCACAGGTGGATTTGGGTTGCAATTTAGCAAGTGTCTGTTTGTGCCAGGAGAGTGTGCACAGGGAGGCTTTCATTGTTAACACTGCTCTTATGATTCCCCTTCAGTATTTGTAGGCCCCACTGTACAAACACATGATAATCTCCTTCTCCCAGTAAGAGAAAAACTGTTTGTTTCTAGCAAAAGCACAGTCTGTTCATTCAGTTATTATCTACTGTCCATCCGGCTTTGACTCCATCAGCAGCCACATTCAGACTGGCTCAGTTTTGGAACAGCCCCTGCTATTTAATGCAGATATCCAGATCTCAATTCATTCCTGGAGCTGTCAATCACTCTAGACAGTGATGGAGGTCTACACATACAGAAAAACGTGCGCAGTAGGTCAGTAGTGCTCCTTAGGAATTGATCCAAATACTACAATTCACACACATCTGGGCACTCACAACCTTTGTATAACTGGACTCAAACACTTGACAAACTTTTACTTCATTTTATTTAAAAAGTAAAAATGGAAACACAAACTCTGTATCGCTTGACGCATTTTGGATAGCATTCTATCCTTTCTCAAAAGCTGAGAAAGAATAGAATGCTATCTGAAATGCTCAGTTCCAGGGCCAGAAGATATCAAGTCATGTGTTCTAGTCCAGCAGCTGAAACTTTGGTTAATACCCAGTACTGACACTGTATTGCAGCACTGTGGGGGGGGGGGCGTGTTGCACTGTTCAGGTGCCATCCTTCGAATGAGATGTAAAACTGAAATCCCATATGTCCATACCTGGTGGCAGTTCAGGTAGAAATTAAAGATCCCATGGCACTTATCACAAAACTAGGTAATTTTCCCGTGTCCATGCCGACATCACCCTATCAGTAAAACAAGTACATATAACCAGCTCACCATGCTGCACTTTGGAACCAGCTGTCCTTAGTGTGCTCCTCTAGGTCAAAAATTTCAAATAAAATAATAACAATTTAGCACATACACAGGTGGCAAATGCAACACTGGTAGCGCTATTTATATACAAGTTTTGATCAGAAAGACATTCTGGGCTGAGAAACTTTTCTTGATGTGAAGGGGGTGGTGCTTACAGAGAATTAGGGTACAATGGTGATAATGATTTGACCTCCTGACAACGTATTTCCTCAGTTTCATTGCCTGCTTGTTATGGTTGAGAACTTGAAAAGAAGATGGAACTGGAATTGGGGACAGACTGAGCAGCCAAACAGAGTCTCAGACTATTGTCCTCCCATTATGGATCAAGGTCTGGGTGGGCAGAACTTTGTTTTTTTTTTGTGGGGGCCAGCTTGCCCCACCCACAGGGGGTTCTGGTCCCCAGCTCCACTCACTGCCCCCTCATCACCAGGCTTACCCCCTGGGTGGAGCCACCAGGCAGGTGCCCCCTCCCAGAAAACATGGATCTCTAGCCCTGGCTTGCCCCCCAGGGAGGGTTCGTGGGAGAGGAACCCCCTGGTGAACCATTGTCTGAGCGGGAGCGGCGGCGGAAGTGGGGGCCATCATTACCATAAGGCATTTTTTACTGCTATTTTTCCCTGGGGGTGGGAATGTGCAATGATGCCAGCATCCTCCCTGCCCCCTCTAATGTGTGGTGCCAGCCACAGCAGTACCCCAGCCTCCACCAGAGGTCCACATTACGCTGGACAGTCTTCACCCCTCACTCCAGAGAAGGAAAGCAGTCCCATTAAGATTTTGTTTTGGTGGGACTATGTAGTTGGGGGCATCAGATGGATCACTAGAGCAAGCATTACCACCTACTCTTACAACTGAGATACTTTTGTTGAGGTTTGCAGAAACTGATAATAACCCATGAAATCCTTATGTTAGTGACCTAAACTGTACCTAACATCAGGGACTGGTTAATCACTAAACATACAAGAAATAGGTTAATCAGACTTAAGTCTGGTTTGGTCCCAAAATATTCCTAAACATGCTGACAGCTAGATGCAATCTGAACCGCAACTAATTTGATCACTCGAACAGTGAGTGCTCAATATACTATAGAGCAGATTATATTTGATGCTAAATAATTTTAGCTATATCCGCTTAAGTGATAATTGCGCTAAAATAAAATGGTGCTAATTAGCTAAAACTGCATATTTTCAGTGGGCACAAATTAGGAACAAATTGCAGAGCATGACATCAAATTTGCACAATTGCTGATTAGTGCCATGCTCTGAATATAACTTGCACAATAATGAACAGTTCCACAGTAATGCTTCACTACTTTACGCACCCCGCTCACAACTGAACCCGTTGACTTGGCAATTTCTCAGTTCAGTGACCTACAACTCCCAAAATATGTAATTCTCATTAATAAGGCATGTGGCAGAACACTGAGTCCCTCTCCCTAGAATGTTTCCTACCTGCTGCACTGTACATCTATACCACGATATAGCAGGTAAAAAGGAAAGCAGCTTTGTTCTAGGCTATCGCCTGTACAAGTTACCAAAAGGAGGGGATAATAGATTTATCCTGCTGATTATAAGGTCCATTTGAAATAAAAAAAAAATCAGACACAGATACTGCACTATGCCATAATTAGACATCCCAAAGTACATAGAGCACATGTTAATAAGCAAGCCAAACTGTTAGGAATCCAGAGCAGGAACTTGAAAATCCTTAAAAGATGACAGGGATTGAATATGCTTCTGTGTCATAACAGAGATTGCAAAATAGTGATCGCCATACAGTGACTGTACATCACTGAAAAGCAAAACGGCGATATATAGTAGTGGGCGATATCACATCTGGCAACTTAAAATACATTTATGGGGGGCACCACTCACAGGGGGCTTTGTCTCCCACACACCCCTGAATTTAGATGACTAACTCCAGCGGGGTGCATGTCAGGGAGGGGTAGACAGTCCCAAGAAAAACAAAAATTACTGCGGCCGAATAAAATATGTTCCCGGTCCCCAGCCCTGAGCCCAGTAACTACTCCACCAAAGCTAGCCACCCTCACCATCACACCACACCAGGCCACATTCCTCCCACTACTCGATTACGGGGTCATAATCTACACCACTTCTGCAATCACTAACCTAAACATATTGGACATCCTTTATCATCATGCTCTGTGCTTTATTACAAACTCCCCCTATCGAATTCACCATTGTGAACTGTATGCAGCTGTTGGTTGGACGTCATTTACCTTTAGACGCACGCTTCATGCAGGTATCTGGACCCTAAAGCTTCTCCTGAACAAACTCCCCAACTACCTAGCATCTCTCATCTGCATCTCCCACAGTGCCTACTCGCTTGGGAAAGCGGAATTTATCCTCCTTGACGTGCCTAGGACTCATACCTGCTTTGCAAACGCCCCATATCTAGTGCCCTTCCATCCATCTGGAATCGGCTTCAATCCTCACTGAAACTAACCAGCACTGTCTCTGTCAACTTTTTCAAAAGGCTATCTGCTTCTAAATTAAAAGAAATTTGTAGCTGTTCCTAAACTTCCTACCTTTCCTTATGCCCTACCTCACCCTGCCAACTAACTGGAACCAGCTCTAGTCCCTGTGGAACCCCCCTAGCCTTCACCCCTTACTCTTTTTCTTCTATTTGCCTCCGGTAGCCAACCAAAATGATCCCTGCATCTGTCCTCTTGACTCTTCCTTGCCCTCACTTCTCTTTCCTTATGTTATACCCCCTCCACTCTCTCTCTAACCCTTCTTCATTTCCCCCTTACCCTCATTCTTTTTTATCTTCTGGCTGACACTGTATCTTTATCTTTCCTCTCTTTATCTGTTTTCTTTTCTCCCCATATCCCCCCCAGTAACTTTACCCTTATACCCTCCTCATGCCCTCTTTTTCCTTACTTCCTAACTTTCCCATCTTATTTTCATTTCTCTCTTCTGTAGTTTCTACACCCTCCACCTCTAATGTCTTTCCCTCCCTCAGATTTTTGCTTCTTATACCTACATGTCAGGTACTATTTTAATACTATGTAACATATGGATCTAAACTGCTCTTTTGCCTACTCTTATGTCTATTCATTAAATGTAGTATATATTTGCCTGTATACATGTTCCAGGACCTCCTTGTGAATGAGCTTGCTCAACGGAGTTTTCCTGCAATGAACTTGAACTTGAACTTAAAGACAGTTAGCTCGGTGGCAGCAGGCCACACTACCCCAAACAAACCCTCTTCCCTATCCCTCCCCTTCCAGTCGCCATTGCAACCCTCCCTCGCTCAGCTCTACCCTTGCTGTCCCATTTCATCGCTACCCTTACAGGGTATCTCATATGCACAGTGCTACAAATTAGTCGCTCATTTGAGAGTCACTCATTCACAATCGCTATTATCACTGGATACCCCGAATACTACTCCATGGCCAAGGCAATTTTAAATTAAGAGGGCTGGCCTAAAGAAAATGCTTAAAGTTTATTTATCCACCTCTCAAGCCAGCTTCCCTTTCCCAAAGTTAAGTACTAAACAAAGAAGGCTATCTGGATCTGAATAATGACTAGCACATTATTTGTGGCATTCTAGAAGTAATATCCATTACTATGAACACACAAAATTTTCCAGCGGTCTGTCAAGTCTGCTCAAATGTGCAGCTAGCACCCCTTATTCTACAGCTGCCCCTCCCTGCCATCCTCCCCCTACCTGGACCCTCCCTCTTGCCCTGTCACAGCCCTTTTGAAGCAGCCCACTGTTCTACTGGATACCACTACGGTAACACATTCCTCCCAGCTACCACCCTCTCTGTAAAAAAGTGTCTCCTCATCTCCCTCCTGAACCTTCCTCCCTCCAGTCCCATATCATGGCCCTAGGTGTCCCTCCCTTCCCTTACTTTGAACAGCCCCTCCATACCTGTCTTGTTTATTCCTTTCATATACTTGAAGGTTTCAGTCATATCCTCCCTGTCCCTCCTCTCCTTCAATCAGTACATGTTTAATTCCATCAGCTTACTCTCGTATGGTAAGTCCCCCAGCCCCTGGGTTATCTTTGTCGCCCTGCACTGCACCCCCTCCAGTAACTTAATATCCCTTTTCAGATACGGGCACCAGAACTGCATGCATTACTCAGACAATCCTACAAATTAATTAATGCTCCACTACAGTTTGAACTATATCAGATTGAGCTCAGAACTACTTATCAAGTGGATCCCTCAAACTAAGTTCTTAACTAGGATTCCACGGCAAAAAAATAAATAAATGGAACGATTTCAATGTAAGGATTATACCCAAGGCCTCAATATCTCTGTGGCAGTTTGAGTCTAAGTTCTGTGGCAAGTCCCCCATTGCCAAAGAAGTTCGGTGGCATTAGTTTCCTATTTCTGTGGTAGTTCTGTGGTGGCTGTTCAGGGCTTTAGCAGCAGATAGGAACCCCCCAGCACCAATGTAGAGGAAAAATGTTTGCTTTGGGGCTGGGGACCATGAACCAGGGCAGAGTTTACTACTGAGGTCCAGATATTCAGACTGCACCCAGAAATGGCACAAGTGGTTGCTCCGCACAACTGAGATGCACCAGAGCACAGCATTTATATGTTCAGACTAGATGTGCAATGGCACATCCCTTCTGAATATATCAAAAAGTGAGTGCTGTGCAAATTGGGGCTGCCGCTGATGTGCCGGTGCATCACCCTGTCAGGTCTGAATACCTTGAATGGGGGTGCACAGCACATCTTGGAGATATGCCGGCGCAAATTCCAGATATTCAGCCCCAATTATGAAAATGGGGCCATTTACATGTCATTATGGCCCTATTTGCATGTCTCGGGCAGGGATGCACCTGGCAGAATGTGCCAGGTGTCCTGCCATCACCATGTACTATCTCCCTGGTAGTTCAGTGGCCCCCCCATCCTCGAATTCCTGAATATATAAAAGAAATTCCATTCATTCTCCCTGGTAGTCTAGTGGACCCCCTCCCAGCCCCTATCATAACTCCAAACACCCATTTCCAGACTTCCCTGGTAGTCTATTGGACCCGACATCCTCCCACCCACTGAAGAACCCACACCTCACCCTGCTCCCCCTGTCCCAGTATGGCTATGCAGCCAGAGGGCAGCACAACCCACCCGCACACCTCCATGGCTGCTTGCCAAATGAGCTGTCATAGAATGACAGCTTACAGTATACATTACAATATCATTGGTCGACACTGTTGACCAATGAGCTTGCAGTATATATTCTAAACTTTCATTCACAAAGAAAACTTTGTAAATGAAAGCTTACAGTACGCACTGCAAGTCCATTGGTCAACAGTGTCAACCAATGGTATTGTAATGCATACTGTAAGCTGTCATTCTGTGACAGCTCAGTCAGCGAGCAGCTGTGGAGGTATGCGGGTGGGTTGTGTTGCCCACTGGTTGAATGGCCATACTGAGACAGGGGAGCAGGATGGGGTGTGAGTTCCTCAGTGGGTGGGAGGATGGGGGGTCCACTAGACTACCAGGGAAGTCTGGGGATGGGTGTTTTGAGTTATGATAGGGGCTGGGAGGGGGTCCACTTAACTACCAGGGGAACTAAAGGAATTTATTTTATATTTTCGAGGATTTGAGGATGGAAGGGGCCACTAGACTACCAGGGACAGGGGGTTGTACTATTTTATTTCACGTTTGGGAATTGGGGGTGGCTAGCCACCCAGGGGCTGGTGGCTGCTGTGTTGTGCTGTGCAGTACAGCAACCCACCTGTGGGTGGCTATGACTTAGGCATGTTTCTTTCATGCCTAACTTTGTGTGGCACATCTCCGAGATGTGTGGGCGGCTGTGCTGCACATCTCGGCTGAATATTGATAAGTGCCGCATTTGCAGGGGAATGCCCCTTCCGGATGCGCTGCATACATTATCTTTGCACTGCGGCACATCCGGAATTACGCAGTGCATCCCCTCGTTTTGAATATAGCCCTGGGGCACATTTTATGGGTGCATCAACACAACTCAGTTGTGCCAAGCACATCTCCTTTGAATATCCTGGCCTCAGTTCTTACACATGTAGTATTAGAAAGTAAATAACCAACCCCATCCTTCTCAGACCCATAACCATCTCCACCCCACCACGAGAGCCCTCAGGTTCACAATATTTGACCATAAGCCTTGCTGTCCCACCATGATAGACCCCAGGGTCACCATATTTGAAGTTTTATCAAC
Organism: Neoceratodus forsteri; assembly: GCA_016271365.2. NCBI lineage: Eukaryota > Metazoa > Chordata > Ceratodontiformes > Ceratodontidae > Neoceratodus > Neoceratodus forsteri. Next base: position 190,096,778 of record CM028137.1, on the reverse strand, counting down.
TCCTACATTGCACAGTGATCCTCATCCTTCTACTTTTGCCACCAGGTCAGCGTGCCAGTTTTTCATTCCAGTAGTGCTTTGTGTGGCTTTGCACAAAACCCTTCTGTGATAAGACACTGGAATTTGGGCCTGGTGGGGAAATTGGGAAGAGAACAATCATTACACAGCATGGGACATGATAAAAATATTACCACTTCAAATAAGGTGACTCCAGAAGGCTCTCAGGATGGGTAGGGAGGATGATGGGATTGAGCTGGGTGTGTACTTGTAATTACCTGTTTTGTTTTTTAGTGTAAAGCACTAGCAGGCAAAGTAATGGGTAGGGGCATTTCCCAAATTCTTCTCAGAATTTTTTTTTTAATTTCATGGAATTCCTAAAGGCATTTTATAGAGTTTAACATAAACCATAGAACATCTTTATGAGGTTTATATAATCCATGGAATAATTTTCCTCTGTTTACATTGAAGACTCTGTGTAAACTGCAGTTTTTCCAATTCATATTGACTCTTCATTGTAAACTGCAAACAAACCATTTTGTAGTTAATGTAAACTGCAGAATATTTTTCCACTGTTTAGTTTACGTAAATTGCAGAATAGTTTTCTGTAGTTTACGTAAACTGTGAAAAATCTTCCTGTGGTTTATGTAAACTATAAAATAATATTCCATGATTTATATAAATTGTGGAAAATATTCTGTGGTTTACATTGAGTTCTGTGGCGATCTCTGTGACCATAGAATCATGGAAACATGAGGCCCTTAGTTATACCCCTATTAAATTGTGCAAAGCTCTACTGTATATTGGCATCTCTATTTAGGGGTCCTTTTTACGTTCGCTTGCGCGCATGCGCAAGGAACGTCTTGGGAGAATGGGACACTTGGGATGTGTGCCCCTCCTGTGCAATCCCCTGCTCCATTGAGCAGGTGTGGCGGTCCTGCACCAATCGATGCGGTGCTGTTGTATGACAGTGGTGGTCTTCTCTTCAAAGAAAACCACCGCTGTGTGCTGGCTGCGCATCATGCCCCCCCCAAAATCTTTGGTGCCACGCTGGGAGCCCACCCCAGCATGGCAAATGTCCTCGTCGTCTGCTGACGGGGTGCCAATCCCCGCTGGCTCCACTGCCCCCAGCCATCCTTCTGCCATGCTGGGAGCCCACCCCAGTGTGGCAAATGTCCGATCGCTTTTTTTTTTTAAAACCTGTAAATTAAAACGGTCCCACTGCGCTTCTCCTGGCCCCCTCCCACAACCCGCACCCACCCACTGCACTGCCTCCTCACACCCCCTCACCCCATGCTTACCTCCGGAGCTTGGCACGACGAGTCATGATCGGGAACACGCCTGCACCTTTCAAAGCCGACCGCGACGAGAAATGCCAGTAAGCTGTATAATGGCTAGATGGGGTTTTTTCAACTTTGTTGCATATCTCAGGCATTTTTGGAATTTTGCAAATTTTCAACATGGGGTTTTGGGACCCCTTCTCATGAATTCTGTCACTGTCATGGCGTTATTCAGGCCCGAGGTGATTCGCCCAGTCACTGCGTGAAATCACCTTTTGGGCCTGATTAACAAAACGACAGTGCCAGCGTTGCATTGGGCTCTCAAAAGCCTATTTTGAAAATTTGGTGGAAAATTCTAAAATGACTGTTTTACGAAGCGCATGCTGTACAAATCTTTAAGCACACGTCAGAAGTTTCTGTGAATCTTTCAATATTTTCTACCCAGATTTTCAACATTGCCATTTTACCACACCTCCTTATGAGCAGTGCAGCTGTCATTTTTCACATCTTGCCCAAAACGTGTTTCCGCCCATGTAGCGCACAATGGCACAGTCGGTGTGCAAACTCAATGTATGGGACACATTAAGAAAATCACAGTGTTACAGTTCATTAGCAGAGGTCTTAAAATGGCTATGTTAAAAATTTGGTGAAAAAATTTCCTAAAAATGACTGTTTTACGAGCGCGCATTGCGCAGTTCTACTGCCTTTCGTAAGTTCGCAATTTTCAATATTTGCACTCAATGACTTCCAAATACCTAAACAGCACATAGAAGCAAGCAACATTCGGCATTCACAAATGCTTGTACCTCTTTGTCACTGATTTTTTTAAGCCATGTCCAAGTGCCAAATACCACTGCAAATACCTGCAAGGGAACGTTCGGCATTGACAAATTCTTGTTTACCTAGGCACATGAAAGTGTTCAGTGATACAGTACTTATCAACTTATGTGCTACAAAATGTACTGTCTTCATTTCCCACCACCATAAATGATTCAGCGTTATATATAGACTACCAAAAGGAGAAAAACCTTTTGATTATGGGAATCCAATACAGAGTGCTTGATTTGTGTTAAAATAAAGTTTTTATCTTTGTCTTAATTCAGATTGTAGTTTAAAAATAAACCCTTAAAATCATTCATTTCTACTTACACAGAAAGTCTCCATTAATCCACATCTTAATAATGATCTACTGAGCTAATGTGTATTCTCAGTCTGTGAGATTTATTTCAGCTGAAAAGCAATCAACTGCAGTTCAACTTTCAAAATTTTTAATTAGTTGAGTGCTTAGTAGTGATATGTGGATTTTTCAAATTCCAATGAAATGGAATTCTGTGGAATTTTGGAAATGTATGCCTAATTCTGTGGAATTCTGTTGGTATTGGAATTCAGAAATTTTGAAAGTGGATTACTTAGATAAACTATGGGTTTCTTTTCCACAGTCAATGGAAACTTATTCCATGGTTAACATGATCCATGGAAAGTTATTCTATGATTTACATATAAATGCTTTACTGAATTTACAGAATTCAAAAAGAAATTCTAAAAAGCACTTCAGAACTGAAATTGCCATTCTGTACAATTTTGACCCATGGAAATCCACATTCTGCATAGCCCTAGTACTTAGCTTTCTGAATGCTAAACACACAGGGCCCCATATTCAAAAGTGGCTGGCCGAACTGCACAAGTCCATGCCCCGTGCATCTCAGTTGCAGTGGTGCAAAACATTGATATATTCAGACGATGCACCGTAGGATGCAATTGCACAAGTCTGGCTGAATATCCTGAACATGCATGATTGCACAGTGGGAGATGCGCAGCAGGTGCCCTGAGGCCATTGTGGGGCATACTGAAACGTGCAATGGGTGGCCATATGCACGGCATGCAGAACTACAATATTCAGCTGGGATATGCAAATTACCTCATTGTACAGTCTGACCCCAGTCCTCACATTGGCATTTCATTACTGGAATGTATTTAGGCCATTTGTATGCCTGTGGCATGCACAGATCCAGCTTTGCAGGGCAGCCCCACCACTCCACAAAGGTGAACAGGAAGTACTGCAGCCCCGCAGGCTGATGTGAAGGTATATGTGTGTGTGAATGGACTGCAGTGGCCTGCATACAATGCTGTTGCCAATGGCCATGTACAGGGTCTGACTGTGGTACAAGGGGCTCGCTTGGACAGTGGCCACAGGAGCTCACCTGGATGAGCAATATGGGGAACCCAGGGTGACACATTCCTACAAGTATGCCACATGACTTTGACACACTAGCCTTGTATGCATTGTACATTTACCTACAGTGCCCCACATGCCCTAGTATAATGGATAAGGGATGAGAAAAGCAAGGGATGTCAGGGTGTAGACAGTGACCGGATAGCCGAGTGAGTGAGGCCCACCTGGAACAGTCCTGGTAACCTTGGTGGCCACCCCAGTACTTGCCAAGTACATGTCCATGGTGGCTACACCCCCAACACTGGAAGGGTCCTGTGTCCATAAGGCATGCCCATGCCACCTCCAGTCAGCAAGTGGCGTCACCCCGTCCCATGTTGCCCACAGTTGTGCAAAGTCCACCACTGTAACATGAAACCAACCCACGGTAGTGACCCTGTGGCAATGTCACTCAGCATGGGTGGCATTAGTGTCATGTTTGTGGCTCTGGGTGGTGTGGTACTGGCATGGGTGGGTAGTCTGCACCTATGGTGTGCCCCATGGGTATGTGCCACTGTTCAGACCCTGGACCAGGCCATGCTGCCACCAATACCACCAGGCCACCTTGGTACCATTGCCCCAGACATCATCATGAGTGTATCCACCACTGGGTGGTGCCCTGAGGGCCACATGGATGCAGGCCATGGCCCCTGTTCCATGTGCTGCATTGTGGCTGTCAGCACCGCCGATGTGCCAGGGGTGCACCTGATGGCACATGCATGTGGCAGGTGGGCAGCTACATTCCTGGTGCAATGTGTGTGGGTGGCTGTCTGGGTGGTGCCAGGGCCATCATAGCACCTGTGGCTTTGGGTACTTCTGTCCTGGTATGTCTGCTATGTGTGGGTGCCTGGAACACATCATGGTGCACTTCCAAGGCCTGTCTTAGGGGTACCTGTCTGCAGTTCCATGGCCTGCCTGTTGGTGGCTGACTGAGTTAGGCTATCCTTTTGCCAGCCTATCTTTGTGTGGCACATCTTTGGGATGCACTGCAGATGTGCTGCACATTTTGGCTGAAGGTTCCCATATGCAGCACATTCATGTACCCGCCCCTTGTTTTTGCACTGCATACATGCATGATCACGCATTCTAACATGCGCAGTGCATCTCTGCTGTTTGAATATTGCATTTCCGTAAATTTTCACAGATACACGGCTCATCTCCATTTTGTACCACGCATCTCTTTTGAATATGTGGGCCACAATGCTCTACTGAAATGCAACTTCAGACGAATGACAGTTAGTTGTTAGTTGACTGCTACACTAGTTGATCATAAAGAACCCAAGCTATGGCCTCCAAATCAAACTATAATGTGTAGCTGTATTATTTTTATAATTTTTTTTATGCTTTTTAAACCAGCAGTTCATGTTGCAAAAGCTGCACTTACTTGATTCTGCATTCATGTTGAGTCCCTGTTGTTGATTCCTGCTGTTAATGTTTGTTTCCAAACCCATTCATAGGCTGCTAGATGTCATTTTATATTCACCGTGTTAGAGCTTTATAGTTTTCTGGCCTAGAGTTAATCCTGATAGCTACAGTGTCAGTGTCCCACATGGTAAGAGAGCAGTGCCTGCTGATTGCCAATTTATCGCAGACTCAAGGAAAGTGATGTGAAACTATGGGTCCCCATGCATATTGTGATACTTGCCCAGGTGATTGCAGACATTTACAACACCCCCTGCCTGTAGAACTACTACTTACAAGGATAAGGGGTGTTGTGATGCTATGCCTGTCATTACTTATGCAAGCAGGGGACCAATATTGTTATGGGAATTGTAACATAGAAACATAGTAGCTGACGGCAGATAAGGGCTGCATGGCTCATCTAATCTTCCCTTTTTTGTCACATTGCTTACACTGTAGGCCCCTCCAGGTCTACAGCACATTCCCTGCCACCTCTTACTTATTCCTTATGACTCATGGCCAGGAAAGGTACCCTGGACATGGTACCAAGTTTCTTTCGTGTCTTATTTAAAAAAACATATTTCCATGGCTCAAACTAGATCATCACAATGTACTTGGTTCACAGTTCCTATGATGAAAACTTCCATTGGTCAGAGATCACTGCTATATTTATTACCTGCAGTTTATAATGCTTTACTGTCATGTATAACCAGTGTTTTTAGTACCTTACATACTTTCAGAACAACTTTTAAAAAGTGTCTTCTCTCAAGTAGTAACCGTGAATGTTTTACTGTTTGATAACTAACTGTAGTCTTTGTATATTATAATTTTAACTGTTTAATGTATTATATATTTTGTTATTGTTCTTGTCTTTACATATTTTACTTTGGCTAATTGCTTAATGTATTATGTATTTTTTTTGTTAGTGCTCTGGCCGTCCATATAAACTGGTCTTTGGCCCATGGACCTTTCCAGATTTTAAATAAGCAAAACAAAACTCCCTTGTGCCTATCACAGACTTTTTTGAATCCCAGCACTGTTTTTACCCCTACAACCTCCATTGGAAGACTGTTCCAGGCATCCACTACCCTTTCTGTGCAGAAATATTTCCTCACATCTCTCCCAAACCTACCCCATCTCCAACTTCATAAACATACCAGATTAGGTGTTAACTAGTGAACCACACTTTTTGACTGAATATTGACCCGTGTTGGTGTAGCAGACATCGTAATCAAAAGGCACGATGTATAGTACTGGGGCAGGAGAAGCAGGTTCCACTGGATGACATGAATATATTGTATTTGGGGACCAGGTGAGGCCACTAGACCCTCAGGGTAGATGGTGCAAGCAGAATAATTAAAAAATTAACAGACTTGAAGGGCGATTAATTATTAGGGTTGATGGGAGGGGGTAGACTATGGTACCACCATTCACCCAAAGCTCAGGCTATGGTATAGAAAGAGACAACTAGTAGAATGACATGCCCAGTCTTTTTTTTTTTTTTGTTCCTCTGCTCACCCTGGCCAGCCCCTCCTTTGAGCCTCCTTGGTCCTTCCATCTGCCTGCTTCCCCCAATGCCAACCCTTATCTCACATTGCGACCCCCAGGAGGTAGCCCGGCATATCTCTTCGCCGGGTGGGTCACCCTCCTCTGAGAGGGAAGGCACCGTTGGGGGCCATCCAGTGCACTAGTCAATCAGCTCCAGGTGTCACTGAGGCAGTCAGTCGTGAGGGCTGGTGGAAGTGGGGGGCCGGAGACCATCATCCCGCTAGCCAGGGAGCTAATACCAGGGAGCAAATGCTAACGTCCGTCACTCCCCCAGCAATCAGAACCCTGATGTCCTGCTATGCTCCTGACCTCCGTCAGGGGCCAGCAGGTGCCCTATTCACATCCCCACCTTCCCCCCAGAGAAGGTGAGCTGTCTGTGGACACTCCCTCTTTCTCCTCCTGCTGGCCCTCCAGTGACCTGAGTCTTTTCCCGAACCTGGGTCACTGGTGTCACAAGTGGAAATCCAACCATTGCACCGACGAGCCGGCTATGCGCAGTCTTTATTATTTATATATTTAATTATTAAATTTTGGTTACCAGATTAGCCCACTGAGCCCTGGAAGTCCCTTTTTCAGGGGCGACCCAGGAGTTACATAAGAAAAGAGGCAAAATTCAGTGTTAGTTCAGGTTACAGGAGTCACAACAACACAGTTGAGATGTCAGAGCAGAAGTATAGCAGTACAAATGTAATACATAGGTTGTTCAACAGTAATAACATTGTGAAAATACTAGCAGTTTGCGATATAGTTAGGGCAGTGGTGGAGGATAGGAACCTGGTTTGTCATGTATCTCTGGGTTCCTATCAGGAGCCGGTGCAGTGACAGGAGCTGGCGACCGCTAGGTGGGCCTTAAGCCTAGTGCGGAAGTTTTTGATTTTAGGGGCTTCCTGCAACCCAGGTGGGAGCTGGTTCCACAGAGTGGAAGCGGTAAGGCCAAATGACATACCGCCCACTTTGTTTCTGACCCTGGGGATGTCTAGAAGAGTTTGGCCAGATGTGCAGAGGTGTCGGTGATTGGCCTTTGGAGCAACGAGGCCAGAGAGACTTGGGGGGGGTTGGGCCGACTGACTTGTACGCTAGGCAGAGCAGGGGGTACTGGAGGGGCGCATCCAGTGAGGACCAGTTTAGGAAGGATAGGGAGTCACAGTGGTGATCCCTAGGGTTGGCCTGGGATGCAAAGCTAGCCACCTTGTTGTAAAGCACCTGAAGTCTGCACTTCTCCAGCTTTCCCAACCCTTGCATGACTGGGGCGGTGTATGTGATTGTCGGGAGGAGGACGCTGGTGGCGATTATGATACTGGCTTCAGGCACGAGATGGCCTTTTAGCTGATAAAGGATGCCCAGTTTTCCGTGTAAGGTTTTGGTGACTGAATCCATGTGGCCCTTCAGGGTGAGACCCTGGTCCAGGGTTAGGCCGAGGTATTTCAGGGAGGGCACTACTTCTAGGCTGTTTCCAGATGCAGTGGTGAGTTGTAGGTGCTGTGTCCTGTCCTGACAAAGGGATCTAGGGCCAAACAGCATTGCCTTTGTTTTGGACGTGTTGAAGACCATTCTGTTCTCAGTGAACTAGTGCTCCAGTGTCTGGAGGTCATCTTGGAGTACGGGACTAAGACCTCTCAGATTAGCAGCAGACCGGTAGATGACTGTGTCATCTGCGTACTGGACGACAGAGCTCCCGCCACAGTGGTCCACTGTGGCAAGCCAACATGCTAGTAGTAAAGGTTTGCACCCACAAACATCTAGTAAGTGACTTGCATTATGAGCTAAATATCAGGGAGACCTCTCCTCCAGTGGCTGTCTTTGCCTTGTGCATGGTAGTTTTTGGCAATGTAGCAAAACAGGATGCCTCTTTGTAGCTCAAATTTGCATGACCACCACCAACAACAACAAAGAATTGGACACTAGAACCCAGATATTCAAAACAATTGCAAGCGCAGTGCAAAAGTTTGCACTGTGCTTGTACCTGTGCCTGACCTAGAGGCTGCTATAAATTCAGTCAGAAAGTGGATCAGTGCTATCCGACTGAATATTGGCCCATGTTGGTACAGCAGCAAGCCAAACTGCGCTGCCCCATCATGGACCTGGACTGTATCCACCCCATCGGCAATAGTGCCAGCTGGACTGGATAGCACTGGGAATCATTCTGGTACATTCAGCCACACCATGCAAATGAGCCGTTTGGGCATGCAAGGTGCTAAGGGAATATTTGCATGCCCATTTTGGGCTCATTTGCATGTTGAGCGGTGGCCCTTTAGCACTTATCTTGTGGGCTCTTGACACATCATTTCTGTTGTCTAGTGGCAACCTCCACCCCCTGAGTAACTATCCCAATTTCCTTAGATAGTTCCCTGGTATCTAGTAGCATCCCCCCCACCCCTAGACACCCATCCCAAATCCCTTAGATAGTTGTCTGATGTCTAGTGGCACCACATACCCCCTGAACAGCTGTCCCATGCTTGTCAGCCACCTCCATGGTGTCTAGTGACACCGCCCCAATCTCTCCTCCTATATTAAAACACATATTCCTGGTGTGTAGTGGCACCCTTCACCCCAATCACCCATCCCATATTAAAACACATATCCTTAGTGTCTAGTGGCACCCCCACTCATGATCACCTGTATTGAATAAAAAAAATAACCCTGGTGTCCAGTGGCACCCCAACCCCCTGAATACCCATCTTATATGAAAATACATATCCCTGGTGTCTAGTGGCACCCCCTTCTCTAATCACCTGGTCTGTATTTTGGTTACCACGTCCTGGTTTCTAATGGCACCCTTCCCCCTATTACCCATACCCTATAATAGACACCTCCCCCTGGTGTCCAGTGGCAGCCACACCACCTGATCTCCCATTCCGTATAACAGTCACAACTCCCTGGTGTCTATTGAACCCCCAACCCTGATCTCCTGTTCTATATATTGATCACCACTCTTTGGTGTCTAGTGGCACCCCTATTCACCCATCCCATGTACTCTACATCTCTGGTGTCCAGTATTACCCCACCTCACCCCCCAAATGATGATTGACAAACAGATCAGTGAACAGTGGTGGTCCAGTGGCCCCTACCCACCCCACTCACACCCAGAACATCATCCATGCAATCCCCCCCTTAATAGTGTGTCTGGGAATGTGCAGTGAATCCAAATACAGTGACCTGCTCAGTTCACTTCTCACCTCCTTGGCTGGCCACCGTATGAACTGACAAGAAGTGCACATACACTGTATGCATCCTCCCTGTCAGCTCATATGGCAGCCGGCTAAGGAGGTGAGAAAAGGGCTGTGCCAGTCACCATTTTGGGATTCACTGCACATCTCTGGACACACTGGTAAGGGAGATTGGATGGTTGGTGTTTTGGGTGTAGGCGGGGCAGGTGAGGGAGACTGCTGGACTGCCACTGTTTACCAGTCCATTTGTCAACTGGCATTTGGTGGTTGGGGGCAGGGGTACCACTGGATGCCATGGATGATGTAGGGTACATTAGGTGGGAAATTGGGTTGGGGGTGCCACTAGACATCAGGAAGGGGTGTTTTACCACAGGATGGATGATCGGGTTGGGGAGTGCCACTAAACACCAAGGAGTATTGCATCATATACAGAACAGGTGGTCAGGCATGGAGGGTGCTACTGGACACAAGGGCCTGCAACCTACTTGCATGCAAGTGATTGGGGGAGGGCAGCTGCAGTACAGCCATCCTGCCATTGGTGGGTGGGGTCATGGGCTTAGTGTCCAATTAAGTCATGGGTTTCAGTGGTTGTACCACCATCGCAAATCTTTGAAATTGCCTGCTGTACCTGTGTGCAGGAGCGGACCACCTCATTTGCATGGCAAAGTGTTATGACAGCACCTGGGTGCTAATGGGTTTAATGCTCGCTACAGGGGCCTCTGAATATACCCCCCACCCAAAAAAGATCACAAACCCAGACAGTGCGGGCACAAAACCCATTAGTGCCGGAGCTAACTTTTGAATATCTGGCCCCAGGTGTGTGAATATAGCTGAGAATATTGATGAAACCTGAGGCAGCCGTATTTAATGGAGCTCTCCTTATATTTTAAATTTAGAACAATTCAAAAGCAGATTACAATCAAGGAATGAAATGACACCTTATAAAAACTATATACTGCTGATCTGCTTTTTTTATGAACCACAGGGACATTCCTTGTTGTCCAGCAGTTCCCCCACCACTTGTTCCAGGCCCCCTATCACCAAATCTCTGACTACCTCTCCACCTACAATGTCCTATGTCTGGAGCAGCATGGCTTCCGAGCGGGCCACAGTACCAACACAGACCTCCTAGAGTTCTCCAACTTTCTCCACTCCTCCTTAGACACTGGTTCTCTGGCTGGTGCGGTCTTCATTGACTTCTCTAAAGCTTTCGACACTGTCTCCCACCCCCTCCTTCTTGATGCCCTTAGTCTCTCTGATTTTGCTGCTGGGCCTATCTCCTGGTGCACCAGTTATCTGTCTGACCGCTCACAGTGTGTAAAAATTAATGGGACCTACTCAAACATCTGTCCCATCTTTTCTGGGGTTCCCCAGGGCTCCATTCTGGGCCCCTTACTATTCTCCCTTTACCTTAACACCCTTCCACGCTCTTGCTCGGGGAACATTCTATTGTACGCTGATGATGCAGTCATCTTTGCCTCGAGTCATAACCCTATTGCCCTCCAGGACTCGCTGCAGAAGTCCTTCGCCGAAGCCGAGGGCTGGTTCAAGGAACATAGATTGGTGATAAATCTTAAAAAAACAAAAACCATGTTCTTCACTCATCCTCAAAACAAGTCCTGCAACTTCAAACTCCTCATTCACTCTGGGTCCTCTTTCCCACTCGAACAAGTTTGCTCCTATAAATACCTAGGGATCCATTTTGACCCCTCCCTCTCCTTCCATGGACACATCGCTACCCTAGCCACTGCCACTAATATCCGATTGGGCATCTTACATCAGTATAAACACTGCCTTCCCCCGGAGGCTCTTCGACTCGCAGTCATCTCCTCTATCCTGTCCCTAGTGGACTATGGACTGCTAGTGTATGGTGCTGCTGATCAGACCGCACTCCATAAAATTCGCACTACTCTGAATAAGGCCTGCAGGTTAATTACTGGGGCACCTAGGCTAACGCACACCTGTCTACTGTACGCTAAAAAGCACTGGCACTTGATCTTGACAAGTGCCTCAAATATCTGACCTGTACCCTTACAAAAAAGACCCTCCTTGGGCTATCCCCGCCAGGATTGACCACCACCATCCGCCACTCTGTCCCACTAGTTCATACTTGGACCTCTGGGAAAACCTCTCTTGTTATCCCTAGAGCTAGGACCTCTCACGGCCAAAGATCCTTCAGCTTTAGGGCCCCCTCCTGGTTCAACACACTGCCCCCCTCCATCTCCGAAGCTCCAACTATATCGTGCTTCAAAACTTCCTTATGGAACCACCTTGTTAACACCCGAAGCTGTAATTGCCACTAGTCAAAGCTGTACTCAATACTTATGACAAAGCTTACTACTAAGCTGCTAAGGACAACATAACTCTGGTATTGTTTGCATCAATCCTACCTGTACCAGCTTGTTTGTATCTATGTCTTAAGTTACTGTTATACTGTGTATTTTCGTTTGTCTTACTGTGACAATGTACCTTTGTAAATGAGCCTATGGCTCAAAGGTTTTCCAAACTGCTGTTTAAATAAATAAATAAATAAATAATAATGCCATCTCCCTTCCAATGCTGTCCCAGTTGCTCAGTTTCTCCCTTACTATTTTAAGCAATTCAGGTTGCTACTATTGCAGCTCCCCCAATATGTTTTGTTTCAGTTATCAAGGGCATTTCCCATTATCAATGCTGGCACACCTTGATTTATATTAGAGGTGATGATGACATACTCTGAAATCAGAATAGATACCCCTAGTTGCCATCCCACATTACCAATGCAGATATCCTTCCAAGTGCTAAGTCCTGTCCCTAATGGACAATTAGTTACTATCCACTTTCAGCAGTGCAGATGCTTTTCCACTCTATGTGACATCCCTGGTGATCAGCAGTTCTTCTCCTTGACCCTTACTCCAGCCTCCTCCACTCCCCTTTGGCTGATCCAGTTGCAAATCCACCACAGCCTGATTCCTAGCTTACAAAAGATGCAGTGTGGCCCCTTCCTCTTTTCCTATAAAATAAAATTACTTTTGAGCACACTAGATGTTTTGGTTATCCTTTTAAGCATGTCTAAATGGGGCCACAAATCTTATGTGGGTGTCGTAATCTTTGTGCCTTGTTTTATGACTAAGATATGGACCTATAAGGGTTAGGACTGGTGCCATGAGCTGGCAAAAATTGCATTATGTTAAGTTATGTTCTCAACCTACAATCTCTATAGGGCTGATTAGGTTGACAAATTTGTATACCAGTTAGTTGATCTTCCCTCACTGCTTGGCATAACTACCACTCATCAGAGCTAAAGTTTAGAAACCCCCAGGAACTAGCACAGGTGCGGGAAAAAAACATACGCAAGCGGGTCTTCACTTGTAGAACTGCTGTTTTTCTTGCATTCACTAGATTTTCAAAAACAGAGCCATTTTATTGCTGGCTGCATGATCCATGCCAGCTTGCAGCTGTTTTTGGTACAGCTGGGCCAAAATGTTATGCCTGGTTGGACTAGGTGTAACATCTCCTGCAGCTGTGTATGCCACCCGTGCAGACCACAGTCTGAAAATATGACTGTCTGTTGGTATGGAGATTTTTTCTGCACCGGAGGGCTGCAGCGTGGGACTTAGTGCCTCAACCATTCTAAAATCTGGCCCCAGATCTATTGGCACTACTGGTTCTATCTGTCAACCAGCAGTCAAACAAAAGGGTAGAGGACACTGCAGAGTAGGACACTGCAGCACAGGAGCTAGCGCTACAAAACTCACCCAAAACAGGGACATAAGAACATACGAATATACGAATGTGCCAGCAGAAACAGTCCATACAGTATATCTAAGTCTGCTCGAGTGTGCAGCTAGCACCTTAGTTTGCAGCTGCCCCAATCCCCTCCCCTTTGTCATCCCACTGCCACCACCACCTTTCCCACCCTCACTCTCCCCTGTTCTCTGTCCCATGCCCTTTTGAAGCTGTTCACAGATTTACATGATACCACCCATTCTGGTAGTGTGTTCCATTTTGCTACCACCATCTCTATGAAATAGTGTCTCCTCATTTCCCTCCTAAATCTTTCCCCCTCTATTCTTAGCCCATGCCCCCTGGTTTCCTTCCCCCTCCTTAGCTTAAAGACCCCATCTGCCTCATCCTTATTGATTCCCCTCAGATACTTGAATGTCTCTATCATGTCCCCCCTGTTCCTTCTATCCTCCAGAGTGTATATATTCAGGTCTCCCAGTCTGCTCTCATAGTCTCTCCCCTCCATTCCACATATCATCTTTGTTGACCTCCTGTGCACCCCTCCAGTATCCTGATATCATGCTTTAGGTATGGCCTCCAAAACTGCACACAATACTCTAAGTGCGGCCTCACCAGCGACCTGTAGAGGGGCAAGATCACCTCCCTTTGCCTGGATGAAACCCCCCTTGCTATGCACCCCAGCATTTTGTTCACTTTTGTAGCCACTCTCCTGCACTGGGCAGTGTTGTTCATGGTCCCTGTTATCATTACCCCAGGTCCTTCTCCTCCTCAGTGATCCCCCACTTAACCCCCCCCCCAGCCAGTATTCTCTTCTTGGGTTCTTTGCCCCAAAGTGTATAACCTTATACTTCTTTGCATTGAACCCCAGCTGCCACCTCTCTGACCACTCCTCTAGCTTGCTTAAGTCCCCCTGCAGCTGCTTCCATCCCTCCCCTCCATTCACCACTGCTCCAATGTTGGTGCCATCAGCGAACAGACTTACCTTTCTCACCACCCCATGTGTAATGTCTGATATGAAGAGCCCAAATAATACTGGCCCCAGCACAGAGCCCTGTGGTACCCCACTCATCACTGGCCTTGGAGTTGAGAGCTCCCCTCTCACCACCACCCATTGTAGCCTCCCACTCAGCCAACTTGTAATCCAGTTGATCATTTTTTCCCCTACCCCTACACCAGTTAGCTTTCCCCTAAGCCACCCATGAGGCACAGAATTGAAAGTCTTGCTGAAGTCCAAGTAAAGCACATCCACCACATGACCCTTATCCAGCTCACCTGTCACCAGGTCATAATATTGTATCAAGCTGGTTTGACAAGACTTCCCTGAAATGAACCCATGCTGCCTCACATCCTGGAGGCCATTGTCCTCCAGGTACGACACCACTCTTTCCTTTAGTATCATTTCCATGAGTTTGCACACTATGGTGGTGAGACTTACCAGACGATAATTACCCATTTCATCCCTTGGCCTGCTCTTGTGTAAAGGCACTACATGTGCCATCCTCCAGTCCAGTGGCACACATCCCGACTCCAGTGAGGTGCTGTACAGATCTGCCAGCAGTTCTGCCAACACCTCCGCCATCTCCCTCAGCAGCCTGGGGTGGATACCATCCAGCCCTGGTGCCTTGTCTACCTTCAGTGCCTCAGTCCCTCTAGGACTCTACTTGCCTTAATTTTTCCATCTGTCACCTCCTCTCCCCCTGTCCTCACCCTCCCAGCCTATGGTGGTAGCGTTCCCCCCTTTTCTTCCATGAACATTGAGCAAAACAAAAAAAGCAAAAAGGACATCCAAAACACTTCTGATCATAGGAGACTCCATGATTCGGGGAGTTGATACCTATCTCCAGCCAGGGGAAATGGTCAGATGTCTCCCAGGTACATCAACATGGAGAGACACTGACCGCATTGTTAAAATCATGCAGGAAGCAGGAGAAAACATCAATGCACTAGTACACATAGGGATTAACGATCTCGCCAGCCAGTCAGTTGTGGAGACCAAGGAACACATGACCAGGCTGGGAGACAAACTGACATCCATTTCATCCGGCATCTCCTTCTCTGAGATCCTGCCAGTCTGGCAGAGGAAGGCAGATGGATGGAAGGTCAGAGAAGGAGAGATAGGGGAGTTAAACATGTGGCTTAAGGGCTGGTGCAAGGAAAAGGGACACATATTTGTAGGTAACTGGCAACAGTTTTAGGAGAAAAAGTTCTTTAAATTCAATGGACTGCATCTGACTAAGGAGGGAGTCAGTGCATTGGGGCAGAAGTTTGATGACTTTGCAGAATATTTAAACTAGCAAATGGGAAGAAGGGTGCAGCACCCAATACACTGAATGGAAAGAACACCTCTCCCCCCTCAGCTGGTGATCAAACAGGAGTTCAGCATGTTTATAATTCATTTGCATCACCAGGTAAGGGAAAAGGTCTGACTCCCCATACGACACAGGGGAAACGCTGGACCTCACCCAACAACTAATGCACCAAAATCTTGCCAAAGGAAAATCATGTTCACAAATGCCCGCAGTCTGGGAAACAAGATCCCAGGCCTGCAGGCAACAATTACAGAGGCTAAACTGGACATAGTAGCCATTAGCGAGACATGGTTCACCAGTAACCACACTTGGGAGACTTCAGTACCCGGCTATGTACTGTTCAGGAGAGACAGAAGTGCAAAATTGGGGGGGGGGGATTGGCCCTTTATGTCAATGAAGGTATCAAAGCAACGTAAATTCAGAATACCCATAAGGAACAAGAAGAACTGTGGGTCACCCTGGAAACAGGAAATGGGACAGCCATATGAACTGGGTTGTCTACAAGCCTCCAGACCAGGGGGAGGACATAGACACATTACTGTTAGAAGTTACAAAAACATGACAGCTAAAAGGGGAGGTACTGATAATGGGAGATTTCAACATGCCAAATACAGATTGGTCAATACCAGCAGGAACATCTGCCAGAACTAGACACATAGTGGATTCCCTGCAGGAGTAAGGCCTCAAACAACTGGTACAACAACCCACGAGAGACAGGGCCATCCTAGATCTAGTACTGACTATTGGGGAAAGGATCACAGCTCTCCAGGTAGAAGGTCACCTGGGGACCAGTGACCATCACATGACGTGGTTCAATGTGTCCACTAGAACTAAAACATCTCATTCCAAGGCAAAAATATGGGACTTCAGAGGAACTGACTTTAATAAGATGGCCAACAGAATTAAGCTAGCCCTGGCAAGAAGAAATACAATTGAGGGGGTACAGGCAAAGTGGGCAAACATTAAGGATGCAATACTTGAAGCAACATCCCATTGTGTTAGGGAGAAAAGCGAAAGCAAAAGAAGGAGGAAACCACTTTGATTCTCAAAAACAGTTGTAGAAAAGGTCAGAGCCAAAAGTCTGGCCTTCAGGAAATATAAGGGAATGCAATGGGATGAAGATAGGGAGGCATATCAAATTTCCCTAAGGGAAACAGGGAAGGCAGTAAGACAGACAAAGGCCCAAACCGAAGAAACACTTGAACGAGCAGTAAAAGAAGGTGACAAGACTTTCTATAGATTCATTAGTGAAGGAGAAACTCCAGAGGGGGCATTGCTAAGATCAAATGGGATAAGGGGAAGTGTGTGGAGGAGGACCAAGGAAAAGCATCTATCCTAAATAAATACCACAGCTCAGCACCATAGACACAGGAGGAAGGGAGGTGTGCACAAATCCCTTCACAAAAAAAGGGGCCCTACAAGAGCTTGCTAAGCTCAGGGTGGACAAGGCAATGGGTCCTGATGGCATACATCCTAGGGTACTAAAGGAGCTAAGGATGGAACTAGCAGAGCTATTATCAGAACTGTTTAGTGAGTATCTGAGCACAGGAGAGGTCCCAGAAGACTGGAGAAGGGCTTGTGTGATCCCGCTCCATAAGAGTGGTAGCAGGGAGGAGGCAGGGAACTACAGACCAGTCAGTCTTACATCAGTAGTGGGCAAGATTATGGAGGCACTCCTTAAGGAAAGGATAGTGCAACACCTGGAATCCAATGGAGCACAGGATCCAAGACAGCATGGATTTACAACAGGAAGGTCCTGTAAAACTAATCTCATTGATTTCTTTAAGTGGGTAACAAGAGTGGTGGACCAAGGGGGTGCAGTTGATGTCACCTACCTTGACTTCAGCAAAGCGTTTGATACTGTTCCACATAGAAGATAGATTAATAAGTTGGGTAGGCTTGGGGTGGGTCAGAAGTTGGTCCACTGGGTAGCAAACTGGTTGGGGGCAGAAAACAGAAAGTGGTGGTAAATGGTATACAGTCAGAAGAGATGCAAGTCACAAGTGGGGTACCTCAAGGATCAGTCCTGGGGCCAGTCCTTTTCAATACCTTCATCAGTGACATTGCAGATGAACTGGAGGGTAAGGTTTGTCTGTTTGCAGATGACACCAACATCTGCAGTAGAGTAGATGATCCAGATGGGGTGAACATAATTAGAAGAGATCTGGATAAACTGGCAAAATGGTCAGAAGAGTGGCAACTGGGGTTTAATGCAAAGAAGTGCAAGATCATGCACATAGGGCAGGGAAACCCTGAAGCCACCTATAGGTTGGGAGGGGAGTTGCTGGCAATCACAAGGGAAGAAAGAGATTTGGGCATCATCATCACAGATGACCTGAAATCATCCAAGCAGACCACTAGAGCAGTAGGTAAGGCTAGAGGGATGTTGGGCTGTATTAGTAAGGGTATCACAAGTCGAAAGAGGGAGGTAATAATCCCTCTTTACAAGATACTGGTTATGTCCATTCTGGAGTACTGCATGCAGTACTGGAGGCTGCACAGACCTGCACAAGGACATTAACAAAATGGAGGCAGTCTAGAGAAGGGCAACCAAAATGGTGCAGGAACTGTATCAGAAAACATATGAGGACAGATTAATGGAGCTCAATATGTATACCCTAGTGCAAAGGAGGGAGAGAGGTGATATGATCAAAACATTCAAACATCTTAAGGGCATTGACAAGATGATATAGTCTAACATGTTTCAATATAAGAAAAATAGCAGGACAAGAGGACACAGCATGAGATTAGAGGGAGGCCGATTAAGGGGTAATGTGAGGAAGTTCTTTCTCACAGAAAGGGTGGTGGATGCATGGAACATACTAACTCAGGGGGTGGTGGATATGAATACAGTGCAGGGCTTCAAACAAGCATGGGATAGGTATAAGGGAGCAATACAGATGAGTAAGAATAGATAGCCCATTGACAGAGTAACAGCCTATGGCACATTCATAAGGTAGAAAAATTGGGCAGACTGGATGGGCCTTGCGGTCCTTATCTGCCATCATCTTCTGTGTTTCTATGAAGGTCCATGTGTAGTGTCAGAATGCCATGTTGTTTGCATTTCATGATCTGCCCTATAGTATTCACTAACAGTCAAATTCAGATTTATTATGAACAGTAAATTGAGAGCATTCCCTTTCACAGCTGCACAATGGAAGGCATAATTATGAGAAAACTGTTAAATTCAGTTTTGTCAGAAATGTACCACAGCATGAGCCTTCATAGAACTTATAGAGTAAAATCAACTACAGAGGTAGGAAGAATGTCCAACATACATTTAGTGAATGTTCTTTTAAAACATTGAAGGATAGTTGATGCGTCCTTATAATCTGCCTGGAAGCCTGGTAAGCTACATCCTGGATGCTGATTGACTGTGGCAGGCTGTTAGCCATACCCTAATCTCAGCGTAGAACACATTGAGTAAATTGCTGGTGCCAGCCTTCCTCGGGACTAAATAGTTCCCTGTGCCTTCAGAATTTCCCATGCTCTCCCCTTCCAACAGAAAACAATAACAAAAAGCACAGGCTTGCATTTTGTATAGCTGCTCAGCCTACTGTGCCCCGCCTACTTTCTGCAACTTCTATGTAAAGAAAAATAAAACAGTGAAGAAACTAACAGAGAAACAAATTAAATCCAACAATTTTCATTCTAACAGTCTTCTAGGAGAAGAACCTGTTGGAGGTCACGTAGAGTCTGCGGTGACAGTATAGGTAGGGACAAGTTGGGAAGATGAGTTGGGCCAAGTGGTCCTCATCAGTCAACAAATTCTGTTTCTATGTAACACATTTATACATGTTTAAAAATGTTCTATACATTTTTTAACAATGGGACACAATGCACATTTTATAAACACAATAAGACACACCAGGGTTTGATTTATACTGAGATGATCACACTTGCAGGATCTGTAAGGCCCATTGCCTATGCATCAGGCATCAGCATTCCCCAGGGCATGCAGTAGTCTCATCATACTGTAAATCCCACCCTTCTGTGTCTTGTTGCTTGCTTCACAGATTTGCAGACAGCCAAGACAGACATGTGCTCTGAAGCAATGACAGTGTTCTCAAGATCTGGCTAGTTGTTTTCAACTTAAAATGACAAATACATTAAGGAAAAATGTAATTTTAAATGGTTGCTGCTCCCCAACTTCAGTTCTTTACAATTTCTGCATAAAAAAATATACTGTTGAAATGTAAAGTACCAGTGACTCACACTAGGTATAAACAAATAAGGGATTTTTAGATTTAAAAAATATATTGTAAAGAAAGTGTTAGAAATGGGAGGGATGGGAGCTTGGGCTGATGCAAGGAGAATAATATTTCATCTCAGAAAGTTACCCAGCATGGTAGCATAATATTTAAGCATTGGCGTTTCACCACTAAAGGCTTGGGACCAAACCTTAGCATATGATATTAATTTGATCTCTGCTTAGATTTCAGGACAACAACAAATATATGTGGTTTATAGCACATTCAGATTTTATCATATGACATTTTATAATAAATCATGACTCATAAAAATATATAAAATCAAGGATGATTAGTTAGACAGATGTGCCAGTGGGCAAATACATAATATTTAGATCAATTTAGACTTAACATGCTGTTTTCAGCTTTGTTTGTCCATGAAAACATGGACCACCAGAAAGCTGCTAAAGGGCAGGAGTCCAAATGTGGTTCAACACACAGTATCTCTGCTTATTTCACCATGCCGTCACCTTTTTAATCATTTTTCCCCATGGTGGAGCTTCTTACAGTATCTTTTGCCCTCTCATAGCAGCATGGTAAGATAGCATGGTGGTGGTGGAGAGTGTACCATCGTACCCTGTTGTGGCATGGCAGTGACTTTACCCAGTTTGACTACTGACGCACATCTGAGTTTAGCTGCTGGAATGTTATAATGCTCTTCTCTTCCTGCCAGGGATCTAACTGTGCTTCCAAAGCCTGAACAGTACTTCTATTCACTACTTCACTGCATAGGTTATTCTCATGCTGGAAACCCTCTTTGACGTAATGAGTCTGAGTTTGAGTTTATCTGTGGAATTTACAAGTTGCCCAAAGTGACAGTTGAAGTTTCATACATTAAAGCACATCCATTATGTGATGTCAGTGCATAAGCATAGAGACAAAGAAAGAGTTTTTTTTTTTTTTGGCAGAGAAAAGACAGGTTGTTCCATCCAGTCTGCCCAGCTATTCCTTGCCTCGTGCTTCTCCGCAGACCCTAACTGGTCTCCAGTGACCCTCCCTCCTCCCAGCATATTTATTAAACTTCACCTTTGTCTATCCTGTGCTTGCTTGAAGCCTCGCACTGTTTTCACCTCCACCATTTCTGCTGTCAGTCTATCCCAGGCATCTACCACCCTTTCAGTGAAATGGTACTTCTGCACATACCTCTTAAACTCTCCCACCCCTAGCTTCATTGCATGTCCCCTAGTCCTGGTGCTCTTTCTCATTTGAAAGAGGCTCCTTACCTGCACCCTGTTCACCCCTGTGAGGTACCTGTATGTGTCTATTGTGTTCCCTCTTGATCTCCTATATATAGAACAAACAAAAGTTTTATACAAAGTAGGAGATGAAGTACCTCTACGGGATAGATTTCAGCCAGTAGCAGGAATTCAGAATACTTCACAGATAAAGCAAACTCTTCCAGGAGAGAGTAACCATAATCTCTTTAATCAGGTCCTAAACACTGTAGCAGAAAATTAAATAAGAAATGGATTATAGCGGCACATTAGTGCCACTATAGTCAGGGTTGAGCAGGGTTTTCTATGTTAAATCCCACATTTTGCACTTTAATGCTTTAGAACCGTTCAACAGATTTGCAAGAAATTTGCATGTACAGTTTTGGGGGCAAGATCTCTGGACATGCCATGTTTCACATTAGTTGGATGTGTAGATTCTGAGATTCAGATAGCAAACACATTTTTAAATTAGTGGGGTTTTTTGCTTTCTTTTTTGTCACCGCCTAGTGCCCACATGGTCAGACTATTGCTCAGAAATTTTCAGGCTAAAAAGGGTTTCACCTACACTTGTGCCTTTCATTGGTTTGGTGAATACATATTAATCCATTTCAAAGTTATAAGATTTTGAAATGTTGATTCTGAGCATGCTCAGACATAAGGGAAACTTGGAGGTCAGGGGTAAAAGGCAACAGATTTCTGGAAAAACTTAAAGTGATCTTACAAACTCAAATGGGAAGACTGGGTAGGCAATAGGCCCTTATCTGCCAACAGTATCTATGAATCTAATACAGTCTTTAGGATAGCTGTTTGGAATGAAACAAGAATTTGGTCCAAATGGGAGTAGTTATTTTTGTGAGGAAAAAATTATTTTTTCATATGGCCACCATCTTGTTTCTATTTAAAAAAATGTGAAAACCCATAAAAATGAGATTCTGAAGAGACATCAACTCATGTATGTTGTTAACCGGGACCCCATTAGGTGGATTCTGCAGTTACATTTTGGAAAAATTGCCCAGAAATTTGTTTTTTTTATGCATTTTAAAATATTTTTTTGTGACGCTATTTCCTTTTTCAAATGGCTATATGAAAAAAGATGTCTTCTTATGAAAAAATAATTCGGAGTTATTTTTTTCAGATTATTTTTCTGTATGAAGGCATCCTTTTTCATATGAAGGAAAAACATATGAAAGGGATTCCTTCATTCAAAAAAAGAATCAGGAAAAAAACTAAGCCCAAATTCTTTTTTCGTATGGAGGGATCCTTTTTCTCATATTTATTTTTTTCATTTATGGGAAAAAGGATACCTTCATATGAAAAAAAGATTTTAGGCTTAGTCTTTTTTCTGTTTCTTTTTTCATATGAAGGAATACTTTTCCATATGCTTTTTTCATTCATATGAAAAATGATCCCTTCATAAAAAAATGGACTTCATTTTCTCCCACATTTCAACTTCAACAAGCCATAACTCCCTCCAGATTGACACTTAAGGGACAAGCGGTATATCACAACAAAGATATTAAAGAGCTTTACAAGAATGATACATAATAACCCCCCAACAATTTAGTGGCCTTATAAAAAAACATAAACATGAAAACATAAAAATTCCCATAGGATAACATTGCAATTGTAACAAACCATACAACCAAGCAAACACATTGCATTTTGGCAGACATGCCAAAATACATGCCAGCAAGAATGTATGCAACTGTGAAGGGATGGAGGGCCCTGTTCTTCCACAGGCAAATGGATATGTTCACAAAGGTCCTGCTGAAAGTGGTTACCACTATACTATCTCAAAAAGTAAATAAATCATTTGCAAAAAAACTTTGTTAATGCACCAGTTAGGGTTCAGATTAAAGCAATAAAAGTAGGAAAATGTAAAATTGATAGTATATAAGACCATCCTACATGATCTAATGATTTTTCAGCATTGATTGTAAATAAAGTGGCATCTGGTGTTGTATTGTATGATATTATGTTTAGCGTTAAGTCTAATGTTTTCATTAAGTGTTCTTCTCTTTATAAAGCTATTTTGATCTTGGTCTATTAGATAAGGTAAAATTGTATCCAATCTTTTAGCCAATATTTTTGTGAAGATTTTATGGTCCAAGTTTTAAGAGTGATATTGGTCTATAGAAAGTGCAGCTCAGTGGATCTTTATTTTTTTTTTTCCAAAAAGACTTGTATGGTGGCTTGTTTAAATGTTTCAGGGATTTTCTTGAGTGTGGAAAATGAATTGAATAAAGTTTCCAACTCTGTTATTATTATCATTTTGTATTTTTTTTTATAATTCTATGCTGATTCCATCCAGGCTTGGAGATTTACTGCTTGGAAGTGCCTGCATGGCTTCTTCTATTTCGTTTGAGTTATTGGTTGTTCCAGTTGGTCTTTTATTTCTTTATTTATCAATTTAATTGTTACATTTTCCAAAAATCTATCAGGTTCCAATGATTTATTGTCAAGCTGAGGTGTATAAAGTTGCTGGTAATATTATGCAAAGTGATTTTTGATTTGCTCCGGTTTATTTAAAATTGTGTTGTTGTGGTCTTTTATTGTTAAGATTGCTCCCTCTCTTTGGATTTTCTTTGTTTGCTGAGCTAACTATGTTAATGGCTTGTCAGGCATTGGATAATAATTTGATCTGGTGTTTATGATTATTTTCTCTGTTTTGTCAATCACAATTTGATTACATTGTTCTCTTTTTCTGTATCAGTTTTTTATAGATTGCAAAATCAAATGAAGAGTTATGTATATTTGATAGGTATTTCATTCCATTTTCTAATGCCGTCAATATTTTATTGCTGTCTTTTTTAATTTTGATTCTATACTTATGAATTTCCCTCTAATCCAAACCTTGAAACAGTCCCAAAAATAAATTAAAGAGGTTTCCAAAGTAGTATTAAGTTGAAAGAATTTCTGCAAGTCTTCTTGTAATTTGTCTATAATATTATTTTTTTGTAACATAGTTTGGTCAAGTCTCTGTATTCTATTTGTTGATTTATTATAAGATAGATTTAGCATTAAAATACAAGGTGAGTGGTCAGAAATTGAAATTCCAGGGTACTGAATGTCACTTATTGCATGAATTATGGTATCTGAAACTAAAAAAATAATCAAGCCTTGTATATGTCTGGTGAACTGCTGAGAAGAAAGAGTAAGTTTGTTTGTCTTTATATATTTTCCTCCATGAGTCTATTAGTCCTAAGCCTGGTTAAACACTTTTATTATCCTCCTAGTAGGACTGTGAGAATTATATGGCTGCATTGTTTTATCTATGGGTTCTAGTGCTATGTTAAAATCCCCTCCTATAGTATGGGGGGGTGTCAAATGACGTCAAAGATAGAAAAAATCATTAAAGAACTTAGGATCATTCTGATTTGGGGCATATATTGAAGCTGCAATGTATTTGAAGTTTAGTATTTGAATCTGTGTGATAATATACCACTCATATGGATCTATCATGTTTTTAATAGTGTTTGGGATTCATTTTGATTTATTTGATGCCACCATTACACCCCTCACATTTCTGGTGTATTGGTCGCTAGTCCTGGTCCCTATCTATTTGTGAATCATGTTATTTCATTATTTGTTACATGCATTTCTTGCTTCATGGCTGTGCTTATATGTTTCCTTTCTAGATCTTTTATAATCATATTTTGTTTTGTTCTGTTTTGTAACCCTTTTACATTCCATGTAATGATTTTAAATGCACTATCCATTATGTAATGTGTTTTTTCTAAATGCGGTCTGAAGTTTTTATCTTTTATTTTGTGTTGCCTTATTTTACATTGATTTTCTAGGCCCCTTCTAAATTCAAAATTAAGATTAATTTCAATTTGTAGTCATTGCCTCTTTTTTGTGTAGATTTTTATCCCTCTCCCTAGCCCTCCCCCCATAACTCCCTGAAAAACCTATGGCACTAGATCAAAAGAGATCTTGTGCCCCCATGAACCAGAGATGACTGAGCTGTCATCACTGTGCACAGCAAGGACACCTGAGCTAAGCAGATGCCCTGATTGTTGCCTATTCATGTCTCAGCAACAGTCAATATTAATATGTGCTTGTATCAGCATTTTTAATTGTTTATTAATGTTGCCATCTTCTCTGTTATATGATGTACATATACTATATAAATATCAAAGGAATATCTACAGAGTTAATACACTAATTCATATCCTATAGTATTTTGCATGTCTTATGTATGTGGTATATTTTTTTAACCTTTCAGATGGTTTGCATTAGCCAAAAAATTGCACCTTATTCTTCTCTTCCCTTGTTACACCAAAGTACTAGCATGCACTGTATATATAAATAAAAAGAAAAAAGAAAAGAGAAAATAAAAAAAAAAACATAAGCATAAAGCACATGGTGAACTTTCTTTATCATTTATCATTCCGCATTGTATTCCACATGTCAAGACTTTTGCATTTTCAAGTGCTGCTAGTTGGACAGGGGACTCTTATAAACATTTTTTTTAGTCTTTCCCTAGTCTTTCAATGATTTTATGTAAATTAATTTTTGATTGCTCTGATTGTTCTTGTTGTTGCTGCTTTGAGATTTGAGCCATAGCCTCAGGCAATTTTGGATAAGAGTTGAAGTTAGAATTAGAATTTCAATTTCCTTGAGGTTCATGTGAGATCTCATAGTAGCTTTTAAAAGCCTCTATAGCATCATCTGGGTCTTAAAAACTGTGTAGCCTTCATTTATTACAAACCTAATCTTAGCAGTGTATTGCATCAAGAATAAAGTTGTAGCAAATTTAAATTCTGCCGGCAAAGTGAACTTGAAGTGGGCACTTCATGTTGCCATGCCGCTACCCGGAGTGGGCAATGCAAAGTGCTCACTCCACCTTGTCATTACCGCTTTGCATTAAGGTGGAATGGCAATGCAAAGTAAGGTGAAGTCATTATTTTTAATGGACTTTGCATCCTCATTATGATTCTAAGTGATCCACTTGGTGTTTCAGATTTGGCAGCCCCCTCATACATCACTTGGCTTACAGTACTGTAAGTCACATGCTCTTTAGCTAGCCAGGAAGAAAGTGAGTCATACAAGCAGACACTTTTACTTTCTTCTGTGCAGATGGAGGGAGAGTAGTGTGTTTTGTGACTGCTGATACTTTGAGATCAGAGCGAGGAGAAGATTTAAACTTTGATTTAGACCCAACAGCTTTCTTAAAAGCTATTTTTTGTTATTTTCTGTACTCTTTTTTACTTAATTTGTTCTTTCTGTAAATTTCATTTTTCTTATCTTTGTAAGTAGTTAGTTGTTTGTCTGTGAATGTGTGTGTGTGTGTGTGTGTGCTGTGTGACAGTGTGAGTAGTGATTGCTCAAACTAAGGGAGCTCAGTAGGAGAGATGGACCAAGGTGAAGGAATGTCTGGGTTGGGGGCAGCTCTGGGAGAGCATGGTAGTGGTAAGTGTCATACCATGCACATGTGTGGAGGGCATGGGCACCCAATCCTGTTGGATGACTTGAAACTTGTGAGTGTCCCCCCACAGAAGCAGGACCAGCACTGCTTCCTGTCCTAACTCTGAGGCAGTTGAACCACCACCACCACCAAGTCCAGTACCAGGTCCTCTAGAGCAGGATGTACCTGTTCCCCTGGGCCCAGGTGTGGATCCCATCCCTGTTCAGCACCATGACCAGTGGACTGCCAGTTCATCTGGCCATCACCTGCCTGTGCCTGGTCCTCCCTGCACCTCCATAGTTTGCCAGTTTTTTGACTGTGTCGGGGGGACAGCATTGTGGTCAAGTGCTGCCTATGTGAGGTGGAGGTGCACCGTGGCCCCCGGGAGACTCACCTAGAGATTGGAGGCCAGTGCACCCATATGCTCAATCACCAGCAGTTGGAGTGGCATGCTGCCACAGAATGGACCATGCCTGCACCTGCTGACCATTCTGTGGCAGAGGGTACAGCTGTGCATTGCTGCATGCCTAAGAAGAGGAGGGCCACAGCAGCACCTGTTGCTCTTCCAGCATCCCAACTCTCACCACCACCACCAGCAGGTCAGCCTGTAGAATGTGTGGACCCCAGAGAACTGCATGTAACACAGGCTGACTTGGCAATTTTCTGGAGTGCTGTAGAGGAGGAGAACAACAAGAGAGTGAGTGCTGTGGAGCAGTGGCTGGATCGCATAAAGGGATATCAGTTGCAAATTATTTCCATGCTGGAACTGCTGCTGGATCACCATGGGTTCCCACATTAGCTTTTTTTCTGACACCATGTGCCCCCCCACACCTTCCTTGCTGTGTTATAAAATGTATTCCTTCACCATCTCTGACCCTTGTATGTAATTATGCCCTTTTCTGTTGTCTTCCATATGCATGACATTTTGTATTCTGAGTGGTGCAAGTATACTGTGCTAAACTGCATGTGTGCAGTCAGTCTTATTTCCAGTCTGTGTATGTACTGCAGACACTGTCCAACTCCCTGACTTAAAACCATTTATTAATGAGTACAATGGTGGGATGGGGGAGCATGGAGAGATACTACAAAACAGGCTTATAAAACATCCAAGTAACTAGTAAAAAAATTAATGTTGTGATTCATGACGTGATTGTAAATCATGATTTTTGACTGCATTTGTGACTGTGATGATTAAGAATGTGATTTGTATAACGAGTGACACGTGATAATGGTCCTGACTTAAAAATGCATATTAATGAGTACAACGTTCATGCAGAATTATGCACCACATCTGTCCAGTACTGTGAAGGGAAGCCAAAGAAACAACTGTGACTTAAGTTAGAGATGGAGATTGGGTCCTAAAGAGATGCAAATGCACAGACAGATTAAGATTGCACTGCTCACGGGGACCACGTGATGCAGCGCTCTGAATAGCAGTTTACCAGTGCAGCTCCCGTCGCCTGGTGAGTCATAAAGCCTTTTTACAATCTTTTTCTTTTAAAAACATCGCTAGCTGGGTGTTAATCATGCGGTGAGTGACAGGAGAAGAGTTTGGCCCTAGAAAATGGAGGCGGAGATGCGATCGGCACCCCCAAGACATACTCCACTGGTATCACCTGAAAAGCAGAGCAAACGGCCTAAGGCCCAGCAAAGCTAAGCCAGCAAAGTAACAGCCAGCAATGCCAATCCAGTGAGGGATGCCGGGGATACCCCTCTGACGCTTGAGTGGTTTCTAGCTGAGTTCTCCCCATTTAGGGAAGACGTCAAGTCCCTGACAATGGAGGTCAAGCAGATGACCACTGTGTTGGAAGACCTAACAACAAGGGTCTCAGATAATGAAGCACACACTGCCTCACTGGAAAAAACCAGAAAGTATAAAGGAGGAGGTGGTAGAGAGCCGTCATAAGCTTAAAAAACTGGAGGCAAAGTTAGAAGATCTGGAGGGGAGAAGCCGGAGAAACAATGTTGTTATTCTTGGTATTCTCGAAAAAGAAGAGGGCACCGATGTTATTGGCTTCATTCAAAAGTTGCTGGAAAAATTAGCTGGCCCCTCTCCATTTGGTAAAGTTTATATGATAGAATGCGTGCACAGAGCCCTCAGACCTACGCCTCCACTCGGAACCTCGCCCCGCCCGTTAATTTCCAGATTTCTTAACTATCAGGAGAGGCAGTATTGTCTGGGAAAGGTGAAAGACTTGCAAGAAATCAGATGGGAGGGTACCAAAATCAGATTAACGCAAGACCTCCCTGCCTCTGTCAGGCAACGCTGTACCCAGTTTCACCCGATTGTCTCCAAACTAATTGCCTTGGGATAAAGTTTAAGATGGGGTACCTGGCTAGGCTGCAGATATTATTGGAGGGCTCCTGGGTTGCATTTGAGGAGGTGGAGGTGGTGAAAATGGCCCTTCAGAAGTCCCTGCCTGACCTCTTTAGTATCCGATGAGATAAACTATTCGGAACGCCAGTAATTGTGCTCTCCACTGGCTGAAAGCGAGCACTTAACACCAGTTTGAATTGCCGGTAATGGTGGCTGGAAGTGCGCCTCCCCATCTTGTCTCAGATATTATTGCTCTATTTCTATCAAGTATTGTCGTTCCTTTTTCTTCATGGACTTTAACAGGGATGAGGGGCTCTGCATCCTAGGATTATGTACATCTTTTATCGGACTGGTACTGGCACTGTGAGAGACTCGACTGGCTGTGTGTCTTTGCTTCCAGTGTTCTATAACGAGTGATATCCACAATTATGCCTGACCGCCACCAGAGGTCCCTAGAGAACTGATCCCAACTGAGTGAACCTCTCGAGGGAAAACAGAGCGATCCTAAACCTGGACCATTTACTGTGTGTTCTGTGGTCTATTTGACCACTGATGTTGACTCTTGGGTTTATCTCATAAATAGTTATTGTCAGGGGAGTTTCCTCTGGTTTATTCCTTTATCTTTTTATTTTTGCAGGTTTTTGACTGAGATGGAAACTTCAGCCCCCAGATGTCATTGGGGATATCAATTGGGCTTGTAATTAATTTGAGACACGCTTTTTTTTTTTGGGGTTCCATTCTATATTACAAAGCTGAGTTAGGTTCCTGCATGCCCTGAACACATAGGAACATGCTCTAAGGGATGGTCACTGAGAGTGGATTGTCTGATATTTTGTGTGGGACTTCCAGTGGACTCAGGGATACTGCATTTATAGTCCCCTCTCCTTGATCTTCAGAGTGTTTCTACTTCGCCACAGGGGGTGCAGTGGGGTGATAGATTAAGGCCACTTAGTTGGAATTAGCACAGCAGTTTCTTTTAGAGCCACATTGTAGTTATCCACATGACAAGGTTCTGTTATATTAACAAAACTGTAATTAAGATTACGGTCTATATTTAATTAGGCTCATCGTTATTTGAAGAGAATAACCTGAGGACGTTTTCAAGCCGGGAGTGCTTCCTTTATTTGTGTACGGGGGTCGTCCCTCGAAGTTACCTTTTCTTTAGCCTTCTAATAGTTTGGTGTAGTCCTTGACCAACTCTTTCTGAAGCCAGGCGACGGGGCAGAACAACTGGGTGAGTAGTGAAAAGTGATTCTGCACCAAGTGGGAGTAATAGAAGGGTGGGTTATTTGGTCTCTTGAGTGGGTCAAAACAAAACGTGTCACGTGGTTTGGAGGGAAGGGGGATGGGGAAAATAAGGGGTGAGGGTGGTGGGCTGGGTAGAGGGAGGGTGGGAGGGCACAGCACAGTACAGTGGAAACAGCTCTCACTACGATTTTCCCAGTGGTCTTTTTTTTCGTATCCATACTAAGGCTATACTGGAGAATTAAGGGCTAATGGCCAATCCACTGAAAGTCGTTACATGGAATGTTAAAGGGGTCAGATCTAAAACTAAACAATATATGATCTTAAAGAATTTAAATTTTGTCAATGCTGGAATCATGTTGTTACAAGAAATGCATTTATTAGATGTAGAGGCTTCTAAACTCAGGAGGCAGCAGGTGGGACAGGTCTTCTCTGCTGAGGGCTCTACTAATAGTGGTGGTACGATGATATTGGTGCACAGGAAACTCCCCTTTACTGCATCACAAACAATAAAAGATCCTAAGGGTAGATTTATTTTTGTAATTGGTAACCTCTATATGAGACAGATACTTTTGGGAAGAGTTTATGGGCTAAACCATGATTCCCCTAATTTTTTTTCATGAATTATTACCACTTTGCTTCTCTTCCTCTCAACCCCGATGATACTGGGAGAAGATTTTAATTTGGTGTTTGATCCGGTGGTAGATAAATCCGGACATTCAAGGAAGGGTTTATCTCCGGCTCAATGTGCATTCAGAGATTTAATATATCAGGCCGGATTGTGCGACATCCGGAGGGTACTGCACCCAAGGGTCAGGGATTATACTTTCTTTTCCCCAGTTCACAGAACCTCATCCAGAATACACTATTTGCTTATTTCAAGGGCCTATATCCCGCAAGTCATTGACTCCTCGATACAGTCAGGTCCCCTCTCAGATCACTCCCTCGTAGTCTGCCAATTGACTATAGAACACCCGCGTAGGGGCAGAGGAAGGTGGAAACTTAATAATCAACTTATCAAGGACCCCAAATTGGTTCGCATAATACAAAACCACATAGATCAGTTTATTCAGTTTAATCAGGATACAACCCGAAGACCGGATATCCTCTGGTGTGCCTTTAAGGCTTATTTGAGGGGGATACTTATTGGACTAGCCTCCAATAGGAAGAAAGCTAAGGAGCAGGAAATGTCCCAACTGTTGTCCTGGATAAGGGCCATGGAAAAAGACCTGTCTCCCCCCACTTCAGAAGGTACTTTCCAAAGACTTATTAAATTAAGAGCAGCCTACCTAGAGATGCTCCGTGAGAAAGTGGAATATGCCATTCTAAAAGCGCAGGCGTCATTTTTCGACCAGGGGGGAAAAGCAGGATGCCTCTTGGCTTGCAGAATTAAACAAATGGAATCTTCTAGGTATATTGCTTCGATTCTGTCTTCAAAGGACGGACTTCTGAAGACCTCCCCGAACGACATAATTGGGGAATTCCTGGATTATTACACTGATCTCTACGGTCCTATGCTAGATCCCCCAACTGAGAATCAACTAGACAGCTATCATAGGGAGACCCCTTTGCCGAGTCTTACTGAAGACCAACAAAGGGCATTAATTTTGCCTATTACTAGTAAAGAAATATTTAATGTAATAAGCACTTTATCGTTAAATAAAACCCCAGGGATGGATGGTTTCTCAGCTTATTTTTATCAAAGGTTTAACACTTCCCTCATTCCTTTATTGCTTCCCTTATTCCAACATAAACTTTCTGGAGCAGAAGTAGATACTTCAATTTTTGAAACCTCTAATTGTGCTTATTCCTAAGCCTGGCAAGGCACCTGAGCTAGTCACAAATTATCGTCCAATTTCTCTGTTGAACCAAGATGTCAAGATACTGGCCAAGCTAATAGCTTGCCGTCTTAACCCGATTCTCCCCTCTATTATAGGCCCCGAACAAGTAGGATTCATGAAAGGCAGATTTTCCTCGGACCACCTTCCGACCATGGCTCATGTCTTCTCGGCGTCCAGAGATTCCCCATACTCTGCGGCTTTGATTTCTCTGGACGCCGAGAAGGCCTTTGACAGAGTTAGCTGGCAGTATTTATTTCAGATGCTGGGTGTCTTTAAATTCCCTGACCTCTCCCGAACCTGGATCAAATCCCTTTACCACTTTCCCATGGCTAAATATTGGGTAACGGAGTTATCTCTGATCCATTCACTCTTTATTCTGGTACCAGGCAAGGCTGCCCCCCTCCCCATTATTGTTCAACATATACTTAGAACCATTATTCCGCAGATT
Source organism: Neoceratodus forsteri (assembly GCA_016271365.2). NCBI lineage: Eukaryota > Metazoa > Chordata > Ceratodontiformes > Ceratodontidae > Neoceratodus > Neoceratodus forsteri. The sequence continues at coordinate 190,064,416 of CM028137.1, read as the reverse complement.
GCTAGCTTGTCCAGAGATACAAGGAATTCTGATTTTTTCCATGTGAGGTCAAGGTCTCCGCCTATGCAGACGACCTTCTCCTCCAAGTTGCTAACCCCATCTCTTCCATCCCCCCAATGTTAAAGATCATTAATGCTTTAGTGCAGTTTCCAACTACAAGTTAAATGTAAATAAAACTACTGTTTTACCTCTCAATCATAAGCTCCACAAAGCAGAAATCCTAGAAATGGGACTGGCCAGGAAACATGACTCCCTCCGATATCTAGGTATTGAACTATCTAGACTCTTGGGAAATACTATAAGATTGAATTTGGGTTCCCTTATACAAGTGATCAAACAGGATCTTAATAGGTGGGCCTCCCTGCCAATTTCTATCTGGGGTAGAATTAACCTGCTCAAAATGAACGTATTCCCACGACTCTTCTACCCCCTCTCAATGCTCAATATCTGGCTTCCAATGTCATGGTTCAAAAAGGTAAATAGTTTGTTTCTAGAGTTTGTTTGGGCTCACAAGTCCCCCAGAATAGCGTTCCACAAACTAACTGCACCCAAGTCGAGAGGCACTTTATGTTTACTCCACTTGGGGCTTCTGGGCCAGTCACATCAACAAATATCTGAGGTGGACTCTACCCATATCAATGGGTTACACCCCGCTCTGGCTCAAAATAGAGAAGGCCCTGATTAATTCATGCTGTACCAGAAGCACTGCTATATATCAAAGGAAATCTCCTCCCCAGCAGGTTAAAAAATATTTTTATTGCATTATCACTTAAGGTTCACTTTCAACTGTGTCATTTTCTTAAATATGACAACCAAAGAGATACAAATCAGCACTTGTTTGGAAATCCCAATTTTAAAATTGGCGAGAAAAGTCTCCCTTTAAATTGGTTACCCCAACTGAAGGATACCCCTCTGCACTCGTTAATAGGAGATGATAATGCTTGGTTATCCAGTCATAGTATAATGCAAAAGTTTAAGATCCCTACTAAATATTTTTTCAAAGTTACTCAACTCAGGCACCTATTAATCAAAGTGTTGGGACCTAAGCCGTGTTTACAGGCAGACCCTCCATTAGTTCTTGATTTAGCTCAATTAGCGGGCCAGCAGAAGGCAGTCTCCAAGATATACGGTACTCTATTTGACAGAGTGTATCCAGACTACTATGGCCCAACCCGTTACTGGTCTACTCATTTTCCGGGCTATGACATTAACTGGGCTGACCTTTGGTCTAGCTGCCATAAATTTATAATGCAGGACAGATTAAGGGTGATGCAAATGTTTATTTTACATAATGTATATCTCTCCCCCAAAAGAATATTTAAATTTGGACTAATATCCGCCTCTCATTGTGTGAGATGTGCTAATCATGATGGTTCTTTATTTCATATTCTTTGGTCCTGTCCCAAAATAAAATCCCTCTGGACCAACATACGTAATAACCTTGATCCCATCTTGGGATTAGAAGACTTATTTAAGCCTGAAATATGTATCTTAGGCAAATTTTCAAGTATTGGGTTCCCTAACAAAAAGTATCACATGATCTTGATAACCCTGTCTCTTAAGAAAGTCGTCTTAAGACACTGGAAAGATCAATCTGAAATTAAATATGGGGAATGGCTATCTGAGTTCCTCACAAATCTCAGGATGGAAAAGGCTATTGCAAGTCTTAACAACAGGTTGGATAGATTTAAGAAGATATGGGACCCCATATACACCATATTCTCAATTCAGAACCTTACAGCATAAGGCCCTGTCCCTTTGGGATACTCCTGTATTTCTGCAATGTCTGTACTGTGGAAATTGTAGGGAATAGGTTTTATTTTGAGTCTGTGCTTTAAGGGGGTGGGGGATTGGGGGATAGAGGGCTGGGGGGTGTGACAGGTTTTCGGACTAATGTACACCGTTCTTGTGAAGTATATTTGTAATGAAGGACCTGTCATGTATGTAAAACTTTCAATAAACTTTAAATGAAAAAAGATTGCACTGCACGCTGAAGAGATGCAGATGCAAAGGCACAACACCTAACCAGTGCTCACCATCAGAAATTCAAATCTGGAAAAGAATACCTTTGCCAGTTGGGGCTGGCCATGGGGGGGGGGCAGTGTACTGCACTGCTGCAGTAACAGTCACTAGTACTAGTACCAGTAAAGATACCACAAAGAAGTACAAAAATTACACAGCTGCAGTGGATAGCAGATTCACATTGCTAAAATTATGTGGCACAATAAAAGGTGTCTGATTTGGTGACACGTGACACACACATACTCACACACACACTAAGTAATGCATAGCAAATTGAAAACTTCAGTAATATAACCACATATTTTAAACAAACTAAAATTATGCACTGCTGCACCACAACAATCAGCAAAAAATGGCAAGAATTATTGAAAATATTATTGTGTGTACATTAACACAGTTATACAAAAAAAAAATCACCAAAACAGAAAGCACTGTCTTGTTCTCCAAGTTGATCTACCTACACCACAGATATGCCCCTCTCCCAAAGCACACTTCCACTGTCTCTCAGTACACATACTGAATGTTGTACACTAACATGCAAAATCCACACACAAGCAATAAATGCTCAATGATATGAGCACAGGAGGGAGTCCTATAATCGATGAACTAAAGTTTCAGCAAAAAAATGACTCAAAAAGACTTTTTTAACAGCTTTTAGAAGGTTTGAATTGCAGAGAGCTCTCAGAGCAGATTGTCTCCTACAGCTTCCTACACACACTAATCTCAAACTGAGGCTGTGCAGAACAATCTAAAGCCCATGTGACCTGAAATCCATGAATCACTGCAAAATATGCCTTTGGAGCTTAAAAACAAGGTGAAGTGAGGCGAAGTACATTGTTTTCAATGTACTTCACCTTAAGAATTGGTGGAGTAGTGGTTTGGGAAGGTGGAGTAATGCAAAGTCATTGTTTTCAATGGACTTCGTGTTACCCATTATAACGTGGAGTACTCCACTTCGCATTGCAGAGCACTCCACGAATTCACGTTCATACCGTGAATCACTTCATGGAGCGAATTGGGGCCACTTCACCCATTTCTAACCAATAATCTTATTCCTTTATTTTAGAGAAGTTCTTTGATGGATTGACAAGTTTTCTTTTATTTGTAGTAGCCATTGATAAATTGGGATATGCATTGAAACTGATAGTGTCATGTGTTATACCCTTCAAAATCCTACCCTTTTGCAAAATGACCTCATGGTCCTGCAATTTAAGTGGTTTAATAAAAAACATTTGTGGGTAGTTTATATTACCTAAAAATCTGGAACCAGTCCAATAGGCTCTATGTAAGATAATCTTTTCCTCAGAAATCTTTCTTTTTAAGGCTTATGTTATGAATTTTTAAAAAAATAGCAGAGGGTCCCCAGTTCCCTCAATACCTTCAGGGATTTTACAGAGATGTACACTGCTTCTTCTAGTCCTGTGTTTTTGCTCTGCTACTTTATCTTGCAGGGCCTGAAGTTGCCTCTCAAATTGAAGATGTTTAATAGGGATATGCTAAGTTTTATCTTCTAACCTAGAGACTTGTGTTTCCAGTTCATCAGTGCCTAAAATACATTTTCAAGTTTACTTTTAATGTCCCCTAATGGACTGGTAACTGTTGTTAATGCACTTTTTATATCTCCTAATGCAACACGCATTATGTTTTTTAAGGCATTAACTGCTACACTGCCAATCTCATATTGATTAAGTTTAACATTTTCTGCTGGCTTTTCTATGTTTTTAAGATTATCATTCTGATTATCATTAACACTGCTTGCTGAATTTCCATCTTGTTTATCTGATAGTTACCCCAGCGTGTGTTCAGATGAGTCAATGCTAGTCTCACTGTCTCTTTTAGTTAGGTCTGCAGTTATGTTCGGAGTCACATTCAGACTCTGCACCAAACTAGTTTTAATTTTATCTATAGTTTTGCTGGTATTGTTCATATCTTTTTTCCCATCACTACACTATCTGGAACTGTGTCAGGTATCAATACTTCATCTTTTTGTTGAATAACACAATGATCCATTTTCAGGATCACACCCTTTTGTTTCCACTGCGTCCTATCCCTTTTCAAATCAAAATAGTCCAAATCATTACCATTTGTTGTATGATTATTTGCTGTTGGAGATGCAGGTAATGGGGAGAGATGACACATCATTACCGTGTGTAGAACTCTAAGTTCCAGTAAGATCAGTGAGAGAAATTGAACCTGCGTTCTAGAAGCATGCATGCATTTTTCTTGTGTCCTTGCTTTTCTTTTTATCTGTGAAGTGAGCTTCAGTAATCTCTTTAGCTTGTCAGCATTTTTTTACATACTTTGAATGACACACCCAGTTCTTCTTGCTATCTAGTCATCTTTACCATTGTGCCGGAATTTCTAAACACTGAGTTTTAAGAATATGTGACGGAGGTTCTACTGCTCGGTGTGCCGGTGCTAGCTTTATCTGCCCATCTTGGAATGTCTGATGTAACACATATAGACCCTCCTCATGGGTATCCACCATCCAGTGAAATGCCTTTGAATAGTTGTTTACAGAAAATGGGATTTGGAGTGCAGTTCAGTGGATGGACAAAGATGCTCTATGATAACCCATAAGCAACAATGCACACTAATTATAATCTATCTGAAAAAAATCACATTGCAACTAGGTACTCGGCAAGGTTGTCCGCTTTTGCCATTAATTTTTTTAATTATTATGGAATCCGTCAGATCAGCAATTAGGGGAAATACAGACATTAATTGAAAAGGGATAAATAATATCACTCACAAATTAAACTTATACGCAGACAATACTTTATTATATTTAACAAAACCAGAACATTCAGTTCTAGAGTTTATTAGATTAGTGGAGAGATTCGGTAAAGCCTCATGTTACAAAATTAATTGGTCCACATCAACATTACTAAAATTAAATGCAAATACCATAATTAATATGCCACAACAATATTCATGTCTACAAACCACAACCCACATACACTATTTAGGATTAAATATTACAGCAAACTGTCAGGTTTTATATAAGGCAAACTTTCAAACTTTACTAACAGGTGTACAAACAGAACTTAAATGATGAGAATTATTACCTTTGACCTTAAGAGGTAGGATCAATACTGTAAATATTTTGCCTAAATTACTATTTCTGTTTCAAAATTTAGCTACAGTATATCAATACCTCAAATTTATTTTAACCAAATTAAAACTACAATAACAAAATTCTTACGGAAACAAAAGAAAACAACAAGGCTATCATATTTAATGCTTACATTACCAAAAGTAAAAAGTGACCTTTCATTACCAGATTTTTATGCATATTACATTGTAGCCCAAATAACACAAAGATGTTATTGGATAAATAGACAACATAATTTACCAAAAGCAGCACAGATTGAATAACAAGTTCATACGTATCCCATATTGAGCAATTTGCTATACTAATCTTACTATCAAAAATCAAAAGAAAACAAAAAAGGTGTTACAACCAGTACTACAATAACATGTTGGATAAAAGGCTCATAATATAATGAAAGAACAAAATGAGATTTCAAAGTTTACCAGCATTTATAGAAATTGCAACTTTATCCCTTCAACACAGGGCAACAGTTTCAAAATATGGCAGGATACTGGAGTGGAAGAACTGAAGATTTTAGATAAATATAATATAAAATCATTTAAAGTAATATCACAATAATGTGACCTACCGCACGCACTAAAATTTCAATATCTTCAAATAAAAAGTTATAATATTTACATTTCATTTCATTTTTTTATACTTGTAGGCAAAATTAACATGTCCGCCTGTTTTCATATGTGACAAGTACAAACAAATACATATATTGACAAACAAACAACAACACATTTAAATAAACAATCAGCAATCACAATAAAAAGGCTATTTCACAAAACAGTTACATTCATCCTTATCATATAACCATTTCCATAATTTTATTTAAGAGTAAATAAAGATGTGCACCTTACCAAATAAGAGGGAAGAGAATTAAAAAAAGAGGGAGCTGTAAATAAAAAAGTTCTCTGACCAATTGATTTCTTACATAATGGAATTAAAAAGGTGGTTTACTCTGAGAACAGGTGCCACATGCATTTAAAGCCTTAGGAAATAATGAAATTGTAAAATCTGATAACAAACCAACAGTCCCCTTAAAAAGAAATTGAGCTGACCTACATAACACCCTATTATTAAATGAGATACAACCTGAGAGTTTAAGCAAATCACAGGTGTGAATACATGGTGTTGCACTCATCATCAATCTTAAAACTGAATTAAATGCTACCATCAGGCTACCCAAAATACTATCTGTAGTAGCCGAATAAATAATTAAACCATAGTCAATCAGGCTAAACAGAAAACTGTGAGTCAGTAATTTTTGAGATCCTTGAATGAGAAAGGGACATACTCTATATAACATTCCTAATCTTTGATGAAGAGACTTACAAAGAAATTTTATATAAAACTCAAATGTCAAATGGGAATCAAGGTAAATACACAAATATTTGAAAGATTCAACTTTCTCAATAATATTACCCCTAGATCTAAAACAGGAGGTAGGTGTGAGAATAATAAAAATACAAATAAACTAAGAGATGAATCGACTCTTGTAAAACTTATACAGGATAAAAATGATAAAACAAAATTGCTTTCAATAATAATAATATATCAGACTATTATGAATACAAAATAAATGATATAAATAAACTCAAAATAGGAAAAAGATACAGGTATTAACATAAATGAAATATGTCAAAATATTATAAACTTATATATATTAAATATAAAAGCATCAATGCTCAAACAAATTCAGATGAATATGGTCCATTGTACATACTATAGCCCAACAAGACTGCACTGTTTTAACAATTCTAATTCTGATAAATGCCCAAGATGCATGCATATAACAGGAACTCGGATTTACTTGATACACGCTTGTCCATTCCTTACAGATTTCTGGAGTAAAATACTAAATATATTATCAAAAACAATTGGCAAAATAATAACCTATGATAACAGTCTTTGAGATAATCCCATTACAAGATTGCTTGGATGAATTCCAACAGAGATTTGTTGCTACTGTATGTATGTATGGATTCAACTTTCTCAATAATATTACCCCTAGATCTAAAACAGGAGGTAGGTGTGAGAATAATAAAAATACAAATAAACTAAGAGATGAATCGACTCTTGTAAAACTTATACAGGATAAAAATGATAAAACAAAATTGCTTTCAATAATAATAATATATCAAACTATTATGACTACAAAATAAATGATATAAATAAACTCAAAATAGGAAAAAGATACAGGTATTAACATAAATGAAATATGTCAAAATATTATAAACTTATATATATTAAATATAAAAGCATCAATGCTCAAACAAATTCAGATGAATATGGTCCATTGTACATACTATAGCCCAACAAGACTGCACTGTTTTAACAATTCTAATTCTGATAAATGCCCAAGATGCATGCATATAACAGGAACTCGGATTTACTTGATACACGCTTGTCCATTCCTTACAGATTTCTGGAGTAAAATACTAAATATATTATCAAAAACAATTGGCAAAATATTAACCTATGATAACAGTCTTTGAGATAATCCCATTACAAGATTGCTTGGATGAATTCCAACAGAGATTTGTTGCTACTGTATATCTATAATAATTGAAAAAAAATGTATTCTCTTGAAATGAAGGACCATGCCCCACCTGTTTTTGAACTATGGTTAAACTTAATGATAGATGTTCTAAAACTGGAACAGGTTTTTATATGAAGAATGATCAAAAGGATATTTTTGAAAAAACAACTGGACTCTGTTTCATAACATTATACAGTCAGGACAGTTTTAAGGGAAACAAATAAATAAAAGAAATAAAGAAACAAATAGGGTACTTTTAATTTCCTGGACCCCTGGTAATGATGACGAGTGTGATCAGATATCTGAATAAACATTTAGATGAGTTTCAGATATCTAGTATTTGTCTGAACCATAAAAAAAAAGTAGGGAAATTCAGTGTCAGGGTTTCCAACCCTAACATCCCATCCCAACCCTGCAGACAGCAAAAGGAAAACTATTATGTTTTCACCTTTCCTGAGTCTTCACAAATCAGGCCTGGGGAGGCCTTGGGGTTCTCAATCCCAGTGCTCACTCTAGTCTCATGTAGTCTGCACATCTCAGCTTCTTTACTTATGGAATGGGGTGAGTATTTGGGTTGAGAACTCCATGGAACACTCCAGGCCTGATTTGGAAAGACTCAGGAGAGATATAATCATAAAGGTTTTTCCTTTTGTTGTCTGCAGAGTGGGGGTGGGATGTTAAGGTTTGGGAACCCAAACACCATATTTACCTACTTTTATTACTTTAATCTGAACCCCTAACTGGTGCATTATTGAAGTTTTTTGCAAATAATATTATTCATACTCAGAATGTGTCAGGGGCAAATAAACTTTCTTGGGATGAGGAAGATAAGGAATTTCTTCAGAGGCATAGTGCAATTTCCCTACAGGAAACCTTTTCAACCCAAGATAACTGGCTAGATGGCTATCAATGTGTTACAAGCAAAGCAATTAAAAAGACAAAACAGGGTAGGATAAGTGCTAGCAACATTAATCACGATTAAAAAGAATCCTAGAATAGAAGAGAGCCTGATAATAAATGAAGATCTCATAGTATTGCTATTAGGATGGAATGAGAATATACTGCGTATGGGTAATTGTTAGGTACCTCATCAGATCACTGACTATTTTCTGGGAGATATATAGGACTTTATAGAAAAAGAGATAAAAACAGTAATTATTAATTTTCCTGTCTGTGGTGTTCTTTTAATGGGAGACTTTAATGCCCACATAGGTTATACAAATAACCAGATTAATCCCCTTTATGTAATTATTCCAAAACAGCAATTGCTTGATCAAATTGCAAACAGAAATGGTAAGAAATCAATTGAATTCCTAAGGTAGTTGGTATCTTTTGTTGGACCAACTTTCAGTAACCAACCAGGATGCAGTACAGTAATGCTGTAGTATATCACAAAAATGTTGAAGTATACAGCTGGGAACAATGTAATTCAGTGGAAGTTAAAGGCCTTTTCTACTGCAGTATTTTGTGACATGTCATTTACTCAAGTTACTGCACAGCATCATGGCTTGCTCTGCTGTAAGCATTGTACAAAGATAGCAAAATACACAAGTTTTGGGGCCCATCAGGTCCATTCTTCAGGTGAAGAGCAAACAAAGCAAAATAAGCTGAAGCTATATACAGTGTAATGCATTGCTTCATAACAAGTTATGGCAGGATAGTGAAAAGACTGCAAAGGAAGGGTGAGAAGGACTTAAACTAAAAGGAAGGATGGGTAGGCAATAAATAGAAACACGTCTACTGTATAGCTATGAGCGGATGTTTAGCAGGAAGTGCTAAGATGTTTATAAGAGTGGCTGAATGGATGCCTTGAAGCATCCTGTGTTCAAAGGACCAATGAAAGTAAAATCTCTTTTTTACTGTTGAATTCTTGACAAATACTGGTCTGCATTTATTAAATGGGTGATAAAATAAGGCATTCCTGAATTATATATATTTATTTCTGCCACAGGAAGGAGTACAGTTGACTATTTTCTTTGCTATCATTGGCAAATAGTTGATAATGAAGAATTAAAAATTACAGAAAGATCTAAGAGTGATAATCATTTACCTTTATGACTGTGGAAACCTAGAAATAGGAACAAAAATGTATTAAGTGAGAGTGAATGAAGGAATCCAGAAATAGGGATCAGAAATGGGAAAATTGACCTTGGAAACATGATGTAGAAGGGGTGACCTTCTGTTTATGTTTGACATCATGCAAGATCCATACCTGTTATCCTGTTTTCCTAATATCCTGCTTGAAAGTTATGCCCAATTCCACTAACAGGTATGGATCCTGCATGATGTCAAACATAAACAGAAGGTCACCGCTTATACATCATATTTCCAAGGTCATTAAATTTAGATCAGTCAAACGTTCACTGTATTCTTTGTGTTCAAGTCCCTTAATAACCTTTGTGTGTTGGCTCTGACCAGAACTTGTTTAACCAGTGATAACTGATCTGACTTATATTTCTTACAGACTATATTGAACCATCCATGCTCCTTTCTTTTTCTCTTCTCATTATACAGAAACAAAAAGTAATTCACTAAAGACTTTCCACACTACCTACTACATTTCATCAACTTTTTCAATCTGATCAATATTTCCCAAAATACATTTTATCTCATTTCCATGAGTAAGAAGACAATGTGATTTCCTGTATGTTATCATTATAACAACATTTTCCCATTTCTGACCTCAATTTCTGTCATAAGAAATGCATGTAGAAATAAAATTTTGTTTGGAACAATGTCTCAAAAAAATTGAAAAGGACATGAAAGTCCTTGAAACATAGAAATACAGAACTTGACAGGAGGAGACTACTGGGCCAACTTGTCTACCCAGATTTTCAAGATTCACTACTGATCTCAGGATCTAGCCCCCACCCCACCCCTGCAGCTTTTGCCAGTTCCTATCCTGATTGTTTCTGTTTGAAACCTTGCTCTATACCATCCCTTTATAAACACTTCCATGATCTGTGCCCCCACCACTTTGGGTGGCAGGCTATTCCACGGACCCATGACTCTCCTCTCTCTCTGTAAAGTAGTATTCCTTACATCCCTCCTGAAGCTCCCCCCGTCAGCTTCCACTCATGCCCCATAGTGACTGAGCCATCAACCCTATTGAATACTTCTGAGCAGGGAACTTTATTAATACCTTCCAAGACTTTGACTGTCTCTATCATATCCCCCCTCTCTCTTCTAGTCTCCAGTGTGTACAAGTTTAGTGCATGCAGGTATTCCTCATACAAGAATCCTTGGAGGCCCTCTACCATCTTTGTTGCTCTTCTTTGCATGGTCTTCAGCCTGTTCATGTCCTTCCTAAGGTACAGTCACCAGAAGTGAACATTTTCTAGTTGAGGCCTCACTAAGGATCTATAGAGTTGGAGGATCATCTCCTTATTTCTACTGTCAATTCCTCTCCCTATATACCCCATCATTCTGCTTACTTTGTTGTGAGCTTTATTGCATTGGCTCAACTTCTTCAGGGTGTCATTTATGATGATCCTCAGGTCTCTGTCCTCATGAGAGGTGTGAGTTTGACCCCATTGAGACAGTATTCCGCTCTGGGATTTCCTTTACCTAGGTGCAGAACCTTGCAGTTCTTTGCATTGAACCTGAGCTGCCAAGTATTGGACCATCTTTCTAGTCTCTGTAGGTCTTTCTGCAGGTCTGTGACTGCCTCCCCACTATAAACTCTACCACCTAGTTTCATGTCATCCACAAAGAGTTTGATCTTGCCCTTAAAACCTGCCTTAATGTTGCTTTAAACATATTAAACAGGACTGGGCCTAAGACCGAGCTCTGGGGCACTCCACTAGTGACTCCCCCTCATCTGACCTCACACTGTTGACTAACACTCTTTGACTTCTATCCCTGAGCCAATTTCCCCCCCACTTGACTATGGTCTTGGCAGTGCCAAGGTCCTCTAACTTTTTTAAGGCACATAAGGCCATGAAGTCTGATCAACTATAAATAGAAATAATAGGCTGTCTTAATAAAATATGAGGTCTGCTTGGGTAAGGTGCACCATCAGCCATCACACCTGCACCACACCTGCCACAACCACCACAGACTGAGTACTTAGTTTGCCAAGTTGGACTTACAGTATTGTTGTTTTAAGAAAGTGTTAATGTTTTTCTATTGAGTTTGCATTGTTGTTCCTGTTCTTTCTTGTTTTTCATAGCATGGTTTTGTTTTTGTTTTTTTGAAAAAATAAACAGTGCAATGTATTGTGATTATCATACTGGTTTTGGAGGACCTTGGACTGGCAGCACAAAAGGGATCCTGGTCAAGAATGCCTTATTATTTTCTGTTCAGTACACTTACTGTCACAGCATGCCATTGCAGTAGCTTGCTATCATATCATGGCAATGAAAGAATTGAACACTTCACACTAGCCATATAGAAACAAAGAAACATAGAAGCTGATGGCAGAAAAGGACCACAAGGCCCATCCAGTCTTCCCATTTGTTTTTCTACCTTATAAATGTGCCATTGGCCTGTGCTCTGTCAGTGGCCTATCTATTCATACTCATCTGTATTGCTCCCTTATGCCTATCCCATGCCTGTTTGAAGCCCTGCACTGTATTCATAGCCACCACTTCCTGAGGTATGCCATTCCATGTATCCACCACTTTTCTGTGAAAAAGCACTCTCACATTCCCTTTAATCGGCCTCCTCTAACTTCATGCTGTGTCCTCTTGTCCTTCCAGTTTTTATATTTAAACATGTTAGACTCTTTTCACTTTGTTAATGCCCTTAAGGTGTTTGAATGTCCTATAATATATATATATATATATATATATATATATATATATATATTGAGTCTCTGTTAATCTGTCCCTCATATGTCTTCTGATGCAGTCATTGTCACCATTTTGGTTGCCCATACTCTGGACTGCCTCAATTTGGTTAATGTCGCTTGTGAAGGTGTGACCTCCAGCACTGCATGCAGTACTCCAGATGGGGCCTAACCAGTGTCGTGAAAGAGGAATTATTACCTCCCTCTTATAACTTGTGATACCCCTACTAATACACCCTAACATCCCCCTAGCCTTACCTACTGCTTTAGAGGTCTGCTTGGACGATTTCAGGTCATTGGTGACGATGATGTCCAAGTCTCTTTCTTCCTTTGTGACTGTCAGCAACTGCCCTCCAAGCCTATAGGTGGCTTCAGGGTTTCTCTTCCCTATGTGCATGATCTTGCACTTCTTTGCATTAAATTCCTGTTGCCACTCTTCTGACTATTTTGCTAGTTTATCCAGAGCTCTTCTCATTCTGCCCACTCCTTCTGGATCATCTACTCTGTTGCAGATCTTGGTGTCATCTGTAAACAGACAAACCTTACCCTCTAGTCCATCTGCAATGTCACTAATGAAGATATTGAAGAAGACTGGGCCCAGGACTTATCCCTGAGGTACTAGGAACTATCACATCAGAACAGTGAAATTCTGACAACAAAGCTTAATGCCAAACAATTTCTGAGGAAATCTTAAAATTGTCACTGTAATGGTCCCAATGGCAAATATTTTGTTGTTTTGTTAGGTTCACCCTCACCTTCACACCCAACTCTGAGTTTGATATTTAGAAATCGAGGGGTGCAGGCGGTCACACTCCCAGAAAACAAAACATCCAGTTTCCGACAGGCAAAATTTCACCTATCGACACAGGATTCTGTTGTGCTGTATTTCAACAATGAAGTTGTGGATGCTGCTTGGTGGAACCCACATCAGCACAGGTAATTAATGATGCCAAAAGTCTTATACAGTGATGTTTTCTATTTTTTTTTATTTCATATACTTTATTAAGAAGAAAAAACACATAAAATATACAAATAAAAATACCACCACAATACAATGAGGAGAAAAAATGACTTCCACAACACATCCTCACCCTAAACCTCTGGCAGAGTGGGCAACATAAATTTTCTGAAAAGAAAAGTAGTGACACATGTAAACTATAAAATCAAGATTGCTACTACCAATAAAGTCTAGATCTAGTAAGGAGCCATAATTTGCTGTTTACACTGTATACAGTGTTTGTAATTTACTCCATTTCTTATTAAAGGATGACAGCCAGTTGCATAAAATGATGATCATCCATTCCACTCAAACATGTGAACATTCAACATTGCCAGCAGAAACAGGCCATTCTGTCTATCTAGTCTGCTCGAGCGTGCAACACTTCAGTCCATCAGACTGCAGCTGCCCCTCTCTCTCATATGCCTTCCTCCCTTCCCCATCTCCCACCCCCTCCTGGTTTGTACCCTCCCCTTGAATCTGTCCAACACCCTCTTGAAACCTCAACACTCCACAGTGATACGTCTTCCTCTGGCAGAGCGTTCCACCTTGCCACCACCATTTCTGTGAAATAGTGCCTCCTCCTCAGTTCCCTCTTGAACCTGCCCCTTCCAACTTCATAGAGTGTCCTCTGGTTTCCCTTTCACCCTTCAGATTGAACATACACCTGGTGTCTACTCTGTTCAAACCCTTCAGGTCCTTGAAGGTCTTAATCATATCCCCTCTCTCCATTCTTTACTCCAGGGTATACCTATTGAGCTCTCTCAGTCTCTCCTCATATGGTCTGTCCCCTGGGGTTCAGTTAATTTATTTTCAATGGAAGTTTAAAACTTCCAGGAGTTCAAATCTATAAGCCATTCCAATTTTTTGGAAGTCAAAATACTTCCAGGATCCTGCTTTTGGAAGTCAGTAATCTAGGTTGGTCAAATGCATGGATGTTAACATAATAAATTAGTGGTAAAGTACAATTTATTTAAGAAAAATCCATAATTTCTGACTTCCATGTCTGCAATATTGGAAGTCATCTAATTTTTGGTTTTACATCTGGAAGGCTTTATTTTGGACGTTTTTGCCTTATTTTTTGGAAGTCAAATACTCCCAAAATGGAGTTAACTGAAGCCCTGTCTATCCCCTAACCCCTAACCCAAGGATCATCTTTGTTGCCCTGCATTGTACCCCATCCATGATTCAGGGAGTTGATACCTACCCCCAGCCAGGGGTAATGGTCAGATGTCTCCCAGGTGCATCAGCATGGAGAAACACTGACCACATTGCTAAAATCATGCAGGAAGCAGGAGAAAACATAGATGTCCAGGTACATAGGGAATAACAATCTTGCCAGCCGGTCAGTTGTGGAGACCAAGGAACACCTGGCCAGGCTGGGTGACAAACTGTCATCCATTTCATCCAGCATCACCTTCTCTGAGATCCTGCCAGTCTGGGAGAGGGGGGCAGATGGACGGAAGGTCAGAGAAGGAGAGATAGGGGAGCTAAACATGTGGCTCAAGAGCTGGTGCCAGGAAAAAGGACACACATTTGTAGGTAACTGGCAACAGTTTTGGGAGTGAAAGTTCTTTAAATTTGATGGACTGCGTCTGACTAAGGAGGGAGTCAGTGCATTGGGGCAGAAGTTTGATGTCTTTGCAGAATATTTAAAATAGAAAATGGGAAGGGGGGTGCAGCACCCGATATGTCGAATAGGAAGAACACCCTTCCCCCCTCAGCTAGTGATCAAACAGGAGTTCAGCATGTTTGTAGTTCATTTGCATCACCAGGTAAGGAAAAAGGTCTGGATTCCTATACAACACACAGGGAAATGCCAGACCTCACTCAACAACTAACACACTGAAATCTGGCCAATGGAAAATCATGTACACAAAGGCTTGAAGTCTGGAAAACAAGATCCCAGACCTGCAGGCAACAATGACAGAGGCTAAACTGGACATAGCAGCCATTAGTGAGACGTGGTTCACCAGTAACCACACCTGGGAGACTTCAGTACCCGGCTATGTACTGTTCAGATGAGACCTTGGTTCAAAAAGGAGGGTGGAGGGGCCCTTTATGTCAATGAAAATATCAAAGCTACAGAAATTCAGAATACACATAAGGAGACAGAAGAACTGTGGGACATCCTGGAAACAGGAAATGAGACAGTCTAATGAACTGGGATTGTCAACAGGACTCCAGACCAGGGGGAGGACATAGACACATTACTGTTAGAAGATACACAAAACATGACAGCTAAAGGGGAGGTTCTGATAATGGGAGACTGAAACATGCCGGATACAGATTGGTCAATACCAGCAGGAACATCTGCCAGAACTAGACACTTAGTGATTCTCGGCAGGTGGAGGGCCTCAAACAAATGGTAGAACAACCCACAAGAGACAGGACTATCCTAGAACTAGTACTGACTAACGGAGAAATGATCTGGTATGGTTCAATTTGGCCACTAGAACTAAATCATCCTATTCCAAGGCAAAAATATGGGACTTCAGAGGAGCTGACCTTGATAAGATGGCCAACAGAATTAAGCTAGCCCTGGCAAGAAAAAATACACGTGAGGGGTCCAGACAAAGTGGGCAAGCATTAAGGATGCAATACTTGAAGCAACATCCCATTGTGTTAGAGAGAAAGCAAGCAAAAGAAGAAGGAAACCACTTTGGTTCTCAAAACAGTAGCAGAAAAGGTCAGGAGCCAAAAGGTTGGCTTCAGGAAACATAAGGAGACGAGAGGACAAAGATAGGAGGTATACCAAACTTCCCTAAGGGAAGCAGGGAAGGCAGTAAGCAGGCAAAGGTCCAAACGAGGAAACACTAGCATGAACAGTAAAGAAGGTGACAAGACTTTCTATAGATACATTAGTGAAAGGAGAAAGTCCAGAGGGCAATTTTGCTCAGATCAAAGCAGATAAGGGGGAGTGTGAGGAGGAGGACCAAGGAAAAGCATCTATCCTAAATAGATATTTCTGCTCAGTGTTTACTGAGGAAAAGGTAGGGCAGGGCCCACAGCTCAGCGTCATGAACATGGGGGTGAGGGAGGTGTGCTCTAGTCCTTCACAAAAGAAAGGGTCCACAAGAGCTCGCTAAGTTCAGAGGGAAAAGGCAATGGTACCTGATGCATACATCCCAGGGTACTCTAAAGAGCTAAGAGGAACTAGCAGAGCCATTAGCAGAACTGTTTAGTGAGTCTCTGAGCACAGGAGAGGTCCCAGAAGACTGAGAAGGGCTCATGTGATCCTGCTCCACAAGAGTGGTAGCAGGAGGAGGAGGGAACTAAAGACCAGTCAGTTTACCTCAGTAGTGGGCAAGATTATGGAGGCACTCCTCTATGAAAGGATATTGCAACACCTGGAATCCATAGGAGCACAGGATCCAAGACAGCATGGGTTTACAACAGGAAGGTCCTGCCAAACTAATTTCACAGATTTCTTTGACTGGGTAACCAGAGTGGTGGACCAAGAGGGAGCAGTTGATGTAGCCTACCTTAACTTCAGCAAAGCTTTCAATACTGTTTCACATAGGAGATTGCTTAATGAGCTGGGTAGGCTCGGGCTGGGTCAGAAGTTGGTCAGCTGGGTGGCAAACTGGTTGGCAGACAGAAAACTGTGCAGGTAAACAGTATACAGTCAGAAGAAATACAAGTCACAATTGGGGTACCACAGGGATCTGTCCTGGGGCCAGTCCTCTTCAATATCTTCATCAGTGACATTGCAGATAGATTGGAGGGTAAGGTTTGTCTGTTTGCAGATGACACCAAGATCTGCAACAGAGCAGACAATCCAGATGGGGTGGGCAGAATGAGAAGAGATCTGGACAAACTGGCAAAATTATCTGAAGAGCAGCAAATGGGGTTTAATGCAAAAAAGTGCAAGATCATGCACATAGGGAAGAGAAACCCTGAAGCCACCTATAAGTTGGGAGGGGAGCTGCTGGCAGTCACAAGGGAAGAAAAAGACTTGGGAATCATTGTCAAACATGACCTGAAATCATCCAAGCAGACCACTAAAGCAGTACGTAAGGCTAAAGGGATGCTGGGGTGTATTAGTAGGGGTATCACAAGTCGTAAGAGGGAAGTAATAATTCCTCTTTACAAGACACTGGTTAGGCCCCATCTGGAGTACTGCATGCAGTACTGGAGTCCACACCTGCATAAGGACATTAACCAAATTGAGGTAGTCCAGAGAAGGGCAAGCAAAATGGTGCAGGGACTGCATCAGAAAACATATGAGGACAGATTAACGGAACTCAATATGTATACTCTAGAGCAAAGGAGGGAGAGAGGTGATATCATTGAAACATTCAAACATCTTAAGGGCATTAACAAGGTGAAAGAGTCTAACATGTTTCAATATACACAGATAAGAAAAATAGCAGGACAAGAGGATACAGCATGAGATTAGAGGGAGGTCGATTAAGGGGGAATGTGAGGAAGTTATTTTTCACAGAAAGGGTGGTAGATTCATGGAACAGCTTACCTCAGGAAGTGGTGGATTTGAATATAGTGCAGGGCTTCAAACAGGCATGGGACAGGTATAAGGAAGCAATAAAGAGGAGTATGAATAGATAGGCCATTGACAGAGTACAGGGCAATGACTTATTCATAAGGTAGAAAAAATGGGCAGACTGGATGGGCCTTGCGGTCCTTATCTACCGTCAACTTCTATGTTTCTGTGTTTTTTCAGTAGTCTGATGTCCCTTTTCAAGAAGGGGGGTGCCAGAACTGCACGCAGTACTCTAAGTGCGGTCTCACCAGTGACCTGTACAGAGTAAGATGACCTCCTCACTCCTAGAAGTAATCCCCTTTGCTATGTACCCCAGCATCCTCTTTGCCTCCATTGCTGCCTTCCTGCACTGAGCAGAGTGGTTCATCTCCCCAGTTACCAGCAATCCCAGATCCTTCTCCTCCTTGGATTTTGTTAATGGGACACCCTCTAGCCAATAATTGTATCCTAGGTTTTTGCCTCCTAAATGCATCACTTTCCACTTCTTAGCATTGAAACCAAGCTGCCAAGTGTGAGACCTTTCCTCCAGTTTGCCAAATCATCCTGAAGTGCTTTTGCACCCCCCCCTACCTACCTCGGCACAAATCTTTGTGTCATCTACAAAGAGACTGATCTTGCTTTTAATCCCTACTGCAATGTTGGCTATGAAAATGTTAAACAGAACTGGTCCCAGCACCGAGCCCTGTGGTACACCACTTATTACTGCTGTGGATTCAGATGCCTCCCCAGCACTACTACTACCTTCTATTGTCTACCCTGCACCCAGTTCTCAACCCATCTGACCAGTTTTCTCCCTGCTCCCAGACTCTTCAACTTGCAGGTCAGCTTACTGTGTGGCACCGAGTCAAAGGCCTTGCTAAAAATCCAGGTAGAGGACATCCACCACATGTCCTCTGTCCAGTTCCTTTGTAACCCAGTCATAAAAATCAACCAAGTTTATCCAGCAAGATCTGCCCAAGACAAACCGGTGCTGTATGCTGTCCTGGAGATTGTTATCCTCAAGAAATTGCACCAGTCTTTCCTTGAGGATTGTCTCCATCAGTTTTCCCACAATTGCAGTAAGGCTCACCGGTCTATAGTTCCCTGGTTCATCCTTTATCTTGAAAGCACTGGAATTTATACTAACACACAATGCTTTTGAGTTTAACAGTAATTACTATCTCCAAATCTGTGGGATGGCAATGGGTGCCAGTATGGCACCCAGTTATGCCAACTTGGTTTTCAGATGTTTTGAAATGTTAAAAACTATATGACAAAAATGTGAACCCCTTCCACAAACACATTAGAGTCTGGAATAGATTTATAGATGATTGTCTCTGTGTGTGGGAGGGCGATAGTGACTTAATCCCAGAGTTTGTGCGATGATTAAATGGTAATGACCGGAATCTGAGGCTGTCTTATGTAGCGAACACACAGTTGGAAATTTTGGACATTCTGTTGACGAGTACACCTTGAGAATTGGTAACAAACAAAACATTCAGGAAGAGCACAGCTACCAGTTCTTTACTGAGAGCTGACAGTGCCCACCAACCCAAACTTAAAATCTCCATCCCTTATGGGCAGCAGCTGCATGTTAGAAGGAACTGCGACAATAATCAGGACTTTAGAGTACAGGCTACAGAATTAGAAAGCATATTTCTTGCCAGGGGTTACAGTAAAGAAATAGTGGAAAATGCCAAATTGAAAGTTGAGAGATTATCCAGAGATGAACTCCTTAGGGATAAAAAAGATGCAGGTGGGGTTTTGAATTTAGAGGATGCCCCAACTACTTTTGTGATGGAGTACAGTCACACTGCTGGCAAAATTGGTAATATTATCCACAAAAACTGGACCATCTTAAAAAGTGACAGAATAATAAGAAAGATTGTAAAAGAGAACCCTAGAGTATCTTTTAAGAAATGCACCAATGTGGCAGATAAAGTTGTACATAGCAGATTGAAACCTGTCTTTTCTAATGAAAGTACATGATAACCTAAACGTTTAACAGGATTTTTCAAGTGTAAGTGGTGTAATATTTATAGGTTTGCAGAACAAGGAAATATGTTTTCCCATCCTGTTATACTGGGATTGGTGGCTGAGATAAAAGAGTGCATCACATGTGATACACCTTTTGTTGTTTATATTTTGTGCTGTTCCTGCAGCAGGGTCTATGTGGGAAGGACCACTAGACCACTAGACCACTTAAACAAAAAGTGCAGGAGCACATTAGATTGATTGAAAATGGAATGGAACATACCCCAGTCAGGATACACTTTACCACTGCACATAACTGTAGAGCAGACACTTTAAAATTTATGGGTATAGAACATGTACAAGCACAAAGCAATGGGGCAATAGAATTACCCTTTTCATAGGTATCATAGGTATATACAGAACTGAAAAGACTCATGTCCATTATGCTCTCCCCGTCATGTTTATAATACGACTAATTTGTGTAGATTGGCCAATTTAACTTTAAAACTTCCCAGTGAAGTACTACATGTTATTTCCTCAGGCCATCCACAGAAGAGAAAGTTTCTGGATTTTTACCATGAGAGCAGTTAGACCAGAATGATTGAATGATAACTGGGCTATTAAACCATATCTTATTGACTAAGAACAAACAGAAATTGAAAAAAAATGTTCAGTTTAGTTTCTCTCCCCCCCATCTCCTTTGTATCTTCCCCTCACCTTTTCTCCCCGAGGCTAGGGTTTGATCTTATGGTTTATTTCTATATGAATAACGTAAAACTTATTCATAGCTACTCGTATTTACCAATTGAATGTTAAAATAATGCCCTTGGATGGTTTCCCTTATTTTGCAAATATTGCTGAACAATTTTAACATTTTGAGGATAGAGGAGAATGTTTATTCTTTGCTTATACCTTGGGTGTTAGAATAATACCTCTTGATGGTTCCCCTTATTTTGCTATATTGAAAAATTAAAATAATATCGGGGAAATTATGTTATGTAATTTGAGATTATGGTATAACTACAGGGGTATTATATTAAATCTGTAAAAAGTTTTATTAGTGTATAAGTGCATCAATATGGAAATAACATTGTACACAAGCTCTACTAATAGAAAAATGTCTTCTGTTTTTCCCCAGCCTTCATTTTACTCCCAGATTGTGGTTCTCACAGGATCCCTTTAGTTATCTTGGCACACTGCTGATCACTGGGATTTTGGCAAAGATCACAGACAAGATGGTTTTTCTCTTACCCAGAGATTCATTACATATACAGTATATACATGGCCCTTTGGCATTAAGCCGATGAAATTATATAATTTAGTGTGCATTTAGAATTTAATATTTTTGGTAAACTATATATAGATGTGATACTCTAGGTAGGATATTCAGACTGCGCCAGGTAGGGGTTCAATCCTGGGCACAGTGCAACTGGGGTGAGCCAGGGCATGTACCAGGCAATATTCAATGGTGCTGTGCCATGGCTCAGCAGCACTGAATATGGCACTGAGGGCACACGCACTGCGCATGGTGTAGTGGCACTACGCCAGCGCAAGTGGCAGCATGGGAGCAGGGGGCTGTACCTATGCAAGTGCGGTTGGGCTAGGTGCAGCAACAGTGATATTCAGCTGTGGGTATGCAAATGAGGCCACTATGCATGCAAGGCACAAATGGGGACTTTTGCATGTCACTATGGCCCCATTTGCATGTGGTGCACTGATCCCTGGTGACTTGTGCCTGGCACCCTTTAGTTATCTTGGCACACTGCTGATCGCTGGGAGGGGTGCAGGGTATTGGGGGACTCAGTGGGTGGGTAGGAGGGGGGGTTACCACTGGACCACCAGGGATGGATATCACCACTGCCTGTGATTGGGCATTGGATAGTGGTACACTGGACCACCAGGGAAGGATTTCAATACTGCCCATAATCGGGCATTGGATAGCGGTCCAGTGGACCACCAGGGATGGATTTCACTACTGCCCATGACTAGGCATTGGATAGTGGTCCACTTGACCACCAGGGATTATAGGGACATATGCCCATGATCGGGCAATGGTTAGCAGTCCATTGGACCACCAGGGTTTTCAAACCTATGCCCATGATTGGCCGCTGGGGATCGGTCCACTGGACCACCAGGGCTTATATATACTCACGCCCATGATCAGGCGTAGGGGAGCAGTCCACTGGACCATCAGGGATATGGCTGGCTTCTGCCCATGATCGGGTGGGGGGGCATGTCACCCCATGGGAAGGGGGCATGTGGACTGTGTCCTGGGTCATCAGGTAGCCACCCACAGCAGGTGGCTACCGTATTGCATCTAGCAATATGGCAGCTCACCTGTGGATGGCCAGGACATGTTACTGGTTTCACCAGCCTCAACATTGTGCCCTCCTGAGTGGTGCAAGGTAGGTATGTGCCAGCATATGAGCCGCACATACTGGGCTGAATATCGGGATGTGCTGCATATGCATGGGCATGCCCCCTGCACTTGTGCCGCATACTTTACTGGTATGCCTCAGCACGTCGGGGGTTGCTCAGTGCAACCTGCCCCTTTGAAAATCGTGCCGGGGTGCATTGGTGGGTTGAGCATGGTACAATCCTGTTGCGCCATGTGCAACCCCTTTGAATATCCCACCCATATATATATTAGAGTTTTTTGTATTCTGTGTGTCTTTAACTATGGTAATATGAGCACTATTATGTCACCTGTTATATAAGAGGAGGAATTTATGTGTATTTAAGCTAGCTGTTTTTCCCTCAAATCTACACCCCTGAAGAAGAGATATGTTCCTGAAGGGCCGGGGCATTGTGGCGGTGGAGAGGTCTGCACTCACCATAGAACACTTAGATTAAAAAGCTGAATTTGATGAAAAATGTTGTGGTGGGTGTTTTGTATGCCATTAACTGTTCACAGGAGCGCAGGTATCCTGGATATTTTTGGAGGCCCTATGGGCCTTGGATCATTTAGTGCTTTTGTCAGGGGTAGATGGTGGTGTAGGCCAAGGTGGCACATTCTTTATTTCGGCATCTACTTTAGATACAAAATCCAGTCCAATGTTCAGCCAAGGATATGGGGCAATAGTATTGGTAAAATTTGAAAGGTTTCAATATATTAAACAGGAAGAAAAATGGGATTCTCAGCATGGGGAAGTGGGAGTTCCAAGGAGAAGCAACTAGCCAGCTGTTTGCATCATGTGACTCCTCTTAAACAGTGATGATGAATAAGTATTATATGATAGACAGTGTTTTCATTACATATTGTTCAACATTCCCTTGTGATGGGGGTTGGTGGGTGGGTGCAATGTTGCACTTTTACAGTATGTAGCATAGCAAGAGTATGAGCCAACAGCAGCAGCAGCAACAACTGCTATCAGTTCACTATGATTTGGCTGGTTGGGGAAGCAGAACCCCATGGAGGAGGAACAGGCATACAGCAGTAGCAACAGCAACAGCTGTCAATTCACTATGATTTGATTGATGGGGCAGCAGAATCCCATGGAAGAGGAGAAGGCACAGGTGTATAGGCCAGAACCAGCAGCAGCACCAGTGGCTCTTACTTACCAGCGTACTAATGATGGCCCTGTCCTGGAGGAAATGATGCAGGATGCAGCAGGTGGCAGAATCAGACCAATCAGTAAAGTAGAAATAGTGGGAAACAATTAAGTAACAGGACAGCAAAGCCCTGACCTATTTTTATCTCTGCCCTTTAAAGGTACACATGAGATGGCTCATGTGGGGAAACAAATACAGAACATTAAAGGGGCACTGCAAGGTTTGGAGGTGATTTTCATTGCCTCTCTATAGCAGCTGTCCATGGGGAGTGGTGTGGCTACAGAAAATAGTAATGCTGAGCAGGGGTGTGCAAACAAAATTTTCACTGGCGGAACTGAAGCAAAAGTCAGACTTTCTCTTCAGTGAATGTTCGGGAATCCATTTCTGATCTTTCGCAGAACTTCCACCTCCTCTAAAGCCATATTCCTCCTGTCTATAATCCTTGGTGGCTAGTGGTCCCTTCCCTCACCTGCCCCACAGGTACAGATTAAATCCCAGGTGGCTAGCAGCCCCCCCCCACTGGATCACAGGCCAGCCACGAGACTTGAAAAACAAATCATAACTTATAAATAGCACCCCCACACCCGACAGTACCCAGTGCCCACATCCACATAGCCCAAATGTCTTTACACCCTATTGGCAAGTGGTCTCTCCCCTCCATCCCTTGTGTATAGTGATAGTAACCCCCCCAATGTCCGTGTCCGTAGTCCATAGTTAAAAAAAAAAAATTCCCTGGTGGTCTAGTGGCTGCTTCCCCAATAGCTCTCCCCCTCCCCAGTGCCATTTCCAAATCCCTCGTAGGTGGCCCAGTGCCCCCTCCCCAGTAGGAGTTCACCACCCCACTCCCACCCCCATATTAAATCCTGCAGTTGGCGCCGGGCAGACTGGAACATCCCTCCTCTCCTGTACGGCCAGTCCACCCACTGAGCTTTAATGAATAAGTGCATTCCTGGCCAGGAACATACTTATTCATTAAAAAGCCTCAGTGTCTTGACTGGCTGTGAAGCACATGCTTCACTTGTTGACTGCCATTGATTTTTTAATGAATAAAGCATGTTCCTGTACAGGAACACACTCATTCATTAAAGCTCAGGGTGGACTGGCCGTAGAGGAGAGGAGGGATGTTCCGTGTATCCGCACCTGCTGCAGGATTTAACATGTGGGGGTGGAGCGGTGGTTGAACTCATACTGGGGTGGAGGGTGGGGGTACTAGACCAACAGGGAGGGATTTGGCAACAGGATGGGGATAGAGAGGGGAAGAGCTATTGGCAAAGCAGCCAAGGAGTACTCTATGCATTATGGTGCTAAATTACCATCAGGCAGTGTGTTTGAAGTGGTCAACATTTACATGACACTTGAGAACACCAACATCAGTAATGTGTCTTTGTCTGGGAGAGGAGCAGAAGAGTTACATTTGTTTGATGACTATACAGTTTATACATGCAAATGTACGCCAGTGTGGCTCTCCAAACCACCTACACCACTCTAGAAATGGCCAGTCCAAATTGGGTTAATGTTTACTAACAATATTCAAAATATCCCTGCATTATCCTCATCCGATAGCTCATCAACCAGGACATTGTCATTCTTATACTCTATCCTCACCTCTGACTGTTGGTTTAACTCTCCCTCTCTTCTTATGTCATCTTGAACTGACGCTAATTTTGTAGTCAGGTGGAATGTGTTCTCTGTTCATTTTTATGAATGTCAGTATTTCTATATTCCTACTACAAATGCATGATCTCCTCTCTGTAATGATGGCCCCTTCTGTGCTGAACATGCTTTCTGAACTTATACTGGCTACTGAGCAGTATAGGTACTCAACAGCAACTTTTGCCACAGCAGGCCACGCTATGAACTTGCACTGCCAGTATACCAAGGTTCATCATCTGGCCCAAGTTATTCTGGGCCATCAATGTATGCATGCACAGTTAAGGCAGTAGACATACTGGACTGATCTCTAGATCAGAAGAAGCAATCTTTCTGTTGGATACACCCGTCTGTAAAAGAACAGCCAAGAGAGAATTGATGCCTGTGTGTATGCTGGGTTCCTTCTGCTGATGAGTACGTATTGATTTGCTGGAGGATGAGGATAACTTTGTTCTGCTTGTTATGGCAGATGAGGATGATTCTTCAAACAAATAATGTCTTCAGAGATGCTGCCACTGTTCCCTACTTCTGTCTTTGTTTTGGTGTACTGTCATGTGTTTCTGAACAAGCCCTGTCAAAACCTGAACTTGACTATCTGAATCTCCACTCTCAAGTAGAGATGCAATGCCTGTGGCCAGGAGCTCCTGCCACTCTTGAGGACCGAC
The DNA here is from genome assembly GCA_016271365.2 of Neoceratodus forsteri. Classification (NCBI taxonomy): domain Eukaryota; kingdom Metazoa; phylum Chordata; order Ceratodontiformes; family Ceratodontidae; genus Neoceratodus; species Neoceratodus forsteri. The sequence continues at coordinate 190,038,642 of CM028137.1, read as the reverse complement.
CTTTTCTTAAATCTATTGCAACAGTTCTATTTCTAAGCCTAATCTATTTTTTACCATTTCTAGTCCATAAGGTTGGCCACCTGTGGGCACCCCCTTCTCCCTCCCTCCCTTGACTATTCTACAGTGTCATCTTTGATTTTCCTTTTCCCTCTCAGGTCCTCATACAGGGAGGTTATTGCGGTGACTTCAGAGTATATGTAAAAAAGGTTGTGTTTATTGTTGTTGGATTTAGTATGTAATAGCACTATGTTATAAAATACCTTAATGTATATACTTTATGTTTATGAAACCTGTAAATGTTTAAAATACCATGGCACTAGGTGTTTTTGATGATGGTAAAATGTACTGGATGACTATTATAGAAATTGAGCTAGTTGTGTTATTTGGAATGCATGTATATTGTTGTAAACTTAAGTAAGAAATGTCATGACGATTTGCATATATCCCATGATGAATTGCATTATGGAAGTATGTATGATGTTGTATTTCTTTGAAACTTGATTTGTTGCCAATGCCATTTGGGGTAACCCTTCTTTCAGTCATTCTGCATTGAGATTCTTTGCCTATAGCTTGTTTTGTTTGTTTTTTTTTTTTTTTGGGCCCTGACTACCCAAGCAAATAGGGCTTGCATAGGGGTGGTGGCTATATTTCAGCCGGTGAATTGGATCAGAGATCAGTGTCAGTAGGTGCTGGCTAAGTGCAGAGAAAGGACATTCATAGTCTGTTGCTGCAAACTGATCTACTGAAGAAGAAATATGCCATTGTAAAAGGTTATTTCTTATATTTTCAATAAATATCACACAGAGATTGTGCGTTGAACCTGCAGTTCGGTGTCTGGTCCATCTGTTATCCCACAGCCCCTCCACAGACTTGGTGTCAGCAGTGGGATAACTTGCTGGAAGCATTTGGACTGGCCGAAGAGGGACGTTTTCTGGTGGATATCACCCAGATATCCCAGGTGCACTGATGCACCAGGAGTTGCCAGAGGAGAACCCAGAGAAGAAAGACCATGGAGTTCTGACCAGAACCATGGCTGACAGATGGAGAGAAGCTGCTGCCTGGACTGGACCTGTGAGCTCGGAGGAAGGCCAAGCTTGAAGATGACTGAGAGATGCAGGTTGAGGCAGACTGGAGGTACAAGAGACAACATCCAGGAGGTGGAGACCCTGATGAGGAGTGTCCACTGGACGAGTGGGCAATGGCTGGAGGGAGACCAACTACGCAGAGAGGTGGAACACTGATGCCAGGTGCTCGAGAGGTTCCTGCTGGAGAGCTTGGACAAAGAGTCAGAGGAGGATTTTTTCTGGGCTCAGTTTGAGGAGGACTTCCTGATTGAGCAGGATATTCCTTTGTTTCCTATGTTCCCAGGATGTTACCTGCTGGAGGTCGGAGATGCAAGTATGGAACTTGAACGTGAGACCCCAGGTAAGACTGTGCCTAATGATATTGTGCCGGGGTTGAAGACTCCAAGCAAGCAAGAAGAAGCCTATGAGGCTGAAGGGACTTTTTCTTGTATTGATGCAGCTAAATCTATTAATAGTATTGACTGGGGTATACTGCATGCTAAAATTACTAATATTGTCAAACTGTTACAGTATGTTAAAGTTAAGGAGGGTAGAGATCACTTAAAAAAATGTCACCCTTGGAAAAAGGGAAACTTTCATGTAGGTTACAAGGTATTAAATGGTAACAGATGGCTGAAAATAGTACAGTGATTAAAAGGATGTTTACTAAGACACCCCAGAGTTAAAACGTTAAGGAACCTGCTGTTTACCATTACAAGATAGTCAGCATGGGAGGTTCCTTGGCATCCTGTAGGTTTCTGTAGAGACCTGCCTGGGGATAAGATGACCAAGGATTTGGGGTCATGCGTTATAAAAGGTTGAAATAGGGGAGTTGAAACTACTATTGCTCCTTCCATATTCCCACAGACACTTTGTGTAAGACAAAAGGGTCAAGTTGGTTGTAGGCAAGGCCAGAGGTGGCTCTGCAAAGGTCCCTTTCTGTAGGCAAAAGTGTAGCAAGTTTGGTCAGGGGGTGGGCCAGATGTCAAAGAAAGAGGTACCCAAGGGCAGACAAGGAGTCTGAGGTGATACATGTGTTTTATTCTTTTCTGAGTGAAAACTTACAAAGGAGAAGTGGGCGGAAAATGGATTGGAACCGGTGCTGGGGTAACACATTGAATGTATACCCTCAGGTGTCTATATCTGTAAAACATGAAATGAATCAAGAGTCATAGTGGGTTTATGTAGAGGGTTGAACTTAGGAATGGGCCCCTGCTTAAAACTGTCTTGTCTGGTGGGGTTGGAGCAGCTAGTTACTCACCCAAGGGAAAGTCTTTCTATGGTACTGGACTTTACAGCCATCCAGATTTTTGGTTAAGAAATATAATGGACTTTCCCTAAAAGGAGATGAGAAGGTACCGTTAGTCTCTGTTGAGAAATGTGTTTATGCCTCAGGGTAAAGAATAATGATATCCACCATGTTTATGATAGAATGTTTATCATTAATAGGGACACTGAGACAAAGCTTCTGAAGATGGATGGCGAAAACTCCATCCCTTTCTGGGACAGGAAGGTGGTAAGCAGTCTGCAATAACTGCTTCCCTCTTAAGGTGGGGGATATGTGACCGGGAGCTCCTGCCACTCTTGAGGACCGACCTTTTCTTAAATCTGTTGCAACAGTTCTTCTATTTCTAAGCCTCATCTATTCTGTACTATTTCTAGTCCATAAGGTTGGCCACCTGTGGGCACCCCCTTCTCCCTCCCTTGACTATGCTACAGAGCTATGCTCTTTGATTTTCCTTTTCCTTCTCAGGTCCTCATACAGGGAGGTTATTGTAGTGACTTCAGAGTATATGTAAAAAGGTTTTTTTTTATTGTTGTTGGATTTAGTATGTAATAGCACTATGTTATAAAATACCTTATATACCTTGGGCCAGATATTCAAAAGGGTTGCTCCATGCTCAACAGGGTTGTGCATGCTCAAGTCCTACATTGTGCCATTCTGCGATATTCAGCAGGAGGCAGTTGCGCCACTGAAAACAGGCTGAGCAACAGCGCAATGCAAATGAATGCATGCTCAACAGGAGGGGAGGAACCATGCATAAACTGCACAGCCCAATATTCAGCCGGGCTGTGCAGAGTTGTGCAGGTGCAACCCCCAACCTGAGCCTGCAGGACCTTGAACCAAAAAAAGGCTTAAGTAGAGGGCCACCCACAGGTGAGCTGCTGTATTGCAGGGCGCAACACAGCAGCTGCCACCTGTGGCTGGCCCCCAACTCAGTCCCTGTGCCCCCCCAGCCCGATCGCGGGCATAGTGTACTCCCCCCACCAGGCCGATCGCGGGCATCAATGTGGCTCCCCCCGCTCACATCCCTGGTGGTCCAGTGGACCGAAATGCCCGATCACGGGCAGAATGTAAAAGAACCCCCAAACATCTCCCTAATGCCCGATCGTGGGCAGAATGTAAAAGAACCCCCCAAACATCTCCCTAATGCCCAATCGTGGGCAGAATGTAAAAGAACCCCCGCCCAAACATCTCCCTGGTCCAGTGGACCGTAATGCCCGATCGCTGGCAGAATGTAAATGACACACCCCCACCCAAACATCTCCCTGGTGGCTAGTGTCCCCCACCCCACCCACCGAAGCCCCACCACCCCGCCCCCACGCACTGGCGGTGGCAGCATCCACCCGCTTCGCTACCTCGCCGTCCGCGACTGATTGCCTGGTAGGTTGTATGCTATTGGTGCAAGAGCAAGAATCGGGATGGGCGCAGTAGTAGCTCATATCAGAAGATGAGTTAGAACCAGACGGTGAATGGTCTATTCACAAATCTGGACTGTCATGTATGGTATGGGCTGCACGCCCATCGGTTCCTGCCTGCACCATCGGGCGGCAGCCCTACTGGGCAGTCAGTCGGCGGTGGCGGGGGTGGCAGGCGGGTGATGCTGCCGCCCGCCAGCTGCCGGTGGGGGAGCGGGTGGTGGGGCTTCGGGTGGGTGGGTGGGGGACACTAGCCACCAGGGAGATGTTTGGGCAGGGGTGTGTCATTTTACATTCTGCCTGTGATCAGGAATTACGGTCCACTGGACCACCAGGAAGATGTTTGGGCGGGGGGGGTTCTTTTTACATTCTGCCCGTGATCGGGCATTACGGTCCACTGGACCACCAGGGAGATGTACGGAAGGAGGTGGGGAGCCACATTGCTGCCCGCGATCGGGCTGCAGGGTGCGTTGGTCCCCGACGGCTGCTGCCTGGCAGGGCAGCCAGGCGCAAGTCCTCGGGGATCGGTGCACCTACATGCTAATGGCATGCAAATGGGGTTTATAATCAGATGCAAATGGCCCCTCGTGCCTTGCATGAATGATGGCCCCATTTGCATGTCACCTTTTGAATATTGTGATTTTGGCGTGATGGCGCAATGGTACTTGGCCACCATTAGTTGAATGCTCCACTTGACAATCTTTATGTGGCGCAAGTTTCACGCGCTTACGCACAGTGGCTGTGGTTGGGTGATATTCAAAGGAGTTGCTCAACAGCGCAACTCCTTTGAATATCGCCTGGGCCACACCCCTGCGCAACTATTTTGCGCAGCGCAAGGGCTTGCGCCTCAGAATGGAGCAGTTTGAATATCCAGCCCCTTATGTTTATGAACCCTGTAAATGTTTAAAATACCATGGCACTAGGTGTTTTTGATAATGGTAAAAAGCACTGGGTGACTATTATAGAAATTGAGCTAGTTGTGTTATTTGGAATCCATTTATATTGTTGTAAACTTAAGTAAGAAATGTCATGATGATTTGCATATATCCTATGATGCAGTGCATTATGGAAGTATGTATGATGTAGTTTTTTGATTTGTTGCCAATCTCCTTTGGGATAACCCTTTTTTCAGTGATTCTGCATTGAGATTCTTTGTCTATAGATTGTTTTTTTTTTCTTTTTGGATCCCCACTTCCTAAGCAAATAGGGCATGCATTGGGGTGGTGGCTATATCTCAGCAGGTAAATTGGATCAGAGATCAGTGTCAGTAGGTGCTGGCTAAGTGCAGAGTAAGGACATTCATAGTCTGTTGTTGCAAACTGATATACCGAAGAAGAAATATGCCATTGCATAAGGTTATTTCTTGTATTTTGAATAAACATGCCACAGAGATTGTGTGTTGAACCAGAAGTTCAGTGTCTGGTCCATCCGTTATCCCACAACCCCTCCACAATGCCATGCTCATAACAGGGATCTAATATTGTCCCCACACCATAAACATTACACTCCACCATGCTGTGCAAATGATGGTCAGTGTGCACTGGTTCAATCATCTGATCAACAAGATCACTGCCTGTGCTGTCCCAGTTTCTGTTGAACAATTCTCTGATGGTTCTGCAGTGCCTGCAGTAACACACAAGTCAGCAGCATTGCCTGGCTGGCCAAAGCATTTGCAGAACTAATTGTTTGAGTAGCATGTTCAAAAGGTTGTAAAATTTGGATCAGGGCGTCCATGAGAAATTATTGATCCATACTAACCGAGAAAGAGGATGTGTCATGGTTCCTGTGCAGCATGTTGAAGTGTGTTAAAGCCCTATATTGCTCAAACAGGCATACAAACTTATATAAAGTTGAACTCCTGTGTGTGACCACCTTCTGCTTTAGCCAGCACTGTGGAATTCCGTGTTTTGCAGGAAGTTTTTAAGTTAATTTCAGACTTTCATGGAGTGGCTAAAATATTCACACTGGCAGTGGGGCTGCAGTCAAAATGGCAGTGATGTCATTTTTGTTCTTGAGGTAATCCTGGACTATTAAAATCAGTCAGTGGGCAAAAGATGTCACAAGAGTAAATGACCAGTCCTCAGTGGTCTTCACTACATTCCTGGCATTGTCACTAGAAATAAAACCAACTTTCAGGTCCTGCCACGTGAATCGCTCATTATTTTAAGTTTTCAGCTCACTTAATATATTAATGGTTGTGCACTGCACAGCATCCATAAAAATCATGCTGAGAGTGGCCTGTTGCCACACCCTAGCAAGGGAAGGATAGCTTGGACATGAAAGAAATGATAGGGCTTGGAAGAAAGTTGGAGACTGTGCCCAGAGTGCTGTGATACATATATTTGATGAAACAGCTCCAGGACTGCTGATTCTCATATCAGTGGTGAGATGTAGAGTATCTACAGTAAAATGGCTTATGCCATGAAACACAAATGATTTTGAATCTAAGTATACTTCAGGAACATCTTTTGTTGAAAAATAACTTTATGATGGAATATTGCACTTTGGAACTGCCCTACTCATTTGATGACTAATATCATCATTTTCAACAAGAGAATAAGGTAGTATAGCAGTTGCCAGCATTTGTGCTACATGTGTTCATTTTATAGGGCACTGGGTGGTTATTGTGAGATAAGTTAGGGAGGCAGTAGAACAGTGGTTTAAGGCTCTGAACTACAAATCTGGAGACCTGTATTTGAATCCTACCGCCCCCACTTGTATACTGTGTGACTCTAAACAAGTCACTTAACTTCCCTATGATCCCAGGTTGCACCTGTAAACAAGCTTTCATCTTAGTGTGTCCCTCCTGGTTAAACAATTGGAGATTTTGTATTTTTGGAGAGTGCCTCTGTTTTTTAGGTTACACTAGTGCTAGGGTTGATTGGGAGAATATGCTGCATCAGCTGACTGGGACATATTACTGCTAGGCATAGGTCACATACTTTTTCCCTTTGAGAAATAACCAAAAATGGATGTAGTTTTTCTTTTTTGTTACTGCGGGGGTGCTTGTGTCAAGAAACAAAGTGGTGTTGATAGTGCTGCTGCTATCATCAATGTCTCTAATTTGGGCTTCGTCATCATCACCCACTCCCACCATGAACAACAACAGGTCACATAAGTATCAATTGGGCTTCCCTTTCAAGATGCTGCCACTTGATGAAGTGCATACTTTTCATTTGACTACACTGTCCCATAGTCTTAAGACATGACTAAACTTAACCATGGTTTACTTGATCTTTGCAGATCTGCCAACTACAAAGCTCTAATCTGTGGGCTCTATAACAAAAAAATCCTATACTAAGTTGGTTTGTGCCACAGGTTGCTGCTTACTGAAGCATGGCATTTGTCCATATTGAGGTGGCATAACAGGTCTGCACCTCTGCCATCATGACCAGCCACACCCCTTCTACCTTGTTGTTCCTCATCATGGTGGCTCAGCTGCAAATTAGTTGTTGTTGCTTTAATTTTTGATATATCCTTAGCACCCTCCTACTCCTCACATATATAGTTCCATTTTCATTCATAAAATGCCATTTTAGGGGCCTCTCTCTTTATCTTTCTTTGGCTACAATCTACTGTACATTAAGAAAAGGTTTGTGTAGATCAGAACAGAAATCATTGATGCCAAGATCAATATCCTCAACTGGAACTTCCTTCTCCTCCTTATTTATATCCTCCACTCCCTCATCTTTAACACTTCAAACTGAGAATCCTTAAAAATGTTCTGTGACTGAGTCTCAGATTCGACAGTAGCCCGGCTCTGAGACTCCTCCAGTAATAACCCTACCTGTGACTTGGATATTAAAAGCATTGCTGTTACAGCACTGGCTGTTTATTTTCCACAATTGTTTGGCTCAGTCACACTACTGCCAACTTCCCTTCCCCCATCATCAGATTGAACAGCAAGAGCCATTAACTGTATTGTAGCAGTGGATAGCATTATAAAAATGTCAAGGCACCAGAATGTATAATACTGATGCAGTGAAATTTCACATGGCATGCTTTGCTCTCCAGCAGTACTGGCTCTGTATGTTACTTTGCCTAACTGTAGGCTTAGCATGCCAAATTGTCAAATTGTATCAGAAATGCTTTGATACCGGGGCCTCTGTTAGGTGTCTGACACACGTAAGCATTGAGCCATGACGGAGGTGGTGTCTAGTGCTGGATTGATGCATGGGTCAGCTGAGGGCCCCACTATGCATCAATCGCGTTAGATGCCACCGACGGAGTGGCTTAATGCGCTTGTAACATGGGCCGCGGGTTTGTGGAGGGATGTCGAGGGGGCCCACTGTGACAGGTACACAATAAGAGGTGGAGGCGGTGAGAACTTTTGACAATTGTAATGGACTTTCAAAGAACGCTGTAACACATTAGATACATACTGATGTGGTCAACACAGAGTGTCCATAGAGTGGCACGGAGGGGGCCAGCCAACAGGCCAGTCCTGTTGTGGAGAGTTCTGTGTGGGTATTGTCATTATACCCGCAGTGGGAGGTCTGCTGTGCAGGGTTCTGCCGCTCCGAGCAGTGCTGGACTCGGCGCTGTGCATCTCGGTCGCTCTCCCTTCCTGCTGCCTCCAGGATAGTTGTCTGGTGGAGTCCTCCAGGTGCTGTCTGGATGATGCTGCCTGGGGTGCTCTGCGCTGTGCTGCTGTGACTGGGTGCTTGTGCTTTCCATTGCCGGTAGGACGGTCCCATAGAGGAGGTTCACTGTGCCATGGACAGTGAATGTGTGGCAATGGCATCCTGGTGGGTCAGTGCTGTGCTCCCGGAATGATCGTCTCTTATCACAGTGTGTGCCTCGGGTTCCTGTCCCCCCTCTGGCTCTGCTTCCTGCCTCGCATTCCTAGTAGGGCTCCAGAAGCGCCGATTGTTCCGCTTCTCCTCTCACTTCCCCAGAGGACCCAGTGCTGCTAGGCTGGGGGTCTGGCTGCTGACGGTACTGCCGAAGCGGGCACGGCATATAAGCTGGGTTAATGCCAACTTCGGCTGCTGTCTCATGACCTTCTTCCACCTATGGCTGATCCAGATTCCCTGCACACTATTAATGCCATGTTACAATAGCATTTGTACTGTATTTCATTTCAATTGTTTCTCTCTATGTCTTCTGATGTTCAACAGCATCAGTAGTATTCAGTCCTTGTGCATTGAAGTTGTTATAATCAGCAGGAAATCTGCACACTGACTGTATTGATTATATCTCACTAGCTACCATGCTGCAATGAACAGTTCACAGAACACCTGTAATAACGTTTGCCTGTGTTTTTCCTCTGCCACCTCCAAACTACAAACTTGCCTATGTGAGTAAATGATGCCTGTAATGAAGAATAAAATATATTTTAAACATTATTTTGAAAGATAAATTGACCATATTATCTTTGTTGAGGTCAAAGGGAGAGCTATTGATCAGGTCATAATTAGCTTGTCAGCAAAAGCCTGAGAATGAAAGTGTCAGAGCAGCATATTGTATGCTTAGTTCAACTGAGAAGATATTTAGTTCCCAACCTCTTGTAACACTGCATGAGAACTCCTGAACCTATGTCATCTTTATTCATTGAATACTATAGGAAAGACCCATCAACTGGGGATTACAGTAGTTCTTCGCCTACAAATCTAGAGGTGAAAGTTCACTAAACTAAGCATTTTCCAATGTCACCACTGTGTGTGTGTGGGGGAGGCACCATCAGCAGCACACCAACCTGCAGACTTACATCATGAAGCATCATCACTCTGACTCAAACTGTGCTTCCTTTCTGAAACAGACAGGAGGTAGTCTCACAAGACTACATAAACAGAAATCTTTGGAATTACAGTGCAAACTGTAGTTTGTGCTGTATGTTTTGATACATGACAAACAGAAACGCAATGGTGATGATGCATACTGGCTCTAAATATATACTTTCATATGTTACTAAATTGCTTAATCACATTTTTCTTTCCATGTCGCCTTTATGCATGTTCAGCCTTTGTTAAATTTTAGCACATTTTCATTGCCAAACTGTGTACTCAAGCCAAAATACTCAGCGCTTCATTTTAGGGCTGTGGGTGGAGCCTACTGCTCTTCTGTCATCGATCAAACTCTAGCTCTAAAATGGCTTTTTGTGGAACTCAATTTTTAGACATTTGGAAGTATTCCTCTACAGCTACAAAGTAGTGCACTCCCCCCTCTGAATTTTGCTATTTGCTGCTCTATGTTAAGGCATCTGAAGGGGGAGGGATGCTACTGTATTGTGCCTCAGAACTTCTCAGGCAATTAACAAAAAAAAAAAACTTTTTAAACTACTGTTTCTATCATCTGTCCTGCTCAGTCTAATAGATGTATTCTATTTCTTTCATCAACATAGGGGTTAACTCATTATATGATGTCTGTATAACACTGAGCTTCTACAGTGTCAGATTACAGACAGTGGTCTGTGAGCAATTCCATTTCTATGAGCGCACTGCATATGAACTGCTGGGTTGGGGGAGGCAGTAGCCCCATCACTTTTTTTGGCCTGAAGGATCTTGCCCTTTAAACAAACAAACAAAAAAGTAAGCATAAACTAGTGTAACAGAGTTAATTAAGTCCAGCGGCCCAAGCACACATGAAAAAAGTAGCTTGTTTTCTGTTTCTGGAGTTGGAAGTGTCAAGTGGAAAGTGCTTTTAAGTAAGTGTGTGTGTACAATCCTGCTTTGGGATGGGTCATGTGATGCAGACTGCTAATCTCTTATCAGTGATTTATGGTTTGAGGCTCAGCTACACTGTTTGAGCCCTCACACGCAACAGAAGGTCAATGTAAAACTGCTATGTTTCCATCCTCCAGACAGTTTCAAAAGTAAACTAAAAGAAAAAATATATAATGTAATTGTATAAATATACTTTTTCCTTTGGTAACCAGATAAGGCTAACTAGGCATAGTTGCTTGTTTCTATGGACAAACCAAGAATACTGGGGAGATTAAATGACATAACCAGAGCCATACCATAGGGAAATGGAGGGTGTGAGAATCAAACCCATGTCTGAATGCTGACTGTACAAATCTCATTTATAGCTCATTACTCTAACATCTAGGCTATACTGCCAGCCCCATAAATAGTGAACAATTTAGACCAGGCTGTTAATATCTCAAAGGAGAACTTCCCTGAATCAGTAAACATGCATTTTTGTAGAAGTATATGTTATTTTTGAAAATACTAGTTCTCATTTTGTTACTGCTTAATCTGAACTGGCCTTTTGGTAAATTCATTCAATGTTTCTGAATTACACACTGCTGACACTGACCATTTTAGAACAGTATGATCTTGTCAAGATCTTGCATTTCTGGTACAATACACCTGTGTTCTAATTTAGAATTATGGGGAATTTAGAATTTTGGGTTCATGGGGACATAGAAAGAACATCATACAATTCTAAGATGGCACTTTGCAACAATATGTAACCCATAAATATGCAATGGGTTAACTAAAAGGCCAGCAAAAGTGAGGCAGAAATGGAAGGGTATCTACTATATGAAAAACAGCTTCCCAAGGAAACATTACTCACAGGTTCAGTGCAGTTCTCCTTTACCTAAGCTTGTAGGTAATGTCAGGTATTTAATCTAAATCATAAGGAACTCTGTTTACAGGGATTTGGAGCCATCTACGGGGAATTTGTTCTCATAGACTTGCATTAGTTGTATGGGAAAACAGAGGAATTTGGCTTCCATTGGAAATAATGTTATCTACAGAAAAACAGGAAAATTGCCCTGCAGTTACAGGAAAAAGGCAAACTTAATCTGGGAGCAGTCACACACACACACCAGTAGCATTTACTCTGACAAAATAAATTTAAGAGGACTGATTTAGCAACATGGCAGTTTTTGACGATTGTAACTAAACAGCACTATATGACACCAACAAGAAAATAACTTTGGTCATTTGTAGCTCTTCACAGCCCTATCGGCTCTGGCTAGAGTTTGTTATACCAGTGATAGACCGTTTCCTTTTCCATTAGGATATTTTACTAATCACATTACTTTTCGAGTGTTTAATGCAACTAACCAGTAGCCAAGTATCTACAGCATGGAACTAACCCACTTGCCTGCATGCTTTCTGTGGATCAATGAAATGCTGCAAGTTAAGTACTCTGCAGCATTGTTTTACTGTCAATCCCTATCTGACATGCAAGGGGAAAAGGGGGGTGAAGAGGAAAGGGAAAGGGGACATTATTTAACCAGCAGAGGCATGTCAAGCTGAAGCTTGATTCCAGGTGCTACCTGGGAGCACAAGAAAGTTAAGTGACTTGCTCAGGGTCACACAGTATGGAAGTGGGGGCTGTGAGATTCAAACCCAGGTCTCCAGCTCAGAGCCTTAAACCACTGTGCCAAACTGCCTCCTATAAGCAAGCCCACATAACTGAGGTGATTTAAATATATTTTATTAAAACCAAAAATAAAATGCTATTTATTTAGCTTTTCTTAACTTACATGTTTATGTGTAATCTCCAAATATGCTGCTTACATACCACTACACTCGGTATGCTCTGTCATTCACTAAGCAAAGTAAGTTTTTTACTCATGGGAAGAGCATATAACATAGACATTAATGAAGATATACAACTGTGCTTTTTCTAAAAGTGATGATCAAGTAGGTTCATTTATTTGACAATTCCTTTGACGTCTTTTCAGTTCTGTAAAATATATTAAAGTGTGGGCAGTATTGAGTAATGTCCCTTGTAGAGCCACTCAAATTAATAATTAAAATCACAATCTTAGGCATATATTCATTAAAAACAGAGCCTCTGGGTTTTATTCTGTCTTCTCATATGGCAAACTGACAGAAAAATCCTGACATGAGTAACTCCTTTTATGATCCAACCTTCCTCCACTGCAGGGCCAATCCCAGAAACTCCAGATCGCAGCTATCATTTCCCTATGTTCGCTCCGAGGTCTGCCTCCAGAATCTCAGCATCTCTCCATTCAGTTCTGTTCACTCTGTAAAGAAGAAACAAGCACATCTCCTAAGCAGAGGAACTAAAATACAGAGGTAAAATCAGATGCAGTGAGTGCAAGCCAGTGGCTTAAATAATAGTACCATCAGTATCTCATTTTGGAGTATTTAGCATATAGCATATTACTTTCAGAGACCCAGAGCAGGACTTTCCAGCAAGGCAAGGAGATGATATACCATTCACCATGTCAGTGGAGGGGAAGTGAGTTCAGTACTACAGAGGTTAATGGAATGGGAATAATTATGAATAAGTGCACCTACTTTATGACAAAAGGAACTTGATTTTAATCATTTGTAATTAAACCTTGGATTAACCCCAAAAGACTGGACAAAACTGCTGGGCCAGAGCTACAAGGAATCTTAAACTTAAATTTAATTACTGATTGATAAACACTCATAAATTTATTTATTATTGAGATATGTATATTATAGTTTGTTTCATTTTTAATATACATTGTTTTAACTGCCATAAGACATATTAGACTGTAATGATTTATACTATACTGATTATTGACTAATCACTGGTGAATTGGTACAGTATTTTTAGTTGTGTAAGCATGTGAAGAAATTGTGCAAATTCAGAAATAGATATACAGGGAGATAATAGTGACAGTGACCAAAAGGAAGAAGCCATCTGAATCAGAAATGTAAGAACAGAAAGAACCAAAAAAAAAAATGAAGGGGGAAACAGGAAAAGGAAAAAAAAAATATGGAAAAAAAACTTGCAGATGAACATATTTATTTCTTTTTTGATGACCGGGTAGGTAATTATTAGGGATTTAGTACAAACTATTACTGAAGAGATAGCAAGAAATACATAGATACATAGATACATAGACAGTGTTGGCAGATAAGGGCCTATGGCCCACCCAGTCTGCCCATTTGAGCTTGTAAGTTCAGTTTGTTTTCCTAGAAGTCTGTTTCCCCTTACCCCTGACCTCTAGAATTCCTTTATGTCTATCCCATGCATTCTTAAATCCCGTGATTGTTTCTGCCCCCACCACTTCCTCTGGCAGGGTGTTCCACTTGTCCACCACCTGTTCTGTGAAGAAATTCTTTCTCATGTTTCCTCTGAATCGCCCTCCTCCAACTTCATCCCATGCCCTCTAGTCCTGGAACATCTTTTTTGCTTAAAAATAGTGTTTTCCTGCACCCTGTTCCTCCCTGTAAGATACTTGTATGTCTCTATCATATCCCCTCTCTCCCTCCTCTCCTCCAGGGAGTACATGTTCAGTTCCTTCAACCTGTCTTCATAGGACTTGTGATGCAATACATGCACCATCTTTGTTGCCCTCCTCTGAACCTTCTCTACCCTGTCTATGTCCACAATAAACAAGGATTAATTGAAAAATTTCTAAAAACATCCACCCATTGCTATTTAAATCTAAGAGAATAAATACAGAAGGTGAAAAATACACAATGAGAAGAAAAGATGGAGGAAATTTCTCACTATTCCAGGCTAGAAGAGGGAAAATAAGTGATATTAATAGGTCACTATCAGGCTGTAATGATAGATACTAATAATCAATATGCTCAAAGGAAGGGTGGTTTCTTGAAGTACAATAGCTCCAATTGTCATCCCCTACCAAATATCAGTGGGAGCCCTTCCTAAAGTCATTAACTAGACTGAGAAACCTTTCCAGCTCATTTGAAAGGTCTCCTGAATTATAAATTCATGGAGATAAGAAAGAAAAAGAAAAAAGTGTACTAGTGATTACAGGAGAAAAAAGATAAAAGAGAACTGTACTCAGATTTAAAATGGTCACGCAACCCCATTCTCCCCAAGGCTTATTTCTGCTTTAACTGACTAGCACATGTTCAATTTATTGCTGCTGGTACAATGATATATTATTAGAGATGAAATCTCATGCACCATAACCCACCAATCTGTACCACATGGCGCTAATAAGACACACTTTCAGGGAACTAATAAAAGCAGAAGTTGGAATGGGAGAGTATGCTGATATTGAATGAGAAAAGAATGAGAACTACAACTAACATATTAACAGCTTATTCTTTAAATCAGGGTCCAGCAGTACCCAATTTAGTTACAAAGGTAAAAGAAAGGAAAAGGAAATGAAAAACAATGTGAAAAGTCAAAAAGGGTAGTAAAAAAATAAACAGGATGCACACATTGAGATGGATGGAGCAATTTTACTAGAAATGAAGGAAGGTAGCCTAACTGAAAATTAAGTAATACATCCAAATAAGGAAAAAAAAAACTCAGGATCATTTGTACTTATAACTGTGCCAGATACTCAAGAAGGAAACCAATGTAAAAGTATACAAGAATAAAGGTAACTTATAAAGAATAAAAAAAAAGTTTACTAAAAAGGGGAAAAAAATCAGCCAAGACACAACAATATAGTGAGGAAAGAGTGGGAGTAAGGAGAAAAAAGCCACAGAAAATAAACAAATTGCCAAAATATCAGATCAAGAACTGTTGGAGGTAGTTCAGAGACTCTAACAAAAGAGGTGATACATACAGGAATGCCAAAAAGGGAAGATACAGGTATCTGGCTATCAGGCAATGAGACAGTGGTAAGAACTGCTAGTATGCACATAAAACAATTGAGTATGCACAAATGCTCAACACTTTGATCAAACCCTTTTAGAAATTTAGTTAGAAATCCCCAATGGAGGACATCAATTAACGGCTACAATTAGAACTATTATATATAGGGAAAATCCAGCTTACATGTGCATGAACTCCTTAGAGATACATAAGTGGATCTTGACACAGACAGAAATAATAAAAGAGTTACAGTACAAATAGTGTAATCCCAGACCACTTTTTAACTAGTGTGCACACACCCCACTAAATATCTAGAAACACTGGTGCCCATGTATTGGCATACCAAGTTACTTTACAAACAGGAAGGTACCACCCTTCGCATTAGGATGTATATCTGGCTCATTTTCTAGAGGAAGAGAGGGGCGGGGGTACAGAAACAAAACAACATGAACCTTGTGTAAATAACACAACTCAGGTCCTGGGTGGACGCTGACAGGCATATGCCAGCTCTAACCTGCTGAGGGGGGTCCCAATAAATCCACATAACCAGAAGCAATAATCGGAATGTCTATAACAGTGACTTTGATTGTGCAGTATGGCTTTATTAAACAGATGGAAAGTAAAAGCAGAAGTGGACCAGCAAGGGTCAGTCCAGGCTGGACAGATACAATTCACAAACTCTCCTTGCATGCAGTATAGCTCATGAACAACAACAAAACATCTTCTTCCCAAATTCCCAAAAGGTTCATTAGTGGACACCTGGCCATGCACAAGAACATTTTCTTTCCAGTTTCCCAAAAGATGCATTAGTGGACACCTGGCCAAGCACATGAACATCTCCTTCCCATGAGTGTTAATCAGTGAAACAAAGCCACACACTCAGAACTCTTCTTTGTGCATTTGATACATTTTAGTGAAACTCAGTCACCACCTCAACCTGCAGCTTGGCCACTTGCTCAGGTAAAATACTGGTGCCCTTTATGAAAAAGGAAGCCCTGCCTTCTAAGCACTTAGATGGCATTCCTCCCTCCCTTGGTCCCAAACAACAGTTTCTGCCACTCTTCAGGGTTACACATTGAAACCCCCATTCCCCACTGAAATGCTTGAGTTCCCACACTTTGCTTCTTCACTCACTGGGGTGAACAAAGAACAAAACTGCACCCACTTGCGTCCACAGTTTAAGTGTACTTCACTCACTTGGGTGAAACTAGGGCACTGACAGGTGCAATCCAGCTTTACCTATGGCACATGCACCCCAGACTATTGAATCCCCTAATAAAATGTGGAGATCTAGTCTCCTAGAACAGTACTCACAGAATTTGTCCCATCCACAGGGCATGGAACAACAACATGAAAAGAAAGACACTCTTCTGGGTAGCTGATCAGTCTCTTTCAGGTCCTATTCCAGGCAGCTAAAAACACTACAGAACATTCTGGGGATTGCCCTTTGAGTCCATCAAAAACAAGCATATCCTTCCTCTTCACAGGGAGTAGAAATCAGGAAATCCTGCTGTAGCCTTGTCTCCACCACTTCATTGAAAGCTGGAATTGACACTCCACTCAGGTGAGAAATCCTGCACCCTCTCCTCAGAGTCCACTGGCAGTCCATCTGCTACTCTCACCTCTTCACTCTAGCTCTAACTCCTTTAAACACCAACTCAAACCGAGCATTCTAAGCTCCCTAGAGCAGTTATCCACAGAGTGTGGCTTATGCTACTGCAAGAGTTCTAAATGGCCTAATCATTCTTCCCTCAGGCTGAGTAAACAATGATGTCATTATGTAAGGAGCCCCTAATGAGCTCCCTACCAGTTGCCTGCTACCTTCCTAACAATAATACTGATAGGATTCTAGTAACCCCAGGGGACTGGGTGGTTACGCTCACCCCTTGCCAGGTAAATGACTGTCTGCAGTTGATTCTCCTCCTGGCAACAGGCCATCCTACCTCTGATGCCCCCCTTTGGGGAGGGATGGTCAAGTCCTCCTCTACCATGTGCCAGGCACAGGTAGGGAACACCAAAGGATAGAGGCTCACAGAATAAACTTCAGTTCCTATCCTACTACTGTACTATCTATGGAACCTCAGTGGCTCCAAGAAACTGCCTGAAGCATGTCCTATTAGATAACATTGGTGACCCCTATCTAGACTCAGGACCGCCAATGTGCCTGTGCCCCTAATCCTCTAGGGGAAAACTGTCTAACCTATGCTACCCACCAGGTGCCCAAACCCAAAACCCATTTTACACCACAGACCTGTAAAATGAAAAAAGGTTAGACATTGTACTACACAGTTATACAAGCCTAACAATTCTACACAAAGGATGACTCTGATGAGTCCCACCAATCCTCTTCAGGTCTTACCTTCTTCTAGGAACAACTGCAGAAGAAAACACTGCACAAAACAGTTATGCACAGAACTACAACCTATAGAGCCAAAAACAGTGACCAAAATCCTCCCACTAGATTCTGTACAAACCCAAAAAGCATTTTTAAAAGGATTTTCTTAAAAAGTACAAAAATAGAAAGCATGAAAACATTTGCAAATCATTTCGGAAGGGATCCCTGCAAAGTCTGAAACTAAGGAGGAGTCCAGAGTGCCGAAGCACTACACCAAGAGTCTCTCCTAGGCCTGAGCCTGCTGAAGCACAGTTCTAGAACAAGCACAAGGCCTGCAAGCACTGCAGTCTAGATGGATGGTCATTTGGGGGCCATAATTCAAAAGAGTCTTCAATCTTGCAGGAAACAGTTAAATTAAAAATGAAAAAGGTTTCTTACCAGTTCTTAATGACAAAAGGATGTCAACATCACTTCTCTGGAGCTGTGGCCTGATGATCTTCAGATGCTGGGTAGATAAAATCTTCAAATCAGTTGCTTCCATGACTTCCTACTGGACCTGAACTGGAAATGTTCTCCAAACCTGCTGGGCTGATGAACCTGAATTTATCCACAGATGAACCTGGATGCTGCTGGAGCTGAACCTGCATGCTGCTGAAGACGAACCTGGATCACCAGAAGAAAGGCATCTCCATCTTGAGTTGCTGCCTCTTTGGTGGCAAATAACTGAGCTGGCAATGACTGCATTCACTTTTGGCAAGCGGGCACATTTTTCAAGAATGGCACGTTCTGGGGGTAGTACCATTCTGGATCTGGGGCATAGACTGTCACCCCATCTGGATGAACCATGTGAACATTTTAGAATGTCTCTTGACCAGCTTTGTCCTCTATTCTCACAGAGTTGATCAACAAGGTCATTTTATGCCTCCAGAATTGCAGTCTCTCATTACACACATTAATTTAAATCCACTTGTTTACTCTAGGGTGCAGGATGGCACAAGCTTCATCCCAAAGTCAGGCATGCCTGTCTTTCTCTACATCTTCCCATATCTTTCTAGGGTAGAAAGGGTAAGACTCTCCATACTTGGCCTCAGCTTGTCTACGCACAATTCTCTCCTCTTTGCTGCTTTTAACTATCTCACATCCAGAAGCATGGCTTGGGGGTGGCCAGTCCTGGTTGAACCAGTCATGAACACTTAGTGCAGAGCAAGAGTAGTCCACCTCTGCACTGAAGGGCACACTTCTTGAGCCTTTCTCCACATGGACATTGGGAGGCTCCATGGAGGTCCCAGGCCAATGGAGACTCACAAGGGGCCCATTGAAGCCATTGCTGCTTTCTCCTCTTTGACACATTCTGCTCAGGAGCTGGCGATTGCGCCAACCCCTGCAATTGTCCCTTTTCCACTGCCATCAGAGGCACTGTTCTCCCAATGAGACTAGGACTTGGACATTCCACCTACAGATCTACTGAACCTGCACTGGCAGCATCCAATTCCAACCTCTGTGACATAGAATACTTCACTTCCTCTGGGCCCTGCAAAGCATCAGCACAGACAATGTTCAGAAACTCCTTTACAAACTCTGTGGGGTCACTTTTACTGCAAACCAACCTGTCGCTGTTGTTCCGATTATACAGAGTCTCCTGTCTGAGTCCAAGTTGGAGCTAAATAGATGCATTTCACTTTTGCTATCCTTATGCCACCTACCATGCTCACCCCAAATCGCATTCTACAGTCTCTGCAAAGGGCAATGAGCAGAACATCTCTTCCTGGTTTTAAGCATACATTGCACATATTAATTGGATAGTTCAGCAAAGCCACCTCAGCGGGTGCTGTTGAACAGTTGTACAATTGCTCAAAATGGGCTAGTTCTTATTGGGTCACCCACACCCTGGCATGGAGTGGGTAGTGATAGGTTTGCTGTGCCATGTTCTGTAAGTTAAACACACAAGTCCCAAACTTACTATTGTTTGCAAGCACTCTGAGATTTGATTTTAACACCGTGGAAAAAATTCACAAACAGGCTGCCTGGCTGCTGCAATTGTATTTTCACAGCTTAGCAAGAAACCATTTGAAACTTTGCTTTGGGTTTGAAAACACTGGGGCTGCAGCCAGGACCATCATGGAGCCTGCCAGATCAATTTTCTGTTTTCTCTTCTCCCTTTGTTGAGGATGTATGTACATTTGTGGAAGTGCATGCATTCTGTGGTCCAGCAACACTCTTCCTTCATGCCACCCTCTATCCTTCACTGCCCCCAGGCCTCCAAGTGATGGCAGTCATGCAACAGAAGTGGCAATGTTCCTCCCCTGGGAGAGGAGAGCTACCTCACAGCTACTCAGTCCAGCTTGTGCCCTCCACCCAGACAATCCTCAATGACCCAGTCTCGTTCCCAAACCTGGGTCTCTGGTGTGATGCAAGGTATGGCATCCAGTGCTCCAACACTCAGCACCACTGGGCTGGCTATTTGCTTGCTTTCTTGAGAGGAGTGGAGCACAAAAAGAGATCAGGCTGCACTATATATGTGAGATATAGGGCCAAGGAAGTTTAGGGAACATAGAGTGACCATTTACATCATTGTACAGGACATTACTGCCATTTCCCAAATAAAAATCTACAGAAATAGTAAGGGCAGAGCAGGGTAGAATTACAATGTAAATAATAGCTCAAATAAGAATGTTAACATGCTGGATTAGATCCATGCACCATTCAGAAAAGAGGTTACTTAAGAAGTGCATGGTTAAAAAAATAGTTTGGTACAGATACTCCATCCCCTTGGTTGGTAGGCTTGGTGGGAGCAATTAATGAGATTAGCTATGAACATCCCTCTAGAGATTCACACTGGAATATATTAGCAGGACATTGCTGTGAATTATTTGCTGTCTTTCTAGAGGGGAGTAGAACACAAAAAGAGATCAAGTAAAAATTAATAAATTTACTGAAACAGTTTTCAGATTGTGCCAGGGGGAGTTAACAGATGATCATTAGCATGTGAGATTTTCCTTCTGATAGGGCACTTATTATATCAGGGGTACTCCAGGGTCTTTACTAAGGCCCCTGTTATTCAATATCTATGTGAATTACTTCAATTTACATAACTGATGTTAAATACATTTCTACTTGGATAGTACCATGCTGTGCATAACAGGAGTTTCTATAAAACAAATTGAAATGAAATTACAATATGCATTTGATCTGATTGAGGCTTCTTTTCTAGAAATAAACTAGTTTTTAATCTTAAAAAAATTGCAAGCTATGCTGGTCCACAGAACTTGTAATTTCAATTTGGCAAAAGAAACATTGTTGGTGGCTGAAATAATATGATCCTGGAATGGAACACATCCTACAAATACTGTACATAGGTGTTTGATTGGATGAAGAAAATATGGTAAGTAGGACAGGCACATGGATAAAACAGTGGCTATGGCTAACCATGGAAGAAAGCTTGGGATGTTGTACAGGATGAAAAAATGTCTTCCAAGGGAATCATGAAAGCTAATTGTGGACTCCATCATTGAATCATTGTTCGATTATGGGGACCTATTCTTCCTGGGGGGTGTCGGGGGGACTGGCTAACCTAGACATAATGTATAATAGGTATGCCTACTTTTCCTTCACCACCCCCGGCAGACAACACCTCCACGTGCATACTGTGTGACTCAGAGCAAATCACTTATCCCCCGGTGTTCCCCTAGTTGCCCCTGAAAACAGGCACTTGTGCCTAGTGGGCCTTACCTGGTTAACAAAGAATAAAGTAAAAAATTAAAAAAAATTCCTATCTGTATTTAGACTGGGTTTAATAAGATTGATTGATAGAAGAAATATGAATCTCATAAATTTCATGCACTTACGCTACAAAAACAGGCTTCCAGATTATATCTTCAATAATTTAATTAAAGACAGACTAAGATCTGTACAAGGAATTGAATTTGTAATACACCCTTGGAAAAGTACTATAAGGAGATTGACCTTTTTTCTGCACAGGCCCAAAACCTTAGAATGCAATCCCTTCTAATGTAAGTTCAATAAACTAATATGTAGACACAAGATAAAACCTAGTTATAATAGCAGGGTAAGAGGCCTACACAATGTTACCTTGTAGTAGAAGTGGGTTCATTTATTTTTTTATTAACATCAGGCAGTGCTCTTAATTATTTATATGGCTGTATTGGTATGTTTTGTAACATATGAATTGCAATGTGTATATGATCTATAAATGTCATGCTATTTGGGTTTTGATATGTTCAAAACATGTTATAGATTAGCAGAATAGTATATGTAAGACATGACTGATGTTACATTGCAATATTTTGTAGCAAAGTCCTGAATGAAAATGAGCTTTGCTCAATGGCCAATCTGTACTCATACCACAGATGAAATACATTTCTGTTATAAAGTGTTGTAATATATTCCATGGAATCTGTTACTGTTGCATGGTTCTGTTTGTGAAATGTTTTCTACAGTAATATTGGTTTTAACAAAAATTAGCTATGATGAGATGCTGACACGTTTGTGTATCAATATATTATTTTCAAAAAACTATGTTACTGCACCAGTTAGGGTAAATTAATATTACAAAAGTAGGGAAATGTGGCATTAGTGTTTCCAATCCTAATGCCCCTCCTCAATGCCCCACCCCCACCACCAAGCAACAAAAGGAAAAAATATTTGTTTTTTTTTATCTACGGAGTCTTGACGAATCAGTGGTGGGGTCTTCCTTAGGGGTTGTCAACCCTAATGTTCACCCCATTTCATGAGCAAACAACATCACACATGATCTCCTTTCTTCATGCAGGGCCCATTGGGGGAGTGTGAGCATTAGAGCTGACATCCCCCAAGCAAGACCCCACCACTCTTCACCAAGACTCTGGAGACGCAAAACCCAAATGTTTTTTCCTTTTACTGAATGGAGGTGGGGCATTAAGTCTTCCAAACTGGTGCATTTACACAGGTTTGTTGCAAAGTATGTCCTTACTTTTTGAGATACTATAACCATATCCTCATTTCCCCATAGATGTGTACAGGTATGTTGCAGTGGATGGACAGGGCCCTCTGGGTCCTGCACTTGCATTTTCAGCTAAAACAGCAACCAAATTGTCAGCATAGCTTTGTTATTACCCCTCCTCATGAAAACCATGCTGAAATTTCTTAAATCCCTGCCTAAATGTCATTCCATGCCACAGTAATGTCATTCCGCAGCACAGGTGAGAAAACACATTTTGGCCAGGATTTGAAAATGACAGCTTTCACATTCATGAAGTGATGTGAAAAAATGGCTATGTTGAAAATGTGGGGTGAAAATATCCACAGTTACCAAAGTAACATGGGAGCGTAGTAAAATTTAAATTCATGTGCACAACTTTGCCATTTCTATTTATTTTGACGTCCAAATTTTCAACACAGCCTTCTTATGACCCTACCTCATGAACAAGGGTGGAGAAAAGTTTCAAATCCCATGCAAAAGGTGATTGTGCCACACAACCATGAAATTGCATTTTGAGCTAGATTTCTGGAATTCTACCACCGTTGTTCATGAGATGGGTTTCCCAAAAAGGCCATGTTGAAAATTTGGTGTCAAAATATGCAAAAATGGCTAAGTTAAGCATCAAAGTTGAAAACCCCATTCAAATACATTGAGCTGCACTTGCCTTAGTTTCTCATATTGCAGTTGGCAGTTCCAGCATCAATACGTGTCTTTTGATTGGAGAGTGGATCTTCAACCTGTGTCCTGTTCAGGTGAGTTAGGATGTGTGGGGGGTGGACTGGGGAGTATGGGCTGGTGGGTGCTGAGTGGGAGATGGGGGTGGGGGGATCAGCAAGGGACTTGTTACAAAAAAAAAATAATTGAGGGGTGCTGGAGGGTGTGTGTGAGGGGGGCAGAGGTACCACTAGACACCAGGGAAAGTCCCAAAACTAATAGGGATGATGATCAATGGGTGGGGGGTGCCATTAGACCAGGGAAAGACCAATAACTAACAGGGGTAGTGATCATCGGATGGGGTTGCCACTACACACTCGAGAAAGATCAACAGATAATGGGGACAGTGATCAGATGGTGAAAAACAAATTCACCAATACAGGGTACAATACTGAAATACATTCTGCAAGATTTAAAAGCTGTAGAAGATGTCAAAAACGTCCTTACAATTTGGAT
Source organism: Neoceratodus forsteri (assembly GCA_016271365.2). Lineage (NCBI taxonomy): Eukaryota > Metazoa > Chordata > Ceratodontiformes > Ceratodontidae > Neoceratodus > Neoceratodus forsteri. Next base: position 190,014,914 of record CM028137.1, on the reverse strand, counting down.
CTATAATGTTAATATGATACACCTCAATTGGTTTACCTGCACATTGATGCAGTAGGGCAACTACTGTATTAGCAGATTCCCAAACCAATTTTAAAAACTCAGATGACAAGTTTTGCATATAATTGTTAGAAAGCTGTGTAAGTAGAGAGATGGCATTCATTTTCAGGCAAATTACTGTACCGTAGCCACACTTGCTCCACAATCCCTGTTCAGCGCCTACCTCCTATTCTTTTCTGTTCTATGTTATACCTTCTAGTGTATCACAGCACATCCATGCACCTTGGTCTTGGGGTATCATTTGGGACAACCTTTACTGGTTTTACACTGTGGTTGGGGCAACTTTCATATAAAGCACCTTTTATGTGGGACACTTCACTGGGAAAGCCTATCACTTATGGCAGCCTTCCTTTTTGCACCCTTCATTGTAGGCACCCTTCATTTGAGGCACCTTTGGAGCACCCTTCATCTGGGACACTTACTTTTTGAGCCAGCCCTGATGTTTTGCAGGATCTCCTCCACATTGAAATGCTTGATCTCATTGAAGCCACAGGTGCCCAGGTTGAAGCCCTCCTCCATGAAGACATTGTGCACCACTTTGGTGGCAAAGTATCAGTTTCTCAGCAGTTTCTCTCTGATTTGTTGTCACTGTACAGTAGCAGGGCCTCCTGCCAGTGTTGGTAGCTGAACACAGACAGGAACATCTTGCCCATCTTGAGGTAGGCATATGAGATACGAGTGAGCAGCGAGAACTCAGATGTCTTGGCCACAAAGACAGCAGCCAGTGTGCCAGCCAAGATGCCTGGTATGCCCTAGTGTGAGGCAAGGTGGGTCCGCAAGCACTGCAGCATACTCACACAGAGGACTCAGGATCAGGTCTGGCTTCTATCTCACTGTACAGTCCCTGGAGCTAAACAGTGCCCCATTCTGCACTCCAAGTCATCATAGCTGGCCTCACAGCACAGGTCAGCAAGCTGCCCTCTTTGGTTTAGGGTGCTTCCCAGCTCATATTCCATGGTGGGCTTAATCAAGTCAATGAAGAACATCTAGGCATCATTCATTGGCAGCATATTGATGCGATGCATCTTCTCCTGCAATCTGGTGCCCCCACCACCACATGTCACCACCAGCATCAGCCATCTGAGCCTCATGTACAGGCAGCACATCCCAGCAACACTCCAGTGCATAGTCCACTAGAAATGGGGGTTATCATTGTCTAGTAGTCCTGTGTTACTGATCTGCAATATTTAGAGCTCACTATCAAAGATGTGCAAAGTCCCTAAAATTTACTCTGCAAAATATTTCACGAATTGTGCTCAATTCCTGAAGTGCAATTTGTGAAATTCCCCAATTCATGGAGCATGGATTTGCTGCAGTGTTGAATTTTGCTAGCAAAATTCCACACTTCACAGCAAAAACTACTCTACTATTAGTAGTAATGCCTCCCGCTGATCGCCAGTCTGAAGTTAAATAAAAAATAATTCCAATGAAATCCCTGTTGTCTAGTGGACCCCCCCAGCTGATTGCCAGTCCCAAGTCAAAAAAAATAATTCCAATAAAATACCTGGTGTCTAGAGGACCCCTCCACCCTATCAAGTAGTGGGATCCCACCCTGACCTCCAGTGGGCAGGTGACCAGCACAGCCCTCCCCACTCACCACAGCTGGCCACCCAACTGATGCTGGAATGAATGAGAGAGTACTTGTACAAGTATGTGCTCATTCATTATAGTGTCAGTCAGGTGGCCAGCCATGGTGGAGAGTGGGGTTGGGGGGCTGTGCTGGTCATGCCTGCTCAGGGTTGGGGTAGGAGGAGGGAGTGGAGTGGGAAAAAAAATTGCTCAAATACTAAGCATAGCGACATCTAACAGAAATTTTAAAGTAACTAAACAAAGGGAGCATTGCCAGACTTTAGAGCTAAGGAAAATGAACAAATGCATTATGGGCTCAAACTATGGGCTTTGGAGGCTTTGACTTCTTTGGAAAGAATTAAATAATCTTCAAAACTGTTTTAGCTGCTTCTACTGTACCTCTACACCATCAGATTTGCTTGAGAAGTAACAGATTCCATCAAAACTTCAACTCATACCACTTTCAGAGATTTCTCATATTTGTAGCAAAAGTTACTGTATGAATGGGTCAAGAAGTATCCCATTGGAAGGGTGATCCAATGTGAGCAACTCGCAAATGAGTGAGTCATATTGAGTGAAGTGGGGAATGGCTACCCTGTAAGGGTAGCAACCTGGTCAATGGCAACCATGGAGAAGGGTGACCAGAAGGCAGGAATAGCAAGGGGAAGGGAAAGGATAGGAGAGAGGGTTTCTGTGGGGTAGTGTTCCTGGTGCTGCCGAGCCAGCCAGTGTGGTGTGGTGGTGGGGGTGGCTGGCTCCAGCAGAGGAGGTTCTGGGTTCAGGGTACTGGACAGGGACAAAACTTTTGCTGCTGCCTGTGGCTCTTGTTTTTTTTTTTGTAATTCTTTTTGGGAGTCTCGCCCCCTACCCAACATGCACCCCCCTGGATTTGAGAATCCTTCAGTGTGGGGGTGGAGGGCACAGCCCCCCCATATAAACACTGAAAACTACTGGCCTGAAGTAGTGTCGCCATTTTGTGTATATCGCTGAATTGCTTTTGGGTGATATACACTCACCATAATAGCAATCATTTTTTTGTGTTCACTCTTATGACATGGAACCGGGTCAAGACTGCACAGTCTGTGAATCTGTGCTACAGAGAAGCATACATGAGGCACAAGCTTACCCATGGGCAAAAACTCTGAGCAACATACTTCAACAAGTGAGTCTTAAAATAGTTTTCAAGAATCAGAAAGGACAAGCAGAAAATGCATTATAAAATATTTTGAAACCAGATTGTGTGATATCTCTCAGCAAAAAACATATGCTGCAATTGAAATAGCATGGGGACCCTTTTTCTAAACTCAAGAGCTTTACATTTGAAACATTATTTAGACATGTTTAAAGGAAAGGGAAGCTTTCATAAGTCTATCCTTTAAATAGATGGATACTGTAGCCCTAAATGGATGTTATAAAAAATATCTTTAAGATGAGAGAATTTGCCTCTGTGATGTCAGGAAAGAAGAATCCACTAAACATTCATCAGCTGGATTTTCAAAGCAGCGTACTTTTGTGTTTGAGAACATAACCTCTACCATGACAAGAGGGCCAACATATTTGCAGGCATTTCCAAATATTGTGATGCATGTGCAACAGGTTCCTTACTGTACAGCAACACAGTGATGCATGTATTATTATTTTTACTCATGCATCATTTTGGAGCACAATTTATAGCACTTGTGGCATGAAGAAAGACTATGCTTTCTGTTTTCCAATACTGTAGTTATGCTGCATGCAGCACAATTGCTCTATAAACATTCCACATCTGTTTGAAAATCCAGCCCTATACCTTGGATAGAAATGTGTGAAGTCCACAAATTTCACCAATTTGCACCAAAGCAAATTTTGGCTGGGCAGCCTGAAATTCACAAATTTGATGGAATGCGAATTTTCGGTGCTTCACATGAAATTCGTGAGCAAAACTTTGCAACATCTCTACTCACTAAATGCCTTTTATCAGATATTTATTCTTTATATTTTGGGGAGAAAACTTTGTAAACTTTTTTGTTTGCTCTCCTACAGCAGAGATAGTTAGTTCTTGCATGTCCCTAGCATTCCTTCAGAGATTATAGAAGTGGTAATGATAATAAATGCACAGTCCAGTAAAGTGGATAGCCATGCAGCCTCTGAACATCTTGTCTGCTACAATAGTTCTATTGCTTCTCCTCAGGGCATAGCAGCATCTACCATTAAATAGCGTGACTGCAGCCCAGCCTGATACCACTCAGGGCACTCTGGATAGCCACTGCTTTTCTGCAGTACAATGTTCGGGCTGGCTGACAGGTGGGCTGATGCAGTGAAAGCAGGGAGGTTAGGGGTTCCACCATGCTGCAGTGACACAAATTATGTCAAGTGCTATTACAGTGATGGTAGAATGCTGACAGTGGGCATTGCGCCATCTGGGAAAGCAAGTGCTTTTTGTGTGGGGCTTCACTCCCTAAACCCCCCCATGTGGGTGATTCTACCCCTGCACACTCCACACTATAGATAACCAACTCTGAATCAGAGTTGATTTAGGAAGGGGAAATATCCCGGAGACAGGCAGTGTCAGGAATACTGGGGACCATTGCAGAAAACTGCCAATTTTGTATCTGTAATGGTCTTTCTGGAATTCTCATTGCTGTCCAAATGTGATACAAGGTTAGGCAGGGTTCATTAACAGTGGGGGTGATGGCAGGAAGCAGAATCGCCAACAGCTTTAAGGGAGTCAGTGACCTGCACTTACTGTCCCAACCATCTTTCGGGGTGTAGGGTAATGAAAGTAATGTGGCACATCATTTGTCAAAACTAAATTCAAAAGCTGACAGACAGGATGGCATTCAGAACATGGGGAAGGGGTGCCACTGGTCACCAGGTAAATATAAACTCTTGAAGGGGACAGTGATCGGTTGGGGGGGCCACGAATAGATACCAAGGAAAGGGTGGCTCAAAGCTCCTACTGCAGTCCACAGCATGTGTTCCAGCTGCAACTGCAGAAGTCAAAAAAGTCCTGCTATTCTCATACAGAAAACATGGGTGAAGGGCTTCTCTGGCTAAGCTGGACACCCTGGATTTTGGGTGCCCAGAAAAGGCATTTTTGGCAGTTTTAAAAACAAACACCAGAATCTCTTTAAATGGGTCAGTTTAGCTAGGTTCAGGTATTTGTTTTTTTAAATACAAATTTTTCAAGAACTGTCATTATTTGCAAGTTTAAAACAGTAAAAAGAAAATGACTGCGATCTTGAGTGTTTTTTTCCAGCACGGCAAGTGAATCATGCAAATAACCTCTCGAATGTGTTTTTTTTCACCTTTCGCAATCGGTATTTCTCTGCACACAAACAGTAAATTATGACCTGTTAACACTTGCAGATGTTTTTTTATCGGTCAAACTGTTTTTTTTATTGATCTAACTTGAACTTTATCCTCAAAAATCATTATAATTTAAAAACTGTATACTATTTTCTACCAATCCATCTAAAGGCACACCCTTCTCACAGGCCCCATCATCCTTGAAAATTTCAATAAGAAATTCCATACCCTCTAGGCTCTAGGTGACAGAAAAATACCCATAGTTGAGTATAAGAAAAAAATAAGATTTTTCACTTTTCTGACCCTCTGTATCCCAAAGACTGTGCAAGATGCTCTTATGAAACTGTTCACATCCTGAGATTCTTATAGCCTGACAGTGCATACCAATTTTTGTGCTATTGCGACAAACCATGGCAAAGTTATTAAGGTGCAAAATAATTGGGTTTAGCATTGTACTGCTGACTCAACCCTAATTATAGGGGTACTACGGCACTCTATAATAATGCCACTTTTTGTGTATTGTATTTTGAAGTGTTGAATTTCATTTCTTAAATGCCTGCAATCAGCCACCAAACCTTTCTAACATAATATTTGTAGTAAACTCCAGCTCCATGTCATGATGGCGACTGCGGAATGGTGACCCATTAAGAAGACCCAAATCCTGCAGTGCAATGACTCAGAACAAAGTCTTTTTGTGGGGCTTTATCCCCCACACCCCCTTTATTTAATATACTAACTCTGGGGGGGGAGCATACTTCATGGATGGGGAGAACCACCAGTTGCCCAAAAATGTCAGCACTGTGCTTCCATCACCCTCGGCAAGGGTTGTCATTCCGCAGTCACCATTTTGATGTGCTACCATAAACTTCCAGCAGATTAAAATAACCATGAAATGAAATGAACAATACCATGCAACAAAACAAGATGCAAGACTTGCACCCCCATATATACACAGACCACCACTGAAACAGGACAGGAAAGAACAATGAAAACAAATGGATCAAACACTTCAATCAAGCAATATGGTTTACCTAATTCAGTGCAAAAAGTGCAGACATGGATGATATATAGAAGAAACCAAGCAAACACTGCAAACCAGGATGAACCAGGACTGATACACAATATTAAAACAGGTTATCAGTGCATCAGTAGAACAGCATTTTACCCAACTATACCATTTTCTTCTTGGACCTGTCAGTTATAATACTAAGAGGCAACTTCATTTATTTATTTATTTTATTTATTTATTGAATTTTGATGACTGGGTAGGCCCACTGGGTCCTGAAGGTCCCTTTTTCAGGGGCGACCCGGGAATAACAGTACATGACATTATAAACATTTGTACATTTGCAAATACAGGTTATCATGTGTATACAGTATTTGGCTGTTTACACATAGCAGTAGTTATAAGAGTTACATGTATCTAGTTGGCAAGTTGTTATTCATTACATTCTCCATTTGTCCTACATATTTGTGAGACAGTACTGTGGATTCTTTGGGTGACATAGTTCAAGAGCATTAGGATGGTTCAGAGAGGAGGAAAGTTATCACTACATTGTTGAGGGGGTGGATATTTTAGTTAGTTGTGGTCATTTAGGTAGTGTCAGGTGCGGTGGCACTGGCATATGCTTGTTGATAGAAGATGGGTCTTGAGTCTGGTGCGGAAGCACGGCACCGATGGGGTTTCTCATACCTCCAATGGGAGGTTGTTCCATAAGGAAGGGGCAGCATACGAGAAGGATTTCTGGCCTGCCTTAGTCCTAACCTTGGGGACCTCTAGCAACATTAGGCCCGAGGACCTAAGGCTGTGCTGGTTTCTTTTTACTGTGAGGAGTCCCCCGGGACTCAGGGAGGTGAGGAGCTAATTATCTTTTTCGCCAGGCAGAGTACGGGGTAACTGAGGCAAGCTTCGAAGGTTGGCCAGTTAAGCTTAGCTAACGCCTCACAGTGGTGGCTCCTAGAGTGGGATAAGGTGCAAAGGGTCACCTTGTTGTATAGAATCTGTAGTTTACCGTACTCCAGCTTTGTGATATTCTGAATGACCGGGGTAGCAAATATTAGTGTTGGAAGTAGGACACTCGCTGCAATAGCAGTCCTAGCTTCAGGGTTTAACAGTTCCTTGAGCCGATATAGTAATCCGAGTTTAGTATGGATTACTTTAGTGACTTGGTCCACATGTTGTTTGAACGTGAGACCTTGGTCAAGGGTGAGGCTGAGGTACTTTGTCGAGGGGACTACTTCCAGCTTGTTGCCCTCCAGAGATGAGAGCTGGAGTAGTTGTGATCTAGCTTGTCCAAGGGCTCTTGGTCCGAACAGCATAGCTTTGGTTTTATTGGTGTTAAGGACCATTTTGTTCTTGATGAGCCACCTCTCCATGATGTGAATATCCTTTTGGAGAGAAATGAATAGGTCATCCAGGTTGTCAGCAGTTTTGTAGATAACAGCATCACCCACATATTGGATTATGTTGCTTCTTCCACAGTGTTTGTGCAGTTCATTTACAAACAGTGAGAACATAGGCGTGAGTATGGACCCTTGGGGTACTCCATCCATTAGGGACTGAGGTTTGGAGAGTTTATCCTGCCACCTGACCCTCTGAGTGTGACCAGTGAGGTAGCTTTCCACCCATTTGAGGGCATGGGCATCGAGGCCTATATGGAGACGTTTTTGGAGGAGTAGTCTGGGATCCACCAGATCGAAGGCCTTGGAAAGGTCTATAAAAACTGCCCCTGTGTTGGATCAAGAGTCTAGGTCTCTGAGTACATCAGAAGAGAATTTGGTTAGGGCAGTGTCTGTCCCGTGTTTGGCTCTAAAGCCATGTTGCGATGGGGACAACAGCATGTGGGCTTCCAGGTACTCCTTAAGTTGGGCATAGACGATTTTCTCCTGTATTTTTGTCAGGGTACAGAGCAGGGAGATAGGCCTATAGTTTTCCATTGGTTCGGCAGGCCCTTCCTTATGGATTGGGACCACATGCACCTGTTTCCACAGCTCTGGGACATATCCTTCAAGTAAGGACCTATTGATCAGCCAGGTGAGTGGCTGCACGAGCGCTGTGGCACCATCTTTTAGCAATCTAGCTTTGAGTCCATCCGGGCCTCCTGAACCTCTTGTTTTCAGGGTTTTTAGGATGGCCAGGACCTCTTTTACCTTAGCCAGTCTCAAGTGAAAGGGTGGGCGGTCAAGGGATCGAGGATCTGGCGGAGTGGACAGGTTATTAGGTACCGATGACCCTGCCTGATGTTTATCAGGGTTTGTGAAGTATGTATTAAGGGTCTCAGCAATTAGTGTCTCATCATGTAGTACCTGTCCATTGGCTGTGATGGGGCCCATGGTGGACTTTTTATTCCCCTTCATCAGTTCATTAATGTGGGACCAGAAAGTCCTAGGGTTGCCTGCACACAGGACAGAAGAACATGGGAGTAAAAAAAATATCAAACAATTTAACTTGAACTGTAAGGTGCTCAATTGGGTCACTGGATGTATTTATTTATTTTTTTTCCAATTGTTTAACCAGGTGAGACACACTAAGCTGAAAGCTTGTTTACAGGTGCAACCTGGGAGCACAGGGAAGTTAAGTGACTTGCTTAGGGTCACACAGTATTCAAGTGGGGGCTGTGGGATTCAAACCCAGGTCTCTAGATTTGCAGCTCAGAGCCTGACACACTATAGAAAAAGGTTAATACTGTATGTGAATTTATGCACATTGTTTTCCTTCTGTGACCCCAACCCCCTGCACCTTGTGTAATATAGGTCATTACTATCCTGTTTTCCTTATTTTGAAATGTACCACAATGTGTTGTACAGTCTAGAAGTATTCAGCATGAAATATTCCAGGACATACATTTGACCTAGAGAATATCTCTTTAAATATCAAACAATCACCAAACCAATAGTTCATCTTTGCAATAGTGGATACATCCCTTTTTCATTTTTCTTTCACATAAAACAAAAATTGCATTGGCTTATGGTCCCCGAGTTGAAATCCGGGTACAAACATCTTCTCCATAGCTCCTATTTCTTGCAGAGTTCCTGTCAGGATACCTTTCAAATTACATTTCAAGGAACCCATTCAGCCTCCCTTATGATTATTTTAGCACTTCCTGCTAAGCATCCCCTCACAGTTTCACTTAACTATACTTTTCTTAGTTTACTCCAGGCTCATCATCTTCCTCTACTCCACCAAATTACCATTTTTCCTATCCAGATTGGTTTTGGAAAACATCACTCCACTGTCTCTTCCCTACTGTGGGTCAGTGACTTCATCCTCACAGTGAAGGATCAGGGCACAGCACAGTGGCAGTTTTCATTGACTTGGTGAAAGCCTTTGACTCAGTGGTCCACCCTATGCTCCTGGACAAGTGGAGTAGTATTGGCCTCTCAGCTTCTGCTGTCAACTCGTTCCCTTCCTACCTTACACGCCATTTGTAGTCCCTACAGGTTGGAGATTTTTTTTTTTTAGTTGTTTAACCAAGAATAGCATGCTATGCTGAAAGCTTTTCATCAGGAGTGACCTGGGAGCACAGGGAAGTTAAGTGACTTGCTCAGTGTCACACAGTATGCAAGTGGAAGCTGTGGGATTCAAACCCAGGTCTGGTCTGCCGGATGTCACCAGATTTGCAGCTCAGAGCCTTAAACCACTGCACTATACTAGATTCCCTGTCATTTGCCCTTCCTGTTCAGACTGTGGTCCTGCAGGGCTCTATTCAGTGCCCCATCCATTTCTTCATCTTACTAAATTACCTCCCCTCTGCCTGTGTCAACTTGCATATCCATATGTAGGCAGATGATATGGTCATCAATGCCTTTTTCCCCTGAACCTTGGCAGTGGAAACTTCTCTTCAGTAAGATTACCACAATGTCCTACACTGATTTACTCCAACCAACTCTGGGTCAACACTGAAAAAAACAATGATCATGACCTTTGGTACAAGTCAGAAACTGGCCAGACTCTCTTCTCCTCCCCCTGTCTTCACCACCCTGGATGGCACCCCCTTTGAATTGGACCCCTCCATCCAGCACCTTGTGTGGCTGAATAGTAGGCTTGATTTCTCTGCCCGCATTGCCACCATCTACTCCAAGCTCCAACCCAAACTAGGTGCCCGGTACAACAACAAAGACTGCCTTCCCCCCAGGTCTGCTGGGAGCTGATTATCAAAATGGTTCTCACAGTGTTTGTCTATGTGGATGGGGTCTACGACACTGCCCCTTCCACTTCCTTCACCATCCAGAACACCCTCTGCAATGCTTTTGTCACTTTGCTACTAACTCCCCCTCTCATACTCACCATTGTTTGCTTTACTCCTCCCTCTCTGTCCCTCCCCTCACATGACCAGTCCCACTGCCTTCATTTCCAAATACTGGTTCAGTTCCCTTCTTCTTTCCCTCTTTCCCTCACCTCACTCCTTTCTTCTATCTCCTCTGTCTCATACTCCCCTCACTCCAAGGACTCTTACACCTTCCCCTTTCCTCACCCATGCTCCTATTCTGTGCAATCTGTCTTCTCCTGCCACCTTCCCTCCCTCTGGAACTTGCTCCCTTCCACTCTCCCTCTATCTCCCTTCTCATTTAAATACCAGTTAAAACTCTCTTCCTGTCCCATCCGCTCCTCCATTTCTCCACCTGACCTTACTGGTAGTAGGCCCTGACATATTGAGCTACAGTGTCGCACACACCTGTACTGCTACAGCTTGTTATAGGTTTTTACTCCATAATTATTAAATAAATGACTATAATTTTATTTTGCCACCTGCACTGTTGTAACTTTGTTGTATGTAAATGCTGCTTATTGTTTTGCCATGCAGCTCTACCACTGGCACTGTACTTTTAGTTTGCTAGTTTCCTACTGTTATGCACTTTATTTGTACTGAGTCATTTATTCTGTGTTACTAGAAAATGGGCTTGAAAAATAAAGCACCCTGATTAGCTGAAAGTCAAGGTTAGGCATGCATTTATTTTTCAATAGAGCCAGCTGAAAAACAAGTGTCAGTTGCGGGTGCCCTATTACTTAGCATATCCTAGGACACCCCGAATTTTCAGACTTGCCATCTGCCATTTTTTCTGTATAACTTAGTGAGACTGACCTCAGTAGACACTGTAAAATGACCCAAAGTGCCACAGTACACACAAACAGAAAAGATCCCATCAAACTTTTAAAATCATCACCAGAGAAGAAAGAAATATATATATTTTTTTAATCTAAACAAATTTGCAGCATAGTCTCGGCTGTTTCTCATGGCCCTTGCCTGGTGCTATTCCCCGCCTTTCTCTTGCTGCTTCCCCTGCTCACAAAGAACAAGAAAGGGGAAGCAAACATATCAGTTTCACATTTTTTTTATTAAAAAATAGAAAGGTACTTGTTCTCTATCCTTTCCTTGCTGCAGTGTTGGCATTGCACAGATTCACATGGTGGGGGGGGGGGATGGACCAATACCAGTAAAAACAAGCATTTGTCAATGCTGAATGTTGTCGTGCTGGCATTGGCATTGGCAGTGCCGGAGCTAGAAATGCATAATAGGAATGGCAGTGAAGTATTAAAGTGATGCCAACCCCACCCCCACCCTGTAGAGAGTGACAAGCATTGTGGTGTGCCTTTGGGTTGTCAGCTATAACGCTCATGCCATTGTACCTCACCCTACCCTGTAGATACTGACAAGTGTTGGTGTGTGCTTTGGGGTCTTTGGGTGTTGTACTTACCCCATTCCATAAGGAAATATGCTGATGTGGGTGCAGTATAGGAGCATGGGGTGAACTTTGTGGCCGAACAGTGCAAGGCACACCACGATGCCTGTCAGTGGGTGCATGGTGGGGGTGGAATGGTGTGAGCATTACATCTAGTGATCCCAAGTCACACCCCTGATGCCTGTCAGTCTGTACTGGGTGGGGTGCTACAGTTGGAAACCTTAACACCGTAGTCATGTGGTGGTAGTTTCACTCCACATTTTTAACATGGGCTGCTTGTCAGGCCACTTCATGAAAAGCGGCACAATCACTTTGTTAGCTGAAAGGTGGTTTTGCACAGCAGCTGTGCCATTTGATGACAGAGGGACGAAAACATATTTTTGGGCAGGAAGTGGAGAATGACAACTGTATTGTTCATGAGGAGGCATAAAAAATGGCAATGTTGAAAATCTAGAGTGACAATATGAAATATTGGTGAAGCAATGGTCATGAATAGAAAGTGCGCAACACACGTCCGTAACCCAATTATATTTGGGAGTTTGTTAGCCACATTTATAACATAGGCATTTTGGGACCTCCGCTTATGAACAGTGGTGCTGCGATTTTATTAATCTGTCCCAAAAGTTGATTTCCCTCATCGACCACGCCATTGTGCACCACAGGGGTGGAAACACATTTGGGGCAGGATGTGAAAAATGACAGATGTACTGTTCATAAGGAGGTGTGAAAAAATGCCAGTGCTGAAAATCTAGCATGAAAATATTGCAAATTTGCAAAGTTACAAGGGTGCGTGGAAACTGCGCAACGCATGCTTGCAACACAGTCATTTTATGGACTTTCGGCACCAAAGTTTCAACATAGGCATTTTAGGACCTCTGCTCATGAACAGTGTCACTGTCATTTCCCCAAACTGTCTTGAAAAGTGATTTCACACAGCGACCATGCTATTCTGCGCCGGTCATGCGAAAACACATTTTGGCCACGATATGTAAATTGACAGATGTACTGTTCATCAGGTGGTGTAGAAAAATGGCAATTTTGAAAATCTGGAGTGAAAATATTACAAATTCATGAAGTTATGAGTGTGTGTGGAAACAGCGCATGCACGCTGGTAAAATGGCCATTTTTTTTATTATTCCCACCTAATTTGCAACATAGGTTTTTTGAGAGCCCCCCCCTTATAAATAGTGGCACTGTCATTTTGTTAATTGGTCCCAAAAGGTGATTCCGTGCAGTGACAGAAAAATCATCTTCCGGGGCTGATTAACACCATGACAGTACCAGAATTCATGAGGAGGGGTCACAAAAACCCCATGTTGAAAATGTGGTGCCAAAATTCCAAAAGATGCCTGAGATATGCATCAAAGTTGAGAAAAACCTATTTATTCCATTATATAGCTTACCAGCATTTCCTCAGTTCGCGGTCGGCTTTGAAGAGTGCAGACGTGTTCCCGGTCCACCGAAGATCGTAGCACTGGACTCCAGAGGTAAGTATGGGGTGAGGGGGTGTGTGGGGAGGCAGGGTACGCAGTGGGTGGGCACGGGTTGGAGAGCGGAGCAGGGAGACCGCGAGGGACCATTTTCTTTTTTATAGGTTTAAAAATAAAGAAAAACATTGGGGGACCTTTTTTGCAGGGCTTTGGCACACTGGGGTGGGCTCCCAGTGTGCCACCCTAAATGTTTTGTGGGGGATGCTGTAGCCAATGGGGGATTGGGCACCCCCGCCAGCACACACAACGAAAGTGAGGGGCAAGAGCTGAGGGGATTGGCACCCACCTCGGCACATAACAATGGGGGGATGCATTATACCAGCGGGAGGGCCTCCCCTGCGGCACATACATCGGGGGCAGGGCATGCTGACAGGGGATTGGACACCCCTGAACTCGGCAGTATGGCAGGCAGTGTGCGTCATGTTCATTTTGTTTTCACCACCAGGGAAAGCACGTCGGGAGGTCCGCTGCATATGACGAGCTTAGCTCGCATTACAGCGGACCTTTCATTTGATCTCATTGCCACATTAAATATGCATGGTATGGCACCGGCATGCAGGCTGATTGGGGAATGAGGGACACACCTACTGATGTGTGCTCTGCATTCGTCCTACAGACCGGTCAGTCTTACCTCAGTAGTGGGCAAGATTATGGAGGCACTCCTTAAGGAAAGGATAGTGCAACACCTGGAATCCATAGGGGCACAGGATCCAAGACAGCATGGGTTTACAAAAGGAAGGTCCTGTCAAACTAATCTCATAGATTTCTTTGACTGGGTAACCAGAGTGGTGGACCAAGGAGCAGTTGATGTCGCTTACCTTGACTTCAGCAAAGCTTTTGACACTGTTCCACATAGAAGATTGATAAATAAGCTGGGTAGGTTCAGGGTGGGTCAGAAGTTGGTCAACTGGGTGGCAAACTGGTTGACGGGCAGAAAACAGAGAGTGGTGGTGAATGGTATACAGTCAGAAGAGATGCAAGTCACAAGTGGGTACCTCAGGATCAGTCCTGGGGCCAGTCCTCTTCAACATCTTCATTAGTGACCTTGCAGATGGACTAGAGGGTAAGGCTTGTCTGTTTGCAGATGACACCAAGATCTGCAACAGAGTAGATGATGCAGATGGGGTGGGCAGAATGAGAAGAGATCTGGATAAACTAGCAGAATGGTCAGAAGAGTGGCAACTGGGATTTAATGCAAAGAAGTGCAAAATCATGCACATAGGGAAGAGAAACCTGAAGCCACCTATAGGCTGGGAGGAGTTGCTAGCAGTCACAAAGGAAGAAAGAGACTTGGGCATCATCATCACTGATGACCTAAAATCATCCAAGCAGACCCCAAAGCAGTAGGTAAGGCTAGGGGGGTGTTAGGGTGTATTAGTAGGGGTATCACAAGTCGTAAGAGGGAGGTAATAATCCCTCTGTACAAGACACTGGTTAGGCCCCATCTGGAGTACTGCATGCAGTATTGGAGGCCACACACCTTCACAAGGACATTAACCAAACTGAGGCAGTCCAGAGAAGGCAACCAAAATGGTGCAGGGACTGCATCTGAAGACATATGAGGACAGATTAACGGAGCTCAATATGTATACCCTTGAGCAAAGGAGGGAGAGAGGTGATATGATCGAGGCATTCAAACACCTTAAGGGCATAAACAAGGTGAAAGAGTCTAACATGTTTAAATATAAGAAAAATAGCAGGACAAGAGGACACAGCATGAGATTAGAGGAGGCCGATTAAGGGGGAATGTGAGGAAATTTTTCACAGAAAGGGTGGTGGATGCATGGAATGGCTTTACCACAAGAAGTGGTGGCTATGAATACAGTGCAGGGCTTCAAACAGGCATGGATAGGCATAAGGGAGCAATACAAATGACTATGAATAGATAGGTCACTGACAGAGCAAAGGCCGAAGGCACATTTATAAGGTAGAAAAAGAAATGGGCAGACTGGATGGGCCTTGCGGTCCTTATCTGCTGTCAACTTCTATGTTTCTATGTTTCTATGTTTCAATGACCGCGCCTCCAAATCTGCACTACGACAAGATGTTGGCTGAAAGCGCGCCAACATAAAAAAAAAAAAAAAAAAAAAAAAGAAAATGGATCATAACCTGTATGTCTTAGTGTGTTGGGGGAGGGGGCAGTCAACTCTATCAAACGAAGCAAGTGTGACACATAATCTCTGCATGTGTATGTGTGTGTGTGTGTGTGTGTAGAGTAACCATAACAACCAGCTCCAGTGCTAAGTACGGATGCTCCTTTAGGACAAAAATCAGTAGCTAAAAAAAAACAAAAAAAAACACACACATCATTGTACTATAAGTGGAGGAACTATTTTATTATAAAACCTATTTTAAACACATTTTTTTATTTCCTTTTTAAATTAAACTAATTTTTTTTTTACAGTGCTCATTTCTGAAGTGAAATCATACCCTCCAGGGTGGGCGATATGGGCAATACTGACCTTACATGAGCTATAAGGCCCTCTGCCTGTGGCGTCTGCTTCATTACATCTGGGCGGTCCAGTATTGACCAATTCTGCCTACCCTTTTAGGTATTATTGCTTACCTGTACTACTGTATTCCTCTTCCCCCTCCCCAGGTTACACCTGGAAACAAGCCTCAGCTCATTCTGCTTTTAACAGTTACCAACTTATAAATCATTCAATCAATCAATCAATTAATCAATCAATAAACAGACAGCTCTAGATATGTCCTATTCATTATCCACCCACCCTTCCACCTAAGTGCATTTAATTCTTATTATTATTTTGTCATAAATTACTTTGAAATTTGAAACAATGCATTCTATATATATAACTTCAGCTTCTTTTGTTTAGTTTGCTATTGCACCTGATGAAGGGACCTGTTAACCCCTAAAAGATTCTGTACTAAATTAATCTTTGCACAAGACAAGTGTTGGTCCAATAAAAGGTATCAAACTATCTAGCTACTCTTGATTTGAAACAGTAAACATTGATCAGAGTGTTTGTCCATTTCTCTTTTTATGTGGAGTAGGGAGTTGGCAGAAACCTTGACATGTTCAGTGATGCTATCTCCTTCTGTGATGACTAGTTCTGAGATGAGGGTAGTGACAGAGACAGTAATGTCATGGAAGAAATGATAACCTGGGAGTAGCATCTCTTCAGTTGCAGCTTGTTTGAGGAGTGTGAAATGGAGGGTTGGTTAACCTAGGAGCAGGGAATCCACCATCAGTGAAACCCCACATTGGTTATGGTGTGTAGACCGGTCAGCCAGGAGTGGTATTTCACCAGTGACAGCCTTTATAGATACGGAACAGTGTCAAGATGGAGGCCTGTGGTGCACTGTTTCCTCAGTGGTATTTGAACAGACAATAGTATAGTATAGAAGAAAAGAGGGGTTGTCCATCAAAACACTTTGAACCATCAGTGAATCTACTTTGGAACTGTTAGGGGATATTCTTTTTCCATCCCCCCCCCCGAGAATGTGACTCCAACAATCTTTGATTATATCAAATGGACTGCTCTGCTCAGAGCTAACCTTAAAATATATGCACTACTATCTGTATGTATGTGCTTCTTACTGTTAGTGTTTGTTAAGTTCTGTTTTTTTTTCCTTTTTTCATATTCTTTTATTCTGCCATGGCCAGGACAGGCTGGGCTCACATTCAACTCTGCTTTGTCGATCTCCCACCATCCAGCATCTCCCTGGGACTTACCTTGTGACAGAGTGCCCCCACAGATTCCTCCTGTAGTGGGGTCAGGAGGGGCGGGCTGTTCCCCTCCCCAAAGCACAATACAGTTCTGGATCAGGGTCCTGGTGATGCAGCATTTGAAAGCCAGTGGGCAGGCGTCATGAGGATTTGGCAAAACTGGAGGAATGGTTTCACACTTGGCAGCTTGGTTTCAATGCCAAGAAGTGTAACATGATGCATTTAGGAGGCAACAATCTAGGACACAATTATTGACTGGAGGGTGTCCAGTTAACAAAAATCCAAGGAGGATAAAGATCTGGGAGTGCTGATAACTAGGGAGATGAACCACTCTGCTCAGTGCAGGAAGGCAGCAGTGAAGGCAAACAGGATGCTTGGGAGCATAGCAAGGAGGATTACTCCTAGGAGTGGGGAGACCATCCTGCCTCTGTACAGGTCCCTGGTGAGACCACACCTAGAGTACTGTGTGCAATTCTGGCACCCCTACTTGAAAAGGGACATCAAACTACTGGAGGGGGTACAGTGCAGGGCAACAAAAATGATCCTGGGGTTAGGGGACAGACCATATGAGGAGCGACTGAGAGAGCTCAATATGTATTCCCTAGAGGAAGGAAGGGAGAGAGGGGATATAATTGAGATCGTCAAGTACCTGAAGTGTTTGAACAGAGTAGACACCAGGTGTATGTTCACTCTGAAGGGTGGAAGGGAAACCAGAGGACACTCTATGAAGCTGGAAGGGGCAGGTTCAAGAGAACTGAGGAAGCACTATTTCACAGAAAGGGTGGTAGCAGGGTGAACCAGCTCTGTCAGAGGAAGTCATATTGCTGCAGAGTGTTGGGGCTTTAGGAGGTGGGACAGATTAAGGGAAGGCCAAACTGAGAGGGGGCAGGAGATAGGGGAGGGCATATGAGGGATGGGGGCAGCTGCAGTCTAATGGACTGGAGTGCTGCACACATGAGCAGACTAGATAGACCGGATGGCCTGTATCTGCCGGCAATTTCATATGCGCTTATGTTCGTAATGCCTGTCCTGCCATTTTTCCACTAGTTTTGTTCCTCATTCCCCATGCTGGAGTGAGCATGTTAGCATGAGCATGCTGTGGAGTCCTGCATCATCTCCCTCCTACTGCCCTACTCGACCTGCACTGCCACTAGGCCTCCACTGGTGGCAGTCATTCAGCAGAACCTGAAGTTCCCCTCCACCGGAGATGAAAGCAGTCCAACAGGCACTCAATCCTTTTCCTACCTGGCCAGTCCCCAACAACCCACACTCATTCCCAAACATGGCTGCCTGTGTGGTGAGAGGGAAAGTGCTTTAAGCACTTCAGCCCTTTGCACCACTGGGTTGGCCTTCTGTTTTTATTTTGAATGTGTTTGAAAAGTTTCCCTGCAGAACTGTACAAACTTCAATAGCTTGGGCTCACTAATGATTGCTATTATCCTGAATAAATAACTTACTGGAGTTGTCTATGGGCCCCTGGACTGGGGGAGGACATAGACACATTACTGTTAGAAGATATAGAAAGCATGACAGCTCAAGGGGAGGTTCTGATAATGGGAGACTTCAACGTGCCAGATACAGATTGGTCAATACCAGCAGGAACATCTGCCAGAACTAGACACATGGTGGATGCCTTGCAGGGGGAGGGCCTCAAACAACTGGTGCAACAACCCACAAGTGACAGGGCTATCCTAGAGCTAGTGCTGACTAATAGGGAAAGCATCACAGATCTCCAGGTAGAAGGTCACCTGGGGGCCAGTGACCATCACATGGTATGGTTCAGTTTGACCACTACAACTAAATCATCCCATTCTAAGGCAAAAATATGGGACTTCAGAGGAGCTGACTTTGATAAAATGGCAAACAGAATTAAGTTAGTCCTGGCAAAAAGAAATACAGGTGAGGGGCTACAGGCAACATGGGCAAGCATTAAGGATGCAATACTTGAAGCAACATCCCATTGTGTTAGAAAGAAAAGGAAGTGCAAAAGAAGAAGGAAACCACTTTGGTTCTCAAAAACAGTAGCAGAAAAGGCCAGAGACAAAAGGCTGGCCTTCAGGAAATATAAAGGAACACAGCAGGATGAAGATAGGGAGGCATACCAAACTTCCCTAAGGGAAGCAGGGAAGGCAGTAAGGCAGGCAAAGGCCCAAACCGAGGAAACACTAACACAAACAGTAAAAGAAGGTGACAAGACTTTCTATAGATACATTCATGAAAGGAGAAATTCCAGAGGGGGTATTGCTAAGATCAAAGGAGATAAGGGGGCATGTGAGGAGGAGGACCATGTAAAAGCATCTATCCTAAATAGAAACTTCAGCTCAGTATTTACTGAAGAGAAGGTAGGGCAGGGCCCACAGCTCAGCACCATGGGCACAGTGGGAAGGGAGGTGTGCACTAGTCCCTTCACAAAAGAAAAGGTCCTACAAGAGCTCGATAAGATCAAGGTGGACAAGGCAATGGGACCTGATGGCATACATCCCAGGGTACTAAAGGAGCTAAGGGTGGAACTAGCAGAGCCATTAACAGAACTGTTTAGTGAGTCTCTGAGCACAGGAGAGGTCCTAGAAGACTGGAGAAGGGCTGATGTGTTCCCACTCCAGAAGAGTAGTAGCTGGGAGGAGGCAGGGAACCACAGACCAGTCAGTCTTACCTCAGTAGTGAGCAAGACTATGGAGGCACTCCTTAAGAAAAGGATAGTGCAACACCTGGAATCCATAGGAGCACAGGATCCAAGACCACATGCGTTTACAAAAGGAAGATCCTGTCAAACTAATCTCATAGATTTCTTTGACTGGGTAACCAGAGTGGTGGACCAAGAGGGAGCAGTTGATGTCACCTACCTTGACTTCAGCAAAGCTTTCAATACTGTTTCACATAGAAGAATGATTAATAAGCTGGGTAGGCTTGGGGTGGGTCAGATGTTTGTCAACTGGGTGGCAAACTGGCTGGCAGGCAGAAAACGCAGAGTGGCGGTAAATGGTATACAGTCTGAAGAGATGCAAGTCACAAGTGGGGTACCTCAGGGATCGGTCCTGAGACCAGTCCTCTTCAATTTCTTCATCAGTGACATTGCAGATGGACTGGAGGGTAAGGTTTGTCTGTTTGCAGATGACACCAAGATCTGCAACAGAGTAGATGATCCAGATAGGGTGGGCAGAATGAGAAGAGATCTGGATAAACTAGCAAAATGGTTGGAAGAGTGGTAACTGGGGTTTAATGCAAAGAAGTGCAAGATCACGCACATAGGGAAGAGAAACCCTGAAGTCACCTATAGGCTGGGAAGGGAGTTACTGGCAGTCACAAGGGATGAAAGAGACTTGGGCATCATCATCACCAATGACCTGAAATCATCCAAGCAGACCACTAAAGCAGTAGGTAAGGCTAGGGGGATGTTGGGGTGTATTTGTAAGGGTATCACAAGTCGGAAGAAGGAGGTAATAATCCCTCTTTTCAAGACACTGGTTAGGCCCCATCTGGAGTACTGTGTACAGCACTGGAGGCCACACCTTCACAAGGACATTAACCAAATTGAGGCAGTCCAGAGAAGGGCAACCAAAATGGTGCAGGGACTGCATCAGAAAACATATGAGGACAGATTAACGGAGCTTAATATGTATACCCTAGAGCAAAGGAGGGAGAGAGGTGATATGATCAAAACATTCAAACACCTTAAGGGCATTAACAAGGTGAAAGAGTCTAACATGTTTCAATATAAGAAAAATAGCAGGACAAGGGGACACAGCATGAGATTAGAGGGAGACCGATTAAGGGGTGATGTAAGGAAGTTCTTTTTCACAGAAAGGGTGGTGGATGCATGGAACAGCCTATCTCAGGAAGTGGTAGATTTGAATAAAGTGCAGTGCTTCAAACAGGCATGGGATAGGCATAAGGGAGCAATACAGATGAGTATGAATAGATAGGCCATTGACAGAGCAAAGGCCGATGGCACATTTATAAGGAAGAAAAATAAATGGACAGACTGGATGGGCCTTTTGGTCCATATCTGCCATCAACTTCTATGCTTCTTTGCAGATAGATAGATAGATAGATAGATAGATAGATAGATAGATAGATAGATAGATAATATGGGGCTACATCAACCACATTATATCATGGTCACCCAGAGTGCCAACTTTACTGACCATCTTTGGTGAAAGAGGCATATAAGTGACAGGGTAGTGTTCCCCCTTCCCTGCACCAGAGTGCACTGCTTTTCTTTAAAAGTGCTCAGTCTTAGAATATGAGCTTGGTTATTTTGCATGATTGCATGAATCCCTCTGACAGCATCACCAGATAGGGTTCACCATCCTCCTTTTGCAAAAGCAAGTTTGGGCTTTACAGCTGAGGGAATAAAAGGACCAGGGTGATAAAAACCAAGGCCATAGGCTGTTGTGTTTGACACTCTGATCCACTTATTACTTAGTAAAACCTGACCGCTATACCATTATAGCTACTATGTTGAAAAAAGAGAAAAAGAAAAACATTTTAAAATGGAGTCTCCAAATCACTTACTTTCTAGTGCTACAGTAAGTCTGTGAAAAAGCAGAAATGTTCAGGGGTTTCTCAGAAACATGTTGCATACATCAATCAATCAATCAAGCCTTTATTTATAACGTACCCCTTCTCAGGGGCTTGGAGCACTGTACAATACATATTCAACATATATAAAACATTATAAAGCACATTACAGAGCATAAACATACATCGGTTTCAGATCATATTAATAAATAAAAATCAATGACAGTCACTAACTCTAATATTTCATATTGCACCAAGCTAAATGCTTGCATGAATAAGAACATCTTTAGCCCTCTTAAAGGTTTCTGCCAAGCGTGCCTCTCTATGATAGGCCGGGGAGAAAATTCCACAGGACAGGCACAGCCCTGGCATTACTAGTCTTAGCCAGTCATAACAAAGGAATTATCATACAGTCCTATTACTGAGTCTACTGTCCAGTTATCCCAGAATAACATGACAGAAGCTCTGTGTTCTGATCAGCTGAAAGCTATCTTTTCAGTATAATTTTATATATCAAGAGTCTGCCCAGTGGTGCAGAGGGTTGAGTTGATGTACACCACACTTGCCACCCCACCATACCAATTACCCTGGTTTGGGAGCAGACCTAAGTCAATGAGGACTGGCCAGGGAGGGAAAGAATTGAGCATCCAGAAGACAGTTCTCTCCTGAAGATGGAGACATATGGTGCGTGGTGCAAGCCTGGTCCCTAATGATGACTTGGGGCAAAGCAACTCGGATCTTAATGCAGGACACATGGGGAGTAGCCACTGCTGATGTCTTGTGCATGGGAGTGTGCCTAGGGCTGTCTTGAGTGGATTGTATGCCCACTCCCCTGGTGGAAAATAAACATAATGAAAAAATAAATTTCCAGTTCAACTGGCTGTCTCTGACCACCCACTGGCTCCACACCCAAGGAACATACAGGACACAGAGCAGAAGTACGACTGTAAGTCCCAACAGAAAGATGGGGTAATGGGACTGGGGTGGCCAAGGGCATTTGCCATGCTGTGGACTGGGGCAAGAAAAATAAATTAACTATAGAAAAAAAAAATTTGAGATCAGGTTAATAGAGCTCAGTGTTAAGAAAAGGAAGGAAGGGGGCTGGACTGTTGGTGCAGTGGTTGGATTTCTGCTTACGACGCTGATGACCCGGGTTTGGGAATGGCCAGGGGTGGGCAGAAGAGTCAGGCATCTTAGGGACTGCTGTCCTTCTCCAGGCAGAGGGGGTAAAGAGTGTCTGGTGCTTTACAGACCCCTAGTGGAGGCTGGGGTACTGCTGTGTCAAGCACCATTCTCTGGGGGGGTGAGGCGGAGGTTGGATGTCATTGCACATCTCTGCCCCATGGGATACAGCCCTCAGAAACAGCTGGTCCTCAGACTTATCACCCCCGCTCTGCTGCATCTCCACTACCTCTGACATCTGCCTTGGGATTCCACTCCCATGACCCTGACCTGGTGGGGGAAGCCGGGGCTTGCCTACAGTATCCATGGGGGCGGCCCCACCCAGGGGATCAAGCCTGGGCATGGGGGGATAACAGGCAGGGCAGAGGAGCTGACCTCCAAATGGAGGACTGCAGGGCCCAGGCTCAAAGACAGCAGAAAAATAAAAGAAAGGAAGGAAGAACGTGTATAGTGGGTGATGATCTAGAAAAAGAGAGAGAGAGAGAGAGATGCAACAATGGTCTCTGTACTTGTGGTAGGGTCAACAGCGACTAACAAAAGGTTTTATAAGATGCCTCCCCTACATGTGCTGGAAATGTCTTAAGAAAGCACGAAAGACTAGAAAGACGATAGTGGCTGATAAAAGTCCAAGTTGGCTTTTTGCCAAAATAAAAGACAAAAGGCAAATTGATGCAATCTCACGAAACACATGCAGCAATACACTCACAAGCCAAAATATAAACAAGTGATGTACAACTCCAGCAGAAGTCAAAGCAGAACTGAAAGTACTTTATTAATGACTTTGGTTACCGGATATGTACACTGATCCAAAGGACCATTTTCAGACATGATCCAGGCCACAGGAGTGACACAGCAAGGACAAGGAAATACATACAGTACATACATACATACATATATACACATACCGTATTTACAAGGAATACAGTTGGTATAGTATATGAAATACTGGTTGAGAAATAAGAGATAAGCAACTTGACAAATGCAAACCTAACATAAGTTACCTACATAGCAATGAACAAGGATTAATAAAGTACAGTATATACAATACATGGACTAATACACTATGCAAGTGCATGGTATATAATTAGCAAGGAGTACAGTACAGTGAAAATTTTGGATGAACATCCACTTGACAATTGCATCATTAAGTAGAGTTGGCAGGTTCATAGAAGCAGAGCACCAACTAGGCAATAGTCGAGAGGCATAGGTGGCAGGAGCTAAGGTGGCAGTAAGTGGATTCCCACATTACTGAAACCTGACTGCTCCTGACTGCCCTGGAAACCACTAAACCATAGATGTGTGTGTGTGGGGGGGTGGGTAAAGGCAGAAGTGCACAGCAAAAACAAGAGTAAGGAGAGGTACAGCTGCTGGGAGGGGGGGTGGCTACCTGGGTGAACAGTTACATTGAAATTCACGAAAAAGCCAGGTTTTGAAACTAGATTTGAAGGTGAGGTGGGAGGAGGCTGTTCTAAGAAATTAGGGTAGATTGTTCCACAGGGAGGGAGTGGCAACTGATAGAGCTTTATTATGCATACTAGTAGCAACCCTGGAGACTTACGGGGGGGGGGGCAGCTGAGGAACAAAGAGTCCTAGTTGAATATCTAGTCTTTAGGAGGGAGGAGAGAGGGGATTCTTCCCCAGTCCTGAGGGTGCTGTCGACGATGCAGCCAAGGGAAAATTCAAACCGAGCTCTGAGCAGTAGCCAGTTGAGGGACAGGTAGAGGTCACAGTGGTGGGTAGTGAATGGGGTAAGTAGGGCAAACTGGCAGACGTTATTGTAGACAGATGTGAATCAGGCTTGGAGGGCAGTGGATACATACCAGTATACTGTATGGGAGCACAGTAGTCAAGGATGGAAAGGAGATTTCCAACAGTGATAGCAAGGTGGGCCTCCTTAGATAAGTAGTGTTTGATATGATAGGCCATCCCAAGTTTCTGATTCAGTCTACGAATAACCAGGTTAATGTGTTCAGCAAAGGAAAGGGAAGGATCCAATGTTACTCCCAAGTATTTAAAGTAGGGGACATTCTCAAGGGCAGAGCCATCCAGAGAAAAAAAATGAAGGAAGGAGATTGCCTTTTGTGCATCGGCAAGGTAGGGTTTGCAAACAGCATAACCTTTGTCTTTTCCTTGTTAACCAAAAGCAGGTTGGATGTGAACCACCTGTTAGCAGAGCAGTAGTTATGTGTGAGGATGGTAGACATATTAAGGTGGGATTTTTCACTATGGAACAGGACAAGATCATCTGTGTAGAGGAAGGAGTTGCAGTTAAGGCTGTCAGAGGGGAGGGTATTTATAAATCTAGAAAAGAGAAGGGATCCTAGAATGGAGCCCTGGGGGACACCCATATTGACAGATAGGGTAGGGGATGTGACAGAGCCAATGCTCACAGTTTGGGAGTGGTCCGAGAGGTAGCTCTGAAACCAGTCCATGGTCTCGGGGGAGTAGCCAAGCAGGGGTAATTTGGACAACAGAAGGGCATGGCTTACCATATCAAATGCCTTGGACAGGTCAACAAAAATGGCACCAGTCACTTTACCCTGGTCCATGTTAGAGAGGACATGATCAGTAAACAAAGCAAGGTCTGTCATGGTGCTGTGGTTTTTGCGAAGACCATGCTGCTGGTTGCGCAGGAGGGTTGTATTTCCTTAGCTGTTCAGACAACTGGTGATGGATGACCTTCTCAAGAAGCTTACTAAGGTGAGATAGTATTGATATGGGTCTATAATTGTCAGAGGAGAGAGGGTTTCCAGCTTTAAAATGGATACCATATTAGTTGATTGAGGGGTCTGGCATGGAGGAGGTGGAAAGGGCCAGATTGAAGATAAAAGTGAGTGATATAGAGATAGCAAGGGTGACTAGCTTTACCATGACAGGTGAGAGGCCATTTGCACCGGGGCTGCTACAGTTTGAGAGAGTCCTTAGGAGCTTATAGGTTTCCTTTTGGGATATAGCCTTATAGTGGAAAGGGGGGCGATACTAGGCATGCAGGGAGGGGATGAGGATGTAGTGCATGCCCCTGAGCTGGTTGTTACATTTGCCGGAAGCTTACTAATGAGGTAGCCACAATGCACATACAAAAGGCCCTCTGAGAGCCACAAAGCAAACATTGTCTATAGGAAAACACACAGTTATTAAATAAAGCATCCAACCATTAAGACAGCAGCTTTAAGGAAAATGGAAGACCATACTGCAAACACATGTTCTATGTGTAAGCCTGTCTCCAAAATTGTGGGGATCACTTAAGATTGCCTTTAGCCTACCACTACTGGAGATTACTCCCTCTGTAACCCTTGTAGATAGTGTTGGGCCAGGAATCAGTGCAGGGTGAAAAATGATGCTTTCATGGTGATGTTGTACTGTGTCTTTATGGACTTCTGGTTGCAGCCATTGGGCATTTTCTGCAACTGATATAACACCAGCTATACCAAACAGTATGTTATTCATTTATACTAGGTCTTATACTTAGTCTTGTAGACAGGCAGAAGGCTTATAAGCCCCTTTTAGCCTGCCTCCCCACTGAAGGGTATTAATTTTCCTTTTTAAGATTGCTATTTCTGTTTGTGTTTTTCTTATTTATTGTGTCAATGTGTCATAATGTGTGTGGCCTGTTAGAAAATGATGATGTTCTCCGGACAATGCCTCTCTAGTCTGCCCTCATGTTCTGTATTCAGCTTCAAAGCTGTGCATGTACTGTACATTCTGCCCCACTTTGGTACTGTAAATTTAGGTGACTCCAAAACCCACTGACGATCATGGTGCTATAGCAACAATACTTTTAATAGTTTATGCTTAAAGCAATATTGAGGGTTTGGCTCTCAAACCAGGTAGGGCACAGACACTAACAAGATGCAATTTCTTCAGAGGATGAAACAATTCAACAGATCTGTCCAGAATTCAGAAGGGTCTGCAGCTTAGAGCAAACAAGCAGATAAACAAACAAACAAACCACTAAATGCACTAATGGATCCAAAAGGAAACACATTGTACAATGACAGACACCACAAATCGATGTTCAGAATTGGGTATTTTTTGCTTCTGTGTCAAAACAGTGTTTCAGTTTGACATCAATAAAAATAAAAATTTGTTTGTTGTTTTTCTTCTTGCATTACCGTTTAAGATGATGCCATCTTGATGAAAAGGGAAACAAATCAAAAGCTACCCCTCAGATTTTATTAGCCATTTCCTGTGCATGCTGAGACCTGACCTAGTCCAGATGCACAAACTGCAGATAAGACCTCTCCTCCCACCAGACACACAGAGCACTAGGATGAGGGACAACAATAAACCACAGTATATACTATACTTTAAACTAGGGGTTTTCTTGTTTTTGTGTCCAAACAATGGGACCTCATGTGGGACATTTACAGTTCTTTAAACTGTTCTACATCATATATACTGTTATCAGAATGTAGCTTTTAAAACATATATTAACATGCCCATGGAAAAAAATCAAGTGCACTAGTAAGATATGTAGAGAAGGCAAATCCACCCTGTGCTGGAGTGTTAAATAAATAGCAATTATCACCTTTTCTATACAGAAACACTATAGTACCAAGTCTGTAATAAAACATTTATTTTTAGAAGGAGCTGTTTATTTAGCAGCCCTGAACTGAAATAAGATACAAACCCAGATTATGCAGGGACCATATTTATGGGTTATTAACAGATTAATTACTTCCATAACTATTACTAAAAGGTTTTCTGGAACCCACAGGGACCAGGGTTATATATATGTAAAAAGATCAAGTGATTTATACTGTTCTGGAAATAAATACTCCATAACTTAGCACTATCACATAAACAGCTCATACCTGATATTTCAGATATTGTAAATGTGAACAATTCAAAAGGCAATTTAAGTTCCTCACACTCATAAAAGTGGTGACTGTCTCCAAATAAGAACATAAAGACTAAGCATACCAGACATACTCATGTTTCATTCTTAATACCATTGATGTCCTTAGTAGAAATATGTTTTAAAGTGCTCTATTTTGCTCAGTATAATGTTTAGCCCATCCCTAACCTCCAAAATACAAAGTTTTGAGGTCTAACTTACAAAGTATGGTGCTACAGCCTTGCTGCCACTGCCAGACTACAGTGTGCCGCTGCTTTTGTTCCTGATCTGACTGGAGCTGAATGAATGCTGAACAAGTTTACTATTCACATGGTGACATGTCCCCAGAACCCACTCTTCACAGTGGGTCCTCACCAGTGACAGATGACCATGACTGACACTGACTGTAGGGCTATTGTCACCATCCAATTCCGCTCCCAGAGTTAGACTCTCACCAGTGTTGAATACTCAGACTCACTCGCTACTAGGGCAGTGCAAAATTTTAATTCCACTGGCGGAAATCTTGTGAAATGCAGAATTCGCTTCTGTGAAGTTCCACAAACAACGGAGAAAAATTTCATGAAATTCCACCATAAACTATGGAATTTTGTCACATATTGCAGAATAATGTGGTGAAGAGCACAAAATATTTCCATGGAACTGATTGCCTTTATTTATTCTTTAGTAAGTAAAAACTGGTGTAACTGGGACCCTGAGACCAAAGCTGGGAAGTAGAGATTTTGGTGTAACTAAGAGGAGACACTGAATAACTGGGAGGTGACACTGCTGCAACTGATACTGGTGGAACCGGGAGTAGACACTAATGTAACTGGGATGAGACAGAGATATAAGCTATGGTGAAATATGTGTAACTCTGAATACAGTGTGATGCACTGACAGAACCCTATCCACAAGGGGGGGGATCAAGGGAGGTGGCAGGGAACTACAGGCCTGTCAGCCTGACATTGGTGGTGGGCAAGGTGATGGAGGGCATTGTCAAGGAGAGGCTAGGGGGGAACCTGGAAAAGTCAGGGTGCTTGGACGATAGACAACATGGATTTATCCCAGAGAAATCATGTCAGACAAACCTTGTGGAGTTCTATGATTGGGTGACGAGTGCCTTAGACCTGGGTAGACCAGTAAACATCCTCTTTCTAGACTTCAGCAAGGCATTTGACTCTGTTCCTCATGAGGTCCTGTTGGATAAGCTGGGAGAAACGGGGGTGGGGAACCAGATGATCAGATGGATAGACAATTGGCTCCAGGACTGGACCCAGAGGGTCGTAGTTGGCAGGATAGTCTCATCCCCAAGGAAGGTCATTAGTGGGGTCCCACAGGGAACAGTCCTTGGGCCCCTCCTGTTCAATGCCTACATCTCTGACATAAGGACAGGTTTCAGGAGTGAGATGAGTCTCTATGTGGATGACTCAAAACTGGGGGCGGTGCTGGATGGGGAGGAGAGGAGGGTGGCCCTAAAGGGGGACCTGGAGGCTCTGGAAAGATGGTCTAGAAAGTGGAAGCTGAGGTTCAATGCAGGGAAATGCAAGGTACTGCCCCTGAGGGCCAGAAACCCAGGCGAAGTGTACATCCTGGTGGGGGGATGCTACAAGTCTCGATGGCTGAGAGGAAACTGGGGGTGGTGGTGGATGTCAAGATGAACAACTCGGAGACCTGTAGGAGGGCATCAGCCAAGGCCAACAGGATGCTGGGATGCATCACTAGGGGGATCACCTCCAGAAGGAGGGAAGTGATACTCCCTCTGTATAACTGCTTGGTGAGGCCACACCCAGTACTGCATGCAGTTTTGGAGGCCACACTTAAAGAGGGACATTAAACTCCTGGAGAGGGTCCAGAGGAGGGCAACCAAAATGATTTGGGGCTTGGGGACAGGACCTATGGGGAGAGGCTCAAGAGCTAAATATATACACATTGGAAGAGAGAAGGGACCGGGGGACATGATAGAGGTCTTCAGGTACATGAAGGGGGTAAATGGGGAGGAGCAGTCAGGGTGCTTTGAAGGAAGGAGGAGGGCAACTAGAGGGCATAGGTAGAAGCTGGAGGGGGGAAGATTCAGGGGAGAAAGGAGGAGGTGCTACTTCACTGAGAGGGTGGTGGAGCCATGGAATGCAATGCCCAGGGGGCTGATGGAGGCAGAGATGGTGGAGGGGTTCAAGAGGAGGTGAGACAGGTACAGAGGAAGGGTTCTGGAAGCAAAATGCAGTGCAGCAAGAATATCCGGAACTAGGAAGGGAGAAGCCAGAGAATGTGAGGGGGGCAGCAAGGTCAGCTCACAGGGTGGGGGCTGACCAAACGAGCAGACATGAAAGACCATTAGGCCTATTCTGCTGGCATTTTAGTATGTTAGTATGTACTGCAGTATGTAACTGTGAAGAGATGCAATTACAGCTGGGATTACACACTGCCGGGGTATAAAATTCCTATACTTTTTTTATATGTTTTTTTTATTTTAGTTTTTATTGACCAGGTAAGTGCACTGGACAAATTCTGCCTATTTTCAGGCATGACCCGGGGAAGGGGGATACAGATGAATGCCAACTGACCTTGAACCAGATTAAACTGTTAGTGGTATTTTTAGAGAATGGGTGGAATTTGTGCAGAACACTGGGGAAATCCCCCTACTGAGCTGTAGGGGGAGCTACTGTACCAGAATGGCCAATGCAGTTCTCGGTCAGGCAGAGATGGAGGTGGAGATGCAGACTGTTGGAGAGCTGGTCTCCTCTCTGACTAAAATAGTCAATGAGACTGATGGTGGAAAGGCAATTTGCAAAGGAAATTCTACAGGCACTGAGCAGAACCAAGGTGTTATACTTTTGGACCAAATTATTTGTAGAGGAAATGCTATGGAGTCACAGGATGTATCCACAACAGAATTAGGAAACTCAATGACAGGAGCCCCTGCTTCTAAATCTAAATTGATGGTTGCAGAACTACAAGCCCTTTGGGCAGCAGAAGAAGAGTCCTTTCATAGGAGGAAACGGGAGCTTTCAGATGCGCTACAGACAGCTACTACCAGTACTAGCAATGGGTGTTCAGCCCTTCCTAACAACGATAGCACAACATTTATTTTTTCCATGGATACCAGCACTGCAACCACTGAGCATTTGGCAGATAACACAATTTCTCAATTCAAGCCAGAAGACCAATCTGCGACAACTGTTCTTTCTTTCACTGCACACAGAACAGTCAAATCAGCGACTAAACCCGCAGAAAAAAACAAACAGTTTTAGTGAGCAGATAGATCATCTGTAGCAGACACTCCCTGGTTGGTCGAGCATTCTCTTCAAGCAGTTGGCTGGGTACAGATGACTGACTCAGGAAAATGTATTTCAGCGTTTTCACCCATAAAAATTCAAGGGGTACAGATGAATATGCCTATATTGTCAGACGTACAGTCAGATAAACTGGGGACAGGTGCAACAAATATGTCAGCAGAAAATATTGCTCTAAACAAAGATCTTTTAGCACCAATAAATGAGACTATGATTACTGACTCCCCTCTAATGTTACCAGCTGAACTAACTCTTACTCAGAACCCACTCCTACCACTTTTAGGTGCTGCTACCAGCCTTTCACTAACCCCTACTCCTTCACTTCATACTGAATCTAATACCGATTCTACCATGGATTTGACAGTTTCCTCAGAAAGCTTGGGTACACACTGCCCTACAGATCAGCAAGAAGGCCCTCCATCTATATCCCCTCAGGAGCAAAATGAATCCAGGTCTTATGCTTCTTTTTTCCAGACTCCAACCTACACTGCTAAAAGATATAATGCTGTAAGACTATTATACAAAGGGGGACTGGAGACCTTTCTAGATATAAATATGTGGCAAAAACCTTGTTAAAAGGGAACTTACATTTTTACTTGTCAGGAATCTATGCACTGATTCATGTTTCTGGGGAATCAACATTTGACAACAGCTTAAAAATGGAAAGTGGTTTGGAAAAAATTTGGGAATGGTACAACAGTGTTCAAAGTGCACCTTTGTGGACTCCATTTGAAGTCCTTCCTTTATCCTGTCCTGCACACAAAACTGTAGCAGTATTATTCAGAAATGAGGGTGTTAGTGTGGCAGATCTGACATTTTGGTTGAAACAATGATGTACTGTTACAGGCCACCAGAAGCCATCTTTGATACTGAAGACATTTGGACTGGCGGCTGACGTGTTAGAGTAATCCTAAGATCCACTGACACAGGGTTACAACACTTACCTAATTCTTTTTGGGGGGGAGAGACAGGGGTGTCCTGTTTTATGCAGGACAACCAAAAAAAGTGTTACAAATGTGGAATACCAGGACATATCAGCAGTGTTTGCAGTAGGCTAAGGTGTACTCTTTGTGATTGTCTAGGCCACACAAGCACCCATTGTAGGAATACTGTTCTATGTAATCTATGTGGGTAGAAGGGCCACTCTTATGCTACCTGTCCCAAAGCAGTACACAGACAATCAGCCACAAGTGATTTTAATGAACAACGACTTCTGATAGCAGTAGCTCAGAAGGCCCATAGTACCACAACTCTCCACAGTAGTCCCATTCCAGAAAACAACCAGGAAATAAGACAAGAACCAGTGGAAGAGACAGAGAGGGAGGTTATGGAAAATCTCTCTCTCAGTGAGGATAGTGACATCAGTACTTATGAGGAAATAATCTCAGAAGTGCCAACCCACCCCCGCCTAGTATACCCACACACACCCAAGCAGTTGAGACAGCTATACCCCCCCACTCTCCCCCACCCCAAGGTTACAGTTGTCCCACGGACACAAAGGGTTACCAGAAGGAGGCAGCCTTGTAGTCAGCCTGCTTCAAAAATTCCTAAAACAAATGTTACTTCCACACAAAATAAATTTCAGATTTTCCCAAAAATTAATTATCTGTCTGACACTGAATCAGAGCACTCTCAGGCTGGTGCAATAGAAGTGGGTTCTGAAATAGAGACAGGTGATAATGAGGACAGGGTACAACCAAAACCTGTTGTGAAAGGAGGAAAATCCAACAAAGGGAAAAAGAAAATGGCATATGCCAAGCAAAAACCCCCATGTTGAATTTCTCCCTACTTTTAAATGCATGTAACTTTAACATGTTGTTTTGTAAATGTTAATAGTATCCATAACAAGAAGAAACAACTCTCTGTTTTTTCCTGTTTATGGAGTAATAACTCAGATGTTGTTTTTTACAGGGCACTCGGCCCCACAATGTGCAGGAAATGACTCATGCTATTAAATGGTGGTATTCTGGGGTCTCATATTGGTCTGTGGGTCTGAAACCTTGTTCTGGGGTTGCCATTCTCTTTAATGATGTTTCTGTGAAACTACTTACATTGATTGATTTGGTACCTGGTAGGGCATTATTCCAAGATATTATTGATCAAACTACATATTTCAGATTAATCAATATTTATGCTCCACAGTTAAAAGCAGAGAGAGTGGTGGATACATGGAACAGCCTTCCTGAGGAGGTTGTTGGGTCTAAAACAGTGGGGGAATTCAAACATGCATGGGACAGACACAAGGCAATTATAGTGGGGGGTTGCAGGAAGTAGGCTGTTGGTTAACTAGAATCTACAGCTTATCCAGTAGGTAGGGAAATGGGCAGACTGGGTGGGTCCTTATCTGCTGTCAAAGTCTATGTTTCTATGTTTCAGACAGAGTTCACCTTTTTCAGCAGATTCAGCCATATTTACACATGTCCCATTATATACTTTGGGCTGGGGACTTCAAATGCATTCTCTCCATCTGGGATAGGGGCCCAACCACTAAAACTAAAAAGGTATACTGTGTCACCCATAGTCTAAACACCATTATTCAAACTGCCAGATAAGTGCATGCTTATTATAAAGTAACAGCAAGAATGGACTCAACTTTCCAGAAAGAACACTCTACTACCAGGACTGATTTTTTTTTCACCAATACGTCAATACCATGACAAAAAGCCTACATAAACCCTGCTGCATACTCAGATTATAATGAATTATATGTAGTAGCAGGATCTCAGCCTATACATAGTCAGGGATCTGGGATGTAGAAATTAAACTCTTCCATTATGATACAGAATGAAGTTGAACAGCAATTGCAATACTTTATTTTTACCAGAAAATCTGTCTGTGATATGTATGATGACCCAATGCTTTGATGGTTTGACACAAATCATGATATTACTCTCTTGTTAAAATCCATTAGTAAAACAATAAGGAATCAAGAATATTTCACATATTTGATTAACAGAAAACAACTGCAGAATTTGAGGTCACTAGCACAAACCTTAAAACATTATTTTTCATCTCAAATTAGGATAGTTAAAGAAGCTATGAACTCTTATCACAACAAACAAACACAAATATTGCAAATGCAGCAAGAATTTGGAACGCAAGGCAAACTTGCAAACATCTGTCCATTTTTAAGCTGCAAGGACAGAGTGCAAAGAAAAGTATTTGAGGCAGTACAGGGATCTGGTAATATTTTGAAAAACCATCAGATATCATGATGGAAATTAATAATTAAGCATGGGATATTTTTAAAGTCCAACAGACAGCTAGGGAGACACTTTGTCTCTTTTTGGAATCATTACCCATCCCAGAATGCCCTTCAATATCCTTCAAGGTCTGTCCAAACCTATTGAACATGGTGACATAATACTGGCAATAAATTCATTAAGCATAGGTAAAGCACCAGAACAAGATGGATTTCCCGAAGAACTGTATAAACTTCTAGGTAATGATATTGCCACTGAAATGATTGAAGTGTTTAATTATAAGTTGAGTTATTTGGAAGTAACTTTAGAATTTGCAGGTGGGACTTTAATCTTTCTTCATAAAAAAGTCGAAAAAAGTTTCTTAAAAATTGGAGGCCCATTAGTCTACTGAATGTAGATTTTAAAATATGTGCAAAAATTCTAAATAACAGATTATTGACTACTACTCCATACCTTATCTCCCCTGCACAGTCCTATATGGTACCAGGAAGGTCCATACAGGACCAACTTATTCTCCTTAGAAAACTTTTGGAAAGAAAACTAGGGTTAAGAGATATGAGGTACATTTTATCTTTAGATCAGCAAGGAGCTTTTGATTCTGTGAATCATATATTTTTATGGCTTACCTTGGAACAATATGGCATACCAGATACCTTTGTGAGTTGGTTCAAACTACTCTATAAACATGCTACTGTAAAACCATGTGTGAATGGACATAGAGGACCATTGATACCATTAGGAAAAGGTATATGACAGGGCTGTCCACTTAGTCCACTTTTATACATTTTTAGTATAGACCCATTAATAAGGAAATTAAATACTGAACTTCCAACCTTTACAATATTAATGGAACACGTCCGAGTTTCTACTATGGCATATGCAGATGATATTTGTATTATGGCCCCGAACTTACAGGTGACAGAATATGCTATTAGGATATGCACAGAATATGTGCTTCTTTCTGGGGCACAGCTAAACAAACAAAAATGCACAGAATATATATTAGGGACTCAAGCTCCAAAGGAGACAATAAAGACAGGAATTAGTGTATTATAGAAACCAATCAGAATTTTAGGTATAGAGTTTGGAGCCACTGAGCTAGACCTTCATAAATGGGATCACAAACTAGAACAGGGGAAGCTAATGGTTCAAAGATGGAACCAACAGTCTTTGAGGAAAGCCAAAAGGATTCATTTGATAAAAACATATTTATTGCCCATATTTATTTTTCTTAGCCATATATTTCCCCAACCCAAGTCTAGAGACACTACACTCTTAATCATATTTTTTCAAGCAGTATGGGGCAGTCACCTGAATCCATTAAAACAGAATATATTGTATTTACCAATAAAGTGGGGAGGCCTCAATATGGTTAATCCAGTTTTATTTCTCTACTGTCGATTTCTTTTTTGTAATGTACATCCCCTACTCTGGCACACTGGGAAAATTTGAACAGACTTATTCCTCTCATCTACAAAATTATGGTTTACCTCCTGGGAACTAGGACAGCTTAAAATAGTTAAATCCACTCCACAATCTATTTCCTACCTAAGAAATGTTTTTGTCAGACTTAAAACTTGGAGAATATCAAGCCACCTAATACTGACTAAAACAAAAAAAGCAGGTATATACTACAATAATTGAAACACATTTAACAGAATTGATCCCCTTTCCAAAATGCCCACCACAGTATACATCACAGCTGGAGAAATTAATAACTGAGCCATACCTTCACCCAAATTGAAAAATATTAATTGGTTATGTTGTGATGAGAGGTTAAATGTGAAATCTAACCAATATGAACAGATTGAAGACAGGTCATGTTCATGACCAGCTTGTTTTCAACTACTGGAAAGTATGCACCATCTTTTTTTTCCTGCACATATATCCTTTGGGGTATATGTAGCACATGTTTGGTAGGAGCCTTGCTTCGCTGCAGTTTCATATGAAAACCTTATTTTTGGGATTCATTCACAACAATGGAATAGATGGGATCATAGTACCTTAAATATTACATTTGCTGTGTTTAAGTGGTACATCTGGAATAGCAGGTGTCTTTTTACTCTGCAAGAAAAACAAATCCCACATGTGGAGTTGTTACAGAAGGTGATGAATGGCATTAAAGTTGTGTATATATATATATGAAAAAAAAGAAATATGACAATAAAGGGTTATTACAAAAATGGAGAAATTTACCCTGGGTTACTGATAGTGATGTGCCAGTAACGTAGATTATTTCATTTATTTTTTCAAATAGGACTGTTTTCCTTTTATTTGTAGTTTCTTCCCTGTTTCATTCAGATAATTTAGAATTTGTGGGAAATATTGAGTTTCATTAATTTTGCATTACTTTAGTTTGATTATTGTATTATAAGGATTCCTTTATATTGTATGTATGATTTTCAATAAAACAAACTTGCCCTACTCTTTTCGAGAAGTGCCATGGGATCTTTAACATCCATCAGAACTACCACCAGAACAGGCAGATGGGACCTCTGTTTTAATGTCTCATATGAAAGATGGCACCTCAGGAGTGCAGCATCCCCCTCATGCTGCACTACAGTGTCAGGATTTGGGATTTAACCAAAGTGCCTTGTGTGGGGATAGAACCCACAGATTTTTGATCTCCCAGCCTCAGAGGTGAGTGTGCTACCTGCTGAGCCACTGACACTTTAAGTGCCCCAAACCAAGAACTTTTGTCTAATGACACCTATAGCTTCTTGGTGCCTACCCACTGGGTCAACTGAGGCATTACAGCTTTGGTATCTTTATTGTTTTTTCTCCTATACTCCTATTCTTTTTTTTTCATCTCCCCAGCCCACCCCCTCCCAAAGTACCTCTGCCGTCTGTGATGGCACAGCATTAGTGTTGCATGACTAAGTTCATGAGTGCAGTAACCCTTAGGTGTAGTGGAGAAATAAGGACCAGGAAAGAGCAGTGTGGTGGAGAGCTTGTCATGTGACCACAAAGTCTGTGCACTAAGAATTGTGTTGACTCAGCCTTGCAGCTGGTGTCAGGACAGGTGCTCTCACTAGGCGTCAGATCGCGGGCTGGAGTGGCGGCATTTATTGGCTGCTGCTGGTGACTGAGTCTTCCCCCAAGAAATGTTGCTGGTGAGAGCTACTCAGCCCATCAGAACATGTTCTGGCTGGGAGTTGAATTGGTTGTCAGAGCAGCAGGCAGCACACAGTGAAAAGTCTCTTTAAGGGCTTAAAATCAGAACTCACAAACCATCCTATTAAGGGTTTTGATATGAAGCTTTAGGGACCCTCACCAGTGAAGCATCATATATAAAATTAAAAGCCCTTTTAAGGACTTGGGGCATACATAATTATAAGGACTTAGTGAATCAGAGCAAGCAAGCATCTAATTCATTTTAAAAAGCCCTTTACAGGACTTGGGAGCTAATGAGAGTCCATTTAATGACTAGAATCATGCAGGCAGGCAGAAGAAAAATCATAAAAAACAACTTTTCAGGGATTAGGGAATGCAGGCTTCTATTACAGCCATTTTCAGGGCTTGAGGGCAGGTGTGTACTTTAAAGAACTGAGTGCATGCAGGCAGGAAGGAGAAAAATCATTATGAAAAATAAATAAAAGCAATTTTCAAGGCTTGGGAGCTAAAGTCTTAATAAGAAATGCAGGCTGGCATTAAAGTCCTCTTCAGGTCCTTGCAGCTATCAAATCCTTTTAAGGTCTGAGGGCACACAGACAGGCAGGAGAAAATCCATTTAAAATAAAAAATCCCATTTAAGAGTCTGAAGAGAATTAAGTCCTTTTAATGACATTTGGGGCATGTAGACAGGATAGAAATATTTTAAAAAAGGCCTTTTTGAAGCAAACAGTTATTTAAAAAAAATGCCAATTTGCAGGACTACCTACTCTCAGTGGAGGCTGGCAATTGCATGCAGGAGTACAAGGGATTGGGTGTGACTTGTGAGTTCCTGAAGGAGGCTGGTGTGGGAGGCAGGAAGACAGTATAAAGCAAAAGTTAAAAGACCACTGGCCTATGTAAGCCTCAGAATATCATGCAAACTGTGGATTCCACTTTCATTCTTGAGATAATAACACATATTTTTGTCACCACTGCTGTTACAACTGCATTCACATCCATAAGTACCCAACATCTCCTGTGTGCAGCATTAGTGCTGTCACAGCTGTCACAGGTTTTTCTGAATTATGTTTGTGCTTGACATAGACATCACTGTCTTTTGGTTTAGTGTTACGCCCTGTCCCACAAAGAACTACAGTAGCAATATCGATGCTTGCCCCAGCTGCTCAAGCCCCCATCCCCCCAACTGTGGGAACATTTGACACTAATCAGGGGTTCCAGCACCAACTCCATGCCCATAACCACCACCACTGCTTGCTGATGAACACATCTTTGTACCCACATTTCTGCAGCCACAAGATCCATTTTCTTTCATCACCCACCAGTGTGCAAATAAGTATCTCAGAACATCTAAAATTAATAAGCTAACAATTATATTGCAGAAAAACACTGCAAAAATCATCAGAGACTTCACAAAAAACTTGCACAAATAAGAAATGCCACAAAGTTCTTTGAAATACCTTTTTGATTTACAAAAGTGAGTTGCAAAGAGCTGCAGATCTTTCTTCTTCGACACCTACTGTAAAACTGCCCAGCAGAGTAGGAGAAGCAGTCACTTGAAAGTGGGGAGGGAGAGAGAGAGAGAGAGAGAGAGAGAGAGAGAGAAGAGAGGATCGCTACAGCAACTCACCCCTTTAACCCATACACTCCCACCTAACCAAAAAATTATCAGGTGACAAAAATGCTGGTGGACCTTTTTTTGTGTGTTCCACAGAAAATGTTAGTGAATGGCGGACTTTTGGGACATACTAGGGAATTTTTTTATGAAATGCCAGTAATTTACTGTTTGGAATTATACCATAAAAATTTTAACTTTGGACCAGAGGGACAATATCACTAAAGAAAGATAGAGGAACTATAAAAAAACAGCACTTTGCCAATTCAACTCCCACCTAAATTGATGGAATAATATTTATTTCGTTTTTGTTGACTGGGTAAGTGCACTAGACAAATTCTGTCTGTTTTCAGGCATGACCCGGGGTAGGGGGATACAGATGAATGCCAACTGACCTCGATTCAGATTAAGCTGTTGGTGATATTTTTAGTGAATGGGGGAAATTTGACAAGGGCATAGGGAAATTTCCCCTTCTTTTTTTTGAAAAGTGCCATGCTTTAACACCCACCTGAAATACCACCAGAACAAGTAGATGATTACATAGTTTGCGGAATATATTTTCTGTGAATTTCACCTCTGAGCAGTGTTTTTTTCTTTAATAATTATTTTCCACAGTTCATTGCATATTTTCCCCAATACACTTAATTATTCCACAAATCAGGTGAAAATTCCACAGAAAGTGCAAATTTCACCAAAGGTGAATCTCTGGACAAATTCCATTGAAATCGTAGAATTCTTTAATTTTTCACAGAATTGGAATCTGCAATTTTTACCCAGCCCTATTTGCTACCACTTTCAGAGGTGAGAGAGATCAGAGGACCAGGTCAAACTGACCAGTCGACCGCATCAGACCAGTAGAAGGAGTTTATATGTATGCTGCTGATGTGCTGTGGTTGCAATGCCTGCATGCTACAGGCAAAGTGATGATTGGTGCCAACACAGCAGCAGATAGCAGTCTCACCATCACAAATAGGTGAAGAACACCAGGAGGAGCAAGGGAAAAGAGAAGGAGGAGTCAGATAGAATTTAGGAATCCAACAATGTTCTCAAGCAGTGGAACCCATCAAAATGCTGCAGAGAACATGTGGATACACTGCGAACAGCATGACCAAGCCAGACAGATGGATAGATAGCTAGTTGTCTGTCAGAGATGCAACCTAAAAAAACAATGAAAATAAGTAAAATGGAGTATGGCCAGCATAGCCAAAGTCACAGCTGCATTCACAGGCCAGGATGCATGTAGTATCCCTAGCACCTGGGGTCAGCCTGCCCCTGGACACCTCCCTGGTGTTGATGCAACTCTGGATGTTTGATAAGTGACAGAGGCATTGGGCATCAGGGCCAGTCATCAGTGTAGCTGTGGCACAGAAATATATGTATAGGCATACCCAGTTACCTTGTGGAGCAACAACAGTGCTGCCCCACAAAGTGAACTGCAGAGAACTATTAAGCCTGAATACTAACTCACGGTCTTGTGGACATAAGTAGAAAATAACAGGTGGGAAGTTTAGGAAGGATGTAAGGAAGTACTACTACTACACAGAAAGGATCAGAGGTGTGCACAAGAGCAGGGAACAAGGGGGGCCAAAAAGCCTAACAAAGCTGGGGGGGGGTCTGGGTGCATGCCCCCCCCAGGAAATGTTTGAAAAACAAAATCACTGTAAATGGTGTATTTTTCCTGCATTTTAGAGTTAAGTAAGATACATTGCAGCCCACTGTGATTAAGCACTATGTTGTAATGATGTAACTTACATATTCTTTCATGATAGTTTAAAGATGTCAGGCAGCAGCACATCCTATGGAAGTAAATCCCCCCCAATCAGCACATTAGGAAATGCTTCAGAGACGCTGAGAGCAAGCACAGGAGAACAAGAAAAGCCAGCATGTAATGCTAGTGTAGCAACAAAGCAGCTGTTCAGTCTGAGCATGAGACAGCGTGACAGAGTGTTTGCAGCAAGGAGAGACAGGGACACATTGACTGAAGACAGCCAGGCCAGGATGGGAGAAAGTCGAGCTATAGTACTTCAGTTATTTTTTCAGAGACTCTACAGGGCGTGTGAAAGAGAGACTGAGAATGCTCAGTCATTCCACAATACAGTTTGCCTTGTGTAGAGTGGTATAAAGTCACTTTTTCGGAGTGGGCTATTACAAACCAAAGTCTAAACACCTATTTCCAGTAACAGCAAATTTACGAAGAACATCCTTGATAGAGCATCAAGCAGTTCCTGTTCTATGTACATGGTCATTAACGCTAACATACGAGGCTGGCTTATGGTAACTTATTTTTCAGAATTCCCATTTTGGAGAAAGTGCACTCACAGCTTGCAGAAGTAATGGGCAAAGTACCTAAGGCTTGCAAAAGTTTAAAAGCAGCTGAGTATACTTGGGCTCACCCTTCAGAGTAAAAGACATTCAGAAACTCTGGGGCAGTTGTACATAGTAAGGCGTCATGGATAAACAATTCCCACTCTGTGCAGAGCTCACTCCTAGGTACATTAAACCTATCTGCTAATGCTTCAATTGCGTCTCTGTCTGGAAGCTTTTTTTTCAAAAGTAATCCCATGGGTTGAAGAACTTCACAAGCCTCCTGGCTAAATCTCTTTTTGAGTTCTGTTCCAACATGATCAAGAACACTGAAAAACATCTTCCCTCTCAATTCAACCTCTTGAAATTGAAACACTGTTCTGTTACAGCTCTGTTATCAAGACGTCTTGACACTTTCTTTTGTCTTGACAGTCTTGTTTCAGTGTTGATATCAAGTTTTTCACATCTCTGTCCTGCTTTTAAGAAGTACTCGTGAAATTTTTCAACCGTTCGGCTACTTTGTATCCAGGTTTTGAGAACGTCAATTGTTTCAATTGCACAGATAATATCTAATTAAATTTTTTGCAAGTAGTCACTGAAAGTATGGCATTTGTGAACTATATCTTTCAACACTTCTAAACAAAGTATGACTTCAAAAGTTTTAACCCTGTAACAATAAACCTCTAGCATCTGCAGAAACTTTAGGAATTCTAGAGGTTTCTTCAATTTCTTCCAGGGCATTCATAATCCCTTCCAAGTGTTCATGAATTGCAGTAATGGCATCACTTCGACAACTCCACCAGGTATCACTAAGACTATTAATTTTTTAACAGGGGTTGAACCCTCTATAGATATAAATGTTTCCATAAGTATAATGTGTCTTTGTGGTCTGCCCTCAATGAAAACATAAAGTGTTTGCAAGGTGCCAAAGAAATTCCTTGCATATGTGTTTTCTGCCACTGTGGATTCTAAAACCAAGTTTAAACAGTGACAAACCAGTGCAAATATAAAACTTTAAGTAGCATATCTTTTGCTCGAGCATGCAAACCACTCACTGCACCACTCATAGCACTTGCTTCACCACAGTACTGTGCAATAATCTTGTTATCTATTTTTAACATACCCAGTGCTGACCAAAGAATATTAAACAAGGTTTCAGCATCAGGTTTTATTGTTTGTCTAATATCAACTAACCGTTCCTGAATTTTGCAGTTACTATCAACATATCGCATCACTAGACTGACTTGCACAGCATTGCTTACATCACTTGCCTCATCCATTATAATTGCTATAAAGTGAGCCTCGCTGAGCTCTTTCTGGAGCTGATGTAACAGAAGTCCATATGCTGCCTGTGTCATATCATTCTGACTTCTGTTTGAAACATATATTGCATTTTTAGGAGCAGTCTCTAAGTGTT
Source organism: Neoceratodus forsteri (assembly GCA_016271365.2). Taxonomy (NCBI): domain Eukaryota; kingdom Metazoa; phylum Chordata; order Ceratodontiformes; family Ceratodontidae; genus Neoceratodus; species Neoceratodus forsteri. The sequence goes on along the minus strand of CM028137.1, from coordinate 189,972,658 downwards.
TCTTTAGCATAGGATCATAGCGAACTAGCAATTCTGTAATCTCTAAAAATAGTTGTTTATAATGAGATTCTGCATGCTCACGATGCCCTCTCAGGAGCTGTCCACATCTCCCTAGTGTTACCACAATGTCAATTAATCTTTTAACTACATTTCTATTTTCTTCTTGTACTTTTTTTTACCTGAGGATGCTCCAGCCACCTGATCATCTAACTGACTAGCAATAGGGACAGACTTCATGAATGTAGCATATGCAAGGGCTGCATGCTTGTGAACCACAGAACTTTCATGTTCTTGTACTGTGCCCCTTGTATCTTTCCAGCCACTTGCTTGTGTTCCCAAAGTGGAGAAAGCAGTACTAACGTGGTCCACTGAACATGGAACATTTGTACTGAAGCATCTGCAATAGAAACTATATTTTGTCTGTTATAGGTGAATACTCTAGCCATGGATAATCATTGTACCACAGTTTTTGAAAACTTCTTGAATGATTCCCTGCACCACCTGTTGTTTTTTTTATATTCTATTAACACCGGCTGATATGGTCACTTTCTAGTTGTTAAATCATGCAGTTCTCTTTTTCCTGGAAGTGGTTTGCTTGGATCGCTTTCAGAATCATACAAAGTATGTTGTTCTAAAATTAGTGTTTGCTGACTTTGATGTGGTACCTGTGGTTCTACATGTTGACTGGTACGACATGATATGGATGCTGTTACAGCCTCACAAGCAGTAGTAGGAATACTCTGGCGCTGCTCTGGAGAACTCTTAGCATTATCTTTAACTTTGAAAAATTCTCTTATGTCCATTGGTTTTTCCTGTAATTGAGCACTACACAGTTACTAGTTTAAACAGGGGTTTCTTTATCCAAGTTACTCTATGTAATGTGACTATGTTTTACTTCAGTCAATTTTGTTTTTAGGTACACTATGAGCCTGTGACTTGTGCACCTTTTTAAAAGATATGTGTAGTTGTCTGTGTGTCCCTCTTCTGGTTGCTGCAACACAAGAGGTGTACATAGAAACAGAAACATAGACTTTGATGGCAGAAAAGGACCACTTGGCCCACCCAGTCTGCCCATTTCTCTACCTACTGGATAAGCTGCAGATTCTAGTTAACCAACAGCCTGCTTCCTTCAACCCCACACTATAATTGCTTTGTGTCTGTCCCAGGCATGGTTGAATTCCCCCACTGTTTTAGACCCAACAACCGTATCTGCGCTGTGAAGCTGCTTTATGGTATGCAAGTGTAAAATTCAAAATACAAACACACACAGTGAGTCACACTAGACTACAAGCTCAGTGCCCACTTAGAATATATATTTTTTCAGTGGATCAACTGATTTCTCTCTTTCTCCCTCTAGGATACCTGGGTCTCACCGTCACCCTTTCCTCTGCCACCTGAACTCCCCTGATGGGTGCTACAACAGAGAGATGTATCTGCGCTGTGAGGCTGTTTTATGGTATGCAAGTGTAAAATTCAAAATACAAACACACACAGCGAGTCACAATAGACTACAAGCTCAGTGCCCACTTAGAATATATATTTTTTCAGTGGATCAACTGATTTCTCTCTTTCTCCCTCTAGGATGCCTGGGTCTCACCATCACCCTTCCCTCTGCCACATGAACTCCCTCACTGGGTGCTACAAAAGACAGTTGTATCTGCACTGTGAGGCTGCTTTATGGTATGCAAGTGTAAATTCAAAATACAAAATGTTTTTTTTTTTTTACAATGGATCAACTGATCTCTTTCTCTCTCTCTCTCCCTAGGATGCCTTCCCCATTGGCTGTGCCTGTGCTGGCTGTGTACAATACACAGATGCCTGCCTGTGTCAATTTATTTTAATTCAAAATTAATACATTTCTCTAGTCTCTCCCTGCACTTTCTTTTTTCCTGAGCTCTCACTCACCCAACCATGTCTGGCTGCTCTGCTTCCTTTTCCTCTCCTCTGTTTGTGTCCTGGCCTGGGCTACAAAAGGCCCCCACTAACAGACCCCCCCCCTCAACTGTTGCCCTTGCCAGAAAAAAAAAGCCTGATGGAACTAATTTCCTATTAAAACAAACAATCTGAGCAAGCAGCAGCAACTGATCATTTCTAAATTCTTTGATCTCTCTTCTCTTTCCTCTCTCCCTCCTCAGAATTTTCCCTGCTTTTTCTAGCCTGTCTGAGATGACCTGCTCAGTCTAGCTTTCTCTACTACTCAAAAGAATCAGAACAGAACGGATAAGTAGTTCTTATATTTTTTTCTCACATCAACAACACCAAGTTTTATGAATTTTTTTAACAACAATAAATAAGCAGTAGCTGCTTGAAGTAAGAAATCCATCGACGAGGCAAAAACACACAGAACAGTCAACAATTCAACTGCCCTGCTTGCCTACTCTGTTTACAGTGAACACGATGTCCTGTGTTCAACTTCAGATCTCTGAGACAGACCAGTTCTGATTGGTCAAGTAACTGCTCACTCAGTCATAAACCAATCAGATGCTTGACCGTGTCAGAGATTGCCTCTTGATGTACTCTGTGGTTAGTGTGCACTACAGTATGGGGGATGGTCATCTGATGTACTTCACAGGCATCATGTGATCTTCTACCCACACAGCACACTGAATGGCCAGTGCCACTCAACCAACCTCTCAACTTAACTTAGTGCTAATATTGCTTTCGGAGTCAGACTGAAAGCAACTGAGCAGCTGCCAGTGAGCAGTCTCTCTTAGTGACTAGCCCTTTTAAATTCAACTGTGATGACACACAGTGATGAATGAGCTGCAAGCTGAACCCCTCACTGTCTCCCAGAGTCCCGACTCCTGACTGACTCCAGTCCCAAACTATTAAGTTAATAAAAATATTGAGGTGGAGCTGGAGCTCCTCCACTGAGCCTGGACTCAGGGACTGGAGGAAGTGAAGGGAAGGCAAGCAGAAAGTAAACACCACCAGCTGCCAGCAGCAGCCACTCAGTATGACTCCATCGCCTTCCTCAGCACACTGACAGCAGTCAAAAACAAATTCGGTTCCCCTCCCTGTCCCTGTCTGCCAGCCTATTTCTGTGTCGTATGCCATGCTGCTGAGTGCAATGGCAGCCGCCAGCCAGCCAGGCTGTCAGATGGATTCCCAATGCCATCCTTGATCCGAGCAGGCAAGCTGACAGCCGAACATGATTGGTGGTGTCTCCCCGCCTGCCACTGCACTGTGGCTGCTGCAGAGCACATGCAGCAACTAGTTAGAAAATACTGGCTTCTGTAGGCCGTCGGTAGAGAGTGCAAGTCACGGCAGCGGCACAGACTTCATTTTGCAGACCAACCTGACCCATTGACAGCAACAAAATGCAAAAAAAAAAAGAAATTCTACCAAACAGTTTGAATTCAGGATGCAAGGCCTCCTGAAGTGAAAATGTATGTTTAAGCAAATGTTTGTTAGGAGGAAGACCAGGTGAGGGATTATAAGGTTAAAAAGGGATGGGAGGACAGTGCAGAGGGAGGCCAGGACAAATAAGACACCCTGAACAAATACTTTGTTCAGTGTTCACAGTGGAAGGAAAAGGGGAGGTGCTGCAAAAAAGTAACAGGAGTTCTGAAGGAAGGGAGGTCAACACTAGTCCTTTTTCAGAACAGCGAGTCCTAAAGGGAATTATTAATCTAAAAGTGAACAAAGCAAGGGAACAAGTCTGGGTACATCCTATGGTATTGAGGGAGCTCAGTGAGGTACTGGCTGCACCTCTGACAGTCCTATTTAGCAGCTCACAAGAAAAAGGAGTGGTTACAGAGGAATGGAGGAGGGCAGATGTAGTCCCACTTCACAAAAGTGGTAGCAGAGAAGATGCTGGCAATTATAGGCAAGTCAATCTGACATTGGTTGTAGGGACGGTAATGAAATCACTGCTAAAGCAGAGGATGGTGGAATATCTTGAATCTAATGGGTTACAACACCCAGGAAAGCAAGGATTCAGAGGTAAGAAATCATGTCAAACAAATCTGATGAATTCCTTTGATTGGATGACCAAGGAATTAGATCTGGGTAGAGCGGTGGATGTGGCCTACCAAGATTTCAGTAAGGTATTCAACACTGTTCTACATAGGAGACTACACATCAAGCAGGTTAGCTTAGAAGTGGGTCTAAAGGTGGTAAACTGGATAAGAAATCGGTATGTTATAGATAACAGAGGGTGGTGTTAAACAGAGTTTACTCCAAGCAAGGGAGAGTGACCAGAATGGTGCCTCAGGGATCAGTGCTGGGACTGGACCTCTATAATGTCATTATGGGTGACACTGCAGATGAGGTGGAGGGGAAGGTCTGCCTCTTTGTAAATTACACCAATATATGCAGCAGTGTGGACATTCCGGGGGTGGGGGTGGGGGAAAGAATCAGCAGAGACGAGAAAACTCGAGGAGTTGTCAAGGGTATGGCAGCTGGGTTTCAATGCATAAAAAGTGCAAATTAATGTACTTGGGGCAAAGAAACTTAGGGACAGAGTACAAAATGGGAGGAATGTTATTGATGACCACCAAACAGAAGAGAGTTCTGGTGGTAATAATCTCTGATGACCTAAAGATGGCCAGACAGTGCAACAAAGCAGTTGGGAGGGCAAGTGGTATGCTGGGATGCAAAGGAAGAGGTATCACCAGAAGAAGGAAGGAGGTGGTGTTGGGTATGTATAGATTGCTGGTAAGACCCTCCCTAGAATATCATGAACAGTTCTGGAGGCCACATCTCCAGAAGGACATAAACAGAGTAGAGGCAGTCTACAGGAGGGCAACTAAAATTGTGTGGGTTCTAATTAAAATCCCTACAGGCATTACTTTGCAAAGAAGTGCAAAGTAATGCAGCTGGGAAACAAAAGCCCAGGGAAAGAGTTCACAATGGGGGAGGGGTACTAACAACAACAAAAATGGAAAAGGACCTGGTGGTAGTCATATCAGATGACTTAAAGGTAGGCAGGCAGTGTGAGAAGGAAGTAAGGAGAGCTGGGGGAATACTGAGACGCATAGGGAGAGACATTGGCAGTAGAAAACAGGAAGTTATCATCTCTCTGTGCAGACAGTTGGTGAGACCCCATCTGGAGTACTGCGTGCAGTTCTGGAGACCCCATCTCCACAAGGACATAGACAGGATGGAGGCAGTCAAGAGGAGGGCAACTAAAATGGTGCAGGCCAGGGTCTGCAGCAGAAATCATATGACGAGAGACTAAAGAAGCTTAATATGCATACCCTCGAGGAAAGGCAGGAGAAGAGGGACATAATAGAAACTTTCAAGTACCTCAAGCAAGTCCAAGGGGGTAGCATCTTTCAGAAAAAAAGAGATGTGCAAGAACAAGGAGGCACAATTTGAAGATAGAGGGGGGAAGGCTCGGGGCAATTTAAGTAAAAGTATTTTTTCACAGGAAGAGTGGTGGATGCATGGAATGGCCTTCCTGAGGAGGTTGTGGGGTCAAAAACAGTGGGGGAATTTAAGAATGCATGGGACAGACATAAGGCAATTATAGTGGGGGTAGGACGAAGTAGGCTGTTGGTTAAATATGATCTGTAGCTAATCCAATAGGTAAGGAAATGGGCAGACTGGGTGGGCCAAGTGGTCCTTATCTGCCATCAGAGTCTATATTTATATGTTTCTATGTAGGAAGACACTAAAGGAACTCAATTTGTACACCCTGGAAGAGCGGAGGGAAATGTGAGATAAGATAGAGACCTTTAAATATCACAAGGTGGTAAATAAGGTACAGGTGGAATACATTTTTTCAGAAAAAAATGGTGCACAAGAACAAGGGGTCATGATATAAAGTTGTGGGGGTAAGATTCTGGAGAGATGTGAAGAAGTACTTCTTCACAGAAAAAGTGGTGGATTCCTGGAACAAAAGATCAGACTGGTATAGATTGAGCCAACTCACTCAATCAGAATAAAAGTATTTAATGTATCAAAAAGAATATAAATAAACTTTTAATACAGTGTTCCACGTCATATGTTTTGGAACACAGTCCTTCATCAGTGAAAAACACTGCATCAAGTTCTAGAAAATATAAAACAAACTTTTCTTATTTTAGGTCTTCTTATATTCTATTAATTTAAAAGTAATTTCATGTTTAAACAGAATCTCTGACCATAGATTTTTTAGCACTTATAGTATTCACTGCCTGTAATCTGGCAAAACAAATATGCTAATAAGTTACCCTGTTTCTAAATAAATCATTTACATATTATTCATATTAGGTATGCCCAATAGCAAACATTTCAAAAAATATAAATGGAAGATCCGCTGTTGCTTACATGTGGACTGGGTTGCATTCTTAAATTTCAGCCATGAAAAATATAGATTCATTGCATGTCATCTAACAAAAAAAAAAAAAAACAGAAACAAACATCCTCCTGAAAAAGTTTTCTCCATGAAATGAATATCACATTATTTTCAACTGTAAAAGGTTTGGGATACTGACAGACTCACACACAAAAGCTTCTTCTTCCAACAGCTTCTTTATTGGAGAACTCCAACATGAAGTAAGGAAATGGCAGTAAATGGCGGACTGGATTCATCAAAAAAAAAAATTAAAGTTCACAGGCTTTCCAAGGACGTAGCAAAACAACAGCAATCAATGCAGCTTCACAGTGGTCCGTGTCTTGTGTAAGCAAATGAAAGGCTATTAACACTAGAGCACTAGCTAGGTGTAAGCACTTCAGCACCCTCGAAACATCTGATCTCCTCTTGAGAGGGCTGCTATATATATAGTGAGACTATTCCTGATAGGCTAAAGGTCCGTCATTCAACCTGTTAAAATAATTATTGCCCAAATATACTCATTTTCTCTTAAGATATGGTTATATAGGGCTTTATCAATACTCTTTATTTATATTTAAGCTTTATTCACATTTAATTATATTTTGGGACGAGAAACTCTGGTTTTAGAGCATTAGTCCCTCCTCCCATTGTTCTCCTTCTATAAGACAAACAAAAATATGGCCGGCTGACCCTTAGGAAAAGAGTCCACTAGAGAGAGCTCCTTTTTCTCCCAGAGCAGGTAAAACCCTTTTTCTTTGGTTTCCCTTATTATTTCATACTTATTTTATTCTCCCTCCTTTGTGACTTGCAGTTTCTGAAATGTCAGCGTATGTCAGCGCGAGTCAATTAGAAGGCTGACTGCTGAGTGAAACAAACTTTCTGCTCAGCGTCCCCAAAGCAGAAAAGGAACTCCTGAATCACAGGAGAGAATAACAAAGGCGCGATAGCGTGAACGAACCAGACAGCATTTTAACCTGCTGCCTTTCAGTATTCTAGCCATGGAAATGGCGTTTTTAAAGATTTGCGGTCTTTACGAGTTGTGCAACAGTGCACACGTTCACGCAGCTTGTAGAGAACACCAAATAGCGTAAAACGCCAGCACTCAAAAAATCTTTGGGCAGCATTGTTACAGGAAAAGCTGTTACAGCTTTTCCAATGAAGAGAGCAAACCCAGAGGGCAATTTAAATGCAAGAAAGAGTAATTTGAGGGCATTTATTATACAGAGCCCTTCTAACATTCACTGAAATATTTAAAGCTACAGTGTCAGAAAACAAAGGTAAAAGACCTCCTTCGTTTTCTGAGAGATACCAAATGTACACGCGACTAGCTAAGGGGTGGGGGTAACTCGACAAACAATCATACAAAATAATACAAAGCAAAAAGGGAAAACAAAAGTGCATAGGTGGCCAGCCTATGCAGGACAAGACTATACACATATGAATACACATAGGGAAGACACAAAAGGGGGGGGGAAGAAAGTAGTCGCAGTACTACTTTAGTATCTTCCTCTACACATAAAACTAAAAAAAGAAAGAACCTGGGTACCTGGGTTATTGTACCCTTTGACATCAACCTCTTTGTATTCATGTTCCCAAAAGTATAAATAAAGTTACGAATGGGTGCTGTAGCTACAGGGTACAGTACCTGTTCACAAATGCATATTCCTTTGTATTCTTTTCTACAATACAAAAAGAAATGAACCTCTTCAGACTATATTATCGAGTTTGCAACTCTTTGAAAATTGTTTCCTTATGGCAATCACAGTCACATTTGCAATGCCTCACCTTTCATTACTTTAAGATCCTGCTGTGCACTTTATGACCTCCTGCTTACACTACTGATGGAGGTAAATTAAGTGCACTACACAGCTGAATTATAGCATCTCCTTTGACTAGGGAATCAGGCAAACAGAGCCACATCAGGTCACCTGACCAATGCTGAGTACTGTACTTGTGTGTCCAACCTGCAAAAAGCAGCACTCAGACAAATGTGAAAATAATGATGTGTTCCCAATCGTTGATCCATTATTCTATTTGTATTATTTCTACAGTTCATTTTACAGTCTAAAGATCTCCTTTTAATGGTTCTATCGTTAGAATATAATTATGTGTTCAATCGGGAAATCCACCCCCTCCAAATCTGAAAACACCAAATAGGAGGTCATAGGGGGTCATGAGCAAGTCATGGATTCAGCATGGGGGAGGCAATAGATGATAAGACAGAAATAACACAAATTAATAAAGGCTGCACAAGGGAGTCAGGTTAGAATCATTACAGACTATTCCAGGGTGTATGTATTCTTAGGGATACAGAGACACAGTGGACCCATCAGATAATGGGTTGCCTGTCAATGATAACATTTAGGCCATATCGAGGGTTAGCTGTCTCAAATCTATCAATAAAATAAGCTTCCCTGAGTAGAAGGTTAGTTCTAACCCCCCTTCCACATGCACACACACACATACAGTCTGATTCTACTTTTCCAGCCCAAAGAAACTGAGATAGGGCAGCTAGTGATGGTGTTCTACAAAATGACATGCCACTGGGGATGTGATATCTACTCTCCATACTGTATATCACTCTTGTGTTCTCACACACAAGTTTTTAACATCCTTTCAGTTTTCCCTATATACATTTTGTCAAAGGGGCATTTAAGGGCATAAACTACCCCTTCACTTTGGCAATTTATAAATTGTTGTATAATAATATCTTTGTCCAGTGCTGTGTTTCTTAGTTTTTTTTATTCTGTAAGTGTTATTACAATGTGTCCAGTGGCCACATTGGTAGCTACCCCCTTATATCTAATACTGAAAGGAAATGTGGTGTGCTCTTTTCTGGCATTTTATATTCTGTTCTTACTGGCCTGTTTCCTAAAGTTCTATTTCTTTTTGGGACAATCACTGGCTTTTCTTCAAATATTTTGGCACCTATACTGGTTGCTTTAAGAGCGTCCCAATGTTTATGAATAATTTGTTTAATGGAGAAAAATGTGTCATTGTATGTAGTTGCTAACAGTAGCTTATTTCCTCTCTTGTCTGCAGTGCTGTCCCAACCCCATCCAGTAATACAGTCCTATCTCTGGTACTAAGCTTGTTAGTAGCTTCACTTAGTATCCCGGTATTGTAGCCCCTGTATTTGAACCTCTGACTCATGTCTGCTACACTAGTGCAGTTCTTCTTGGCCCTGACTAGCTGGCCATAGGGAATCAATTCAATCAGTTTTCTGGGCTGAAAGCTATCGGCCATCAGTATGGAGTTCTTATCATTGAACAGCCTACCAGCTAATGTGGTGGGGCTGAAAACAGTGATGGGGTTCACAAATGTATGGGATAGGCATAAGAAAAGCTTAATGGAAATCTGGCTAGAGGGTATAGTAACTGGAATCTAAACACACACACACACACACATACCCACACACATATGCATGCATGCTTGCATACACACACACATACTACCCCATGGGGAACTAAAAGTAACTCAATACTTGGCAAGAAATGCAATCAGTTATTCATATATATATATATATATATATATATATATATATAAAACCCCTAGGTGGCACTATTCCTAGAGTTACTACCCCTGACTTGGTGGCCACTAACAAGGTTAAGGGGTCTGAGTTCCCAAAACTTATATTAAACTTGTTCTTTCCAAGATAGTACGTAATGCACAGTGCCTCCACCCAGAGTTTAGCTTTAAGTGGGCTAGCTGTTACCTGGTACAACCCCTTCGGATGTCATATCACCCACTATAACCATTAGCCACCCCAAAACATGACCCAATAACATTTCCCCACATTTTAAACATTTTACGCATTAAAGTCTCTTGCTAATAATATGCTCATGACACCATTATTTGCAAAATCAACAACAACAACATTTGTTTAGGAGCAGTAGGAATTAGGAATAGGGAAACAAAGGAGTAGAGGTTATTCTGTACGATTATTATTATTTACATATTTACAGTTGATTTGGTTTTGGTGCTGGTGAAAACCTGCCAGCTGGGTGAATACCTGGTTTTGAATCAGAAAGCACTCACATTAGACCAACACAGATACCCAGAGCCCTGGCTATCTAAACTGCATAGAATCAGATGGAACCCAGTATTGATTTACCCACAAGTCTTACCAGTTCCTCAGGGATTCAATATGAGATCCTGCAATCCCACACATTTCACCCTGGGACCCAGTACTTTAAAGTTCTTGCATGTTGCAGGCCTGGTGGAAATTGCAGCTGTTTGTTGGCCGGCTTGATTAACAGAAATTTCCACTTATATCTCCCAACATCAAACATTTGAACTATTAAGTCTCTTTGGAGTGATAAGGGAATGCCCTGCATGTTGCATTTGAAACATGGGCTAGATGCAGCCAGCTGGTTACGTCGGTTTGGAAATTAAGTAGTATTCCAGAACACCCACCACATTTATATGTTCTGGTACATTCAGTACATTTGCATTTCAGACACATCTGGTGCATTCAATGAAGGGATAGCGCCTTCACAATAGGCCATAAGGGCTGCCCTGGTCCGTTTGCATAGGAACAGTCATTTCCAGGATATATTAATCAAATTCAGTAGACTTAGGGTCTCAGTCCTAGTTGTGGCACATGGCTGCATCTTGCAGCTCTACTGGAGGTCTTGACCGGATAGTTTAGAACACACAATACATATCAGAACATTAATACACTGCTATGGGCTCACCTCGGTTCCCCAGAACAGTTATACGATACTCTGGACTCACTTGGGTCCCCCATTACAGTTACACTATACTCTGGGCTCATTTGGGTTCCCCATTACAGTTTGGTCCACCTGTGCTGGGCAAGGCAGGTGCAGCAGATTCTGAGTCAGTTGTTGCTTTGTTGGGAGATTTTTTTGTTGGATAGGTCCCAATATGTTTCTATTGGATCTGCTTCCTCTGAAGCATGTTCAATTGTGTGTGGAGTTCCGCAAGGGTCCATATTGGGCCCTTTATTATTTACTTTGTTTATTAATTTGGTTCCTTCCATATTTCAGGGGTGTAATTGTTTGTTATATGCAGATGATTTGATTTTGTACTGCCAGGGCTAGTATCGAAAGTATAAATTCTATTTTGGAAAAACATTTTTTGAAGTTATGTCAATGGATGTCTTCTAGTAAGATGGTTCTGAATTCCCGAAAGACCAAAGTGATGCTACTTGGTAGTTCTGTTCGTTTGTTGGACGCTCCTGGTTTAATTATCCATGATTAGGGATGTAAGTTTTTCATGGATGAGTTTTTAATGACATTGTTTGTTCATGAAATCATTAGTAAACAGTAGTAAATGTTTGGCACTGTCATCATTGCTACATTCTGATGACACTAGTGAAAGTCATGGAAGTCTTGAATAAAGATTAAACATCATGGAATCAGTGATGTGTATGACTGCCATGACAAACTCACATCCCTATCCATGATAGTCAAGGTAACTTAATTGACCAGATGTTTGAATTTAAATACTTAGGTGTATTATTCGATCCATCTTTAACTTTTGCTTCCCAATTGAATTTAGTTAAGAATAAAGTACATTCTAAGTTAGGATTACTTTATAAGTTTAAAACTTACTTATCCTTGGAAACTCGGAGACAACTTGCTTTGGGTGTATTAATGCCCCATTTGGATTATGTTTCTTCTCTCTACGTGGAATTAGGAGTTAGGGAGAAGCAGACGCTTTTTGTTGTTTATAACAACATTCGTCGTTTTGTTTTGAGTGTGCCAAAATTGACTCATCATTGTTTACTTTATTCTTCTTTGAATTGGTTACCTTCACAGATGAGATTTATGTATGCTTTGGGTAATTTGGTCCATCTGGCTGTTTATTCTAATGTTTTTTTTCCCCTTTCTGACCTGCTTAGGATGCGGATTATGAGGTCTTCTTTAAGATCAGCTGATGGCATTACATTAGAGGGTTATTCTGTAAAGAATAAATATGGTTGTCGTTCATTCTCATTTCAGGCTCCTAAATTGTGGAATGAACTTCCTGTTTTTCTGTGTATATTGAAATCACATAGCATTTTAAAATTAGACTTAAGAAATATTTGTTGTCTTTGATAAATTGCACTTTTGTTTGAATTATTATTTGGTATTTGTCATGTTGTTGAATGTTCTTTTTTTTGTATTTACGTATGTATTTGTATGATTGTATATGTCCGGGTTGGACCTGAAAAAGGGCTTCAGCCCAGTTGCCATAACCCGGTTAACAAATAAAAACCAAAACAAAACAAACAAACAAACAAACAAGCAGATGCAAGATGCAGGCCTGGATTAGTCTCAAAACAGCAAAGTTCCATAAGGGGTCCACCCTCGCTGGGCTAAGGTTAGGTGCAGCAGGATGCAGGCTACAGACCAAAGAACAATCTCGCATACTGTAGCACAGTAACTTGGGCATAGGCAGCCCCAATTAAGCAATTTCTCTTTCATTCTTGCACCGGGGGATACACGAGTACTCACTCAGGCTCCTCATGGTAGAATCTCAGCAATTAAGGTTCCTGAAATCTTCAGTCCTCTCACAACTGTGGTATGATCAGCTCTTTCATAGCTGGCTTGATGTCAAGTTGCAGGTCCACATCATTCCCCGATGTGGAAGGGAGGGCTAGTACCTTGAGGACATTCTAGCAACCCCCAGGCTAGCAGGATCTGCAGTAACTAAATTACTTTAAAACTGTTACTGCTAAGAAGGCAAACATCCCCTCCTGGATGAAGAGGATTTACTGGATCTCCAGGCCCAGTTGCATGGTTGGTGGCCAGTGCCCCCACCCCTGTGTGGGGGTTCCCGCTAGAATTTGTAAAATTGTTGAAACCACAATCTTATATGGGGCTCTCCTGAGGCTCTTGATTGGCTGAAGCTATTGGGTGATTTCTCTCTGATTCGCTGGAGGGCCTGTCAATCAAGAAAATTAATTATACATGAACCTCACTCGATGCACAGTTGGTTTACTGTTTTGATACCTGAAATTAGGTCCCTGCAGTTCCCCATGAGCACTTGGAAGTTTCCCATGAGCTTTGGCTAATGCCCTGCAGGTCCTGGCTTTAATATTCCAGCTTTCCAATTGGCTGTGCTTCTCTGTAATGGCTGCTTAAACATATAGTCCCTTAAGCAGAATAGATACAATCCCAACTAAAGCCTGGTACAGCCAGAATAAATTGAATATTCGCCCAAATGCCCCAGAGTTTAAAAGCCCTGAGTGTGTACTTGCTGTTGCTGCCTAGAACAAATTATTTTTTCAGTCTGTTTTACTGTCACTGCTGCCAATATTTAAGGCTGCCTTGCAGCAGGAGGCAGGCTATCTTTCTGAGTGCCAAAAGTAGCCTGGGGCAGCCAGGATTAAAGCAGATTCCTGCCTCCTGCCTGTGGCTGGGTACTGCTTGACATGAGGGCTGCTCCAGAAATTGTGGACATTGTGGTCACCATTTTGGATGAGCGAGTTGTTACCTAGTAGTGTGGCCTTGGGACATGCCTGGTGGCTGCTGTGGGAACTGGGTTGGCCTCTGGGAGGGGGGCCAGAGGTCTTTGGCTGAAGGGGTGTATGCCTCCAGATTGCCCTTTGGACTCTTGGGGTGGGGGATGGAGGGTCCCTGCTGTTGAGCCCTTGTATCCTGTGGGGTCATCTGTTCCTGTGGTACTTATTGGGGGGTTCCATTAGTGAGCTGAAGACTGAGTTGAAGATTATATCTGCAATCTGGGTGACTTGCGAGGACTAACTTCTCCCTCATTTGGTTCAGTGGTGAAAATGTGCTGTCTATTAATTTGGTTGGAGGGGGTGAGGGGCCCTCCAAAATTATCTGTGACTTTTACATGCACAGTGGATTGCTGGAGTGAGAGCTTAGCTGCCATGGACTATACAAAAACTGAACTGGTTGGGGGGTGAGAGCCTCAGTTAGGTGCTATCACATATTTCTGTACTGGTGATTTAATTGTCTTCTGCCTTTACTTCTCGATCTGGGAACATTAGTAATTTATTTGGGTTTCTTTTGGGGATTAAAATTGGGAGGGTGAGTGGGTTGTTTAATTTAAGTTTTGTATTGGCTCTGTGTTGTTGTGTATTTAGTTTTTGTGCAGTTGTGTTTGGGTAATTATTGTTCTGGCCATTGCTAGAATGTGCCAGCAGTGGGTTCTCCCAGTCAGATGTTACTCCTACTCCAAGCTCCAGGACCTTTGCCCCTTTAACTGTCCTTCATTGCCTGCAGCAGACTACAGACACTGCAGGACTTTGGGGATAGTAGGTAGGAGACAAAGGAGGGGGCCCAGGACCTGGAGGGGGGAGCAGGGTGGCCAGATTGGGGTAGTGGGGACTAGGAGATGCCCTGAGGTGAAAAGGGTTCCAGATCGCAGACCTCCATCTCTGTTACCAATACTCAAGGGCTCCACATTTAGTGGGCCAGTGGCTCGGCTGGCCTCAGTGTCTCATCCTACTTGGGCAGTGTTGTACAATGCCAGGTCCATTAAGAACAAGACGCCTATTATTGATGATCTTGTTGGGTCAGTGGACCTGGCATGCATCACTGAGGCCTGGCTGGATGAACATTCTGGCCCCATTCTGGAATCAGCTATTCCAGCTGGGTTCTTGGTGATACACCACCCGAGTCAGGATCACTGAGGCGGGGGTGCAGCAGTCTGTTTCAGATCAGAATTGGACCTTGTAGCTGTACCTGTTGGACAGACCAGATCCTTTGAGTGTACAGTGGTCACAGGTGTGGGATTTAGGATTCTTCTTGCATACCGTCCACCTGGGGGTGAGAAGCAGTTATTGCAGGAAGCCGTGGACTTCGTTGTCGACAAGGTGTTGGAGTCACCCAGATTAATGATTCTGGGTGACTTCAATGCCTGGGTCAATGACAAACTTTCGCATTTTGGTCAGGACTTCCTCCAGCTTATGAGCTAGCTGGGTCTCACACAGGTGGTTACCTCTGTGACACACAATCATGGTCATTCATTGGACCTGGTCTTCCTACTGGGTGGGGATGGAGACATCCGACTTAGTGGTGGAACCAGTTGGGTGGTCTGACCATCAAACTATAAGGTTCAATTTCCAGGCTCCCCCCTATAGGTCTGCCCCTATGGAGAAGGATCGGTACTGCCCTTTAAGGGGAATGATCCCAGATGAGCTAATGCTGGTGCTTGATCTATTGGGATTCCTGAGTGCAAGCGTGAGTCCAGAGAACCTGGTGCAAGCCTACAATAAGACTGTGACAGAGGCTCTGGATTCCATTGCTACTATCCATGTTCATCCCCTCACCCTTTGCTCTCGGTCCCCGTGGTTTGATGGGGCTTTGAAGGAGATGAGGCAGGTGGGTTGAAGGATTGAGCACTGCTGGCAGAAATCTGGTTTTGAAGCCAACAGGCTTAGATTGATGGACCATTATAGGGATTATCAATCGGCTATCTCATGTAAGAAGGTAGAGTTCCTGTCCAACAAGACTGCCACAGCACAGAATTGACCAGCTCAGCTCTTTCAAACTGTGAAAAGATTGTGCAATCAAGCCTGTCTGCAGGTTCCGAGAGCATTTTCACAGGTAGAGTGTGATGATTTTGCTTGATTCTTTGCTGATAAGGATGCCTACATCAGATCTGAGATCCGTGTAGCTCACTCTAATGGTGGTGGAGGTGGTCGGTGGTCGGTTGCTACTCCTCAGTTTGGTTGGTGTGACTTTGACTGGCTTGAGATCGTGGATGTCATGTAGATTGTCCAGAATATGCAGCCGACCTGCTGTAGTTTGGATCCTTGTCCAACTCGCCTCCTAGTGGGGTGTGTTGATGTCATCTGCCTGATCCTAGCAGAGACAGTCTGGTGTTTGCTGCTGTCAGGTGAGTTTCCAGACTCCATAAAGGAGGCAGTGGTGAAACCCCTCCTTAGAAAAGCTTCTTTTGATCCAGGTTGTTCTGCTAACTACAGACCAGTTTCTAACCTTCCCTTTAAGGGGAAGGTTATTAAGAAAGTAGTCACGCAGCAGCTAGAGAATCCTTTAACTATCCATGATATCTATGATTCACTCCAGTTGGCAGGGACAGCCTTAACCATTCGGGGCCCCCTGTGCAGCCCCCTGCTGGGCCCCACCACTCCATTCCCTGTGGGCCCATCTGCATCCAACATTTACACCCGACTAACCCTCCTGTTCTATATTAATAAAGAAGTACCAGGTCTACTAGTTTAACCAGCATCTTTTAATTAGTGCCATTGACTGCTTTTAATTATTTGACTTCACCACTGGAAATGAATCTGACTGAGCCTGGAGCAAGAACTTAAGTCTTAAGTATGGTACTACTACCGTATTAATTTCTGTAAGTATGGGGACATCATCATTGGATATTTTATAGGCACATCAGTGACAGAAGGAAAATCGGGGGGGGGATTGTGAGACTCAAAGGGGAGTTTGAAGAGTGTAAGGAGGGGGATCTGGACAAGGCAGAGATACTGAACAAATACTTCTGCTTAGTATTCACTAGGGAGGGGGTGGGTCAAGGACCACAGTTGGGTTGCAGAGGCAATGGGGGGGGTGAATATCAGTCCATTCATAGTAGAGAGAGTTCTGGTGAAACTCACAAAGCTGAAGGTGAATAAGACCATAGGGCCAGATGGCATCCACCTAAGGATATTAAAGGAGCTGCAAAGGGAACTAGCAGTGCCTCTGGTGGCCCTGTTCACAGAGTCACTCAACATGGGTGTCATTCCAGATCACTGGAGGGGGGCACATGTAGTACCGCTGCACAAAAGTGGCAGTAGGGAGGAGGTGGGGAACTACAGGCCAGTCAGCCTCACCTCAGTGGTGGGAAAGATCTGGGAGACACTGCTGAGAGAAAGAATAGTGGCACATTTGGATTCCAGCAGTGCTCAGGATCTGAGGCAACACAGATTCACAGCAGGAAAGTCATGTCAATGAATCTAATCATCTTTTTTGATTGGGTGACTAGGGAATTTAATCAGGAAGGGGCAGCAGACATCGCCTACCTGGATTTCAGCAAAGCCTTCAACACCATCCCACACAGAAGGCAGATTAACAAGATGGGTAGTCTAGGCATGGGAGACAAGGTGGTGAACTGGGTTAGGAACTGGTTAACAGACAGGAGACAGAGGGTGGTGGTAAATGGGGTACATCTGGGGAGAGGGGTGTGACCAATGGGGTACCACAGGGATCAGTGCTAGGAGCAGTCCTGTTCAATGTCTTTGTTAGTGACATTGCAGAGGGGCTGGAAGGAAAGGTCTGCCTGTTTGCAGATGACACCAAGATCTGCAACAGGGTGGATACTCCAGAAGGGGTGCAGAAAATGAAGAGGGACCTGGAGAAGCTTGAAAGATGGTCGGAGATGTGGCAACTGAGGTGCAATGTAAAGAAGTGCAAAATAATGAACCTGGGTAGAGGGAACCCTGGGGAGAGCTACAGGTTGAGGGGGAGGAACCGACTGTCACCAAAGAGGAAAGGGACCTAGGGGTCATCATCTCTGATGACCTTAAAGAGCTAGTGTACTGCTTGGAATTAATAGTAATTTTTAGATGCAGTCAGCTATCACTTCCAATATCTGAAGTATTTTTTTATTTTCTGTTTGTTAATTAGGAGATTTTCTGCCTGGCAGTAGCTGGTGATGTGAGCAGTCTTTTAGGAGGCTAAACAGTTCTGTTCCTCCCACTACATCATCAGAAGTGAGACCAAACATCTTGAGGCACCACAATTTTTATAGCCTGAGCAGTGACTTTCACAAGCTACCAATCAAAATGCAGGAAATTGTGACATCATTAGTAACCAGGGAGAGCCAGTCCCTGCTGATTCAAGTGAAAGTGAAACCTGGCACTGAGAAATGGTTCTCATTGGTTACTAGTGATGTCATAGTCAGTGTGGTCTCAGTGTTGATGTAATGGGAGGAACAGAACATACTTTTTTTTGCCTACAGAAAGAGTGCTGCTCCAAACATCACCCCAGTACTCTCAGGTGGAAAATCTTCTAATTAGCAAACAGAAAAGAAAAATACTTGAGATATAAGAAGTGATAGCTGACTACATCTGAAAGTTACAATTAATTGCATGCAGTTACCATGCAGTACACTAGCTCTTTAAGGCATCAAAGCAGTGTACAAAGGCAGCAGGGAGGGCCAGTAGCATGCTGGGGTGCATAGGCAGGGGTATCACTAGCAGGAGGCAGGAGATGGTGATGCCATTGCACAAAACATTGGTAAGGCCTCGCCTGGAGTACTACATGCAGTTCTGGAGGCCACACCTGTGCAACGACATAGATTAGGTGGAGACTATCCAGAGAAGGGCAGCAAAAATGGTGAAGGGCTTACACCACAAATCATATGAGGCAAGGCTAAGGGACCTCAATACGTACTCACTGGAGGAGCGGAAACAGTAGGGTGACATGATTGAAACTTTCAAGTGCCTCAAGGGCATAAACAAGATGCTGGCAGGGGAGCTCTTCCAATGTAGAAAAAGTACTAGAACAAGGGGGCACAATATGAAATTGGAAGGGTGTAGATTAAGAGGAAACATGAGGAGGTTTTTCTACACAGAAAGGGTAGTCAACACATGGAATAGTCTGCCACAGGAGGTAGTGGGGGCAAGCACAGTGGAGGGGTTTAAGCATGCTTGAGACAGGTACAAGGGAAGTCTGAGAGGGAAGGGAGTGATGAAAAGCCATTGATCACATAGGGTCAGTGACCACATACAGTGTAAAGGGCCTATGGGCAGACTGGATGGGCCTAGCGGTCCTTATCTGTAGACCATTTCTATGTTTCTGTGTTTCTATGGACACTCACACCTCCAATAATCTGATTTGCAAACAAGTTAAACAACTTAACTTTTCTGGAAGTGTGAGTGAGAGAGAATAGAGATACTTATCATGAGACACCAGTAAGATTGCCATCTGTCAGGTTTTTTACCTGGTGATCAGGTTTTCAGGGTCCCTATCAGGAAATCCAGATTTGCTCTGTGCTGGTCAGGGTTTTAGACATAGAAACATAGAATTTGATGGCAGATAAGGACCGCTTGGTCCACCTAGTCTGCCCATTTTCCTACCTAACAGATAAGCTGCAGATCCTAGTTAACCAACAGCTTACTTCCTCCTACCCCCCCCACTAGGACTGCCTTATGTCTGTCCCATGCATTATAGAAATCCCCCACTGTTCTTGACTCCACGACCTCCTCAGGGAGGCTGTTCCATGCATCCACAACCCTCTCCGTGAAAAAATACTTCCTCACATTACCTCTGAGCCATCCCCCCTCTATCTTCAAATTGTGCCCCCTTGTTCTTGCACATCTCTTTTTCTGAAAGATGCTACCCTCTTGGACTTTGTTGATTCCTTTGAGGTACTTGAAAGTTTCCATCATGTCCCCTGTCTCCCATCTTTCCTCAAGGGTATACATATTAAGCTCCTTTAGTCTTTTTTCATATGTCTTCTGGTGCAGACCCTGTATCATTTTGGTTGCCCTCCTCTGGACAGCCTCCACTCTGTCTATGTCTTTGTGGAGATGGGGTCTCCAGAACTACACACAGTACTCCAGATGGGGTCTCACCAACTGTCTGTACAGAGGGATAACAACTTCCTGTTTTCTACTATTGATGCCTCTTCCTATGCATCCCAGTATCCCCCCAGCCTTCCTTACAGCCTTCTCACATTGCTTGCCCACCTTTAGGTCATCTGATATAATTACCCCCAGGTCACTTTCCATTTTTACTGTTGTCAGTATCTCACTCACCATTGTGTATTCTTCCCCTGGGTTTTTGCTTCCCATGTTCATTACCTTGCACTTCTTTGCATTGAATCTGAGCTGCCATACATTTGACCATTCCTCCAACCTTGCCAAGTCCCTTCTCATCCTTTCCACTCCATCTTGCGTATCAACCCTGTTACAGATCTTTGTGTCATCTGCAAAGAGACATACTTTTCCTTCCAGTTCCTCTGCAATGTCACTTACAAAGACATTAAAAGGACTGGTCCCAGAACTGAACCCTGTGGTACCCCTCTAGTAACCCTCCTTTCTTCACTGTGCACTCCATTTACTACTACCCTTTGTGTCCTGTTGTCTAGCCAATTTTTTATCCAGGCTACCACCTTGGGGCCCACTCCAAGGCTAGCTAACTTGTGTATTAATCTTTTGTGTGGGACTGTATCAAATGCCTTGCTAAAATTTAGATAGGCCATGTCCACAGCCCCTCCCTGGTCTACTACTTTGGTCACCCAGTCAAAGAAATCTATTAGATTTGTCTGACACAACCTTCCCAAAGTGAATCCATGCTGCCTTGCATCCTGTGCCCCACTGGCCTCTAGGTACTCAACAATTCTTTCCTCAGAAGCGATTCCATCATTTTCCCTACCACTGAGGTCAAACTAACTGGTCTGTAGTTTCCTGCCTCTGTCCTGCTCCCACTTTTGTGAAGAGGAATCACATCTGCCATCCTCCAGTCCTCAGGTACCAACCCATCCTCCCATGATTTGTTAAAGAGAGTAGTCAAGCGTGTCACTAGTTCTACCCTTAGTTCTTTTAGAATTCTTGGTGAATCCCATCAGGCCCCATTGCTTTGTCCACCTTCAATTTTATTAGTTCTTTCAGAACCCTTTCTTCTGTAAATGGACTGGTTTCGACCCCCATCTTCAGAGTGTTTCTCTTGTTTGGTTTAGGTACTTCCCCCTCTTCTTCCTTAGTGAATACTGAGCAGAAATATTCATTCAGTATCCCTGCTTTTTCACTGTCCCCCTCAACCCACATTCCCTCCTCTTTATTAAGCCTCAGTATCCCTCCTTTGGTCTTTCTTCACTCTCTAATGTACCTATAAAAGGTCTTATCCCCCTTCTTAACAGAATTGGCTATCCTTTCCTCGGTTTGGGCCTTTGCTATTCTGACTGCCTTCCCAGCCTCTTTCTGCTTTAACTGATAAAGTTCTGTGTCCTGCTCCTTCTGTGTTTCCTTATATTTCCTGAATGCTATCCTTTTCTCCTTAACCTTCCCTGCCACCTCTTTTGAGAACCACAGCGGTTTTTTCCTTCATTGTGTTTTATTGATTTGCTTTACACAAAGACTTGTTGCCTCTGTGATGGCTGTTTTGATTACTCCCCATTGTTCCTCCACCCCTCCTTCTTGCCTGTTTGCTAGTGCTTTTCTAAGGCACTATCTCATTTTCCCAAAGTCAGCCCTCCTAAAGTCCAATACTCTTGCTTTTGTATGGTTTGACTGTATGGCTGTGTTTATCGTGAACCACACTGTTTGGTGGTCACTTGTTCTCGGATGGCTACCCACCTCTAAATCTGAGATTCTTTCTCCTTCCCCATTTGAGTGTACCAGGTCTAAGATTGCTCCCTCCTGAGTGGGTTCCAATACTAGCTGTCTGAGGCATGCCCCCTGTAGGGCATCAAGAATGACCCTGCTCTTGGATGTGCCTGCAGCAAAGGGGCTCCAGTTAACATCTGGCATATTCAGGTCCCCCATCAACAATATCTCCCCTTTTTCTGCCATTCTAAGGAAGCCTTCTATCATTTCATTGTCCATGCCCTCCCCCTGAGATGGGAGTCTGTATAGAACCCCTGTGCGGATTGTGGTGCCATTTTCTGTCTCCAGGGTGACCCAGAGTGCCTCATCTGCTCCCTGTTTACTCTTTAGTTCTGTTGCTTTGATCCTATCCTTTACATAGAGAGTTACTCCTCCTCCTCTTTACCCTCCCTGTCCCTCCTGTAGATTGTGTATCCTGGTATGTTGACATCCCAGTCATGGTTCTCTGTGTACCATGTTTCTGTGACTGCCACAATATCCAGGCAACCCTCTTCCATCAAGGCCACTAGTTCAGGGAGCTTGTTACACAGACTATGGGCATTGGTACTCATCACCCTCCACTTTTTGATAGCCTTACCCCTTTTAGCCCCATTCCTGTCTTTACTGCCGTTGCCTCTTTTTACATTTACCTCTGTCCTGCTCCCTAATAACTTCTCTACCTTGGTGTTTACCTCACTAATTTCCATGTTTTGTGGGGGAGGCTGGGATTTCCCTGCTCCTTTTCAGTGCCTCCCCACTTGGCTAGTTTAAATGCTTGCCAATGAAGCATTTAAACCTCTCACCTAGGATCCTCATTCTCCCCTGGACAGATGCAGATCATCACACCAGTATAGGTCTGCATCCCTCCAGGTGGATTCCCAGTCCCCAATGAAGTTAAAACCCTGAGCTCCACACCACTTTTTCAACAACTCACTGAATTCCCTGGTGAGGAGTGCCCTAGCATCACCCTTGCCATAGACAGGCAGCACCTCCGAGAAGGTTACCATATGCACTACTTGTCTAAGGCCCCTCCCCAACTCTATAAACTCCTCTTGCACTGCTCTGATCCCATTCCTAGCCAGGTCATCTGTCCCTAGGTGGACAATGACATCAAGCTCCCTCCCTCATGCAGCTGGTCCCACGATCCTGAGGATTCGCTGCCTGTCCCTCCAAGCCGTGGCGCCAGGAAGGCACCTTACCTCCCTTTCCCCTTCCTCCCCCATTTCTATCCCCCTAATGATTGAGTCCCCCACCAGGAGTTGTTTTCTTCCCCTGTGGGGTCCCAT
Source organism: Neoceratodus forsteri (assembly GCA_016271365.2). Taxonomy (NCBI): domain Eukaryota; kingdom Metazoa; phylum Chordata; order Ceratodontiformes; family Ceratodontidae; genus Neoceratodus; species Neoceratodus forsteri. Next base: position 189,949,866 of record CM028137.1, on the reverse strand, counting down.
GCCACCCTCCTGTGGGTCTCCTTTGTGAAGGTTCCCAGCATCCTCCTTGGTCTCCACTACAGGTGACTCCATAGAGGAACCACTATCCACCAGAAGAGCAAATGAATTGTGAAGAGGTACAGCTGGAGGGATGCAACTCTGTTCCACCACCCACTCTCTCCCTGAGCCCACACTGGTCCAGCCTCTCCTCTTTCTTGGCAACCTCTGAGGTAGTGGCATTGGCCCTGGTGGTCCCTGGGTGGGGGAGGAGGTTTCACGAATCCTAGCCAGGTCAGCCTGGAGATGGGCAACCTCCTCTCTCAGACCAGAGAGGTGCCTGCAAATAGGGTGGCATCGCAGCTTCCAGAATGTGTCCTGGAACACTGCCTCCCCACAGCCATTGCACTGTTTTGAGCCATTTAGAGTGCTCACATACTTTTAACAGATTTTGTCATATCATTCACTGTTTCAGTTACATGTCCAGGTTACAAACAAGTTCTCTTGTCAGTATTGCCCTTTGTTTGTCAAACAGACAACCTGGGAGGCATAATGTATGGCCATTAAAACCATTAGCACTTACTTAACCTTATCTTTTCCACCGCATCTTAAAGTGTCACAGCAGCAAAGCTGCCCCCACCTTTTGTAACAGTAACAGAGCCAGTTGTCTTCCACTTTCATTTGCTGGTAAACATTTTCATCTCTAACAAATTTTAGGCATTTTTAAATGTTTTAAATTATTTTTTTTCCTCAAGAAAAAAATATGGGCCCCCGAGGTGCAGGGGCACAGTTTGCACCTAGCTAAGGCCAGCCCTGCCAGTTGGGATTTTGGAACAGGCATAACATGCAGACTGCCCTTGGTCAGGTGCTCAATGATCTCCTGATAGCGAGGGATTGGAAGAGTTGTTTCATCTTGGTTCTTCTTAATCTCTCTGCAGCATTCAACACCATGGACTATGGGGTGCCGCATGAGCATCTGCAGTTCATCTGTGGCCTATCTGGTACGGTCCTCAGATGGTTCCATTATTTTCTCACTGGCAGATCTCAGAGGATGGTGTCCGGGGTGTATTCCTCTGACTCATCCTGTCTGCTGTGTGGGGTGCTGCAGGGCTTGGGGCTGTCCCTATGTTGTTTGCGGTGTATATGCTGCCATTGGGAGACATTGTAAGACAGTATGGACTGGGTTTTCACTACTATGCAGATGATACACAGCTGTACCTGTCTTTTGCGCCCAAACAGGATAGTGCGGTCTCTGTGTTTAACAACTGCCTTGCTGAGATCAAGGACTGGATGACTACCAGCTGGTTGAAGTTGAAATCTGACAAGACTGAGGTGTTGGTAGTGGACCCAGGACACTGGGTAGAGGGGTTAGAGACTGGTCAAGCCTCCAGACTTTGGCTTGGGGGCCGACAGCTGCCGACTTCTGAGTAGGCGCAGAATCTGGGTGTTATTTTTGACTATAAGTTGACGCTACATTCTCAGGAATTGGCTGCCATTAAAACCCTCTTTTTTCCATTTGAGGAATATCACCCAGATTAAGCACCTTGTTCTTCCCAATAATCATCCAACTTTGGTCCACGCCTTTGTGACCTCCTGCCTTGATTACTGTAACTCCCTGTACCTTGGGCTGCCGTGGATTGATGTCTGCTGCTTACAGCTGGTGCAGAATGCAGCAGCCAGGTTGCTGACTGGGTTGTCTCAATCCAGCCATGTTACACCTGTGCTGCGTAGACTGCACTGGCTGCCGGTTCAGTGTCAGATCACCTTCAAGTCAGTTTACTGACCTATAAAGCCCTACATGGACAGGGTCCAAGTTACCTGCAAGAGCTTCTTCATCCCTATTGCCCCCTCCAACAGCTCCACTCTGCCAACAAGGGATTGCTATAGGTTTCAGGGTTCAGCCGAAGACATCTGGGGCTCGTCATTTTCAATTCATGGCCCCTACTCTATGGAGCGCTATATGTCATCGAATACGAGAGCGCATGATTGTTGAGGGCTTTAAAACTGCTTTAAAAACTCATTTGTTTGAACTTGCCTTCCCCGATTGTAATAATTATAATGAGTCTATGTTCTGTTGATTTTATGGTTGAATATTTTATTTATTGAATGTTAGTGTACAGGCGCTGTGATGATCTGGAATAGTGCCTTTTTAAAAATAAATTGAATTGAATTTATTTGTTAAAGCACCTTTCCATGGTAAACACTTCTTTTTCTCCAACATATACAGCAGACACAGTTATTGTTTAAATATTTCTTTTCTTTTTCTGCTGTGGCCGAATATAGCTTCCCCTAGGGCAGAACGGACCCTCATGAATATTCATGCAGATAGGGGCTCCAGCTGATTAATATTCATGAGCCCCAATCATAGACACCTTACGGATTTTTTTTATTTTTCAAAAAAGTGGGCACTCGGGGCCCTGTCCCCTTGGTCACTGAGTCCCACTCATCACAAGGGGACACCAGGACTGCTGAAACACTCTCCCAAGTGACCGCAAGTGGAGTGGTCGGGAGATCCCCAGCAGCACCCGAATGCCAAAACAAGCAGTGGGGGACTGCAGTTGGAACTTTGGAACCCCACAGGACTGGATTTTACACATGGGGCTAACTGGGGTATCAGGGAAGAAACAGAACTAGGGACAGAAGCCGGGAAGGCAAAAAAATAGTGCAGGCACTTCCTGGAGGCGATAAGGAGAGCGGCTGGAAATTGGAGCAAATGGGCTACAGGTAAGCCCCCAAATCGGTAGGGGGGTGGTTTATGTATATGGGTGTACATAAACTCATGTTAGAAAGTATAGTATCACTATTTTATTTTGATTGTTTTTGAGTACTTACAGTCCACTCACTAATTTTGGTTAATTTTTAAGATGTTTTGATAGTTCTTTTAACACTCTGAACTGTGCTGCTTTTCATGTGCTGCGTCACATATATAATTATGTATGTTTAGCTGTGTTCTCCTGGGCTGCGCCTGAAAATAGGCATTCTTATGCCTAGTGCACTTACCCAGTTACCAAAAGCAAATAAATAAATAAATAAGGTTATCATATTTGCATCTTTGCTGAAACTGCAATGTCCCAATTCTCAATCGTAAAAGGTGGTAAAAAGTGATTACTGGGACCTATTTTTGTCTCACAGTGGCTTGCAGCCCCATTCAAGGCAAGGCAAGGCAAGTTTTATTTGTATGGGGCCCATTTTTGGAGGCTCTGGGGGCCTCACAGAAATATATAATATACATATAATACATCAATACAAAATTTTATTAATGCAATTTAAAATAACTAAAATGTAAAACAATTTAAACTAATAAAATGTCATAAACAGGGACCGAGCAACATTTTAAATTCAGTATTCATTAAAAGCCAGGCCAAAGAGGTGTACCTTCAACCTCCACTTAAACACCCCTACCGAGGGGGCCTCCAGGACTGCAGATGGAAGTGCATTCCACAGGGATGGCCCAGAAATGCTAAAAGCATGATCTCCAGAAGTCTTGAGCTGAACCCTGGGAACATCCAGAAGGCCCCTTGAAGAGGCATGGAGGGAGTGAGCAGGGGTCACCAGTGTACGGAGCTCTAACAGATAGCCAGGGCTCAGTCCATTTAGAGCCTTATAGGTGAGAAGCCCTACCTTGAAAAGGACCCTCCACCTGACCAGCAGCCAGTGCAGGGCACACAGAACAGCAGTCATGTGACTGGACCTAGAAAGACCAGTCAGTAACTGAACTGCTGCATTCTGTATTAGCTGCAGTTTGCTGAGGGTCCCTCCCAGGACCCTGAAGTAAAGAGCATTGCAGTAGTCGAGCCTGGAGGAAACAAAGGCATGCACTAGCGTCGGCAGGTCCTCGGGCAGAATGAGGGACTTAATCCGGGCAACGTTCTGTAGATGGTAAAAGCCACTACTGACTATAGACGACACCTGATCTTTGAAAGTCAGTCTCTTGTCAAAGATCACGTCCAGATTTCGCACCCTTGGGGAAGCTGTCAATGGGGTAGAACCCAGTACAAGAGCAGAATCAGCCCTGGGCAGCAACCCATCATGCCCGTGACCAGGCTCGGTCACCAGCACCTCCATCTTGGCTGGGTTTGGTCTTAGCCAGCTGGAAGCCATCCAGTCATTGATTTTAGCAGGACAGTTGTTACATACATCCACAGTTTCTGATGTTACAGGAGCAAATGACAAATACAGTTGGGTTTCATCTGCATAGCAATGAAACTCCACACTGTATTGTCAAATGATCTCACCCAGGGGCAGCATATACACTGCAAACAACATCGGTGGCAGGATCGAGCCCTGTGGAACTCCACAGGACAGAGGCATTGGGGAAGAGGAGACATTCCCCATCACTACCCACTGCACCCTCTCTGAGAGATAGGACTCAAGCCACCTGACGACAGTACCGATGAGTCCCCAAAACTCACAGAGCCGAGCCCAATAACATGAGGAGGTCCACAGTGTCAAAGGCCGAGGAGAGATCGAGGAGTACAAGAACTGACATGTCTCCCTTATCTCTATCCCTGAGCAGATCATTATGCACCCTCACTAGACCTGGTTCAATGCTGTGTCTAGCCTGAAAACCTGAATGAAATGGCTCATAAATGTTCGAGGACACCAGGTTATACTCAAGCTGTTGTGCCACTAACTTCTCAACAACCTTGCTCAAAAAAGGCAGGTTGGAGATAGGACGGTAATTCCCCAGGACACCAGGGTCGAGCAAAGGTTACTTAAGGAGAGGCTTCACCAGCACCTATTTCAAGGCAGCTGGGAGAACCCCCTCCTCCATCGAGCACTTGACAATCCTGGTGAATACCAGGCCAACAGCCTCAACACATCCCATTAAGAACCGTGTCAGGGCTGGTTCCAGTTCATAAAATGTGTGCTTCAGCTCTAAGATCACCTTAGTCACATCAGACACCTCAACTGGCCTAAACTCTTCTCAGACAGGTGGAGTGCCTCTATTCCCCCCAGCCTGACCACTGCTAGGCAAACGCCTAACTGGCGGAATCCCCGACTGGATGGCCAACACTCTGTTGGAAAGGAACAGAGCAAACTTTTTGCATAAAGTGAATGAAAAGGCTTTTTTCGGCTGTAGATAGGCAGGATGTAAAAGCCTGTCTAGAGTTTGAAACAGCTAAGAAGGTCTGTTCCTCCCAGCAGCAATTGTCCTGGACACAAATTCTGCCTTCTTACTGGAGATTACCCCCCTGCTACTCAACATAGTGGGTGTGCAGGGCCAGCGTGTCCGACTCCAGTCGGGTCTTCCTCCAGCAACACTCCAACTTCCAACCCCTGATCTTCATCACCCTGAGATCTCTGTCAAACCATGGTGTTCTCAAGTGAGAAGACTTGGGTCATAAACAAACTGGTGCGATGGCTTCCAGAGCTTTGTAAACCACCCTATTATAGGTGGCAACTGTCTCTCTGGCACCAATCGCACATGCCACATCAACCCTAGATAAAATCAGCAACTGCTATCTGAATATTTCTGCAGGGGAGGGACTTTCAGGGGGTGGCCCCAAATGTGAACTCCATGGTGTAATGATCATACCAAACGATTTGATCAGTCTTGAGGTTATTAACTGCAAGACACAACTGGAACACCAGATCGAGTGTGTAGCTAAACTGGTGAGTAGCAGAAGCAACTGCCTGTGACAGGCCCAGAGACTGCATCAACTGGAGGAGGTCATAACCAAAATGCGAAAATTCATTGTCAATCCAAGCACTGAAGTCCCCCCAAGATTAAATATCTGGGGAACTCCAGCACCTGGTCGACAAAGTTCACTATCTCCTGCAGAAATCTCCACCCACCCTGGGGGGGTGGTAAATAAGGAGAATCCTTCAACCTGCACCTGTACCCCCATGGATGGTGATGCACTCAAAAGACTGGGTGCACTGAGAAGCCTAGGCTGGATTGAAAAACAATGGCCACTCCCCCACCCCTGTGATCCTTCCTCAGGCAGTGCACCATGGAGTACCCAGAGGGAATGGCAGCCATAAGGACTGGGCCAGCATTGTCACCCAACCAGGTCTACGAAATGCAAGCCAGGTCGACAGAGGAACTCAAGTCTGCAAAAATAGCGATCTTGTTCCTCATCAACCTGGTCTGAAGAAGGCAACTGACTCAGCTATTTTTAAAAGGGCTATAACCCAGCACTTTCTCAGATGTGTTTGTAAATGTGAGGGGACATGGCCACCATTTTAATGGCCCATAGGACATGCACAGACCATAGTGGCAGCACAATCCCAATTGCAGCAGCTGTTATTCATTATGTCTGTTTAAAACTGTACCAGGGAGTTGAGCTCTCATAACTGCAACTGGGGACTGTTGCATTACCAAAGGAAGGGGATTTCTGGTACACAAGATGCATCAGATCATTTTCTAGACAGACTACAGTCAGGGAGGAAGATTCCAGTGGATACAAAGGAATTGTCATTGTATAGAGGACAGGAAGAGAGAGCATTTAAATGCAATGATTGTGCTATGGAGTCCACACAAGTTATCAACTGTGTGGCTCAGAAGTTGGCAGGTGGCAGTGGGGGAACTTTCATTTGGTATCCTCTGCACATGTACACACACTGAAAAGAACATAGGGACTGATGTTTTGCCAGTAGGGGATGTCTTCCATAGTTATATACAAAGCAACTACTGTAGTAAGCATGCTTAAGATTATTTTGTCAATTTTCAAAGCTACTGCAACCAAAAGCACCTGCAAGGGGTGTGCAAGTAATAAATAGTATTTTCTGAATACCACAAATAATGCAGTATTCATTATTCAGATACAAACAACTAATAGTGGCACTATTTGTCCCCTAGTCCTATTCGGGAAATACTGTGTTTTGAAAAAAATATATATAAAAAGGCCCCTCACTATTCTATCCGGACCAGATCCTTTAAAATAAACAAGTCCCCTGTCTACCCATTCTCAAAAAGAACCCCAGGCCTACCCTCCCCCTAGCACCCACAATTTAATAAAAAATGTATTTTTAAGAAAAAATCTCTAATGATGGTTGTTGATCAGAGTAACCCACCCACCTCCACCATCAGCCACCATCTTTCAACACTTGTTTTTCATGGAACACAAATATGTCCCCCCACACCCCACCCTGAAAGCAGCACCTTCTCCCCAGCACCAAATTCTGACGTGGCATACGAACATACAAAATTGCCAACAGATAAAGGCCTTATTGTCTAGCAAGTCTGCTTGAATGTGCAGCTAATAGCCCTTATATTGCAGCTGCCCTTCCCCCTTACCCTATACAATCCCCTTTTGAAGCAGCCCAATGTTCTACAGCATACCACTACATTTGGCAATGCGTTCCACCCAGACACCACCCTCTCAGTAAAAAGGTGTCTCCTCATTTCCCTCCTGAATATTTCCCCTTCCAATCTTAGATTGTGCCTGCGAGTGTCCCTTCTCCTCCTTAATTTGAAGAGCTCTTCCATGCCCATCTAATTTATTCCCTTCATGTACCTGAAGGTTTCAATCATGTTCCCCCATCCCTCCTTTCCTCCAGGGAGAACATGTTCATCTCCCTCAGCCTGCTTTTGTATGGTAAGTGCCCTAGACCTTTGATCATTTTTGTTGCCCTGCACTGCACTGCCTCCAGTAACCTAATGTCCTTCTTCAGGTACGGTCACCAGAACTGCACCCAGTACTCTAGGTGTGGTCTAACCAGTGACCTATATAGCTGCAGGATAACCTCCACCTCCTGCAGGATATGCCTCTGACAGTACAACCCAGCATCCTGTTGGCCTTTGCAGATGCCTTTCTACACTGTGCTGAGTTGTTCATTGCTCTCATTATGATCACCCCCAGAACCTTCTCCTCCTTCTCCTCCATCTTGGCTAGTTAAATCACCCCTGACTGGTAGCTCCTCCTTGTTTTGTTTTTTTGCACCGAAATGTAGCACCTTACATTTCTTGGCATTGAACCCCAGCTGCCAAGTGTCTGACCAGGCCTCCAGTTTTGCCAGATCATCTTGCAACCCCTGCCACCCTCCTTAGTCATCCACTACTGCTCCATCTTGGTGTCATCTGCAAACAGACTGATCTTGCTCTTGATGCCTATTGAGATGTCTGCTATGAAGATCTCAAACAACACTGGTCCCAGTGCAGAGCACTGTGGCACCCTGCTTGACACCACCCTGAGAGATGAGGGGCGGCAATGGCAATGAAAGACTGAAGAAGGCAACTGACTCAGCCCACCCTCCTCCATGGCCAGCAGTCTTCTAATGAATGAAAGCACTCTTGCTCTTGCTCACATAGTAAAACCAGCTGATCACATGATCAGCTTATTTTATTATGTGAGAAAGCACATAAGTGCTTTCATTTATTAGAAAGTGGCTGGCTATGTAGGAGGGTGGGCAGAGTCAGCCACCTTCTTTGTTCTTTCATTGCCACTTCAGAATAGGTTGTTGGGAGAAGAGGAGGAGAGTTCTGTTGGCAGAGTGGAGTGGGAGACAAATTTGTTTTCTAAAAAGAAAAGTGCTAAAACAAGGTGGCCAGTGGCAGAGGTGAGCAGGTTGTGCCACTTGCCCATCATTTGATGTTTTTCCCATCAAAAAATACTGTAAAATTTGAAAAAGATCATAAATAGTCTTAGACATAAAATGGAAATGTTCAGAAATACCATAGATGGAACTCTTCTATCACACTGACTTCATCTTGTGAGGATGACATTTGAATCTAGGAGGAAATAGGGTGATATCTCTAGCTGGCCTGCGCGACTCCCCCTATATTCTTCTCCTCTCCTGTGTCAATGCCTCCCCATCTCTTATACTGTACAGTACATGGGGGGATGGGCACACCTGCATCTATGGAATGTGTCAGCATGTATGTGCACCTGGAAGACAGAAATATACTGTTAATCAAAGATATAAAAAACCCACAGGAAGTACCAGTGTTGAAAGTATAACATTATTGTAAGCATAACATTATTGTAAGCACAAATGTGAAACAAAGCTTAAGAACAAACCCTGGTCAGAGCCAATATGGCTGCCAAAGGATGTTATTGATGGTGGTGAAAGGTGTGTGAGAAAGAAGTAGTAGCATCTGTCTTCGATACAGCCCCTGCTCTATAAAGAATGTAGTGTCCTATATTTTATTGAAACTCACTGTATGTTAAGTATTAAGACAATTGTTTGTCCAGTTAACAATGCCTTTGGAGTTTAAGTTTTAAAACCTACTATTCAGTTCCACATTGACACTCTGGATGCAAATACAGCATGCATTTTTAATGCCAAAATGTCTGTCCTAGTTATCAATTAAAGCAACCACCCTTCAATGTTGCAGTACAGTGTTCCCAAAGAAGAGCAGCCATTAGGCTGTGAGACAAACAGATTGTTCCCTCAAATCTGAGTGACCTCCTTCTCTTAGGAGAAGCAAAGATCTCACAAACTTGCCATCCTATCCTTACTGCAGTGCCCTCCATAGAACATTTCCAATGGAATCCCTGACTACATGGCCCCATCCACTCCCTACCTGTGAAGGCATGGCTGCTCCACCACAAGTAGTTTCATGTCAGAGTCCAACTCAGTTGATGATTTTTCCATCCTCTCCACATTCTCCACCCTCTTGAATTCAAGTGCCATAGTCCCACCACCTGGAGCTACAATAAAATCCAACAAAAATGCCAGCTCCTTCCAGGGTAATTTTCAGCTCCTCTTCTCTTTTCAGCCCCACCGCTACAGTGACATGTACAGATGCCAAGGTGAAGAACAGATGGAAACTGTGCCCAAACACCTGAAATTCTACTTTATTTGGCTGGAGTTTCACCCAAATATTCAGATTCCAGACACATATTTTAAAGTTTGCACTTAAATTTTCAAGCATTGTTTTTTGAAATAAATATATCCACACATTCTACAGTTGTACACTGACCAGTAAGGAAGTGTTATTGTAAGGTATTGCTCTAAAATGTGTGTAAGTTAATGTGTACATCAGAGTTTATTGTAGCTCCAGGTGGTGGGACTATGGTGCTCCAGATCTAGAGGATGGCAGATGGGGAGAGGATGTGGACAGCAAGATCACCGACTCTGACTTGGATGATGACATGAAACTGGTTGCAGTGGAGCAGCCACTGCCTTCATAGATAGGGGAAGGAGGGGGCTGTGTAGTCAGGAATTCTGTCTGTAGTGGTCTGGGGATAACATTACACCAGAGACAGTACAGCAAGATTGTAGGGTCTTTGCTTCTCCCAGGAGAAGGGGGCCATGCAGGTGTGAAAAGGAACTGTCTGTCTCACAGCCTAATGGTTGCTGTTCTGTGGGAACACTGTAATGCTGCACTGAGGGGCAGCCTCTGTCATCGGAAACCAGGGTTGACATTTTGACATTAAAAATACATACTGCATTTGCATCAATGGTGTCACTGTAGAACTGAAAAGTGGGTTTTTAAAACCTAAACTCTAATGGCATTGTTAACTGGACAAACTATTGTCTCAGTGCAAACACAAATATTATGCTTGTTTCCCTGATTGAGCCCAGTTGAGTCCCATGATAGCAAGCAAACAGGAAGGTCATGGTAATGATGGCAGAGATCTACTAAATGATGTAGCTAGCAGTTCTCTGTGCCCTCTAGGCCAACATTTTATTCAGCCATAGAGTTCTTCTAGCCAAACTTTAAATAGGACCATTTAGGCTGAAGTTTAATTTCAGATAGGACTGCTGTCCACTACAAAAAATATGGCCAGCAGGACTGGAGCAAGACAATAGTGTGATAAGGGGATGGAGCAAGCAACCACACTGTATTGCATGGAGAGGATGCAGAGAACTATTCCACTTTGGTGGAAGGACAGAGCTATCCACAACTATGGTGTATTTGTAGTCACATGCTACTGAATCCCTCTTTTCAATATAATTGTACTACATCATGCACAGCTCTTGCTATGCAGAAGTAATAAAATAAAAATGAATGCCAAGGTAATCACCTGACTTTTACATATACATTTATATCATGTCAGTCATGTTTCCGATCACCTTTTTATAGCAGAAAAGTCAGTTTACTAAACAACAGCCATCTAATTTGTAAGCATAATAAGACAATCCAGGGTGTACAATAATGCTGTATGGATGAACGTCTGAGTGTAAAGGCAGTCAGTATAAACACCTCATGCCTCATCACCTCTGGGGCATACATTCATTCGGCATTGGCAGACCCTGTCACAGGATATTGCTTACATGCTTTTTGTCTTTATACATCATCCCTAAAGAAGACAACAGAGTCCAAATGTTTATTCTAACTTTATCATCAGACTGCAATTACAGTAAATTAAACCTGTGCCCATAGATCCACTGATACTGTGCAGTTAGGATGGCAGTAATGTGGTGGTGGTCATCTGTGTTTACATAAAGTGTGCCTGTGTGTACATATTTGAGTGTGTGTGTGTGTGTCTGTGTGTGTGTGTATCATACTGGTTCAGTAGCAACAGTATACAGTAGTTATGGTTGAGCAACAGGTTCTAAGTTAAACCCCTAACTTTTTACCTTAAAAGCTTTGGCAGATTTTTGATGAAGTGAGCTGAACTTTTGAAAAAATTGTTTAGTAGGCATGGTCTAAATATGTAAGAAGATTTGTGGTGCTAGCTTGTGCAGTTTCTGAGATCCGCATATGTCATTTTCCTGTGGGCATCAATTTTTTTTCACTGTTCCTGTACTTAACATGGGATTTGGGTTTTCTCTAACTGTAGCTGACATAGAATGTAATTTTTTTTTTCTGAAACTTTCAGAGTATAAGTGTGCTATGCCAAGATAGTTCCTTTTGAAGGTTTTGTGAAAAAATATTAAATGGTTCCAGAGCTATAAGGATTTGATATTTTTTTTCTGTTCTGAGCATGCTCAGTATGTTTTTTTGATAACATTCTGATATGACACAAATAAATTCCATATCACAAACCGTTTTGGTTTTCTCACCACTTGCTTCTCTCAGTACAAAAAAAAAGTGGCTGTGTCATGACAGACGCCATTTTGTTACTCCACAAACTGAAAAACATGGAAAATACATACAAATCGTGCCATTAAAAAAAAAAACACCTGAACCTAAGTAACAGGACCTGTTAAGCTAGATTCGGGTGTTTGTTTTTTTAAAACAATTGTCACAAATTCCTTTTCTGTGCACCCCAACATCTAAGGCGCCCAACTGAGCACCTGAGCCCCTTTACCCATTTTCTCTGTATGAGCACAGCAGGACTTTCTTGAATGCTGAAGCCACGGCTGGAGTTGTGCTGCTGATTTCAGTTGGATCAGTTAGCTGGTGATCCCATGTTCTCTCTGTCTCTCTCACTCTGGCTGTCTCTGTCTGTCTGTCTGTCTGTCTGTCTACCTATGTATCAATATATATCTATGTCTGTGTTCCTATCTGCCTATCTATCTATCTATCTATCTATCTATCTATCTATCTATCTATTTACCTACCTAACTAATTCAAATTTTTCTTAAGTAGATTGGGTTGCCCACATCTGGTACCACTTTTTTCTACCACCCCCATGTCACTTGCTCCCCCTCCCCACCGTTTATGCTAGTGGATCAAGGTACCCTCCTCCAGTACCACTTCTGTTGATCCCCCTCTCCTCCAGGTCACCCACACCCCATTTCCAATATGTACGTGGCAGGCACTGGGGTGTCCACTGTCAGTGCCACACCCAGTAATTCTACACTAGGGTGCCCAGTCCCCAGTGCTGGAATGTGACTGCCCGCTGCAATAAAGAAAACCATCCCTCAATGATTTGTTTTACCTGTACAAAAGAAAATGGTCCCTTGCTGATCTGATCCCCCACACACCCCATCCACTCAACCCCAGTCTCTCACTCAGCACCCACTACCCCACACCACCATACTTCCTACACAACCTCACACACCTGAACATGTCCCATGTTGTAGATCCACTCTCTGATCAAAGACAAATATTGCTACTGGTACAGGCAACTGTGATATGAGAAAATAAGTTACATCCAGTTTAATGTAGTTCAATGGGATTTGACCTCTGATTCATAATATTATCATTTTTGAATATTTTTACACCAGATTTTCAACATGGCAATTTTGGGGTCCCACCTTATGGCCAATGAAGTGGGATAATGCAGTTCTGGCCCAAATGGCAATTTCATGGTCACTTTGTGAAGTCACTGTTTGGGTAGGATTTGAAAAATGTCACTGCCCTTGCTCATGATGTGGGGTTGTTAAGAAGGCTATGCTGAAAACAACAAAGTTAGGCATGCATGTTGAAAAATTTTTATGCTCACATGTAACTTTGGTACTTTTCAATATTTTGACCCAAAATGTTCAACATGGCCATTTGTTTCATACCACCTTATTAACATAACAGCTGTTGTTTTTCAAATCCTGGCCAAAATGTGTTTTAGCACTAGGGAGCAGAATGATGTTTCAGTGGGGATTTGAAAATTTTCAACTACCACGTTCATGGGTTAAAAAGAAGGCTATGCTGAAGATTTAGCATACAGATATGATAAAATGCCCAGGTTATAACTGAGCATTGAAATATTTCAATCTTATAACTCCAAACTTTCAACATACAGTATAGTAGCCATTTTTCTACACCACCTCATAAATGTGACAAGTGTCATTTTTTAAATCCCGAGCGAGACGTGTTTTTGCACTTGTGTGAAATGTCATGGCAGACAATATTCTATAAATGCCACATGTCATGTTTATAAGTGGAGTCATCAAATGTCTCTCTCGAAAATTTGAGGTCAAAATAAAAAAGAAAATTATAATTAAGAAACCTTGTGCGTAGTGCTAGTCTTCACCTTTGATTGTATGCTTTGTGATCCTGTGCCACTGAGCTGAGTTCAAGAGCAAGCTCAGTGACCCAGCCACATGGGTGAGGGTGTTCAGAAGACACTGTAATGTGACAACCCCTCTCCAGGAAATGAAAGTTACAGGGTTGCCCATATGGGCCCGGGTACAATATAGTGAAGATAGCTCTTCTCTTGGCATAGGGCCCTGCACCTCTGCTCCCATGGGTGGTAGAGGTCCTTGAGCATTGCCTGACAGATGGACTCTTTGCCCTGTGCATCTGTATCTCTGGTCACTTGGAAGTGCAGGGACCAGAGGGCCCCAATCTTCTGCAGCCCACTAGACAGCCACATGAATTCATGACATCCATCACTGCACAGAACTGCAGGACCTACAAGGGCCACATACTTCCATAGGCAGACAGAGTCTTCCCTTGGTGCAGGGCCCAAAGGACCATGAGCATTTACATTTGTTTGTGACCTAGGTGAATGAGGATATTTTTCCACCATCTCAAAAAGAAAGGACATACTTTGCTAAAAAACTTAATCAATGTACCACTTAGGGTTCAAGATTTTCATCTTCTTTTCAGATGGCTGAGGTGCTCAATGCAGACACATGGAGCAGATGATGCTATGCATGGGTCATTATGTCTTGTGTTGTTATATGCATCCTAGTGGTGACAGAGAGTGGCAGTCTAGAGGCAGTCAGGCAAGAAATGAGAGACTGTAGCTAGTTTTAAGGTAGCCAATGTCTGATGCTTCCTTGCCAGTAGGATAGATCTGCTGTGACAGTTGGGGAAATGGGGACTGCCAATCAGATATATGGAGAGCAGTATGCCAGATTCTAAAGATCACTGCGGTGGAACTGAAGTAGTGTTACAGTAAGGGTTTCAGAAAGTCCATCTTTGATGTTTTATTAATATTATTTTATTTTTTTTACAAGAAGCAAGAGGGGATAACATGAAACTGATTTCAGGGAGTCTCCCTTGAAATGAAATGAAATGACTTGATGGGGAGCAAGAATAAATAATAATAATATATTATACACTGGGGCCCTGGATATTCAGACTGCATCAGGCAGTGGGGCAAGCCTGGGCACAGAGCAACTGGGATGCACCTGGACCAGGGCCAGGTGATATTCAATGGCAATGTGCCATGGCACAGCATCATTGAATATGGCAAGGTCAGCACACATACTGCACTTGGTGCAGTGGCACTGTGCAAGCACAAGCCACAGATAGGGAGCACGAGGATTCACCAGTGCAAGTGCAGTTGCGCTAGGCACATTACCCACGATATTCAGCAGGGGGCATGCAAATAAGGCCATAAAATTTGCAAGGTGCAAATTGGGCCATTGGCATGACATTATGGCCCCATTTGCATGTCTTGCACAGGGTAGCCCAGTGGCTTTCACCTGGGGCCCTGCACTGCATGACGTATGCAGTGGGGATCCTAGGACAACCCCCATCTCATAGCCACGAGCACGGTATATGTGAAACATAGAAAGCCCTGGTAGTCTAGTGGCCCCCCCAAGTCCATGATTCCCTGAGATTTGTATAAAAGACCATCCCTGGTGGTCTAGTGGTCCCCCTTCCCACCCTATCCCCAGGAAAGGTAAAAAAGACCATCCCTGGTGGTCTAGTGGACCCTCCCACCCGTTGCCACGATTGCGGTACAGCTCCATGAAAGAAATCCATGGTGATCCAGTGGCACCCCCACCCCTCCCACCCACACAGGACCTTTGTGCCCCCACCCCATCATTGGTGGGCAGCATCAACCACCCACATACCACCTAGCCACTCACCGAATGACAGGTACAGTATGGTCTGCTCGCCATTGGTCCCCAAGTATGGATCAGCAGACACCCAGAAGACATACTATGCTAAACAATCATAAATATGTGAGTGACTTCATTCACATATTTAGGACTGTCTAGTACAGAATGCCCTGCAAGCCCATTAGTCCACACTGGGGACCAGTGGGCTTACAGCCCATACTGTACCTGTCATTTGGTGGTGGCTAGGTGGTATGCAGGTGGGTTACAGCCACCCACCAATGATGGAGGGGAGTGAGGTGGGCAAGGGTCCAGTGTGGGTGGAGGGTGGGGGTGCCATTAGATCACTATGGATTTCTTTCACAAAGCTGTACCATGATCACAGCGATGGACAGGGGGTGTCACTAGACTACCAGGGACAGTCTTTTTTACATTTCTCAGGGGTTCAGGTGGGAGGGGGGACCACTAGTCCACCAGGGGTTTATGGGTGCTTGCTAACGGTGTTCTGGGTGGGCGGGTGGCCACTCACATCTGGCAGCTGCTGTGTTGCGCCATGCAATACAACAGCCAACCTGTGGGTGTCTGGGATTTGTTCCATCTTCTCTGGAGCTCAACTATGAGTCCCCTATGTGGTGCACTGCAGGGTTGCACCAGCATATGCGCCTCACATCCCAGGCAGAATATCAGGATGTGCCACATATGCATGGGCACGTCCCCTGCATCTGCACCACATACAATTACATTGCACCTTGGCGGATCAGGATTTGTGCTGTGCCTGGTAGCCCTTTCAATATCCCACTGGGGTGCAATACAGGGCTGCACCAGGCACAACCCTTTGAATATCTGGGCCAGTGTGTATATATATATATATATATATATATATATATATATATATATATATATATATATATATATATTTTATTTATTTTATTTAATATATACTGTATATATAAATTTATTTATTGAAATGTTTCACTAGGAAAGGCACACTAAACAACAAGTTGCTCATCTCCCGGTGCATCCGGGGGAAGGGAGAGAACAGGGAAGTAAACATGCAGTCAGCATATTCCATACTTAAAAAGTGAATATACAACTTATACAATAAGGCATGAAAAGTGAAGTGGTGCTGGAGAACATGAGAAAGTAAACTCAGAGAACACAGTAGTGCAACAAGGGACTGCTAATCCTAAAAATAAACAGACAACAAAAACATTTCACTTGTCAAAACAGGTAAGTGCCAGTGTTGGAGTAGCCACTAGACAGAAGGGTAGCAGGACCAGCATTCAAGGAGGTCAGGGACAACTTGGGCACTGTGCTGAGATTGAAGAGGTGTGCAGTCATATATATATGTATATAGACATTCATATATATATATATATATATATATATTTACATGATCACACACACACAGTGAAGCTCACCAGGCTGAAACCCACTTCTGCAGCATTCTGCAGTATGCTGCAGCAGAGTTATTGCAGTAAACATTAGAAAATCGGATGCAGACTAATTTCTTGACAATTGAAACATGGTTATTAAAATTGAAATTGCTGCTAAATTACAAAAAGACAAAACAAAGATACTTGGCTCCACTCACGACAGACATTAAGTCCCACCATCTAAAATACTTAACAGCCAAAATACACCCCTTGAAAGGGTACAAAATTTTAAGCACCTAGGGGTGACGCTAGACAGTTCTTACTCACATACGCAGCATGTAGATCTTGTAGTTAAATCCGCTAACACTAAATTGGGACTGCTACAAAGGAACAAACAGTGCCTAACAATTGATGCATTAAAACTAGTGGTCAGTTTGGACTAGTTGTCTACAGGGCTGCAACTGACTCAGCCCTCAAATGGATAAAAATAACCCTCAACAAGGCCTGTAGGCTTGTCCTGGGTGCTCACCATCTTACTCACATATGTGAGCTGTATGCTCAAACAGGTTGGCTAATTCTGGACCATCAAATACAGTACCAAGTTTGCCTACTCGCTAAGAAATCCACCCTAGGAATAGCCCCCCCCAAGGAGTGCAACATTTCCTCTGCATTTCCAACAAAACTAGGCACACCAGGGGAACAAACAGACAGCCCCTAAAAGTCACCCCTCTGGTGGATCACTCAAGGCCAATGGTCCTATGAGTACCGAGTGCCTCTCTGGCTAAATATACTCAGTGATGACATGCTGACAGAAATTAAACTTGGCCTGTTTAAATCTAAGCTTCATGTTCTTCTAGCCTCAACCTGTAGTTGTGACTGCGGCGCCTAACTGAACCAGCCTTTCATAAAACCCAGCTCTTGTATTTTTATTTAGGTCACCCACTACTTCTACCCTCTACCTCACTCAGTTTGGTATTTCCCTCCTCCCTTTCACTCCTCTTCTCCAAGATCTCTTAACCCAGCCATGACAATCTAGCTCTACCATTTATTTTTAGGTTACCTATTACTCCTAACCCCTCCTGCCTTTGATCTCGAATTGCCCCCTTCTTGGACCCCCCATTGTTTGACCTAGTCTGACTATGGTCCCCTCCCATCTGTTAACTTCACATCTCAGCAAACATTGGCTGCAACCTGACCCCTCTCTTTTTTCTGCCTAATGTACCCTGTCCAAACCCCAAGATCCTTAGTTGGTCTTAACCTGACTCACCATTTTAGTTCCTGCCCTCCTTTTGCATTTGTTCTCTCTGCTCTGCTCTGCTGTTAGGGCACAAGACTTTAATATTTTCTGAACCAGGTGTTATGCACTTAAGACACGAACTGTAACCCAAACATGTTTACTGTATTTCTTTCTACTTTTGTCCTTAATCTATCTTTAATGTAATCAATTGTACTTGTTCTGTATTACCTCAATGCTTTGACCAATTTCTGATGTGGAACCTCTGTAAATGAGCTTCTAGTTCAAAGGTACTGCAATGCGAGATCTAATAAATAAAGAAAAATAAATAAACAATGTAATTTCAATGGGAATGTATCCCTTTTGTCATGCAGGAAACTGTGACATTGCCATGATGAAGTGAATACCTCAGTTTCCTGCATGACAAAAGGGACTAATTGTCATTGAAATTAAATTGTTTTCAACAGTAACGCTGCTGCAGCATGCTGCAGAGTGCTGTAAAATGCTGCAGAATTGGGTTTCTTCCTGACAAGCTTTACTGTACCTAAACTGACAAAAAAAGAGATTAAGCACTAACAGAAGTTCTCAGAAAACAAAAGTAAACCATTAAACTAAGCAAGCTTTTTGTGTAAAAAAAACACTACAAAATATAGATATCTCCAACTCTTCTCTGGTTATGCCTGTCTCACTCTCCAACAACTCTATCTTAACAACAAGATTTGGTGTAAACCAGCTCTAACCACGGAAATGAAATTGAAGCATTCACTTCCTGCCTGTCAGGAATCTCCCATGCAACTTGCAGTGTGAATCATGTAATAATGTTTTTCATTAACTTCAAAGTTACTAACAAAAGTCGACGTTAACTTCAAAGTTTTTGAAGTTTACTGTCGAAGTTTCATAACCAGAAGCCAATTTCACATTTTTGGCAGTGTGAGGTTGGTGACTTTGCAGAAAATTTGAAGGTGGAATAAAACTCTGGGTACAGAATAAGTTGCAGCACAAGTTACTGTATATGCCGAGTGATTTATGGCCAATAATGATAATAATCCTCTCATCTGGCTGTAAAAATCCATGTAGGAAAGTCTGCGAAAGTATTGAGCCGTGATTCGCTGTGAAGTTATTTGGACCATAAATTGTATAATTTTGGCCGACCCAATGGCACTGAGGGTTGAGGCGCTGGATGCCACGCATCACGTCACACCGGCAACCCAGGTTTAGGAGCAAGCCCGGACCACCAGAGGTCAGCAGGGGAAGGAAGAGGATCGAGTGTCCAGAGGACACTTCTCCCTTCCTTGGAGAGGCCTTGGGAGTTCCACCGCTTTGTAGTGGCACCTGTGTCAGTCGGTTGCAACTCAAACAGTGGTAGCACACATCACTGGGGAGGAGTTTATTAGGTGGCAGCACATTGTGTCCAGCTGTCATTTCATGTCCAAGCTCCTCAGGTACCAACAAAGCAAGAAATTCCCATCCCTGGGGATAGGCGATGGCACCACCTCCTGCAGCCACACTCCACCGACTGGACCTGCTTATCTCCTGGGCTGAGCCCAGCCCGGCCCGAATTGTCAGATAGAGTGCCCTGGGTGGATAGAGCAGCCCTACCTCAGAGGGCTGAGAGCAGGGGGGATAGCTGAGCTGTTGCCAGGAGAGGGGAGGGTTTCAGATCCAGAGGTAGAGTGGCAGGATCCAGTGGCTGTCTGAGGGAGTTCCCTGGGTGCCAGTGAAAATACAGAGTTTGAAAAAAAAATTGTATTGTTTTGTTCTTTCTCAGTAATGCTGTATGGCATTTGGAAACCAGCAGAACAGTTTTCCTCTGCTTTGTGGTCCATTTTGCAACCTAGCTCCATTGTTATAATGTGAACATGAGAAAATATTAATGTTGATGTGCCCTCTGCTAAACCAGTGCCCGTTCTAGTACACACAAATATAGCTGCCTAGCAATTTTCCCAGCATGCACAGGAACTAAATCCCTAAATGAAAAGCAGGATAATAATGAAGAGCATTTCAACTTTCCTGAAAGTGAGGTACCTAAATAAATTCATTAAATGTGGGTTCCCTCCCAGTAAGATATTTGTTATTTGGTGGCAAGTTGGTGGACATAATTCAAAAGTCAAAGAACAATAGCCAGCCACGCCATTCAGTTTTTCAACAAACTTTTCCTTTATTTTCTTTTTTCTCTTTTATTCTTTACAATAGATTTGATATGACCTAATGTTTCACCTCAATAGGCATCTTCAGGGATAGGATCCAATTTTAAATAATACATAAATCATGTTTAGTATTTTGAATTAAATAACATCAGTTTCTCACACTGACAACCTCAATTTTTGCAAATAAAATTTGTTTGGAATTATTATAAGTTCATGCCACAATGGTGATGTTGCCATACTCTATCATTCAATATCTGAAGTATAAAAACTTGCACTATTATTTACATGGTAAAAAGCAATTTCATTCAGTGGTCCAATCAACCTCATGGCAGCCTTCACTGAGGAGAAGGGCTGTATCCTGCCATCAACCACACAGCATCCCACTGTGTGCCACAGAACTCTTTTATCAGCCAGATCATATACTTGTTTAAATCAAGGATTCTGATTAATATAATGCATGCTTCCTACAACAGTTTATTACTGTACATAATACATTTTTCTGGTAGGAGGCCCACATACCTTTTGTAGCTGCAATATTGAAAAGATACTTTAGACAGTCTTGTGCAGGACTTGAGAATTCTCTCTGTTGTTTATATAAACTGAAAATGAATCTTATTAGGTGTAACCATTCCTGTATTTCAAGCTTTGCTAGCTTCACTCTATTCTAATCTGTAACACAGTATATCTTTATTTAGACTTGTTGCACCTAACATTTTCAAAATTCATAGTACACACAAAATAAGCTTAAAGTGTAGGTCCTCTAACCTTACTAGCAGAGTGCTCCCCCACATGTTTGATATTGAATCCTTTTCACAACTATAGTTAAAAAAGTTAAACAGTTAATGCCACATATGTAGCAAAACAGTCAAACCATAATTCAGTTCAAAACTAGCTTTTCTAGCTGAATTGCATATAATAAAAACTTATTGACTTTTACAGGCTTCATCACGCACTTCCAGGTTTTCAAACAAGGGTTCCAGTAGCTGCTAGCACTCAGCCTGCGTTAAAGGTTAATATTCAGCTTGCAATTATATACTTTAAATGTCTACAATGATTAGAATATAGTTATATGTTCCAATATAATCATTTCTAGCCAAGTTAGGGATGTAAAAGACTTCCAAGTTACTTTCAACTGTGTCATGCACTGCCGGGTGTTCAATTGTCTGTTTCATTTGTAGCCAGTACTCTGACCGCGCAGGAAGTTGGATTCAGCTTCATTTAAAATATTTTGTGTACCAACAGTAAATAGACCTGTTCTAGGCTGCAGACTAGAGGTTTGTGCTCCTTACCTTCACTGTTCTGTATTACTCTGACACTGAAATGGTCCGGTCTTTGTTGCAGTGTGCTTGGTTCTGGTAGGAGTTTTTATAGAGGAGCTGGCCAACGGGTGGGAACTTTAGCTGTAACCAGAAAGGTCAGATGGAGAAAGTGGAATAATCCTGGAGAGGCAAAAGTGCCATAACAGCTGTAAACACAGCACCAGGAAACCTGGTGGGTGCTTTCCACCCCAAGGAACCACAATGCATACTTAAAAGACAAAGAACCTCTGTGCGCAAACACTGAGGCAAGGGTTACCCCAAAGGGCATTTGGCTGGGAAGCTTCAGAGGTTCTTTGTCTTTTAAATAGTTTTTTATTTTAATGGGTTCACCACAATATATCCAGGGCACACTGCCTTAAGGGTAGCTGGTTCATTCTACTGGGGTGTCAAACGGTTGAGGCATAGTGATGAGTCCTGGTAGGATGAAACACGTGTCTATGTCTTCTGTTAGCACCCTTTGCAAACTGTGTGAGAGGCCTTTCGGCACCATGCAATTCTGTTTAAAGTTGGACCAGCATAACATTCTGTGGTGATTTGCATATGTAGCCCATGATGCTTTGCATTGTGGGGGCATATGTGATTTTGTATTTTCTCACAATGCATACTGCTTGCTAATGTGTCGTCATGATGCAGAGCAAGACATGCTGACAATAGTTTCACATACCTGTTTTTCTCTCAAACACCTGCTGACTATCTGAGCTAGTGTAAGTAATTCACTTACTAATGCTTTGCTCATGTAGTGCGCAGTAAAAAATACTTTTGAGTTCTGTATCCAGGTCCTATGTATCCACACCAGGTTTTACTGTGTTTCAGTCATGTTATGTTACATCTTAATGAAGGTGAAGGTTAGTTATCCATGGTACCGCTAGGCAACAACACAGTCACATGCATGTATTCATAATGCTAGTCATATAGTTTTGCCCAGTAGTCAATCCTACTTTCAAAGGAAGTTATTATTCTGGGTATATTATGTTTCCTATAAATGACCAGGGCTTATTCTCATGTTCTGTCTGACTTATACAGAACAGAGTGTGGAAGGTCAATGTGGCCTGCAGGGGTTCAGGTGAGAGGGACCCATCACACATCGGTGCAAGGAGTTATTTTTTTCCATAGACCATTCTTAAGGATCCTACATCCACAGACTAAATTTAAACAGAACAGTGATGGTGGTGGTGGTGGTGGTGGTGGTGGGGGCTCAAACATTATTGTTTAGGATTACTCTTATTAATTATTGTTCATTGTCATATCTCCATTTGTTAACACCCTTTACCAGCTAGCCCCCCAATTTTCATCCTCATTAAGCCCAAACGTATCACTGGAGGTGTTGAGGGTATGCATCCAGACGATCTCCTGGTTCTAAACTGCTTTAGTCCATTTTCCACCCCTATTCAGAGGATATACACACATTCAATCCCACAAAACTTAATGGAGGAAGGGTTATGTCCTGCCTGGGTAAAATGGACAGTTACCAGAAATGTATAATTCCGCAATCTTATATTGCTCTTATGTTCAGTGATGCACTGTTTTAAGGGTCTGGTGATCATGCCAATATAGTATTTGGAACATGGGCAAGTTAACATATAGACTACATGATCAATGTGTTACAGGAAATATGGTTTCTCAATACTGTAGATGGTGTTGCCATTAAGATGTTTAAATTATTTCTTCTTTGACGTGTTGTTACAGTGGCAGCATCTGCCACATGGATGCATGCCTGGTGCCAGTGGTCCTAACAGTAGTTGTCCACTCTGTGTGGGAGCACCTTTTTGTTCAGAATGTACCAATCTATTCCTAAGGGTGTTTACCCATTTGGAGGCTATAACGGGTTTATTTTCAAGCTCTTCAATGCCCACCAGCCTCAGTGTCTCCCAGTGTCTGTTAATCTCTTTGATTGGTTCAGTAAACCCAGAATAGATAAGTGGTAGTACCATCCTGTCATTAACTTTTACAGTATTGTTTGTGCCCTGTTATGGTAATGTCATTTTGTATACTGCCTTCTGTATTGTTCTGTTTCCATAGCCTCTGTTGGCAAACATAGTTGTCATTTCATCCATTCCCTTGAGTCTAAGTTTTTCCTTACTGCTATTTTGTGTGATGCTTAACATCTGTGAGTATGGAATACTTTTAATGAGGTGGGGGGTGGTAGCTGTGGGCATGTAGCAGAGTATTTCTATCAGTATCATTTCTGTACAGTCAACACTCTATAGATGTTTCACTTTTGTAAATCAGTAGGTCAAGGTAAGGAATTTCTGCTGTGCTTGCAGTTATGGTAAATTGTTGGGTGTCACCCATTGAGTTCAGGTGTTCATGGAAACTCCTCAGTTCCTCCTGTGTACCATCCCAGACAAATAATAAATCATTGATGTACATATTGTATGTCACAATATGTTTGTAATATGGATTGTACATAGGGTTAAAAATACGGATTGTACGTGGGGTAAAAAGAGTCTCAAAGTGCTCCATAAAAAGGTTGGCATAGGTAGGTGCCATGATACTGCCAATGGCAGTACCTCTGGTTTGTTTGTAAAATGTCCCATTAAACTTAAAATAGAACTAGTCTTGCTAATTCTAGAAGTGTGCTAGTAGGTGGATAATGTTTTTAATTTTGTCAAAGTCTATTTCCTGGGTGTATAGTCCATCTTTGTGTGGTATGAAGGTGTAGAGGTCTTTGACATCCATGGTACAGAGTATTAGGTCCCAAATTTGGTACTGCTGTAAAGTCTGGTTGAGACTTTTTATGGTGTCTATGACTTCACTAGTGTCTCTTAGGCTGCTCTGCATTAATGGAACTGTTTCTCTTGCAAAATTATTTTAAAATGAAATGGGACCTCTAGGATGGAGTCATTGCCAGACACTGTGGGTCTGGCTGGTAGTTTTACAGGGTTTTTATGTATCTTAGGTAACCCATACAACACAGGTGTTTTATGGAATTCCTTTCTCAGTAGTTTTGCCTGCCAGTCCTGAAGATGTCCAAATTCTTTTTCAGTTTTTAAGATGTCATTTAGACTGGCAGCAGTACTAGTGGTTGGGTCCCCAGTGAGTTTCTCATAGTTAGATGGAACATTAAGTAATTCTTCTCATATCTGTATGTAGTGCTTTAGGTTCATCAAAACAATCCCTCCACCCTTATCAACAATATGATTACTATGGTATCATCCATTTCAAATGCTTTCAGGGCCTGTGCTTCAGCTTTATTCTGATTGTATTTAGGTTTCAGGTTTCGAGTGTCCCTTAGAAACTTTTCTTCATCCAGAAGAACTAGATTAATGTAGGCCTAAATATTAGGATCACTCCCTTTGGGAAGGTTATAGGTAGAGTTATGTCTCATATCTGTTTTGAGACTTTTAACTGCAGGGTTCTGGGGTGGCTGTAAGTGAAATTGTTCTTTAAGACATAATTGTCTAAAAAATTGTGTAAATCACTTATGATCAGGTATCTATCTTGTGGAGGGTAAGGGGAAAAGGAGAGACCCCTACTAAGCACCTGGATATCAGTGTCTGTTAGTCGTTTGAGACTGAGGTTAAAGATAACTATGCCCTCTTGCCCTGGTATCCTCCCCCTCTCCCTAGGCCTCCGCCTCCTCATCCTCCTCCCTGCATTGTTACTGAGCAAGTGTCTGTGTCTTGTATATATCCTTGGGACTGAGTGTGGTATCTTGGTTGGGGTTCTTCCTGATATGTGTCTGGTCTGCTTTCCTGGCCCTGTCGGTGGTCTAAAAAAACTTGTCTTGAGGACTGGGGGCTTGGTATTGTACTCTATCCATTCTGTCTCTGTAACTATCTGAACTATCCAAGTCAGGCTCAGTTTTGATGTTTCTGTGTCCTCACTTGATTTTCCAGTTATATACTCTGTCTAATCTGTAGCATTGGAATCTTGCTTAAATTTCTTTAATTTCATTTTTTGAGATTTTCTTCTAAACCATGTAGTGTTTTTTTTTTGATTTCTTCTAAATTCTTTTTGAAGGTTTCCTTTTCAGGTTGCTAACATGAGCTGATCATGTATTTTTTTAATATTATCTGCTAGAGTATTCCTGCCTCCTAGTACTGCCTCAATGATGGTGTACATAAAATCATTGTTGCATCCATTTCTGATATCTTCCAATCTGTCTGTAAGTTTCTTGGATTCAACAACTATGCTTGGCTCTGTGAGGATCCTGAGGCCTCATGGTATTCTCTTATAATTCAAATATTCATTCAATGTGATGCCATGCCACTTGAGCTTTGTGTCTTTCTTTTGTAACTGCTCTAACCTGTTTTTTAACTCCTGTTCATTGGTGGACACTTCCAGAGTTCTTTGTGCTCTATTAGTAGTGAACAGTTTTAATTGCTCTGCCTCACTGAAACCAAATGTATGCTGTCTCTCCTTGGCACTACCCCCTGCCTCTGCAAAACCATCCATGACTGTTGAAGGATCCACCACTTAATCAGCCTATATATATGTTTATAATTATATGTATCATCTGGGTCCTGCAAATAACTCCTATAAAGGGAAATGATCAAAAAGTAGACAACAATAGAATGGCATGAAAAGTAAGTCCAAACAGTTAAAGAAATTGATTTGGATCTGGAGTCATTCTACAATGTGGGCCACCTGCTGGTCCACAAGTACTGCAAAAAGTCTGGGAAATGTGGGTTCCCTCCCAGTGAAATATTTGTTATACGGGGCCAAGTAGGAGTATATAATCCAAAAGTCAAAGAACAATGGCCAACCACTCCTTTCAGTTTTTCAACAAACATTTTTGTTATTTTCTTTTTTCTCTTTAATTCTTTACAGTATATCCTATATGATCCAATGTTTCACCTCAATAGGCTTCTTTAGGGATAGGATCTAATTTTAAAGAATACATAAGTAATGTTTAGTGTTTTGAATTCAGTAACATCAGTTTCTCACACTGACAACCTCAATTTTTACAAATAAACATTTTTGGGAATTATTATAAGTTCATACCACAATGGTGATGTTGCCATACTCTATCATTCAATATCTGAAGTATAAAAATGTGTACTGTTATTTACATGGTAAAATGCAATTTCATTCAGTGGTCCAATCAACCTCATGGCAGCCTTCACTGAGGAGAAGGGCTGTGTCCATCAACCCCACAGCATCTTACTGTGTGCCACAGACCTCTGTTATCAGCCAGATCATATACTCATTTAAATCAAGGATTCTACTTAATTACTATAATACATGCTTCCTACAGCAGTTTATTACATAATGTATTTTATCTGGTGGGAGTCCCACATACCTTTAGTATCTGCAATATTGAAAATATACTTTAGACAGTCTTGTGAAGGACATGAGAACTCTGCTGTTTACATAAATTGAAAATGAATCATATTAGGAGTAACCATTCCTGTATTTCAGAAAAATAATAAAACAAATTTACTTAAACACAAATAGCACTGCTGACTGCCATTTAGGTTCAACAACAGCTTATTGTTTTGCTTTGCTAGCTTTACTCTATTCAAATCTGTAACACAGTATATCTTTATTTAGACTTGTTACACCTAATGTTTTCAAAATTCATAGTTCACTCAAAAAAGAAGCTTAAAGTGTAGGTCCTCTAACCTTACTAGCAGAGCGCTCCTCCACATGTTTAATAGTAAATCCCTTTCAGCCAGTCATTTCTCAGTTTTCACAACTATAGTTAAAAAGGTTAAACAGTTAATACCACATATTTAGCAAAACAGTCTAAATCATAATACAGTTCAAAACTAGCTTTTCTAGCTGAATTGCAGATAACAAAAACTTACTGGCTTTCACAGGGTACATCACTTCCACTTCAGGGTTTTCAAACAAGAGTTCCAGGAGCTGCTTGCACTCTGCATGCATAAAAGGTTCATATTCAACTTGCAATTAAATACTTTAAGAGTCTACAATGATTAAAATGTAGTGATATGTTCCAATGCAATTATTTCTAGCCAAGTTAGGGATGTAAAAGACTTACATGTTATTTCCAGCTGCGTCATGTGCTGCCGGGTTTTCAAGTGTTTTCATCAACTTTTAAGCATGTTCTTGGCATAGAAAAGCTTGGTAATCCACTAGAGCTTAAGTTATACTTACCTTTCTGTTTAGTTCTTACTGAGTTCAGAAGGAATTTAGGAAGCTTACCAGTTACAAAATTATATGGAAATAAATACCAATGCGGCAGCCTTCTATCTTGTAATGATTCCCATCCAACAACAAAATACAAGATACAGTGATGAGTATTCCAACTAAGTCCAGAAATAAATCTCAGTGCAGAATGATAATGGGTCTGAGGGTAGGGGGTGCCTGTGGCTGATAGGTCAGCCAGGGTTGCACACAGGGTTGAAGCAACACTAGGGGCAGGCAAGGAAGTGGGGGCAGTGTGCTGGGAAAAGAGGTACAGGACTGCAAGTGACTCTCAAATGGGGCACCAGTTACCCAGTTGAAGGGCAGGGCTAGAGTAGGTGAAAAGGTGTGAGTTAGGGTGGTGGCCTATAATGGGGGTGTGCATCAGGATACAAGTGGAGTTAGGGTTCTCCTATTGGGGGACTCCATGATTGGGGTATTCAGTGGGAGGGTCAGGAGGAGGGAAACCCAGTCCTGTTGGGGTCAAGAGTATTTCTGGGTTGACTGTGCACAAGGTTAAGTACCTGGTTTACTCACTGCCACAGGGTTAAGGAGGTTCACCTGACATATTAGTGCACCTGGGCACAAATTATATTGTGGGAAATAGTGTGATGGAAGTTCAGGCTAGGTTTTGTGAGTTTGCCAGTGTCTGTCACAGCAACTGCTGCTCAGTCTCCTTTTCAGAAATCCTGCTGGTCCTGAGGGCCAGTGTGGAAAACAAGCACAAAATTAGGGAGGTTAATGACTGGCTCAAGGGGTGGGGTGAGGCTTGGATGTATGTGGTGAAGGGCAATTGGGGGGTCACCTGGGAGGACAAGTGGCTGTACACTAGGGATAGGCTTCATCTCAACCTGGTGGGCAAGGAGGTGCTAAAGCAAAAACTGACCAAATTTATTCAGACTAGATGGGGTTTAAACTGGTGAAGGGGGGATGTTTGGTGGAGCCTAGCTTGACCCATATGGGGGTGTCAGGCTGCATGCTGGGGGTGGCTAGCAGGCAACTGAACACAGCCTCTCAGGGTGACAATGGGATGCAGGGAAGGGGTATTGGAAGGTGGTCCTGATAAATGGCAGAAGCTTTGGTAACAAGATGCCTGAGCTCCAGGCAATGTTGGTGGATGGGGAGGTGGACATGGCTGATGTGACCAAAACTTGGGCCACCCCTGGACATGGTTGGGACCTAAACCTGAGTGGGTACACTGTGCTCAGAAAGGATAGGGCAGTGGGTAGGGGGGAAGACTAGCAATGTTTATTAGGGACAGTATCAGGATAAGCAAAGAGGAGGAAGTGGGGGGTAATGTGGAGGCCTATGGGTTACCATGCAAACCAAGGGGGCAAGATGATCAAGACAGAGGTGGTGTACAGTCTCCCCATGCTGGCTGATGATCTGGAGAATAGCCTACTGGCTAATATAAAGGACCACTGTGGTCAGGAAGGGGACTGTGTGGTGATATTGGGGGATCTTAACATGTCAGTGACTGATTGAGGAACTATGTCATCCACTTTGTTAAAGGAGCAGAGGCTGCTGGACATTTTCCAGGAGGTATTCCTAATTCACCAAGTTGTTGACCCAATGAGAGAAGGTTGTATCCTCGATGTAGTCCTGGGTGACTGTAACCTTGTTAAGGAACTTGAAGTGGGGCCATCCCAGCTAGAAGTGATCATTCCACAGCCTGGTTTGTATTGCACCTTGGGGGAAGGGATCACACAAAGATGATGATAGCTGATTTTAGGGGAGTAGATTATAAGAGCATGGGGCAAATCCTTAGGAGCCACTTGAAGGGGATTATGCCACACATGGATGTGGAAAGCAGGTGAGAAATCATCAAGAGAGGGTTACAGGAGGCTATCAGGTCCTGTGCAAGGATGAGGCATAAGCATGGTAGGTCTAGTAAGCCATGCTGGTGGACCAAGGAGGTCCAGGAGGTGGTAAGGGAAAAGAGGGCTGCATACAGTAGGTTCAAGAATTCGTGTGGGGTCTTGGCCAAGGATGAATATCTCCAAACAGCCAGGAGAGTTACAAGGGAGGTGAGAGGAGACAAGGCTAGGATGGAGCAGAGGTTGTTGCAGGGGATCAGAAGGGAGGGGAAGGGTGATTTAGGTATATAGTGGAGAGAAGGACAGTAAAGGGACAGTTCAGTAGATTGAGGATGGGAAGGGGTTGGGTGGAGGGGGCAGGTGAACAAGCAGAGTTACTAAATGACTACTTTGCATTGGTCTTCACTAGGAAGGATGTGGGGGGCCACAGAAAAGGGGGACGCAGGTGGCAGAAGTGGCAGGGGCATTAAATGTTGAGGTACCTGTCACGACTCAGGGGGCTGGGAGAGCTGCTTCATATGGGAGTGGGCACGCTGGTTCAGCTGGGGTAGAGGGA
Organism: Neoceratodus forsteri; assembly: GCA_016271365.2. Lineage (NCBI taxonomy): Eukaryota > Metazoa > Chordata > Ceratodontiformes > Ceratodontidae > Neoceratodus > Neoceratodus forsteri. The sequence goes on along the minus strand of CM028137.1, from coordinate 189,919,832 downwards.
GGCATGGATGTTGAAATTCCTGTCAACAAGGATCTTGAAATCCCTGTCAGCAGGGTGTGGGAAGCCCACAGGTTCCTAAAAAAGGATAAAGCTCTGGGTTATGATGGAATCCATCCTAGAGTGCTTTGGGAATTGGCTGATGTCCTGGCTGCACCCCTGATAGACCTTTTTAAAACTTCTCTACAGACAGGGAGGGTGCCCAAGGATTGGAGAGAGGCACATATTGTACCCATCCACAAAGGGGGTTCGATGGAGGAGCCAGTGAACTACAGCCTGTAAGCTTGACATCAGTGGTTGGCAAATTGATGGAGGCCATCCTAAAAGAGAGGCTGTAGGAGCTCTTGGAGTAACAGGGATACCTGGATGATCACCAGCATGGCTTCATCTCAGGTGGATCATGTCAGACTAACCTTGTGGGGTTCTATGAATGGGTAATGATGGCACTTGACCAGGATAGACTGGTAAATGTCATCTTTCTGGCCTTCAGCAAGGTGTTTGATATGGTTCCCCACACTGGTCTGCTAGATAAACTGAGAAGGATAGGGGTGGGTGCTCAGATGGTCAGGTTGATTGGAAACTGGCTAGCTGGGTGTTCTCAATGGGTAGCGTGGGAGGGTGGTCTCATCCTCCAGGTGGTCATAAGTGGGGTCCCACAAGGATCAGTTCTCATACTGTTCCTGTTTAATGCTTACATCTCTGATATCAGGGACAGCATCAGAAGTGAAATGACTCTCTTTTTGGACCACTCTAAGCTGGAGGTGGTGGTAGATGGGGACTAGGGTAGGGTAGCCCTGCAGGGGGACCTGGAAACTCTGGATAGATGGGCGCAGACCTGGAAACTGAAATTCAACACCAGAAAATGCAGGGTAATTCACCTGGGTCATAGAAACCCAGGCCAGGTGTACGCCCTAGGGGGGACAGACAGCAGGCTTCTAAGGAACAAAAGGACCTGGGAGTGCTGGTGGATGCCAAAATGAATAACTGAGCAATATAGGAGGGAAGCTGCCAAAGCAAATAGGATGCTGTGTTACATCACCGGTAGGATTACCTCTAGATGCAGGGAGGTGATTCTGCTAAATTACAATTGCCTGGTCAGACCACACCTTGAGTACCATGTGCAGTTTTGGTGCCCACACCTAATGAAAGATATTCAACTACTGGAGTGGGTTCAGAGGAGGGAAACCAAGATTATCCAGGATCTGGGGGATAGGACAGATGAAGAGAGGCTTAGGGAGCTCAACTTGTTTTCAATGGAGGAGAGGAGGGATGGGGGGATATGACTGAGGTCTTCAAGTATCTGAAAGGGGTAAATAAAGTAAACCTTCATGGGGTCTTTCAGAGGTAGGTAGGAGGGGCCATCAAGGAGACAGTTGGAGGCTGGAGGGCAGGAGACTTGGGGAAGGAGGAGGCAGTACTTCACTGAGAGGGTGGTGGAACCATGGAATAAATTGCCTGGGGAGCAGGCCGTGGTATCTACAGTGAAGGGGTTCAAGAGAGGCTGGGATAGATACAGGTTGGGGGTGAAGCTGAGGAATGCTTGTCTTGGAGGAGAAAACTCTGGTGGGGAGAAGGGGAATCATGGGAGGGGGCAGGAGGATGGTATCAGTACCCATTCAGGGTACTGACTCCTGAGCAGACCTGATAGACCACGAAGCCTACTCTGCTGGCATTTTTAGTATGTTAGTAAGTATACCCATTATGAATTCAGTAGTATTTTTATAAATGCAATCACCATAATCTTTAACTAAAAGAAACAGGGAATTAAAAAGTAATTTTCTTAATGAAAGATTGATAAGTAATTTATTTTTGTAAAATAATCCCAATAGACATTTTAGTTTATTAGAAATATATTCAATATGGCAATTAAAAGTCAAATGAGCACCCAACACAATACCCAGGTACTATAGCTAAATGTTTGAAATATTTCAGTACCATCATTGAAATAGATTTTAAACTTAAAGAAGTCTAACATTTTTGTGAAAAAATCATCCATTGAGTTTTTTGACATTTAGAAGTAGCCTCAAATCCAACAATGCTGATTGTATTTTTTGAAAATCTTGTTGAATGTTATTCACTGCTATAGCCAAGTCTTTATGGCTGGTATACAGAATAGTATCATCTGCATATAAGTACAGTATATTTTTATTGAATCTGAACAATGAGGCAGAAGATCATTAATATATTTTAAAAATAATAGGGGTCCAAGGACTGAGCCATGTGGAACACCCTGTGTAGATACCAACATGTTGGATTTAAGGTTACTTGTTTTTACATAATTCTGCCTAAATGATAAGTAAGATTGAAACCAATAAAGTGCTGAAAAACTGAATACTATGTCCTTTAATCTGTTCAATAGAATAGTATGATGGACAGTATTAAATGCATTTGATAAGTCTAAGTAAACAGCAAGTGTAAAATGGTTTATATTGAAGGAAGTAAATATATCATCTGTTATAATTTAGACACTAAATGGGTGGTGTTATGCCCTTTTCAAAACAAGATTGGTAATCTGAGAAGTTATTATACTTTGTTGGGTAACAATTTAATTGCTTATACACTATCTTTTCCAAAATCTAAATTATGGGTGTTAATATTGAAATTAATCTCTAGCAACCTGGGCCTGAGATATTTCCTACTTTATAAACAGGAATTTTGTAAGAAGTTTTTTAGTTAGTAGGTAACTCTGACTCCTGAAGAGACAAGTTGTAGAGATGTGTTATGTTGGTGCAAAGATTTTTGCTGACAGTCTGTATAAAATAGGATCTATGTTATCATGACCTCCTCCTTTTTTAACATCAATTTTATTCAGTTCCCTAAGGACCTCTCCTACCTCTATCTCTTTAAACATGAACAAAGGTCTATCTTTAGAAAGACAAAAGTCAAGATCAAAATTAACCGTTTGCATATTTGGATATTCTTTTTCAAACGAAAAGCTAGCTTCATGACAAAAATTATTAAATGCAAAAACCCATTCTTTTGGATCTTGTATTAACTTTCCACCACATATTAAAGTATTATTTAAAGCATGTTACACGCTTTCCTTGTAATGATTTTATTTCATTCCAGGTTTTTCTTAAATTCTTAGAAAATAATGAAAACTGTTCGCTATAATACTCAGATTTCACTTTTCTTATCTCCCTTGTATATCAATTTCTAATTACTCTGTATACTACTTTATCACAATCTAGTTTTGCATGATTTGCTTTATGCCAAATTCTTTCTTTTTCTTTTATTCATTTATTTTAGTGACTAGTAATCTATGGGGAAATTCTACTTTTCATTTGTTTACTTACCATTGGTGTATGTTGGTCTATAATACCCAGAAATATAAAAAACCTTTATAGGCAAATAATATATTTTCCTGCACTTGCCATGTTACAAGCGCATTAGCCACTCCACAGCATGATTCTACTGGAGAATTAATCCATGCCTAGGTGGTTGGAGGCACCCTGCCCCCAGCATGGATTCATTCACTAGTAGAACCATGCTGTTTTGTGGCTTAATGCTAACTTGTAAAAACAAGGCCACATTTAGAAATCTTGCCACAAGTGGGTGTCATTGCTGAAAGCATGCTTTCTGCATACCTTAATGAACCCAGGGACCCAAACCCTGAAGCAGATCCGCTGTTGTACTGAATGTCAAAGAGATCTATTTGGCAATCTCTTGTTCAAGTTGCTGCCTATTGCCTTGCATGTCCACCCACCAGTGCACCTTCAGAAAGAATATTCAGGAGGATGTGCCCTCCACCAAAAAAATACAGGATTTTTTAGCCTCCCTCAAGTTACCCCATTTCTCTCTCTCTCGAGACTACCATGACCAATTGGTAGCACAACTTTTGGAAATTGAAATCTCAGAGATAGTGAAAACACTTAAAATTATGAAAGCCCCAGGTCCCAACGGATATGGTTCATAGTACTACAAAATTAACAATGAGCTACTGTTCCTCATCTTAACCCGAACATATAATGAAATACTTTCAGGGGGTTCACCACTTCCTTCTTCGGCACATGCTGCCATTTTAGTAATATTAAAGCTGGGAAAAAATCTCCACCACTGTATCCCTCAATATCGGTGCCGAACACTGACTATAAAATATTTGTGAGTGTTGTCCATGAAACTGAATAAAATACTCCTTACATTGATTGGACTGGACCAAGCTGGTTTTGTCCAAAACTATATGACTTCCGATAATATTAGAAGGACAATGCACATATTGCATCATCTACAATCCCATCCTACAGTACTCCTTTGGTTATATTAAGCCTTGACACCAAAAAGGCACTTGACCCAGTCTCCTGGTGCTTCCTATACTTGGTATTGGAGCAGATGGGATTCCTGGTAATTTTTGTATAGCTATTGCAGCAAATATACAGGTTTCCATAAGCAAATGTCAAAGTTAACGAGCGCAACTCAGATGCTTTCCCTTTATTTTGAGGCACCAAGCAGGGCTGCCTTATGTCCCCCATTCTGTTTGTGATCTATATTGAGCAACTCACAAAGGCAATCCATGAGTCACCGAATATCCAAGGAATACCACTGGCATGGGCAGAACATCAGATAGCCCTATGCTCTGATGATGTGTTACTTTACTTGCAATCACCGGAAACCTCTCTGCCTGCAGCTTTTGCAATCCTTCACCATTTGGAGCCTTATCTGGGTACAAGTTAAATGACATTAAAACTGGGCCCCTGGCATTTTCTTTTGACCCTTCTCCCATGCTTCTTACCACCTACCCATTCCTTTGGGCCCTCAAATCAATAAAATATCTAGAGATACATCTACTGAAAGCCTCTAATATATATTATCAGGAAAATTATCATCCTTTCACTATAAAGCTCCAGCAAGACCTTACATTGTGGTATACATTAGCTTTACCCTTATCTTGCCGAGAAGAAGAAATTAAAATGAAAGTCTTTCCCAGTGCACTATATCTTTCCTCCTGTATGTCTTTATTCTTGCTTGAAACAACTTGGAGACAATGGCAACACCTGGTATCTAGATTTGTCTAGGCAGGTCAATGCCAACATATATAGTTCACTATTAAGCTTGTCAATGGCCACAGAATGGCTTTCCCTCCCAAACCACTGCTACTATAAATGGACCACACAGAACTGTCTGCTCCTTCTCAGGCACATTGCAAACCCATCCTCACATTGGTCATAATAGAACATGTAGAGTTTTCCTTTGTGATCGTAGTCCCCATCTCATTTCTTATTAATTGGGACAGAATAACCTTAATCCATAGTGTAGAAATCTGATTTTAGTGTAGCACCACATGATGAAAGAACGTCCTCTTATAGCATTTTTATTCCTTTTATTCCACATCTCAAGACTAGAGAATTTTCATCCTAGACTCATGGATCATGGGCATCAAACATGGGAGCATTATTCTTTTTATTTTCCATATGTATTTTTCTGGAGGGTCTTGCAGGCAGCTATGGCTTCTCTCTCAGAGGAGCTCATCTCTCTGGCTCTGGCATCCCTGTACTGAACCTCCCCAGGAAATACTCCATGGGTTGTCCCCCCACCATGTGACAGGGCCAGGGGTGAGGAGAGTCAGCTTTTTCCCATCCCACAGAAAGTCAGCATCCAGATTCCAGTGGAATGGCATAGGTGCAGCCAGGGCCATCAAATAGCCTGCCAGTTCTATTTTAACTTTTCTCCCTGACCCCTCCCTCGATATCAGATGTACCAGCTACATGTCTCCCAACCCATATCACCCTCCTGCCACTGCTAGAGGGCATTCAGTGATTGGGATGGCAGATTCTCCCTCCTCAAGAGAGGAGAGCAGTCCTCTGAATTCTTAATCCTCTCTCTCACCCCTGCTGATTCCTGGTGCTCTGGACTCATTCCCAAACCAGGGTTGCTGGCATGGTTCAAGGTATAGCATCCAGTGCCTCAACCTCCAGCCCCACTGGGTCAGCCTTGGGAGTGTTAATTTTTATAATACATTTACCAGTTATGTAGTATAACAGTTCTCCTCTCACTTCTTGTCAGAATATTCAACAGAGTTATGGTCTTAGACAACCAGACTTCTACAAATATTTAAAGATACATTATTATGTGTCTACACTTCTGACAGCAGCCCAGAATAACAATGAATATGCTCCATTCACTTTGTTCATGACGTTCTTTGGCACTGAGCCACACAACATCTTGTAACATGGCAAAGAAGAATGGACAGTCGTCACTGGGCAAAAGACAATGCCTGATTGTAGATTAATTCTCAATTAATGCATGGCTGCCCTCTAAAGCATGCATAAGTTTTGAGGGAAGTGGGTGTCTTTGGGAGTGCACCATGGAGTATCCATTCTTCTTTGCCAATGTCACTCACAAGACAGATTTAAGCTGGTCCCCATCCATGTGGGTGTGTGCTTGCAGGGGCATGGCGAGAGAGAGAGAGAGAAAGAGGTGCTCAATTTTACCACTGTAAAGTTTTGCAAGAATGAAAGCTCCACTCCCTCCAGTAGCTGGACCTGTCCACTCTGTTCAGTACTGCATCAGTGCAAATTTGAGCAACAGCTCTACCTTCTAATTGTAGAGAGAGCCACAGACAGGGAGACACAGGGAGATGGAATAGTTTGCTCCTGCAAATGACAGTCGGTACAGCATGGGATCAGAGAGACAGTAACTAGGAGGGCACACAGTGATCTCTCTCCCTTCCCACCAATCCACTCCATGGTCCTCCAGGGACCAAGTGGTCAATATTGCCACCAGCAATGAACCTTTCTGTCTGCTTGTCCCAATGTGTGGCTCTTCTCTAATGTTTCCACCAGAATCACTCTGTCCCCTTCCTATGCACCAGCCCCACGGACCACTGTGGACCAAGAGGTCACTGTTGCCACCAGCAATTAACCCATCTCCCTGCTTGTCCCGATGTCACATATCTCCATGAACATGCTGCTCCAGCCTCATAATGCTTACACTTACAATGTCAAATGAGTAGTTTTAATTGCAGCACATTTTCAGTCAAGATTCTTTCACATAATTGTTAGAGAGAGCTTACGTATATAGTCTGGGGTACAGAACAAGTTGCAGCACAAGTTACAATATATGCTGGGGAATGTTTGTCCATTAATGACAATAATCCTCTCATTTGACAGTAAAAATGCATGTAGGAAAAACTGCCAAAGTATTGAGCCTTGATTTGCTGAGAAATTATTTGGACCATAAATTGTATCATTTAGTTCTTTCTCAATAATACTGTATTGAGTTTGGAAACCAGCAGATCAGTTTTCCTCTGCTTTACGGTCCATTTTACAGTCTTGCTCCAATTGTTGTAATGTGAACATGAGTGCAAACCAGCAGAACAGTTTTCCTCTGCTTTGTGGTCCATTTTACAACCTTGCTCCATTGTTGTAATGTCAACATGAGAAAATGCTAATGTCGATGTGCCCCCTGCTCAACCAGTGCCTGTTCCCATACATGCAAATATATCTGCCTAGCAATTTGCCCAGTATGCACAGGAACTGAATCCCTGAATGAAACACAGGACAATAACCAAGAGCATTGCAACTTTCCTGAAAGTGAGGTATGTCAAAAATCAACATGTTAAGGGAATGTGCATACAGTGAGTAAATCAGTGTGTTTACATTGCTACTCACAACATTACATTTAAACACAGAGTAGGACAGAAATGTGTTAAATACAGTGTGGTAGGAGAGAAAGACAGACAGACAGAGATGGAGCAGTGTGTTGTATGTGTGTATTATGGATCAAATATATAAAACCCTTCATAGGCAAATAATATCTTTTCCTGCACTTGCCATATTACAGGTACATTAAGACACTCCACAGCATGGTTCTACTGGAGAATTAATTCATGCCTGGGGGGGATCGAGGCACTCGGCCTCAACCCCCCCAATGTGAATTAATTCTCTAGTAGAACTATGCTGTGTTGTGGCTTAATGCTTACTTATGTCACATGTATAACTGGCCTTAATGCCCTCCCAGACCCACCGATCGTTAGAAGTGGTGGAAACATGGCCTTCAGAATTTGATATCCAGATTGCTCCTGAATACAAATTATTCCATTAAATAGTAACACTTACTTCAGAGTTATATCTATTGTTACAATACCCCCTGGACTCTACAACTCTCATATTCGACACTTGCTAGGAATATTAATAACAGCATTTAAAAAACAACAACATGGTTATGGTTAACTAGTAACATACCCACAATTGACTCCTGAGAGAGAAACAAAGTAACAAATATATAAAACAGAAAGGATTACATATTCTTTAAATAATCATTTAGAAGTATTTAATTTATTGTGAATGGGATGGATGTTATTATATGTCCAGGGACACTAATTTCATACCTTAGTGTTCATCTGGTACTCTGCCAGGACCATGATGTGGATTCTTCTTATTCACAACCGAAGTATCACGGTAAGCCCCCCCAAGAGAGACAACACTCTCTAAACCTTGAAAATTGCCCACTATCCCTCATTAGCAATTTTTGGGCTACTTGGTTTCATAGGTCTCCTATCTGGTTCCCTCCTCTCCTGACTGCTAGCACTCATTTTAAATAATTCTAGAACCGAGTCAATCCAGAATGTTTCCAGTTTAGTATGTACAGCTACTTGTGAAGCTCTGTGGAAGAGAATGATAGATATCCATCCTGAGTCTGAGCTGTACCTAAGGACAAGATGTCCGAAGAGGCTGACTTTTTTAACAGAGCTAATGTATTTGTGAGAGAAACCAACTGCATATTGCTGATGGTTATTTAAATTTATTCCTTGAACCAATATAGACATTGTAACAGACTGTATATACTTTCACCATGCAATTTCAACAAAAAAATATATTCACAAAAAAAAGAAAGGATATTCAGCACCGCTGGTATATAGTATCGCCAATCAGAGCTACACTTCTCCCTGAACATTTTGTGCAACTGGCATATTTAAAAGCTTACTTGCCCACACTGAATTACAAATATAACAGGCACTATCTACAGCAAGATGAAAAAGAATTTGATATTGAGAGGATAGATGACTAAGCAACTACAGGCTGGCTGACATTCTCATGGTTGAAGAAGTATATGATCAGAAAATGCACCATGGCAGCTAACTTTCAACTTTACTTAAAAGCCTTACTGCTGCTGTCTGCTGCTACTGCCAAGTTCTTCACAGGCTAGGCACTGCATTTCCACCACTGTCTCTAAATAAAACAAACCTTCATTTCTGACACAATAAAACACTAACATGTTTCCTTATTGTCATTGTTACAGTCACTGAAAATCATTATAAAACATTCATCACACATACTGCCAGCTGTTATAAGCCATCTCCATCACTGATTTGGAAAGAAAGTTACATACAGTACTACTTGTATCTATCTTAACATATCTTTCATTCCTCCCTTACTGGTCAAATATCTGTTGGACTGACCAGTCTAAAATATTGCACCTATGTGAGACTATGCCAGTGGAGAAGGGTGGGTGGAATGCAACAGATGAATGAAGATATGATGCCACTGATTTATTCACACCAACCTTTTCAGTACAGTAGATGCACCTCTGCTGTGAGTGTAACAACTATTACTCTAGGTCTCCCATTTCTTTTTCTGTTAAGTCCACTATTATGCCAATTACAGTTAAAGTCCCTGTGACTCAATAATTTCCAACATAAATTGTGTTGCTGACATTGCACGTGCCATAGCACTGTTAGTCTTCCTGTTGTAAACTGCCCCACATCTTCACATTTCTCTCATAGTTCTGTTGCTGGCTGCTACTTGCTACCCCCAGAATACTGCCACTGTTCCAATCATAAATTTCCCCTATGTGACTTCTCTTTGCATTTCTCTTATAATCCTACTGCTGGCTGCTGCTACCTCACTCCCCAGACCACTGCACTCTTCCTGATGTAAATCATCCCTATGTGACTCCTCTTCTCATTCCTTCATCATAATTCTGTTGCTGCCACTACATGTCCTAGGCCACTGTGCTGTCTTCCTGCTGTATCTGCCTCTGAAAAGGTATAACACATAGTGGTAGTTAGATGCATGTCACTAATTTTGAAATAAAATTACATACAGACAGTACTTTTGTATCTATGCTTGCATGTATCCCATTCCTCCCTTACAGGAAAACACATTTGTTGCACTGACAAAGCCAATATGACATCTGCAAGACTGTACCAGTGGAGTAGGGTGGGTGGTATGGAGCAGGTGGAGAAAGAAACAATGCCACTGGTTCAGACCAGCCTTTTCAGTGCAGCGGATCCAGACCTGCTGTCTAATATTACTCTAGTGCTGTTTTATTGATTGCACCACTATTATTGCTATATATTGCACTTTTGGTTCTTGTTTTTGTTCTGGTTTTGACTTGCCCAACCCATCCCAGCCTGACCAGGAAGAACTTCAAAATCTGACCCGCACACCCCTACTTCAGAGGGGATCAAGTGAGGGGGGAAATCAGTTCTTCAGGTACATCAGGGAAAAAAGGAAGATGAGTGTGAGGATTGTTAGGTTGTCAGAGGTGAGCAGAGTAGTAGAGGAGAACAAGTGGAAGGTAGACATTTTAAATAAGTACTTCTGCTCCAGTAGTTATGGTGGAGGATAGTGGGCCTCTGCCAGAAAGACGCATAACTGCTGCTGCAAAAGGAATACCAGAAATGGGCCAGGTGGTAATTATAAGAGAAAGGGTAAGAAAAGGGCTTAGATCTTTGAAAATAGACAAGACTGCAGGGTCAGATGGAATAGAGCTGATGGTGTTTGGGGAATTATTGTCAGAATTGGCAAAAACCATGCCAGGGCTATTCAATAGTTCACTACAGTCAGGGTGGTTCCAAGAGAATGGAGAATAATGGATGTGGTGTTACTCCACAAGGAAGGGTACAGGGAGGAATCTGATTATTACAGGCCCATAATTCTTTCCTCCATTGCAGATAAACTGTTGGAGCCACTAGTCAAATAAGAACTATTGGACTACCTAGAGAGAAATAAGCTCCAAGATAGTAAGCAGCATGGGTTTGTGGCAGGGAGGTCTTGTCAGCCAGCCTAATAGTATTCTTTGGTTGGGCTGGATGGAGGACAAGCATTAGATTTACTCTATTTCAACTTCAGCAATGCATTTGACTCTCTGCCACATAGAAGGAAGTTAAAGAAAGTACGGTTGCATAAGAAATTACTGTTACAGTACATCTTTAAGAAGATCTCTTGCAGCAGGTCATAACATGTAGGAATGTCCAGCTGCAGGCATTCTTTCCTCTGGAAGATGTTTTAGTAGTTGACCTGGGACCTCCTCCTGATAATACCATGTGTTGGATCCATCTATTAAAGGGGGAGGTCTCAGATGCTCCTCAGTTCTTTTCCATCTCAGTGACTGGAATCAGAAGACAATCTTCTCTGGCCCCAAAGGAAACTGAGGAGAAAAGGGGAGCTCCCAAACATTTTCAACAATTTTGTGGAGAAAGATACCTTCTGAAGCAGGAAGCAGCGTGAGGTGGTGGTAGAGGACCTGCTGCAAGAGATTCTCTCAAAGATCTACTGTTATAGTAAATATTTATGCAACTATACTATCTTCTTTGAGGAAGTCTCTTGCAGCAGGTCATAACATGTAGGAAGAGTTACTAGCAGTTGGGATACATAGGGGTGGAGGAAGTGAAGTCAGGAACCTGGGACAATAGGCCTTGGAGGATGACCCATCCAAAATTTCACTTCTTGGAAGTAATGTCTAGACTGTAATGCTTTGTAAAGGTATGTACAGTAAACCAAGTGTCTGCTTCACAAATTTCAATAGCTGAAACACCTTGAAAACATGAAGTTTGCTTGTGGAGTGAGGTTTTGACTACTCTGGAAGTGGTTTGTTGTATTTGTTATAAAGAAAGGTAATACATTTGGCCAACCAAGAAGACAAGCACTGCTTAGAAACCTGAACACCTTCTTTTCCAGGGGCAAAACAGACAAAAAGTTGTTCAGATTTGCGCAATGGCTTACAGCAGAGAAGATAATATCTCAATCTTCTGTGCACATAGAGATAGTGGAGCAGGGATTCTTCTTAATTAGCTGGCTCTGCATTATACACAGGTATGTGCATGGCTTGCTTCAAAGTGAATTCTGTAACTACCTTTGGAAGAAACCTTAGGACTGGTACATAATGAGACCCTATCCTTATGAAACTGAAGGTAGGACTTTTTGCACATTAGTGCATGTAACTCTGAAGTATGTCTACCTGATGTAATGGCAACAAGGAAGAGGTTTTCCAGGAGAGGTAATGCAGGTCACATGAGGCTGCAGGCTCAGAAGTACTTAAAGTCAGTTTTTGAAGCCAAAGTTCAAATCCCAAGAGGGAACAGACTCCCGATTAGGGGGATGAAGATGCAGAATACCTTTTAAGAAGGTTCTCATAATTGTAAGCTGGGACAATGTTGTACACAGGCAAATGAAAGACTGAAATAGCTGAAAGGTGTACTTTCAGATGAATGTTTTAGTCCACCTTCTGACAAGGACAGCAAATAATCAAAAATGTTCTGAGGGGAACACTCATGAGGGTCTAGAGCATGAACAGAAGTTCATTTGGAGAATCTCCTCCATTTCATAGCATATGATAACCATGTAGATGGTTTGCAGGTAGCACATAAGACTCCTGGCACTTGTGGGGAGACCCAGAAATGAGAGAGGACTACGTCATCAGGAGCCAGGTGTGTGAGTGCAGGAAGTGAAGGTCAGGGTTAAGTAATCAGCCCTGTGCCTGAGACAGAAGAGCTTGGCAAATTGGCAGAGGAAGAGGGTCCTGGATGGATATCTGCAGGAGCAAGGGGAACCAGACCTGCCTTGGCCACAGTCAGGATCATGGTCACCCTGTCCCTGATCAGTTTGAGTAGATCCCTCTGAATAAGAGGCAATGGCAGGAAAGCATAAAGAAATCTTCCTGTCCAGAAATGTGATAACACATCCAGCCATAAAGTTGCAGGACCTGGCATGAGAGGGCAGTAGAGAGGCAGTGCTGTGTTTAGTGGAGAGCAAACAGATCCAACTCTGGGCAGTGCTATCACAGGAAGAAATCATCCAGAATGTTCTGAAGGAGTTCACATTCATGTTTTTGGGAAGTTGTTCTGCTCAGAGCATCTGTTAAGGTGTTGTGAACCCCTGGGATGTGGCCCGCAAGGAGATGAATGCCTTTTTGGGTTGCCCAATACAACACTGTCATGGATTCCATGCACAGAGGATAAGAATGGGTTCCTCCCTGTTTGCTCAGGTAGAGGATCACCATGGAGCTCTCAGACTGGATTTGAAGACAGTCCAAAGGAAAGAGTGTCTCAAAAGCTTGCACAGCATAGAGTACCACCCTCATTTCTAAGACACTGATGTGAAGGCATGTTTCCATAACTGCCCAGGACCACTGTGTATGGACATCAAAAAGATGAACATCCCAGCTGAGAGAGAGGAGGCCCCCTTCATCAGAATCAGACAAGGAATGGGGGTCTGGAAAGTCACACTGCACAATATATTTTCTAGGGATGTTCACCACTGTAATTCCCATAGAGCCAGAGAGGACACTAGGACAAGGGTCTCAAAATAATTGTCTCTTTGGTCACACTGGACCCTCAGAATCCATTGAAGAAACTACATGTGAAGGCAGGCATGAGGGACTGTGGGAATGGTTGCTGCCAGGATGCAAAAGTAGGCTCTGGCTGAGACATACCAATGGCTCCTACTGTATGTATTGGATACTTATGTATTTTGGAACATTGACCATTATCCCCACAGAGGAGGTGGCCACCAATTGAGTACTGGATGGTACTTTGAGCAACCAATTGTTCAGGTATGGAAAGAAATATAGTCCTTTCCTGTGTAAGGCAGCAGCCACTACTGCCAGGCATTTCCTGAATACTTGAGGGGCCAAGGACAGGCCAAAAGGAAGGGCCCTGAACTGATAGTGAAGATCCTGGAAATGAAAATGAAGAAACCTTTTGTGTGCAGGATGCATCAAGGTATGAAGTTAAGCATCTTTCATGTCTGGGGAACAGAGCCAATCTCCCTTGTTCAGAAGGGTTGGAAGTGATGCCATTCTGAATTTCTTGTATTCTATGTAAAGATTGAGCAGTGTGAGATCCAAAATGGGCCTTAAATGTCTCATCCATTTGGGTACAAGGAAAAGATGGGAATAAAAGCCTCAACCCTTTCGTTGGTGAAAAGAGGCCCTGGGGGGTATAAGGGAAGAGATCTCCAGGTAATTTAATGTGTGACCTGCCTGAATAAATTGGAGGACCCAAGGATTCAAGGCTATTCCCTACAACCCCCTGAAGGGGCAGGGAAAACCTGCCCAAAATGGCCATGGGATGGGCCTCCACACCCATGTCCAAGGGGGGGCTAAGACCTGAGGCTGACCTTGTTGGGGAGCATCAGGGACATAAAGGGCTTTGGGGACAATACGAGGGCCAGGGAAATAAATCTGAGCCTTTTGTTTGTTATTTGACTGCTGTTGGGCTGCAGGGCATTGTCTATTGGTGGGTCTGCAGAAGGAGCCTCTAAAAGCAGGTTTGGCTAGAGTTCAGTACATAGTACAAGCCAACTGTCATTTATTATCAGAGTTCTGGAATGAAGTCAGAATGTCTTGGATCTGAGGACCAAAAAGTCTGCCACCTTTGAAAGATGTGTTAAGTATTGAGTGCTGAACACCCAGGGAGAAATCCAGAGACCCAGAGTCAAGCATGCCATCTTACACAAATCCCAGTCAATAAAGCCCTCACCGAGGAATCCACAGCATCATAAGTGGCTCTTAATAAATGGTGGCAAAGAGCAGATGCTGTAGACAAATTGGCGATAAAATCTTCCTGAGAAGCTCCTGCAAGGAGATTCTGGACCACAGACTGGGAGGCCTTCAGGATCTCTTCCTGATACTTTAGAAGGTGACACAAATGTTTAAGTCTATCAGATCTGTCAAGGGCTGCACTGATTACTACTGAATCAGCCTGAATTGGGGAAGAAAATGAATGGTGATCCACTGGGGCTTGGTAGGCCCAATCAGCCTTATGGAGATTAGAAGGAATCAAAAAAAGGGCTGCTGCCAGGCTGCCCAGATAGCCTCCTCAAATGCCTCAACCAATGGAAGAATAACCAGGGTTGGGCACTCTGAATGCTTAGGTAATCACCTCTCTTTTTGCAGGATGCATTCTGGTCAGTTTCCTGGAACCCAAAGGTTTTTTGAAGGTGGAGCATGATGTCCCAAAAAACTGGGTTAATGGGGGGGCATGGCATGTCCTGGACAGGCTTCTCTTGTAAAGAGGAAGCAGAGAAGATAGACAGATAGGATTCAGATTCCTGATCCATATCATCTGCCGCCAGATCAGCAAGTTCCCATACTTGCATGAAGGGGTCCTCAATTTCCACATCTCTCTGAATGTGAGCTGGCAAAGCTGAGGAGGAACTGGAAGTCCTGGAGACTGAAGAATATCTCAGAGAGGCTGAAACAGGGACCACAGGCTCACCCCTGGGTCAAGGGGGAGATTTTGTGAGGTTCAAAATAGTATGCACCAAGGTCTGTACCTCAGCCTTGGCCAGCTGACCTGAGGGCATGGTAGCTGGGTTGGAATGCACCAAATGAATTGTACCACAGAAGATACTGGGTACGGTGTTGGCATCAAATGTCCCATCATCAATGAATGGTGGAAAATAGTCCCCAAGACTGGCAATGGGGAAGTAGCAGGCAAGCAACCCCCTATAGAAGGACAGGTCAAAGAGAGAACCGTCAATGATCCTGAAGCCATCATTGACTGATGATGTGTAGAAACCATCAATGGGGAAGGAAGCAGTTGAAGCTGCAATTTTGCCCCTGAAGAGGCCATCGATGGAGGAGCCATGGACAAGTGTGAAGAAACACAAGAGGTCATCGATGGAGAAGAGGATGACTTTTCCATAGCCTTCATCTTCAACAGACCCATCTCCCATGATTGGGAGGGAGGAGGCACACTCATTGATGATGAAGAGGATTTGGCAAGGGAAACATGCTTGGTTTGCTAGTATGTTTTCTAGCCGGCTTCTGCCCTGTCGATGAGGAGGGACAACTGGTAGACCAGTGAAACCCCGATGAGTACATGGAAGACTCCATGGGCTTTAAGCATTGCTCCTTCTCCAGGAGGGCAACCTTATGCTCCGTCAGAAATTCCTGAAGCTGTTGAAGACTTTGATGTTTGATGGCCTTGTTGAACCACTTGCAGATGACCCAAAAATGGGTATCATGTTTAGGACTGAGGCACCAAACACAGGCATCATGGAGGTCCTCAGTTGTGATAAGCTGGCCACAAGAACACCTTCAGAATAAAGGATCTGAAGACATTGGTAATAAAACACAATGAAATGGGGAATGCCGTAGAGGAACAAACGTAGATCTCTTCATCTTCAACTGATAGCTAGACTCCGGGCAGAGAATATGTAGCATGCAAGTTGCAGTTGGAAAAGAACCGAGGAGCATCTGGAACCTCACCTTTTAATATGTGAAAGGATCCAACACATGGTATCATCAAGAGGAGGTCCCAGATCGACTACTGAAAAATCTTCCAGAGGAAATGATGCCTGCAGCTAGATATTCCTACATGTTAAGACCTGCTGCAAGAGATTTCCTCAAAGAAGATATTAGAGGATCTGAGAACAGTAAAGGACCTTGTTAAATGGAAGGAATGTTGGTTTGGGGGAGACAGCAAAGGCTGGTGGTAAATGGGGTCAAATCAGGGGAAAGGGAGGTCACAAGTGAGGTATTGCAGGGGCCAGTGATAGAAACATACTGTAGAAACATAGACTTTGATGGCAGATAAGGACTGCTTTGCCCTCCTAGTCTGCCCAGTTCCCTTCCTATTGGATAAGCTGCAGATCCTAGTTAACCAACAGCCTGCAATTATGGCACTAGTCATTTTCAATTTGTTCATAAATGACATAAGAAAATGAATACCGGGCATGATGTGTCATGTTGCAGAAGACACTAAGCTCTGTGACGGGGTAGACAGTGAGGAGAGGGTGTAAGAGAGTTGCTGAGGGACAGCAAAGCTTAGACAGTTGACCATGCCAGGTGATCCACATAGGGAACAAGAACCACAGGAAGGAATACTAGATGGGAAGGGTTTATCTGGCCACTAGTTCAGAGGAAAGGGACTTGGTGAATCATCATAAGCAGCTCCCTAGAAAAAACTAGCCAGCGTAACAATATATACAGGAGGGTAATCAGAATGCTGGGGTGTATTGGAAGGAGCATCACTAGCAGGAGGAAAGAGGCAATACTACCCCTCTATAGATCACATCTGAGACCTCATCTAGAGTACTGTGCCCTGTTCTGGAGCCCTCACCTGTGGAAAGACAGAGACAGGCTGGTGATAATGAAGCACAGAATAACTTGAATGATTCAAGGATAACAGGGCAGCTCATATAAGGATCAGCTTAGATCACTGAACATGTACTCGATGGAGGCCAGAAGGGAGAAGGAGGGGCATGACAGAGATCTTCAAGTTCTTGAAAGGAATAAACAAGGTAAACTGTAAGGAACCATTTAGAAGGCATAATGGATCAAAAAGAAGGGGGCATGAATGTACCCTGGTGGGAGGAAAGATTCAAGAAGGATGCAAG
This sequence comes from Neoceratodus forsteri, assembly GCA_016271365.2. Classification (NCBI taxonomy): domain Eukaryota; kingdom Metazoa; phylum Chordata; order Ceratodontiformes; family Ceratodontidae; genus Neoceratodus; species Neoceratodus forsteri. Next base: position 189,902,271 of record CM028137.1, on the reverse strand, counting down.
AAAATGATACTTTTACTGAAAGAGAGGTTGATTTGTGGAACTGCCTAACAACATAGGTCTTGGGTGCAAAACACATTAATTTTATTTATATAAATATTGATGACTAGATAGGTGCACTGGTGCCAATGCATTTTTTTAGATATGACCCAGGTACAGAAGAGTACAAGTCCAGACAGCGGAACAAAATACATTTTTAAATATAACAGGATACATAATAAATTGACATGGTGCAAAAGTATCAGCATTCAAACCTGTACAGTACATCAACAACTAGAGGAAAGTCATGCGAAGCAGGTACATTTATTTGACTGTTTTAGATGTTCTAAGAGTTTAGCAGTGAACACTTCAGCAGTAGAGACTGCTCTAACAGAGGATGAGATGGTGTTCCAGTAAGTTGCTGCTCTTTATTAGACAAAGTTTTGGCCTGTATCCATCTGCATGAACAGCACTTTTAATAGTTTGCTTTCAGAGGAGTGGGGGAATGAGTTGTCCATGAACATGAAAGTGGGACACACTTACATACTGGGAAGCACTTACATGTAGTACTTTAACAATGACGGTAGCTATGGCAAACTACTGTATGATCTGAGTTCAGGCTGCATGCATCTGAGATGTTCAAAGTTGGCACACAGTAAGGGATCCAGAGCCACAAGAGCACTCAAAAATTGGTTGGACCTGACACTATACTTTGCAGGCCATCATTTTTGGAAAGGAGAGACCCCCAGTACAATAATCACGAGGCCTGTTCTGTCATAACTCTTGTTCAAGTGGTGAAATATATTGAAACAAGTATGACATGAATGAAACATAGGAGAACAATCTGGAAAAATGGAAATGTTACCAAATATGATCTAGAACCTTCAATATTGCTTAGACTGGTATATAATTTGCACCAGTTATGCACATTGAGGATATTCACATAAAACAAGCCTTATTGTCATCATGTCTTTACAGTACGGACCAGTATATACCATTATTGTAGGAAAATATTTCCAAAATTGCATTTCAAACCAATGCTCACACCAGTCTCTTATTCTGTACCTATCTTAGCTTACTGAGTTTTGGAATAGGGTGAGCATTAGGGTTTGAAATGCCAAGGCACACCTGTCAAACCTATTTTTGCATGCAAGGTGAGGTTGGGGTATTAGGGTTGGAAGCTGAGGGATGTCGTAGGTTGTAGGGGTTGGGAACCTTAGGCTCCCCTCATGCAGTACCTGCATGCACAGTGGAAGTGGGGTCTTAGACTTGGGAATCATAAGGTCTTATTTCCCTACTGTTGATACTTCAACCCTAATGGTGTATTAACAAAATTTTTTGCAATGAATTATAGGGGCACGATCGCATCCCTATAGTTCAGGTTGGTACAGCCTTTCAGGGTTAAATCTCAATTTTTGCACCTTAATAACTTTGTCATTGTTCAACCCAATAACACTAAAATTGATATCTGCTGCTGAGTTGTCAGAGTGGAAAGATGCAGAAAGTTTCATGATGGTAGCTTTTATGGTTTTGGAGATATAAAGTGGTCAAAAACACAAAAAGGAATGTTTTTCTCCATAGGATAACATGGGATTGTTTGCTCTCATGCACAGCACACACAGAATTAAGTTTGCCACTGATACTTAAGGGATGATGGGCCGTATGCCAAGGGTGTGCCTTTGGATGGCTTGGTGAAAACATATATAACCATTTTTGAATTATAATGATTTTTGTGATAGATGCAAGACAGGCACAGTGCCCTGTAAATAGCACTTACCATTCAAACAGTAAATTGTGAATGATAAATTACATTTACCATTCTCAATTTTCTATTTGAACAGTAAATGTATGAAAGGTAAATGCCATTCACCATTTGAACAGTAAATGTTCAAATGGTAAAAGTCATTTACCATTCACACTTTACTGTAAGCAATTTCAGTTTTCAGTGACTATTTCCACCATCTTGTTTGCTGTTAGTGAGGGTGAAAAATTTAAATATTTGAAAAAATACTGCCCTTAGGTAAACACTAATATTTGTGTTTACCTAATTGGGGCCCACGGAACATGTTCCTGACATTATTTTTGGGGCATGGGGTCCCACAATATGTTTTTTGGATGGTAGTGTGTGCTGCAAATTGCTACTGAATCATGACACTACCTTGCCCTCATGACAGTATGGGGGGGAGGATTTCCAGGAAACAGCAGCTGCTCATTTTGGGGGCAAACAGATTCCTGAATTGGATTCCTCATCCCCCGATTAAGTAAACACTAAGGGGGAGATATTCAGACTGTACCAGGCAATGGCGCAAGTGGAGGCACAGTGCACTTGAGTAGAGATGTAGCAAATTTAAATTCTGCTGTCGAAGTTAATGAGAAGTGGGCACTTGGGATTTGCCACTCTGCTATGGAGAGTGGGCAATGCAAAGTGCTCACTCTGCCCTGTCATTACCACTTCACGGTAAGGCGGAATGGCAATGTGAAGTAAGGCAAAGTCATTGTTTTTAATGAACTTCGCCTTCCTCATTATGATTCTAAATGACCCACTTGGTGTTTCAGATTTGGCAGCCCCCCTCCACACATGACATGGCTTACATTACTGTAAGTCACATGCTCTTCAGCTAGGCAGGAAGAAAGTGAGTCATACAAGCAGACACTTTTACTTTCTCCTGTGCAGACAGAGAGAGAGTAGTGTGTTTTGTGACTGCTGATACTTTGAGATCAGAGCGAGGAGGAGATTTAAACTTTGATTTACACCCAACACCTTTTTAAATGCTATATTTTTTGTCTTTCCTGTACTCTTTTTTACTTGATTTGCTCTTTCTGTAAATTGTATTTTTCTTACCTTTATAAGTAGTTAGTGGTTTGTCTGTTTGACTGTGTGTGTGTGTGTATATGTGTGTGTGTGTGTTGTGTGACAGTGTGAGTAGTGATTGCTCAGACTGAGGGAGCTCAGTAGGAGAGATAGACCAGGGTGAGGGAATGTCTGGGGTGGGGGCAGCTCTGGGAGAGCGTGGTACTGGTAAGCATCATACCATGTGCATGTGTGGAGGGCATGGGCACCCATTCCTGTTGAACCTCTCAAAACTTGTGAGTGCCCCCTCCGAAGCAGGACCAGCACCGCCTCCTGTCCTGACTCTGAGGCAGTTGAACCACCACCACCAAGTCCAGCATCAGGTCCTCTGGAGTAGGATGTGCCTGTTCCCCTGGGCCCAGGTGTGGATCCCATTCCTGTTCAGCACCGTGACCAGCCAGCTGCCAGTTCATCTGGCCATCCCCTGCCTGTGCCTTGTCCTCCCCGCACCTCCATTGTTTGGCAGTTTTTAACTGTATCGGGGGGACAGCAGTGTGGTCAAGTGCTGCCTATGTGAGGTGGTGGTGCACTGTGGCCCCTGGGGACTCACATGGGGACTGGGGGCCAGTACACCCATATGCTCAATCACCAGCAGTTTGAGTGGCAGGCTACCACAGAACGGACCATGCCTGCACCTGCTGGCCATTCGGTGGCAGAGGGTGCAGCTGTGTATTGTGGCATCCCTAAGAAGAGAAGGGCCACAGCAGCACCTTCTGTTCCACCAGCACCCCCACCCCAACCACTACCACCACCAGCAGGTCAGCCTGTAGAACGTGTGGCCCCCAGAGAACTGCATGTAACACAGGCTGACTTGGCATTCTCTGGAGTGCTGTTGAGAATAACAATGAGAGGGTAAGTGCTGTGGAGCAGCGACTGGATCACATAGAGGGACATCAGTTGCAAATTATGTCCATGCTGGAACTGCTGCTGCATAACCATGGGATCCCACATTATTTTGTTTTCCCTCACAACATATGCCCCCCATATCTTCTTTGCTGTGTTATAAAATGTATTCCTCCACCATCCCTGACCCTTGTATGTAATTATGCCCTTTTTATGTTGTCTTCCGTATGTGTGATACTTTGTATTCTGAGCAGTGCAAGTATACTGTACTAAACTCCATGTGTGCAGTCAGTCTTCTTTCCAGTCTGTGTATGTACTGCAGACTCTGTCCAACTCCCTGACTTAAAAACAAACATTAATGAGTACAATGGTGTGGTGGTGAAGCATGGAGAGATACTACAAAACAGGCTTACAATACATACAAGTAACTATTTAAATAAATTAATGTTGTGATTTGTGACGTGATGGTGAATCATGATTTGTGACTGCATTTGTGACCGTGATGATGAAGAAACGTGAATGCCTACCGCCTATGGCTGTACTTCCTGATGAGCCATAGCTTAAAACTCCCAGACTTAAAAACACCTATCAATGTGTACAATGGTGGGGTGGTGAAGCCTGGAGAGATACTACAAAACAGGCTTACAATACATCCAAGTAACTAGAAAAAAATCAATGTTGTGATTCCTAACATGAATGATTGTGAATCGTGATTTGTGACTGCATTTGTGACCGTGATGAAGAACGTGATTTGTATCACGAGTGACTCACGATGATGGTCCTGACTTAAAAACGCACATTAATGAGTACAAAATTCATGCAGAATTAAGCACCACTCCTGTCCAGTACTCTGAAGGGAAGCCAAAGAAACAACTGTGACTTAAGTTACAGATGGAGATTGGGCCCTAAAGAGATGCAAATGCACAGACAGATTAAGATTGCACTGTGCACTGAAGAGATGCAGACACAAAGGCACAACACCTAACCAGTGCTCACCATCAGAAATTCAAATCTGGAAAAGAATACCTTTGCCGGTTGGGGCAGGCCACTTGGGAGGGTAGTGTACTGCACTGCTGCAGTAACAGTCACTAGTACTAGTACCAGTAAAGATACCACAAAGAAGTACAGAAATCACACAGCTGCAGTGGATAGCAGCTTCACATTGCTGAAACAGACTGTTACTGCAGCTGAGAGAGCTTAATATGTATACTCTTGATGAAAGGAGGGACGGGGGACATGATAGAAACGTTCAAGTACCTCAAGGGAATCAACAAAGTCCTGGAGGGTAGCATCTTTCAGAAAAAGAGATGTGTAAGAACAAGGGGGCACAATTTAAAGATAGAGGGGGGACGGCTCAGGGGTAATGTGAGGAAATTTTTTTTCATGGAGAGAGTGGTGGATACATGGAATAGCCTTTCTGAGGAGGTTGTTGGGTCTAAAACAGTGGGGGAATTCAAACATGCATGGGACAGACACAAGGCAATTATAGTGGGGGGTTGCAGGAAGTAGGCTGTTGGTTAACTAGAATCTGCAGCTTATCCAATAGGTAGGGAAATGGGCAGACTGGGTGGGCCAAGTTGTCCTTATCTGCATCAAAGTATGTTTCTGTGTTTCTATGTTTCTATGTATCTAAATTATTATGTAGCACATAAAAGGTGTCCAATTTGATGACACACATCACACACATACTCACACACACACACACCAAGTAATGCATAGCAAATTGAAAACTTCAGTAATATATCCACATATTTTAAACAAACTAAAATTATATACTGCTGGCAGTAACAGTCACTAGTGCTAGTACCAGTAAAGATACGACAAAGAAGTACAAAAATCACACAGATGCAGTGGATAGCAGTTTCGTCATTGCTGAAATTATTATGTGGCACAATAAAAGTTGTCTGATTTGATGACACACATCACACAGATACTCACACACACACACACTAAGTAATGCATATCAAATTGAAAACTTCAGTAATATAACCACGTATTTTAAATAAACTAAAATTATGCACTGCTGCACCACAACAATCAGCAAAAAGTGGCAAGAAATATTGAAAATATTACTGTGTGTACTTTAACACAGTTATACAAGAAAAATATCACCAAAATAGAATGCACTGTCTTTTTCTACAAGTTAATCTACCTACAGGACAGATACACCCCTCCTCCAAAGCACACTTCCACTGTCTCTCAGTACACAGACTGAATGTTGTACATTACCATTCAAAATCCATACACAAACGATAAACGCTCGATTATATGAGCACAGGAGGGTTTCCTATAATCGATGAACTAAAGTTTCAGAAAAAAAATGACTCAAAAAAGGCTTTTTTAACAGCATTTTGAAGGTTTGAATTGCAGAGAGCTCTCAGACCAGACTGTTTCCTATGGTAACCAGTGAAGTGGGTGCATGAGGAAGGGCACCATCCGTTATGGCGACACCTTCCTCGCACAATTCACTCATGGCAACTGACAGGTAGGGCGACCGGATGAGGGGGTGGACGAACTAGGCTACAGGATGTCGCTATACGTACACGCATGGGGGATGGGAGCGAGCATTGGACCATTGGACTACCAGGGATTATTGTGCAATTGCATTTATGAGGATTGGGACTCACAGATGGGAGGGTGGACCACTGGACCACCAGGGTTTCTCTCATTCTGACAGTTTCAGGGATTGGGACTCAGGGATGGGAAGGCGGTCCAGTAGACTACCAGGGATCATTATATTCTGACATTTATGGGGATTGAGTCTCAGGGAGGGGGACCACTAGACTACCAGGGCATGGTAGTTTAATACAAATGGATGTGATTGGGCTACCGGGTGCAAGGGGGGGTACTGCTGGACTGCCTGGGATGAGATGGGTGCTTGTGAATGGTGTTCTTTCCTGTGGCTGGCCACCCATGGCTGGTAGCTGCAATGTTGTGCCTTGCAATATGGCAGCCCACCTGTCGGTGGCCAGCATTTGAGCCAGGATTTTCTGGCTCAGCCTTGTGCCACAGTATGCAGCACATCTAGGGTTATGGCAACAGATGTGCTGCACATCCCAGACTGAATATCAGGATGCACTGCATATGCATGTGTGTGCTCCCTGTAGATGTGCTGCATATATTAGCAATGCACCCCGGCATATCGGGACTTGCACTGCTCAGGTCCCCCTTTTGAATATTGCACTGGGACGCATTGCGGGGTTGCATTGGTGGAACTCTCTTGCACCAGGCGCAACCTTTTTGACTATCCCCCAAGTGTTTACCTGACAATTGCTTGATTTTCAACTTTTCCATCTCCTAAGAGGAAGGAGGATGAGGAATATCCCTAGTAATTATGTCAATGTTTGCTGACAGTGGGTTGCCCAATCCCAGAGTCAGCAGTGGTCCCCCCTACCCCTGACAGTGTGGGACACTGGGTAGCCCACTCCCAGTGTTCCCAGTATGTCCCCCCAGCAGTGATGCTGCTGACCTTTGTTATGTGTGCTGACAGTGGAGTGCCCAATCACCTCATCAGCAGAGTAGCCCCCTCCCACTGACAGTGTGAGATACTGGGTAGCCCACTTCCAGTGTCCCAAAATGTTTAATGCCCCTTTTAAAAAACAAAATTTCCCCAGCATCTTTTTTTATTAAAGCTGCACAAAGAAAATGGTCCCTTGATGTCTCCCAACATCCCTCTCACCCATCCCCACCATCCCTTTGCACACTCACCTCCTCTTACCCCCCTTATCCCATACTTACCTCTAGAGGTTGGCAGGAGTGATCTTCTCTGGTCTGGGACATGTCTGCATTCTTCAAAAGTGAACCACAAACTGAAGGAATGAAGGTAAGCTGTATTATGGCTGTTAAGGGAGTTTTCAACTTATGTTAATATCTCAGCCATTTTTAAGATTTTGACCACAAATTTTCAACATGGGGTTCTTGAGACCACACCTCACAAATACTGTCATGGTCATCTTGTTAATTGGTCCTGAAAGGTGATTTTGCTTTTACTTTACTGAATCACCTTTCAGGATAAATAAAAGAAATGACAGTGGCAGTGTTCATGAGGTGGGGACCCAAGAACCCCATGTTGAAAATTTGGTGCAAAAAGTCTCAAAAATGACTGTGTTACAAGCGTGCTGTTTCTACGCATGCTCATAACTTCAACAGATTTTTATATTTCCACTCCAGAGTTTCAACATTGACATTTTTGGGGGGACATTTTGGGAGGCAGTATAGCACAGTGGTTTAAAACTCTGAGCTGCAAATCTGGTGACATCCAGCAGACCAGACCTGGGTTTGAATCCCACAGCTTCCACTTATATACTGTGTGACCCTAAGCAAGTCACTTAACTTCCCTGTGCTCCCAGGTCATGCCTGTCAAAAAGCATTCAGCTTAGTGTGCTACTCCTGGTTAAACAACTAAAAAAAAAATCACTCCTCCTTATGAACAATACAGCTGTCATTTTTTACATCCTGCCCAAAATGTATTTTTGCACCTGTGGCACAGAATGGCGCGATCGCTGTGTGAAATCAACTTTTAGGACAGACTGTCAAAATCACAGTGCCATTGTTCATGAGCGGCAGTCACTCAAAGTCCATGTCAAAAATTTGGTGAAATAATTCCAAAAAAATGACCACGTTACGAGGGTGCATTGTTCAGGTTCTATGCACACCTGATACTTCTCCAGTTCATATATTTTTACTCCAGATTTTAAGCATTGCCATTTTTCACACCTCCTCATGAACAGTGTGCAGCAGTCATTTTTCACATCCTGATCAAAACATGTTTTTGCATCTGTTGTGCAGAATGGCGCGGCCTCATTGCAAAATCAACTTTTGGGATAGATTAGCAGAATGACAGTGCCAATGTTCATGATGTGGGGTCCACAAAAGGCCATGTTTAAAATTTGGTGAAAAAAATCCTGAAAATGCCTAAGTTATGCACACCTGTTGAATTTATTCTTCCCATGCACATACTATTATATTATGTCAAAAAGAAGGGAAATTCATTACAAAAAACTACATTAATGAATCAGTTGGGATTTTTAATAAAGCATCAAAAGCTGGGAAATTTTATGTTAGGGTTACCAACCCTACCACCCCAACCCACCCCAACCCTCCACACACCTACAGGTGTTGGGGTGTGCCTTAGGATCATTGGGCCTAAACCTCACCCCATCCTCCTATACTGTACCATCTCATCTTATTTACACATGCAATGGGGTGAGAGTTAAGCCCAGTGACCCCAAGGCACACTCTGATGCCTGTTGTTGTGGGGAGGGTGGGGGTGGAGTGGCATTGTTGGTAATCCTAATGACAAATTTCCCAGCTTTTGACACTTTAATAAAAACTCTAACTGATGCATTAATATAGTTTTTGTAATGAATATATATTGTAGGTGTGCTGTGGTGCCCATATAACTAAGGTTGAGTACAGTGATCAATGTTAAAACCTAAAATTTGCGCATTAATAACTTGGGTGGTGGTGTTCAACAAAATAGCTAAAAAAAAATTGTACGTGATCATACTGCCATAGTCTCAAGACATGGAAAGTTTAATGACAGCATTTTATATGGTTTCTGAGATCTTATTTTGTAAAAGGGTCACTTTTGTCCTAAGTGTAGCATTTTGTTTGTTGTCATGTGCAGCCTAGACAGTACTAAATTTCTCTACATTATATTCAGGGTAGAAGCAGCCTGTCCTAAGGTAGTGCCTTTTGAAAGCTTCATGAAAAAAAATTAAACAGTTCTAGAGTTACAAGGCTCTGTGTTTTTGGAAAAGCATCTGGTGAGGACCAAAACATTTACAGTTTGTGAGTTTTTTGGTTTACATTACTTCCATATCATGAACTGAAAATGACTGTCACAAACCAACATTTTTCTTTTTGGTTCATGACAGCTGCCAACTTGTGTTTTATTTTTATTGAAAAACATAGAAAATACATAAAACTGATGATCTGTAAAAAACAAACACCTGTATCTAGGTAAACAGGACTCATTTAGCTATATTCTGTTTTTGTGTCTGATTTTTAGAGAAACATCCAGAAATACCTTTTCTAGACATCCCAAAATCCAGGGTGCCCCGCTTAGTGAGAGGAGCTATTCACCTGTGTTCTGTGCATGAGAACAGTGGGAGTTTCTTGACATCTACAGCCACAGATGGAGATGTGCTGCCATCTTGTGTGTCAGCAGTAGGCCAGCACTCGCTGGTTCTCTCTCTCTCTCTATCTCTCTGTTTCTGTCTCTATCTCTCTCTCTCTCTCTTTCTTTCTCTCTCATATCTAATACTGTATAACAGTGTAATCTAAAAATGGAGAAAGGCCATGCTCAAAATGTGTCAAGCTCTAACAGGAACTCGTAAAATCTCTCTAGTACCTATTTTTCTATGAGAAGTTTCACTTACCACAAGAAATTCTTGCCTATGCAACTCCTTTTGTAAATCCTCCAATTCCTTGTTCCCTCACAGCCCTTCTCCTCTCCTTCCTTCTATTAGCCCCACTTTATCCTTTTCATGCTACTCCTGAGGAACTTTGATTATCTTCTACACAACTTGCTATATATCAATTTCATGTCATGTGACATAGTAACAGGAACAGCAATGCAAACACAAGTGCCAACAGTGGTGCACATGGTAACACAAACACAAATAGTAAAGGAAACATTAATAGAAATGCAAGTGCAAAGTGACGCTGAAGCGAACAGTGATGCAAACGGACATGCAAGTATGTACAAAAATGCAACTGGTAGTGCCAACAGTGAAGGCAGCAGTATTGCATACAAAAACACAACTGGTAATGTAAACAGTGATGGCAGCAGTATTTTAAATAGAAATGTTAAGTGTCACAGCAAAAAGGATGCGATCAGGAACAGAAACAGAAATGCAAATGCTAGCGCACATGTAAACACAAACCATAACACGCACGGGCACAGTACCGCAATTGTAAATGCAAATGGTAAAGTTAACATGAAGAATAACATCAAAGGAAACAGAAACAGGAACTGAAGTGCATACAGAAATGCAAACTGTAATGCACGCAGGCACAGTACTGCAATTGTAAACACAAATGGTAACAATAACAGCAACAATAACAGCAAAGGAAACAGAAATGCAAAAGGAAATGCAAGTGCATATGGAAATGCATACCGTAATGCGCACAGGCACAGTAGCACAGTTGCAAATGCAAATGGTAATAGTAACAGCAAGAAAGGCACAAAACAAAAGAGAAATGGAAATGCAAACAAAAGGGCTGCCTTAAACGCAAATTGCAATGCTCACGGTGACACAAACCAAAATGCAAATACAAACAGTAGTGGAAAAGCAAATGGTAACAGTAACGCAAACGCAAGCTCAAATGAGAATGCAAAGCATAATGCACATGGTGGCATACACAGGAATGGTAACATAAACGGGGACATAAACGCAAGTGGAAACAGTAACTGTAAAAGTAACAGAAGCGCACACCCTGTTTTTGCCGAACAGGTGCATAGAGAGGCACAGTGACCCAGATATTCAAACTGCGCCATTCTGTGGCACAAGCCCCTGCGTAGCACAAAATAGTTGTGCAGGGGTGTGGCCAGGGTGATATTCAACAGAGTTGCCCTATGGTGCAACTTCTTTGAATATCGCCCCTGGCCACACCCACTGTGCATGGTGCAGTGGAACTGTGCCAGCACGAGTGGTCAGAGTGGAGCATTGAGATGAGGTGGTACAAGTTCCATTGCACCATGCACAGCACCTGCGATATTCAAAGGGTGACATGCAAATGGGGCCATAATTTATGCAAGGCGCATGGGGGTCATTTGCATCTAATTACAGCCCCATTTGCATGCCATTAGCATGCAGGTGCGCTGATCCCCAATGACTTGTGCCTGGCGCCCTGCCAGGCAGCAGCTGTCAGGGCCCGACACCCCCTGCAGCCCGATCGTGGGCATAATAGTATTCCCCCCTGAGTAGCCCGATCACTGGCAGCACAGTATTCTTCCCCATAGCCTTATCATGGCCAGCACAGTATTCTCCCCCAGCAGCCCAATTGTGGGCATAATAGTCTACTACCCCCATTAGCCCGAAAAGGGCATAAATGAAATGCCTCTCACCCCTGAGTAGCCTGATCGCAGGCATCTGAGACCCCCCAAAGTCCAATATCCCTGGTGGTCGAGTGGACCGAGAGTATCCCGATCAAGGGCGGCATCCTTACCCCCCAAGTATGTTATCCCTGTTGATCTAGTGGCCCTCATCCCACCCACCCATGGAGCCCCACCACCCCACTCCCCATCAGCCGGTGGGTGGCAGCACCCCACCCGCCTGCCGGCCCCCGCCCGCCACTGACAGTTCGGTAGGACTGCACACCCATTGGAGCAGAGCATGAGCCAATGAGCATGCAGCCCATACTGTACAAGGCAGTCTAGATATGTGAATGAATGAATTCATGCTCATGCTCTGAACGAATGGGTGTGCAGCCCTACCGAGCTGTCAGTAAGCCCGCAATCGGCCTACTTGGGGGGGGACACTTCAGCCCACAATTGGGGCTTGGGGGGGCACCATCAGGTGCAGCGGGAACAAGTGGAGGGACACCCACAGGTGGCAGCTGCTGTGTTGCACCCTGCAATGCGGCAGCTCACCTGTGGGTGGCCCCTCGACTTGTTCCTTTTTTTTTCAGTAATACTGTGCAGGCACAAGTAGGGGTTGCACCTGCATAACTCTGCATGGCCCGGGTTGAATATTGACTGTGCAGTTTATGCATGGGCACACTCCCCTCTGTGCCTCAGACACATTAGATAACAAACTGCATTGGGATTTGTGTATACATCTTTTTCCTTTTAAATATCACACTGGGGCACATCAGTGGGTTGTGCACGGTGCAACACTGTTGCACCATATGCAATCCTTTTGAATATCTGGTCCAGTGTGTACAAAGAATGTGTGCATTGCAATGGGCATCGAAGCGTAAAACGAGCATTGGAAGTACTTAATTGCTAATATCTCAGCAACCGCACGACGTAGAAAAAAAATTAAAATTTCACAAAAATCATGTTTTTCCTGGCTAGGTTTTTAAGGGCTATGCAACTCACAACAAAAATCTGTATCTCACATTTTTTTCTAGATACAAGTCCTGAAAGGTGCGGCATATGCCACCATGTTAGTCTATGGGAAAAAATGCCAATTTCAGAGTATCATAACTTGGCAGCCATGCAATATTTTTTTCAAAAGCCATGAAGAGGCACATCTGTGAGATATTGGCTGCCTTCCCTCCAAATTGCACCTCAAAAGACCAAACTGTTCTTCTGCAGCAGGGTGGCAAAGAACTCTTGTCATTTTGGCCTTAGTCTGGAAAGTAGTGTCGCAATTTGCGACACCTTTCACAAATTTTGCTAAAGTGTTGTGAGTGCGACACTGCTTTGCGACACTACTTTTCCAAGAAATTTGAAAAACATATTTCTGGGGTGTTTAACCCCAAAATAAAGACATGGTTAGCATCATCAGGGTCCGACTTGGTGAACACAAAAAAGAATTGTATCCCTAGAGGGTCCCAAATCTAAATGCCAAACATTTCTGTGATCTCTAACTGAAAAAAAAAATGGCTGACTCATGACACTACTGGGGTCATTTGCGACACAAAAAACTGCATTTGCGACACTATTGAACTTTTTGTTAACTTTTCCCATTGACTTATAATGGGAACTTGTTTTTTGAATAACTTTTGAACCGTTTAATATTTGTTCATGAAATCTTCAAAAGGCACATCGGGGACCATGGCCACAGATTCCCTGAAGTTTTCAGACTTGTCGCACAAACTGTGAAACCTGTAGGCATGAGCAAAGAATTTGCAAAAAAAATGCAATTACGCTTTTCATTGTTGTTTAATAACTCTATAGCCGTACATCCAACCGGTACAAAAGTTAGCAAATACCAAGATCTACCATGCACAGTCATGCACACCACATTTCAGGCACATCTGTTGAATGGTGGCAAAGTTATTAAGGTGCACAATTTCACCCTTTAACCTTAAAAGGGCTACTCAACCCTAACTATGGTAGCACTACCGTTACATATATATATATATATATATATATATATATATATATATATATATATATATATATATATATTTATACAATGTATGTTGTCAGATAAATAACAGTATAAAACATGATATCTCAGGTGGCCAGTGAAAATAACATTGTTATCTTCATCTTCCTATACGTCATATGTTATCTCCATGTTCCTATACGTCATATCGAAACTTATCTAGTTGATCCTGCCACTCTGAGCACTTTCACTTTCCCTGCAATTGTAGCGTGACCGAGCGCTATCCACACTGACGATTGTTGCCTGGCAACAGACGCTCGCGCTTCATTTTACTGTTCAAAAGCCGCAGGCTTGGTCACTGCTGCACTCTTTGTGCAGTCGGAAGCTTTTTTTCAACAAAATACATAGAAATAAGCATAAAGCACAGCGTTTTCTCAGTTACTGAACCCGGGGCACCTCCTACAAAACATTTGGCAATGTACCAATCGTCAGTGTGGATAGCGCCCGGTCACGCTACCATTGCAGGGAAAGTGAAAGTGCTCAGAGTGGCAGGATCAACCAGATAAGCATTTAAAAAAATCACTTTTCACCAAAATAATAGCAGGATCAACCAGATATTTTAGTAATTTAAATTGACAGGATCAACCAGATATTTGAAAACCCTATGTAATCTATTATGTTGGGAGGCGAGGGCATGTGGAGCTCTGTTGGGGGGGGGCATGGCAGGATAAACCAGATAAGACTTTTTAAAACTAACCATAAATAGCAGGATCCACCAGATATTTTTTAAACAATAAATGACATCTGCTGTTTTGCCAGCTTTTCTGTAAGTGGGGTTGTATTGCTAGGGACAGTACCTTAATATCAGCCATTGCATTGAGAGGGGCATGTGGTGAGTTGTATTGGGGTGGGCAAAGTATACATTGTATAAACAGAATAGCAGCCTGACTGAGGGGTCATGTTATCTTCCTCAAGGCCAATCATATCATGATATCTCACTCATGGTTTCGCCACTCGTGAGATATCATGATATCACTGGCCTCTCGTGAAGATAAATATGATATCTTCAGTCAGGCCATGTCATATCCCCTATATATATATATATATATTGCTTTATGTACATGCACATGGGATTTATGTACTATATCACCTCGTATCATGTGGATTTATGCATTTTGCTATCTTATATCTTGTGCACTACTGCAACCTTTTATTATTTGTCAGACTGTCTACTGTTCTATGCATTGTTGTTTATGTTTTACTCTGTGCCATTGTATGTGGCCCGGGTCGTGCCTGAAATCGGTCTCTGGGATCAGTGCACCTACCCGGTTACCAAAGTCATAAATAAATAAAAATAAATAAGAAAACATCTTGCAGTCCTGTTGAGATTATAAATATTTCTTATTGTGGAGCTTCTAGTACTAGAGAACTCCATAAACAGTGTCATATTCACTGTGGCATAATTTCCTTCCAACTGAAAATGAAATAACTATTGTCAGAAACAGGCAGGAAACTACTTTATTGAAATTTTTACAGCATGTTTCACTTAACAAAATGCATACAGTAAGATTGCTATTATACTGAGAGAACAGGTGATAGGCATCGCAGAGCCCACAAGTGCTTCATTGTCACTAATAGCAGTTACTGTTTAAAGTACAATCAGTACATATTAGAGAGACAGACATGGCATGAGGTGACAGTGTACATCTATTCATTGTGAGAAAGTAGATGCTGATTCTGTCACTGAAATAAGTTTCACCTCAGATATTCTGCTAATTTCCATTTATCAGGGTGCCACCTGCTAACAGCACTGACAGTGAAAGGGTTGGCATCAGGATTTCTGTGCGTTGAGTCCACTTCTGATTACTTCCACTAGGGAGAGCATGCTTGCTCATCCCCAGCAGCTGCCTAGCCTGAAAATTACTAGTGAGATGCGCACACTGCAGAGCCAAGCCACAGATTTTGGGTGACTGCCATTTGACATTTACAAACTGTAAAATCATCTAACCCTGTGGTTGTGGCTTATAAAAACAGTGGAATGTTAAATAATACACCAGACCCTTTTAATTTCACACTGTATTTTTATTGAGATGAACAGCAAAAAAGGATATCTGTTAGCTGACACTCTCCCTTTAAATCAAAGCTCAAATTTGAGTGGTAAAAATTAAAAAAATAAAACTAAATCACACATCTTATTCACTTAATCTGATTATGAACATGGGTTTATATCTGGCAGTTTGCTTAGTTGCGCAGCATTGCTGTTAATGAAGGAGTAAAGGACATAATTTTCCAAATCAGCTGTAAAACACAGCTTGCCCTGACAAGCAGTGTTGTTATGACAATCACGTACACAGGCAGCAGTCAGTAAGAAAAACTAATAATTTAATGTCATGTTATTAACTCACTCTATAAAAAACACACAGGACACAGGTATGATACAGCACAATATACTTTTGTGGGTTTATGTCCCATCTCCTTTAAAGGCGATAGGAAACATATAAGAAGCAGATTATTACACCTGCAGCTGTTTTGTGATTGCTCACTCTGAAAATGTGTGATCGTGGAATGCTTCCTGTTGGAGTCTCTGAAGTATCCTTCCAGAAATTTCAGCAAAGCTGAAAACAGTCCACTATGGTAGCTCACTTTCAGAGCTGTAGTGACACTATTTCGTCTGCTGTGCACACATGCGCAGATCCACTGGTACCGCCATCTTGGGAATGGCATTACGCCATTCCATGCAACTGCACATGCGTGAGTACCATATATGTACAATGCCATTGCTGTCACCATCTTGGGGATGGCATTCAGCAATTCTCATGGTGCTCATTCTTTAGAACATCTACAAGCTTGTGGCAGTCATATCAGCTTTGGCTAGAGTTTGTTATACTTGTTGTCTGTGCTTTTGATGCAGGTGTATGTGATTTAGACTTATTTTTTGCTGAGATAGATTTTTTTCCCTTTATTTCAGATATCATTTATATGGCTCATGGTTTGCTTTGTTTTTTTCCTACTGACCACATGTAGCACTAGATGGTTATTCAAAAAATGTTGTAATTAACTCCAGTATAGTGGACTGTGAATCTAAAGCACATGCACACTAAGCCTGTGGTTATTACCTGCTATGCTTCATTCTTTGTTGTTTACTACTCATGTTTAGCCTTTACACTTTCAGGGCTGTAGTGGGCAGAACCCTGCAGACCTCATGTGATCAAAAAAGGAGATTTTTTCCAACTGAGCAATATTTAGGAGTTGCTCTCTAACAGAGAAGAGAGTGTGTCTGCATGCTGTGGAGAACTGTAGAATAGTTCCAGCAACAGGGCTCATTTAATGCTATTATCTATCTTTTTAAAGGTATGCCAATGGTGTTTTAAACGAGCCTTGCCAGTTTTTCTTGTGGCATTCTCTCTCTGACCTGTGGTTCCCAGTGTTGTTTGTCTCTAACGGAGGATCCACAAAGGTGGCGGTGGGACTGTGGAAGACAAGACAGCCCTTGGGGAAGGTCAAAAGCTGGGTGTCACATTGCCGACAGATGGAAGTCTGATGTCTAAAGTTAGAAGCCAAAGCCTGCTAGCAGTACTCTCAACTATTTCTGCACTCTGATTTTGCTTGTATCTGTAGCTCTCTAATCGGGAGCAAGAACCATTGCAGTTTCGCTCGGGGAAGTGCTTTTATTGGTATTTCTGTTTATTTTTGTACACTATTGTTGTATTTGTATGTTTTTATAAGCTTTTTATAAATGTTTTATGCTTCACGTTAGTATTTTTTTGAGCATTTTAGATGCTCCACATTAGGTTATAAGGAAGGCTTTACATTGTTTTATTTTCTTATATATGGTTTACTTGATTTTATTAAATTTTATTAGATTTTGTAGGTGTTAAAGCTACTTGTTGTTATTTGCATTTATGTAATTGTATTTGCATTTGGTTATTTTTTCATTTTTTTTTAATTTTCAGTGATTTTGTGTTTTCACACCACAATTGTTTTTGGCTTCCTCATTGGCTAGTTTGTGCCCACGTGATCCAATGAGCCATGTGCCTTATATGCATGCGTGGCATCTTCCTGGTTAGTTGCGCTTACTGATGAGTATTTGGTTGTGAGGAGTATTTGGGCATTTGCATATTTTGTTTCTCGCATTTTAGAAAATTGCACTTTAGTAGTTGAAATCCAGCAGTGTCTGCATTTCTTAGCATTTTTTTTGCACCTATAGCATTTTATCTGAGGGAGAGCAGAGCTGGTGCTTTGAGTCGGGGGCCATGCTGAGCCAGTGGTATATTTACAATTGTCTATGTTTTCCATAGCATATACCCAGGATTTGATGATGTCTACCTGCTAGTAAGTAATTCTTACTTAAAGTGTTTAGTTTATTGTTTTTGTATTCAGTGGCTTTCTGATTAATATTCAGTTTAACATTTTAATCATTAGTTCTTCTGACCGTTGTCTCCCTGTATTTTTTTTTGTTAGGTGAAATCTCATTAATATAGTTTTTTTTAAGTCTCCAGTGGTTGTTGCTGATAATATATATTTATTTCTCTTTTTAGTACTTCCTTTGGATGTTCTCTAAAGAGAAATTGTACACCAGTGAGGGCTAAATTGACAGAAATTGGTGGGCCAGTTTTATGCCTTGGAAAAGAAAGGGTGCTTTATCTATGGACATTATCAAGTCATTTCTACAGTGGATTGTACTTTTCAGCTGTTATTTACTGCCCTGCTACTGATCCTAAAAACTTTGTTTAAAAAGTGACATATGACTGAGGGCCTTCAGCTTGAAATTTTCTGGTACCTCTATTTCTATTCACATTTTGGAAGGTGCAGAACACCCATTTTCTCATCAGTATTGTTAGGAGGAAGAGCCATATTGGAGAGCTGCCTTTGTGTGTGCTTATGAGGGGCCTGTTTGAGAATTTTATCAGCTAACATTGACTGCTGTGGGGGTCTTTTCTTCTCCACATTCTGGACCTTCTGAGACTTAGTTTTTTTTTTTTTTGTTTTTTTCTACTACTGTACCTCCTTGAAGTGTATTTAAATTATTTAATTTGCAGTTTATCTGTTTGAGAGTATAGATGGTGGATAAAGTGGTGAAATCTGGGAAAGGGGGAAGAGGCAAAAAAGGAGCCTAAGACCTAGAGTAGAAAGAATATAAAGAATAATGGGAAAGAAATCCCAAAAGCAAAAACAAAGGTGGTTAACTAAAAAAAAATAACTCTATTTTTCAATCCTACATTATCTCATATGGAATTAAGATGTAATAAGAAAATAATTAAACATGTCCATCCCAAACTGACTTCCTCTCCATCTGGGTTGTGTTGTGTTAGTAATCAGTCCTCACGTCACCCTTTGATAAAGGAGATCTGGAGTTTGGCAGAGCCATCCAGTCATTATGGTCAAAGTGTAGTAAATAACTATAATGGACAAGAGATGCATGGAAAAGTTAACATTGTGAATTTATCTTCACTGGGTCTCCAGCTATCTGATTTAGAAGAATCTCCAGCAAAACAAGGTTTTTACAACATAGAGGGTAGAAATCCCCCCTGAAAATTTGTCTGGAGTGAATAGTATAGATTTGGACAGTAATGTAAGTGTCTTCATAAATAAGAAATCCCCTGGAAAACCTGTATTATCATTTCCAGAGACTGTTGAATCTCTGCAGGCTATGGATATAAACTTACAGCAGGTATCCCAGACAATGTATAAGGGTTCCTTTCTCAATAACTTTGAGTCTTTTTTGACTCCATATCCATCAAATCAGAACCCAAAGGAACATGGGTTGCTTATGGAACCTTTGGACTCTGCCATAAAATGTCGAGAAAACCTCAACAGTTTTTTTTTTGTCTCAGGATGGTGTGGTAAATAACAATAACAATGTGCTTGAGAATCAAAGTTTGGCTAATAAGAATTTAGAGAGTATGCTTTATGAATTAAAAAGTGAAATTCAATTTGGGAATGAGCAGCTTATGGAATTGGTCACATTGTTTGGCTCATTTATAAAAAAAATTTGAGAAAGAAAAAGAGGTCTATTTAGAGAACCCAAAAGATAGTGTTCTTGATTAGCAGTCCAAAATCTCATCCAAAATTAGTAATAGAGATCGAGTGGTTGATCATTCTAAGTTTTCTGAATCTGAGGATGTTAATAGTGTATCCCAGGAGAAGAGTTCTGGCTGGCTCAAAATGGGAATAGAAGTATTAGAACTATTAAGGATGAAATATCAAAGAAAGAGATATTATAAATAGATAACTTAATAAAGGAACTAGAAGAAAATAAGCTTCACATTAATAATACTGTAAAGTTAAAGAGAAAAACCCCTAAAATGAAATTGAAAGTGAAGGGTACTATTAGCAAGTGTAGTTCAGGAAATGTTAGATAAAAAGAAAATAATGCCATTTGTGGGAAAAACAGGAAGTCTAAAAAAGAAGTATAATGGTAGCAAAAGTAAGAAGGTAGAGTTTGGGAATGTTACTGAATCAGATCACCTGATAAATAAGGAAAGTATTCCTGATTCTAGAGAGGCCATTAAGGAATGTTCAATTGCAGTTGGGGATATGCTGCCAACTTTGTTTATTAATAGGCTCCCTAAGGAGAGATCAGAAAATAATTATCTTCTGAAACTGGCTACCTATAGCTTAATGAAGGGCTTAACAGGTTCAAGAATTGGCTGGCAGGACTTTAAATCCACTTACAGATGTAGGAATGGTTCACACAGAGGATGGGTGTGTGTGGTATTTAGAAATGCATCTGTGAGAACCAGAATGTTTGCATTAAAGATAAATTCATGGATATTGGTATCACACTTGATGTGTCAATAAGGGAGCAATTGGTGAACCAAATAAAAAGTCCAGTTAAGAACAACTGTGGGAAACTGTTAGGGCCTATTACTTGGGGTAAGTCTGCACTTAAACAAACTCAGATAACAGCATTTGTTAAACCAGGTGAAATGGTTCACAAATTAAATGGTGAAAAGGAAATTACTAAATTTAGAAGAGGACGGAAACAGTTGGGAGTAAGGATTAATAGCAGTATCATAATGGAGGAAGGTAGTAGTTCATTGGGCTTAGCAATTTCTGTGAAGTAAAGCATATTGCTCTCTGAGCAAAGTACAAACAGCACTATCAACCTTGAAGATGACTGCACTTGAAAGGCACAGATAGGGCAGAAGTTGCACAAGAGGTAAATTGATATTCTAAGTAGGAATATTGTTTGTCTGAAGGGGAAATTATTAGTTAAGGAATGTCTGAATTGGTTAAAGACCTTCTCAGTCTTGTGTATCCAGGAAACATGGGCTAACAATAGCTGTGAACAAATGTTAGAGGGGTATGTGGCCTGGGTTTCACCTGCCTACAAGGATAAATGTTTTGGCTGATTTAAAGGGGGTCTAGTAATATATGTGGACGCCAAATTGAATTTTAGTCTAATAGAAGTAAGTTCATATAATGAGTATTTTATGTACATTGTAATAGCAAATAGTGGCATTAAATTGTTGTTTTTTATATATATATATATATATATATATATATATATATATATATATATATATATATATATTCCACCTGGCCTGACTATTTCAAATTATCAGAAAGCTATGGTCATGATTGGTAGTCATATTGACTCTGTAAAATCATAATTCTCTGGGGTAAACATGTCTTTGGCTGGTGACTTTAATGCACATATAGGTTCCTTAATTGAGGAGTTATCCAATGATTGATGTATTGATGATACCATGAATATTCCACTGAGACAGTCTAAGGACAGAGCTACCTCTTGAAATGGGAAAAATTTGCTTGATTTTCTAGGAGGATATAATTGTAAAGTTCTTAATGGTCATTCTGTGGGTGATTGGGAAGGGGAGTGTACTTTCCCAACTGGTAATGGGGGGAGGTGTTTTGGATTTATGTGTTGTAGAGGCTACTGATTACCCAGTGGTAAAGTTATTTAAAGTTATTACATCTTGGAAAAGTGACCATTACCCAGTTATGTGCTCTGTGTGTTTGGGTTTGAAAAATATTTACCTGACTATCAGGAATATGTAAAGGCCAACATCCATATGTGTATTAAATATGGGAAAAGAATTAAGTGGTATTCAATCTCGAAGGAAGTATTGGTTAATATTATAGGTAATGTGCAGGCTAGAGCCAGAAGCCAGGTAATTCAAGATAGTAGCCTTTCACAAACAAAATTTTTAATCAATGAATTTGATGACTTAATTACTACCACCACTTTTGAGCTTTGTAAAAAGGAAAGAATTAGGAAACACAATGGAATTGACTTGGATAAGCCTTGATTCGATAATGATTGTCATTGTATGAGAAGAAAAATTAAGAAGGTTGGGAAAATTAGGAATAAAGAACCATCTTTTCAAGTTCTTGGTGCTTTCAAGAAACTGAAATCAGAATTTAAACAAATGTTGATTAAGAAAAAAAATACAAGGCTAAGCTGTGGGTTAAACTACAGGAAAGTATAATAAAAGATTCTAAAATATTTTGGATTTTGGCTGCTTTTGGTTGTAATGAAAATAATATCTCATATAATGTATTGGGGATGATTAGTGAGCAAATGTGGGTACAACATTTTAGTGAGGTTTATAAAATACCACTAATTACAGGTAAGGCATTTGAAGAGGACTCATACACTCCTCTACCTAAGTTTGTGGGAGGTGGGTTTCAGTTCTCCCTCTATGAAGTTAAGAAGGCTATAAGGGCACCAAAAAGAAATAAATATGCAGGACCAGATGGTTTGCCTGCAGAGGTTTTTTTACATGATCCAGTTTTTGGGGCACTTATTTGCGCTCCAATTTTTACCATTATAAGCAACTATCTAATTCTCTCATGAAGCTGGAACAAGGGTATGGTTGTCCCACTGTTTAAGAGAGGAAACAGGTGTGACACAAAATGTTATGGACCCATCACCTTGCTCCCAGTTTTGCAAAAAATCTTTTCAAAATTAATATTGGACAAACTGACGGCATGGGTTGAGGAGATGTGTTCGTTTCAATATTTCAAGGGAGGGTTAAAAGGGGTCATAACACTCCTGACCTGCTTTTTTTCCTTAAATTATTTTAGTGGAGAGATACGTAGGCCACAAAAAGCGCAATCTTTTTGTTGCCTTTTTGAATATTAAAAGTGCATTTGACTCTGTAAATAAAGTTATGGGAATCTCTGGTCAACTTAAGTATCGATCCCCAGTTGTTAGAAATTATTACATTATTACATTCAAATGCTACAATAGATATATGTTATGGGAGAGATGGTGCATTGTCAAGGGTGCTGTCTATTAATACTGGTGTAAAACAGGGTTGCTTATTGGCTCCAACATTGTTTAATTTATATATTGAGAATCTAATTAAAAGAATTTACCAAACTGATGACTTTGCCCCAACCTTAAATAAAGAGGAAGTTGAATTGATGTTGTATGCAGACAATGCTTTAGTCATATCTAGAACTCCATTAGGCCTTAAACATGCATTGTCTAATGTTATGAATACTCTGAATAAGCTGGATTTTGAATTAAATATTAATAAATCTAAATTTCTGGTGTTTGGAAAGTTTAAATGCCATGAGAAATCATGGCTAACTGATGGATGTAGTTTTGAGGTAGTGAAGGAGTTTAGATATTTAGGACTATTAATCGATAAGAATTTGTCCTGGTTTAGCCATTTGTCAGATGTTAAGCTCAATGCCTCTAAATCAATGGGGGCTGTTCATTCCTTTGCTGACAAATTTGTTAATAATTCTTTTGTTTCTTTAAAGAAAACATTTGAAGTCAAATTAGTGAATCAGCTGTTCCATGGTAGCGAATTGTGGGGTCTCCATCTGGATAAAGCCAATCTTGAGAGCGTACAGAACAACTTTTTAAGATCCACCTTAAATCGCCCTTGTGACTGCCCCTGTTGTTTTTTAAGATTGGAGGCTGGGATGATTCAGGTTAAAATAAGAATTTTGATAAGAGCTATCAAGTATTGGGGTAGGATGGTGAAGTTAAATAATAATAGCCTCCACTGGTTATGCTGGGCTGAAAGGATTAATAAATTGGGGTCCAGTGGGCATTTTAAGTCTTGGTTTTCTAAACTGAGTGGATCCCTAAGACAATTTGGGTGTACTGATCTTGGGAGCACATATATTTTAGCCAATACATATGGCTTTGTGAAAGAAGCTGTCCAGAGGTTAAAGGATATAGCTGTTTAACAGGATTTTGTGAACATTCATTCTCTGGATCAAAGGGGTCTGTATTCTTCTATAAAGATGAATTGGGGGATGGAGTAATTGTTGGCAATGTGTGAAAATGGTTTACATATGAATATCCTATGTAGAGTATGATTGGCTAGCTTAGGTAAGTCCTAGCATAATTTGAACAACTGACTTTGCAAAAAGTTTAGAGGTAGTTGTGAATGTATTGATAAACAAGAGGTTGGTATTTTTTATATATTATTTGAATGTAAAAATTGGCTAAAGATCAAGAAATATATATTTTTTCCTTGCTGCCTATGTACTGCCCTTCTCAAGCTTTAGAATATAAAAAAAATCTGTTTTAAATTTAGATTCAGTGAAATTGATCTATGGCATTGCAAAATTCTGTTTATGCTAAGGCTGTACTACTGGATTTTTCTCTTAGGAAATGTATTGCATAATATTTGTCTATATATGTTTGCTAATATATTTTTTAAATGTTGATTAGTTAAAATGTTTGCCTTTTTCTTCTGTATGATGTATGAACTGATACATGTTATGTTAATGTGAATGAATAGAATAGTGTATTTAAATGTAGCAAACTTGTGGTTTTATAAATTTTATGCAGTAAAATAACTTGAACTCGAGTTGCATCACTGTCGCCTATATGTGCATGAAGCACTCTGCACTGTCAATGTACTATTCCAACAGGGGTAATTTTTTATCCCATCCATGTGCATGTGTGATTGCATGCATCCATTTTCTGGCCATGATAGCGATGCATCAGGAGCTCCCCCAGTGGTCCAGGACCCTAAGATCAGTTAGTTGAGGTCAGGAGACATGAGGGCTACAGTGGAGAAGCTGCGAAAATATGAATTTAAAGAGCACCAATGATTGGTTTGAAACTGAATTTATGCATAATAATGACCCGGCAATGAATGTTAATGAACCCTGTCTTTGTAATCCTAGACTTGATAAATAAATAATTAAATAAATAAATAAATAACTAATAAAAATGAACCCTGTCTGCCTTCACCTCATTGGCGCTCATTGACAGGGTTCATTAATATTCATGAGAGGGCCATTATTATGTATAAAGCAGTTGCATATTGCTCATTAGTGCTCTTTAATGCATCTATTCATGTCTTCTCCACCATGCACTCCTTGTCTCTGGACTCTCACAGCCAATGCTCCCTCTCAGCCCCCAAAGTAACACTGACTCTGGAGGTACCCAGTCCCCTAGTGTCACTGTCCTTCTCTTTTGTTGTCACCCAGAAAACTGTTACACCCACCTGACTCTCCCTCTCAGCATCCACCCCTCCCCGAAAAACATAACACTGACACTGGTGGTGCCCAATTCCCCAGTGTCAAGACCTGAAATAAAGAAAACCTTCACTCATAGTTTTTTTTTTCTACTAATAACCCCTGTAAAAAGAAAACTGTCCATCAAGGTCTGTATCCATCATTACTGTCCCCCACCCAACTCTCCCACTCGGCACCCACCACCCAACACCCTCAAGTCATTACTTATCCACTTGGGAGGGTCAAGCACCATAATCTTCTGTGGACTACAGACACATTTTCACTCTTCAAAGCTGGACCATAAACTGAGGAGACAGGTATGAGGTTCAATGTATTTCACTGGGGTTTTGAACTTAGTGGCATAACTTGACCATTATTGCATATTTTTGCACCAAATGTTCAAAATGTCTTCTTTGGGACCCCCCTCATGAACAATTGCACTGACATTAGGCAAATCTGTCCCAAAAGGAGATTTCATAGTACTTGTGTGAAATCACCTTTTTTGCAGGATTTGAAAATTGTCTCTGCACTTGTTCATGAGGTGGGTCATAAGAAGGCTATGGTGAACATTTGGTGTAAAAAGATTAAAACAAAAGTTATGAGCCTATGTTGACTTCTGTGAATGCAGGCTTGTAACTTTGGTAATTTACAATATGTTCCTCCTGAATTTACAGCATAGCCATTTCCTTACAGCACCTCTTTAATGTGACAGCTGTCATTTTTGAAATCCTGGCCAAAATGTGTTTTTTCATCCCAAAAGGTGATTTCTTGGTCACTGCACGAAATCAACTTTTGGGCAGGAATTTAAAATTTTTTCTGCCCTTGTTCATGAGGCAGGCTCATAAGAAGGTTATGTTGACAATTTGGCATAAAAAGGAACAAAGTAATGAGCCTATGTTTAATTTTGTGAACACAGGCTCGTAACTTTGGTAATTTTCAATATTTTTACCTCAAATTTTCAACATAGCCATTCCTTTACAGTACCTCATGAATGTGAGAGCTGTCATTTATTGCACTCAACTGCAGCACTTATGGCTTCTGCCAGAGTTTGTTTGTGTAGATGAATACTCTTCACTCACACATTATTACTGTGTGAAGGAACTGTATTCTATGTGAATGTCCAGTCAAAAATGTGTAAGTGCACCCTCCTTACCAACACCATGCATACATTTCTTACATATATCTTAATTCTTCTGTTACTGTTGTGTATGAAATGTATTCTAATGTGCTAATGATTTTCAGGAGATTTCAGATTGCTAGAATTCATTTATTTCAAACTTCTGAAATCCACGAGCACTTGTTGAGAAAGACTCACTGACACAGCGATGCTCACTGTAAAATATGTATGCAGAGATGTACCTAATTCATTAAAGAGCAGCTGATGCCTTCAGGAGAATTTTAAGAAAGATATGATATGCAAAGTTCAGGATGCATTTCACATTAGCTCTGTATTTCTCCTCCCCATTATTTATTACTGAGGTCATTTGTATGAAAACAGGATCCTTGATCTTGAAGAGTTCATCTGTTCTTGTTGCTTTCTTCCTACCTGAAGTAATAGTGCATCATTTATGTGACATCACAGTTACTCCCAACACACTGTGATGTCACAACAGAGGGTTATGACTTAAAATAGGGAGTAAGTTGTAGAGACAGTTGAGGTCTAAGGGTAAAAGATCATGTATTCATGAACATTTCCTCAGTAATAAACAATGGAGATGAGGTGTCTACAGAATATATATGGAATGTAAGCTGAATAGTACCTAAATGTTTTGTTTTTCAGATATTTCTTTGAGGCATCAGCAGCTCTTTAATATTTTACTGTCTACAGTGCTTCTTATTTTACCTGACATACTAATTTTTTACTGGTGAGGAATACTTGTGGAATTTCCAAATAGTTTATTCATCTCAACTATTTGCCCCCTCCCCACAGCAAACAGCATCTAAAATATTTATTTGTAATTGAATTATATATGCAAAGCTGTAGAATGTGTTTCTATATACGTGGTAAAGTTTCTGTAATTAATTTCCTTATTTTTTGGGTTTACACAGTAATACATTTTTTGTGTACTTGATCACTGACTACAAAAATCCTTAGATACAGTAGTTTTTGACTCATGATTGTATTGGACATGATATCTGTATTTTGAATTTATGAGTTTTACTATAATAATACATCCTGTTAAATAATATTAGAATGTTTCATGCTTTCCTTTTGGTCATTTATGCACAATAATCATTTGAATATATAGTTGTGAGTCAGTGATGCACAGCAACTGACAGTAAGTGTCAACATGTGTAGTCCATAAATTGAGGGACACCGTGAAAAGACCTTGATGAGAAAACACAATTTGTAGGAAAAACTGTCAGTTAATTGTTTTGCTAAGTGGGCCATTTAATTACATAGTAAGTAGTATATCACAAACGATAAATAAAAAAAGATTCAGGGCCACAGTGAATGGGATCTATGACAACTCATTGAATGTGTTATCAGCGTGGTACGACTCAGAGCAGAAAATTCAGCAAATAGTACCATGCTGATAACATACTGTATCTCGAATGTGAACTTGATGTACCTGTAATATATCCTCCTCCAATAAAAAGCACACAACACCAGCACATTTATGTTCATTATTTTTTATAGGGGGCTCCACCCTTGATCCCCCATTTAAATATAATCTTCTCCAAGTTTGTACATAATTTGAAGAAAAGGGCAGGTTTCAATACCTGCACAGTTTTGACTTTGGAGTCGACATTGACCCCAATACAAATCATACATGTACTAGAATAAAAGTAAAATAAAAAAAATCAAAAAATCCAAGTGAGATGAGGGAGGACTTGAACCATGGTCCAGTGTGCTAAAGCTACTTGTAGGCTATCACTCTAACCTCTAAGCCACACTGACAAGGTGCATATCAGCAGACTTAGAGTGAACAGAGTAAACAGAAGGCTGTACCATACACATACATGTGATATCTCCCGTTTTGGCTGGGACAGTCTCCTTTTTTTTACTGTTCTCCTGCCCCCCCCGCACAGGAATCACATTCTGCTGACTTGCTAACAGTCATAAAATTAATCTTCATTGAAAGCTTCTCTCTTAGCTTTTATCAGCAAAGCTAATCGCTCAACAGTTTAATTAAAAGATAATCAGTAAAGTGCCAGCGTGTAAGCGTGTATTGTTAAGCAGATCTTTTCTTAATCACTAGTACTAGCAGCATATCCTGAATGTAGTTATCACCTCATTAGTTTTTAATTACACAGCTAGGACAGTGAGTAAAAAGGAGACAGTGTCTGAAGCAGGATTTCATTTTTTGCTCTGGTTTGTGTATTCTGTGTTTATCGCTTTCCCTCCTGCAGCATGTCAAAGTGTCTGCACTCCCCCAAGAAAGCAGCAACTCCAAAGAAAAAGAAATACAGCTGCAAGTTCAACAGGAGCTGGTCTGGGGATTTCTGCTGGCTTTTGAAAAGTGAGAGAGGAGACACGTTTGCCTTCTGTAGCTTTGCAATTCACATTTCAACATTTTAACTGGGGGTAAGAATTATGTTGCTCATCACATGAGCACAAATACTCATAAATTACTATGCTCTGATAACAGCAAGACTCCCAAGCTGACAGCTATGTTTCAGAATAGTACAGAAGACCCTGTGATAAAAGCTGAAGTGTTATTCACAAACTTTTACAGTGAAGTGACTACAAGCCTCCTAAAGAAGTTTCCATTTCATGACGAAACACTGCAGACTCTGGGATTTGTAAATCCATAGCTAAAGAAAACATTGAGCCACAATCTGTTCTGCAACAGGCCAAGAAATTTAATACCTGCAAAGATGAACCTGCAATACATGAAGAAATCTTGGACTTTACCCTAACACCACAGGAAGATCTACCTCCCTGTACTTCTAATATGCGTCTTGATGCCTACTGGCTTTCCATGGAACAGTTAACAGCACCAGGAACAAACACTAGAAGATTTAAAAATCTTTCTTCACTGGCTTTGACAGCGCTGAGTCTTCCACACAGTAATGCTGCAGCTGAGAGATCTTTCAGTATTCTCAGAAAAATCCAAGATGACAACAGGGGGAGATTATCAAACAACCCCATCTCATCAATAATGTGTGCAAAAATGAACATTGACACTGACTGTTACAACTACACACCAGATAACAAGATACTTAAGGCAGCTAAATCAGCATGCAGCACTTATGCACATAGTGACAGTACCACCCCAAGAAAGTAAACAGTATTTATTTATTTTTTTTTAACTTTGAATTTTCTATATCTGAATTTTGTATGAATTATTCTGGAGTATATTAAGTATTAAATGCTTAAAAATTGAAAATGTTCTTGTTTTTGAATTTATTTCACTGGAAAACAGGTGTGCTATGCTATCTCCCTCCTAAAAGTCAAATCTCCCTCCTAACTTGGCCAAATCTCCCTCCCACCCAGATTTTCAGTATCACATGTATGCGTACAGCACTGTAATACATAGTGCTATCATCCTATCATAGTGCAGAAGTCATTTGTGCTATTTGCTATGCAGTACTGATTGCATGCTAGTACCATTCACAGAGCAGTCATGATACCCAGTGAATGTACTACAGCTACTGACAACCAAAAGTTGGTAGAGCCCACAGACACTGTTGTCAGGTACAGTAGTTGTAGCAATTCATGACTGGTGCAACAATTTAAAGGAATAAATAATACACTGTTCTTCATACATTAAATTGTCAGAAGAGTGTACTAAATACAAGTGACTAAAGAGTTCCTCTATCTCATTTTTATTTTGACAATCTTCCCCCAACCATTCACACAATTGTACACATCCAATTGCAGGATCTTTCACACAGTGATAAACTACAGAAGAAAAATGGAGCAGTTTTCAAACTGATTTTACAAACGGGATAAAAGAAAAATATATATATATATTCAACCTTTGTATTTTATTGGTGTCATATTTATACTCATTAATAAAAAGATGAAGGGATATACCGATCTCTTTCTGTATACATTTCATAGATTTCATCTTTCAAACTAATGACCTGATTTAAAGCTTCAGTGCTGTCAGTTCACTATCCTGATGACTGCCAGTTTTGCCGAAGGATCATACATATGCAGCCATATTTGCCAATCACTGCCTTGGTATGCGGACAGTTCATCTTCTTCTAATTCATCAAAACAGTGCCACTTAACTCCATGCAAGCCATTGAATTCATGACTTGCATCAGCATTCATGCCATCGTCTGCTGAGGCAGTGAAAAAATGCAAGTTATTTATGTTAAGGCTTCAACAGCATCAAGCACATACAGCACATACTAGGAGTGCTGAAACAAGGTAAGTGCCATGACCACATAAAACAAATGGCAAAAAAGGTGAAACAACACAAAAAGTGATTACAAAGTGAATTCCACAACATTTCAGCTAGATAACATATAAGCATAAATGCTGAACAAGAAACACAATGAAAACACTTCCTTTCTGCTTTAAACTTGAGACCCAGCAAAGGTTTCAAACCCACAACTACCTTTTACATACTGTGCTACCCTCAGCAACTTATTTAACCTCCCTGTGCTTCCTGGACTTTCTGGAAATGTGCTTTGGATCAATGTGCCTTTGCAGGGCAAAAATTCTAAACTAAAATATTAAACAATGAACAACTGCACCACATTGCTGAGTAACAGCAGTAAGTTTGCTTTACATTTGAGGCATTTCAATTAAAGAATTATGTATTGGCATATGCAGTTTTCAGGGCTTTTGTAAGGACTTGACTTACCTGCCTCCCCGAACCTATTCATTCATTTATTTCTTTACAGCTGCCAAGTCTAATCATATTTAAATAAATAAGACAGACAATTTAAAAAAGTTAACATAAAGGGTATTTTCAGGTCAATGGAGTATATGTGAGTATCCTTCCACAGCTTGCTAGACCGCCCAACAAATTCTTTTTTTTTTCAATTCAGACTTTATTAACACATTTTCACAATGTAGGAGGCAGCAATTGTAACATATACAACCTGTTCACAGTACAATACTTGAACTGCCCCCACCCATCCCCTCCCACCCCCAGACAGCAGTATAATGCCACATTATAGCTCTAACTCCTATATCAATTGCCATATGTGTACAGGAATAACTAATGGGTAACAACACTTATATCTGTGTAACCATGATTAAGGTGTGAAGGGGATCCCAGATGCATTTGTAGGTTGGCAACTGATAGTGGAGACTAGCTATGACTTTCTCTGTGCAAAGGTTAGCAAGGATTTCATTCACCCATTCCTGAAATATCAGACTAACCTTATCTTTCCAATGCCTTAATATAAGTTTTTTGACAGATAATGCAATCATGGAGATATGAAATCTCTGAGCCTTAACCTTGATGGAGGACAGATCACCCAATAGGCAAAATATCAGGTGTGAAACAGTCCTGCAAACCCAGTAAGGGGTCCAGATAAGTTTTACTAGAATCCAACAAAGGGATTATTTTGGGGCATGACCAGAATATGTGAAGGAGTGTTCCTTCTCCCTGAGAACATCTGGTACATACATCTAACTCAAGAATACCCCATCTCACTAATTTAACTGGAGTATAATACAAGTTGTGTAAAATGTGGTATTGCATAAGGTGTGATCTGTCTTGAGACACATATTTATGACAGAACTTCCATAAGACCGGCCAGTTAAAGGTATATTGGGGAAAAATATAACCCCAAAACTTGGTCGGACCATAGAAGCCCCCATACCATCGATGAAACAAGACTTGATATATTTTAGAAATGACACTAGAAGAACCCACTAAGGAGGAAATCTCCAGAATCAGTGAAAAGCTGGCGGGCGAGGGGGGGACTACCCAACACAGTGGTGAGCAAGTGCTTTAATTGGAAACGCTGAACAAATTCTTGACATCTAGTGCTATACAGAAGTGCATGGCCCAGTGGTCCCTGCACTTCTGTAGGCAGATGATCTATTCTCTTGGTACAAGGCTCATAGTGGACATGCATGTCTGTAACTGCATGAACAGATGCAAGATGCACATCTGCATCTGTTCACACAGGTCCCAAAGGGACTTGTGCATCTGAAGATACCATTCCACTATCTCAAAAAGAAAGGAAATTATTTGCAAAAATGTGTGTTAATGAACCAGTTAGGTTTCAGTTATAATGCACAAAGGTAGAGAAATGTGATGTTATGGTGTTCAACCCCAGCTCCCTAACTCTAAGAATCAAAAGCACAAGATCAAATAGCAGCCACAGACAGCCATCATCAAGTAAGGCAAACAAGATACAACTATTTCCAGGTGACACAAATGCAGTAGCCCTTACCTGCTACTTTTGTGGATTTCTATCTCCAGCATACACACCACAAGGCATACACACTCACTTGTTGCTGCAGATATAAATCCATGGTACTCAAATCAGAACACTGTTTCTGTGTACAGACTCACAGGCCCCTGCAGCCAGATACAAATCAGTGATATCCAAATTACAAGAGCTCTTTTTTCTGTGGAAGTACAGACCTCTATGGGACCTATGGTTTTGTAGCCTCAGGTACTCATGGACACTGTAAGACATATACAAATCTGGCAGGCTGGTGCTTCTGCAGCTGGAAGTGTAAGATATACACACTGACCTCTGACTGCAGAAGTTCAGGTGTCACAAAATCCATGATACCAAAATTGCAACAGTACTTCTGTATGCAGAACTGCAGACATAAGATATACATAAATTTGTACAACATGCATGAGTCCATCTGACTGCAGAATTGCAGGTTCCACAGGCTTTCTGTCTGAAGAAGCTCTGGCTCCCATAGGGCTTATGCTTCTGCAGACACACATACTCAGGCATGCTGTACAGCATACACACAGATGTGTGGATCTTGTTCTTATGCAGCCACAGATACAAATCAATGAAGGTAGCATATCAGTGCTACTGTGTTTGTGCCATCTGGAAACAGTTGTACTTTTTCTGTCTTACCTGATGATGTCTGTCTGTGAATGATTGTGAGGATATTGTCTTTTTGCTGCTTGAGGGGGTGGGGAGTTAGGGTTGGAAACCCTAATGCCAAATCCCCCTACATTTGTGGCATTAAATTGAACCCTAACTGGAACATTAACATAGTTATCTGTAAAGAATATACTGTATGTGTAGCTATACTACCAATATATACTACCACTATATTAATGTGTTATTAGCACATTAATAACACATTGCTACCCTGCACACTATAAACTACCTCAATAACACATAACAAGCCCCTTAGCAACATGCCCTTTAAGAGCACATGTAAAAGGCCCTTAATAATTCATGCAACAGCCACCCTGCCACTTTCTGCTCTATGGTATAACATAAGACACAGAAACAAATGTCCAAACTAATGTATTATATAAAATAAAAGATAGCAAAGTCCATCATACTGATGAAGTAATACCCTTCAGGCTCATGGCATTATGGCTTGTCACTCCACTTGATGGTATTATTTCCTTGTATACCACACTTTGCCATCATTTATTCTAGAGATATATATGTATAAAACAGTGGCAAAGTAGTGCATGGCCACCATAGTTAGGGTTAAGAAGGAACTTCTATACAAAACTTCAATTTGTTTCAACTTTTACTGTTTGGTTAGCCATTTTTAAACATGCAGTAAACTCTTGAAAATTGGCAGGAACACCACTTGGAGTAAGATCTCAAATTTTGCAAATTCAAGATATTTGGTTAAGTAGTTTTATTATTATTATTATTATTGTTATTATTGGGAGGCAAAATGTAATAGACTGTGGAAATAAATTGCTTTGTTGATTAATCAGTAACTTAGAAGTTACTGTGATATGAAATATTAAACCTGCAGGTTTGTAAGTTTGCAAGTTTGCATTACAGGGGTGGTGCTACTGGTGTTATGAACAGAAAAATTAACATAAAATGAAGAAGTTATAAAAAATGATAGTGACATCCACACATGATCTTAATAATAAGAAAAGTAAAAAAAACAAAAAATGTATTGAATGGATATGTCCAATTTGCATTCCACCCCCCCCAAAAAAAACACACTTGCAGGTTTCATGGCATGTAATGTCATGTCCATAGATGGATGCCAGGAAGTTAAAAATGCTTTTTGTAGATTTCATTTTCATGGCGTCATCTTTGAAATAAGTTTTCAATGATACCAAATCCAATACAAAAGAACAACCAA
This sequence comes from Neoceratodus forsteri, assembly GCA_016271365.2. Lineage (NCBI taxonomy): Eukaryota > Metazoa > Chordata > Ceratodontiformes > Ceratodontidae > Neoceratodus > Neoceratodus forsteri. The sequence goes on along the minus strand of CM028137.1, from coordinate 189,867,956 downwards.
AGTTTTTGACGTAGAATACATGAGAAAATAATTTGACTACAAGTAGTCTACACTGAAGGTATGCTGGTGCTGCCCCTACCCTGACTAGCAACCAAAGCCAAACCCCAGTGTCAAACACTGCAGATGTTGTAAACATCTCAACCCAAACCCAACTTCAACATTGGGAGCCCATCCACATTGTCAGACATATCTCTTAAATATGGATGTAGCCAGTGGGAGCCCATCACAAGTGACAATCTGGTAACTTTCCCTACCCTTCCACCTGATTCTGAGGCTGGAACTCATTACCAGTGTTGGAGAATAGGTACATTTAAAAGAAAAAAGACAATGCAGATATGTGGAGTACATTTCTCATGGCAAGCTGGTGACTCAGCTCCCTCAGCTAATTCCAACACTGGACTCCATAATCAGTGTCAGAGACTTTACATTTTTCATAACCTAATGCACCCATCAGAACCCCATTCCTAGTTGCACAGTACTACATTTCAATTAGTCTATATCTGGTTAAAAACTGTCACTGGCAGCCCCTTTCCAATTGCAGACTACCCCATCCTGATCTTGTGGTCCATCCAGTTTTAAAAACAATAGTAAAAAAGCCCTTTGTATCCCAGTCCCATCACAGTGGCATTTATTTGCTTGAACCCCACCTTCTCCAGTCTCATGAGTTTCCTACAGCCATTGCCAACAGCAGAACCTCATCTCTAGCACCATTGAAGACTACCCCCACCCCAGATGGTGGATGGCTATACCTACATTTCACCTAAACAGATAGTCACTAGCTTGGAAAATGCTATCAAAAACTTGCTATTTCATTTGTCTCATTTGCAAAATCATGTTTTCGATAATGATTTCCTAGACAATGTTCAGCTATGGAGGTGAGAACTGGATACTACCAGGTGCTTTTTGGTGGAGTAGTCTGTTTAAGTTGTGTCATTTCCAATGCTGTATCATGCATTGATTCAAACCCCAATGTGAGGGATTTTGTGGGTCCTGAGGATCCAGCCACAGGAACAAATCACACTGAAGGCCAAAATCCTTTTGAATACTGCTTCCTTTTTCACCAAAAAAAGACCAAAAAACACACACATACGTATATATATATATATATGTGTATATATATATATATATATATATACAGTATATATAAAATACAAAATCACTCATGCTCACTCAATGCAAAGCATCATGGGCTGCATATGCAAATTACCACAGAATGTTATGCTGGTTGAACTTTAAAGTTAAACCAGCATAACATTCTGTGGTGATCTGTGCCCTTTGGGGTAACCCTTGCCTCAGAGTTTGCGCATTAAGGTTCTTTGTCTCTTTATATACATATATATATATATATATATATATACACACATATACACATATATATACATATATATATATATATATATATATATAAAATGTTCATTGCAAAAAATGTTGTTAATGCATCACTTAGGGTTGGCACTAAAGTGACAAAAGCAGAAAAATGTGGCATTAGGGTTTCCAACACTAACAACCCACCCCCACCCTGCAAACACTGACAGGCACTGGAGGTATGACTTGGGGGTCATCAGCACTAATGCTCACTCCATTACATAAGTAAATAATCTGAGATAGGTACAGTAAAGGAGAATGGAGTGAGTGCTAGGGCTGATGACCCCAAGGCACACCCAGAAACCTGTCAGTGTCTGCAGGTTGTGGAGGATGATGTGTTAGGGTTGGAAACCCTAATTTCACATTTCCCTGCTTTTGCTGCTTTAGCACCAACCCTAACTGATACATTAATGAAGTTTTTTTCACTGAACTTCCTTGCTTTTTCAGGTAGTATAATGATATCCTGATTTGTCCTTGGGGGTGCAGGGCTGCCTGGAGGACCCTGCACTCCCATCCCTCCTTAGATGTGTATAAGTATGTAGATGTGGAAGCACATGGCCCTCTGTGCCCTGTGCTTCCATTTATTGGACAAAAGTGACAAATTATCAGCATATCCACCTTACATTATTACCCCACCTCATGAACCACTTACAAAAAATTTTGAAATCCCAGCCAAAACACAATTCTGCACAGCTGCACCACCATTCTATGACACGGGTGTGAAAACACATTTTAGCCAGGATTTGAAAAATGGAAGCTGTGACATAAATGAGGTTGGGTTATTAGAAGGCTATGTTAAAAATCTGGGGTAAAAATATTTAACATTTCCAAAGTTAGGAGCGAGCTTAGTGAAATTACAATGAATGGTCATAACTTTGGCATTTTTTCATATTTTGAGCCGAAATTTTCAACATCGTCTTCTTATGACTCAGCCTCTTAAACCCCATAGGTGAAAATGTTCAAATCCATGCAGAAGTTCCATTCTGTGCCATAGATGAGAAAACACATTTCAGCCAGGATGTGAAAAATGACAACTGTACTGTTCATGAGGTGGTGTGAAAAAATGGCTATGTTGAAAATTTAGAGTCAAAACATTGAACGTTCCCTTACAGAAATATGTGTGCTGTGTACATGAAGAATGTATGCCATGTGTCTAATTGTGCAGTGTTTGCATGTAGTTCATGCATACAAAGTGAACCTATGTGAACCAGGTTTTAAAAGAAAATCAGGTTCTCATGCTGTAAGCTTGACATGAGTGCAGTAGGTAAACTGGTGTGAACAACTTCTAAAAATCACATCAGGTTTGCATGTTGCATGCTTGACATAAGTGTAGCAGTTAAGCTGGTGTGAACATAATTTAAAAATCACATCAGGTTCACATGTTGCATGCTTGTCAGGTGTGCAGCAACTAAGCTGATGGGAATGTCATCTAAAAAAATACATCAGTTTCTATTTCTCATACTACCGCTAGCAATTAGAGCCATTAAAATACGTTTTCATTGATTTCCAGTTAAAGTTAGGCAAACTCATTAATTCTGATCCTTTTGCAAGTTGTTTAATGACTTTTCATTTTTTTGTATTATTTTATTTATTTAGTTTTAGTTGACCGGGTAAGTGCACTAGACAAATCCTGCCTATTTTCAGGCATGACCCGGGGGAGGAGGATACAGTTGAATGCCAATTGACTTTGAACCAGATTAAGCTGTTGGTGGTATTTTAGTGGTATTTTTGTCATTAAATTGCCATTAATTTGTAAAGTACTGTTTGCTTACTGCATTAAATGCCTAGGATATAGTCAGCCAACATCCCCATTCCAAATGTGTGAAGAGAGGTCTCTGTTGTGAAGCCTGACATTTTTGTTTTGGGACATGCAGATCCCCCTATGCATATTTAGTGCTACAAATGTGTTATTCCATGACTGTTTCAGCTCACTCACTTTCTCTTTGTCATTCTGTTCAGAACATATACTCTATAGCCGTGCTCGGCACTCTTTGTGCTGAGTAGGATCCTGAAAGCATGCACCACACCTCTCTCTTTGTCACTGAAATGAGGGACATGGACTTTCAAAATGAGGGACAATAAGGGACACTAACCCTCATGATGACCAGGATACATCCTGAAACATGGAGATACAGTACCTCAGAACACAGGGAAAACCATCGTATTTACTTGTATATTAGCACCTGAGACTGAATTTCTACCATAAAGCAGGGATGTCATTTAGGTAGGGTGGGGTGGCTGTTACCCCACACACACACACACACACATCTGTGCCTAGGTTGTTCTTATAGTGTGGCAATAATGGGAATAAATTTGAATCTAATCTTTTCCACAATAAGTACCCCCCTGGCCTGTGTGAGCTCACACTGTAGGTGCACTCAACTATGTCTGTATTGTGCTGTCCACTCTCTCTACCTATTAGCAGTGGCACCAGTACACATGACATAGAGGAGCTCCAGTCAAGCAAGAGCACATGAGTCACATTAGTGCAACACTGTCTTTCCTGCCACAGAGTAGACAGGCTGCACACTACAGCTTGGAGGAGTCAGTGAGCACTGAACTTTTAATAGCAGTGTTGTGGCAGCCTACTTTTGTTGGTCTACTCTTAGTGAATCTCCATCTTCCTGGTGTCTGAAGTGGCAAAGGATGAGATAGAAACTAATTCAAGACTAAGCTACCTACTTACTCTATTAGGCTCGTCTTGCAAAAAAAAAAACAGCACAGCCCCCCCATGGCATCAAGCTATGCCTAGCAGCAGTGGTGACAACAGTGTGAGCAGCCTTCATAGGCCTTGATCAGTGCAGTGAGGCAGCAGCCATGGAAGCAGCCAAGCAAGAAGCAAGTAACACAAGTTGGGTGGTTTCAGTTGGTGAGGTGGCTTGGTCATGGACCATGTTGGGGACCTGGGATGGCTGGTTGTAGCATCCAGCATCTGGCAGAAGGATGGAGGAGGAGAAGTGGACTGAAAACAGGGCTGGTGGCACACTAGAGCAGGGTGCAGGTTCTGGCCACATGACCAGTTAAGTAAAAGTGAATTTTTACAGGGGGATTTGGGAAGTAGGAAGGACTGAAATATTGATAGGTTTTTCATGTTTCTGCACCTTTGGGTAGATTCACAACCCATACGGGATGGGTATTCTATGGAATGGAGTTGAGGAGAGAAATCAGGACTATTTTTTTGAGGGGGAGTTCAGAACTTCAGCCAGGAAAAAAATCTGTTAGTAACTGGGTGGGTTTAAGCCCAAATCTGATTCACTGCTTAGGGGTATAGACAGATGAATCTTATACATTTGAATTTTTCCTGATTTGCATATCACTTTTCAGTCACAACATATAAGTTTTACCTTTTAGAGATGTTCCAGACATTCTAGAGCTTGCCTCCTAGGGGCTAACTAGCACCTGGCCTTCAGTGGTTGTTGGCTCCTCCCTACTGAAATCTGAAATGGCAATCCTGCCATAAAGTCTAAATTTACAGGACATCCTCTGTGTGAGCAGAATTTTTTCCATGAGGGAGGGATGGATGAGGTGCAGATCAATTTTCAGGGGTAAAATGAGGGCTGCCCCTTGCATTCACAGACAGTGAGCTATATGGCATGTACAGACCTTTGGAGCCTAACCATAGTCAGGCTTATAACCTCCCAACCAGTGAAACTGACCTCCACATTCCCACACTCAGGCACATTACGACATAGGGCAAGGAAGACTGACTGTAGGGGAATGCACCATTGAAATGAATGGAGTATTTTTCTTACTGTAAGATGTTCTTTTTTGCTGAAATAACATCTTTGCTATATTCACTATTTTGAAAATCCAGTGAAAATTACATGCCAGTGAAAATATATACTGCAAATGACAAGTTAGCTTGCCCTTGCACTTCAGCTAAATTAAACTGCTGTGAAAATGTCAGAGTAGACAAAACAGTAAAATTTAAAGACAGAGGGCCCGATTCTCAAATGGGCCTGTTATCGGTGCAAGCTGCAGCAAACAGCAGCCTGCACCAAAACCCCATATGCCAGGGACCCTGCACCCAATTCAGGTACAGGATGGATCCCAATGTTTAAGTTCCCACACTTGTGCCATTCCCTTGTGGTGAACACCTGGTGCATGGGAGGTGTTCATCGCAAGCCCGGTGAGGCATGGGAAATGGCACCTACTGTACATATGTGCACAGTGACTACTACCAGTCTCAGATACTGTGCCCATATTACAGTATGGTGCTGATGCAGACCACAGTCGGGCACCAAGGGGTGGGTTCCACTAGATCACCAGGTAGTGGGCACTGTAGTGATTGGGCACATGTCTATGCTACATACAGGTGGCCGGGCAGCATCGGGGGTGGGGTGGTGGCATTGGGGATAGGTGACAGGACCTGGAAGGTTAGGGCACCATCAGCAAACTGGGGAGGGGCAACCACAGCATAGAGTGTCACATAGGCTGACTGCCCCAGTGGAACATATTCTAAGTCTCACTACACCAGCCCTGACTGGTCTAAGGGCTCTTAGAATATCTCCCACTGGGTGCTGTGCAGGACACTGTTTGGGGCAGATGGCCTGCGGTCGATGCAGGCCACCATCATGAATTGCATGGAGGCAGCCCTGGATGCAAGATCTCCTTGCACTGTCTCTGTTTGGTGCAAGCACCTTGCATCAGATGCAGGGCTTTGAGAATTGGGCCCAGTGAATTCATTCTCTTGTACAAAATTTTATGCATTATTGATGGAGAGTTGGAGAATAATGAAGGCCACCACTCAACAAACAGTTGCCTTGTTAGTAGAACAGTGGATTTCATTATTCTTCAGCTCACTATCCTAAAGTATAAAACAGGAATAAAAAAATAAGTCCATTCATTTCAAGGGAGTACATCCCAGCACTCTGATCCATGGACATCACATCTTAAAGACTTCTGCCTCTGGCTCCCTAGTGCTCAAGTAAGAGATTATTGACTTATATTTATACTTGATAGGTTCTCTATAGCAGCATGGCCACACCCACTGCAGTGTGTGTGCATGAATGGGGGACTGGTCACATGGGTGGGTGTTGAGGTATTGCTACATTTGTGTTTGCCCCATATAGTCTGTTTGCATGGAAGCATTCAAAATTATGGAGAGTAAGTTGTTGGAGTACAGGCCAGACAGAAGTAATTAAGTAGTTTTGTTTGTGTTTTTACTAGGTGTGGGAAGAACTGCATGTGTTTCCATTGGTATGTGTGCTACAGTTCAGCTGTGAAACTGAGATGAGGGGGGACAAGAAAACTAAAATGTATAATAGTAGCTATAAGCATACCGCATGCATGCAGATGAATGTAGATGTGTACTGAAGTACAAGTGAGCCATATGTGTGCAGGCAGTATAACTTAGTGGTTAAAGGAACTGAACTACAAACCAGGAGACTTGGAGACCTGGGTTTGAATCTCATCAACCCCACTTATATATGGTGCGATACTGAGCAAGTCACTTAGCTTTTATGTTTGTAGTCATCAGTGACCACTTGCTTGTTTTTTGCACGCATGCCACATGCATGCAGTCAGTTCCAATTTAACAAAAAAAGTATGCTTTTCTCACTTGCTGCAAGCCTGTCATATGCATGCTGTTGGTTCCAATTTAACATTTAAATCATGCTTGCCGCATGCATAAAACATGAGTAATTTTATGTGTGCAGCAAAAACTTTTCCTATAATTATTTCTGTATGGGTTACCAAAGTTATGTGTGTGCATAGAAAAATTTCAGCACACTCAACTCGGTAATTGCTAGGAAATTTTTTCTCCACATTTTCAAAATGGCCTTTTTGTGACCCTACCTCATGAACACTGGTGGTGAAATTTCATTATCCGGTCCAAAAAAGGTGATTTCACACAGTGACTGCAAAGTCACCTTCAGGGCCAGATTAACAAAATGACAGCTGCAGTGTTCATGAGGAAGGGTCCCAAAAAGGCCATGTTGAAAATCTGGTGAAAAAATTCAAACAAATGGCAAAGTTAAGAACCTAAGTTCAAAATGCCTTTGAAATACATTATTCAGCACTTACCTTGATTTCTAAGTTCACGGTCTGGCTTTGAAAAGTGCAGACATGTGTTGGTCCACAGAAGCCAACAGTCTATGACCTCTCAAGGTAAGCATAGGGTGAGGGGGAGTGTGGGGTGGTGGGTGCTCTTCGGGAGGGTCAGGATGGGGGAGGGGGACAGCAGGGATGGCTAGGTACCGTTTTTACTTTTTCAGGAATTAAACATACAAGGGGAGCCACTAACCACCAGCAAACAAAAATAAAATATGGGGATCAGAGGGTGGTAGGTGCCACAAGAAACCAGGGAAACATACGGAAGGGTGAGGGGGTACCACTAAAACCAAGGGAATACATGAAAATATTTAATGTGGGTATTGGATGGTAGGGGGTGCCACTGGACAGCAGGAATACATCAAGGAGGGTGGGGGATACCACTAACACCAACAGATGCATTTTTATTATAAAATGAAGTCTGGGGATTGAAGGGTGTAGAGTGCCAGTAGACACCAGTGAAATGGTGTCTCACAGCTAAATTTGAAGCCTACAGCACAAGTACCAGCTGCAGCTGCAGAAGTCAAGAAAATCCCACTATTCTCATACAGAAAACATCGGAGAATTGATCATATCTCCAAGCTCAGCACCCAGGATTTTGGGTGCCAAAAAAAGGTATTTCTTGCCTAAATTAGGTAGTTTCTGATATTTGCTTCTAGAAATTCATTCATTTTTATGAGTTTTCTTTATTTCTTTCTCTTGCTAAAGTGACAAATATGATGGTGGAAACAGGAGCATTATGCAAAAATGTATTAGGCTCCCTGTGATCACTGTCTGTGAAAATACAGTAGCTTGTGCAAAAATAAAAAAATTTTCATACAGAACATCTAACTTTTCCCATAAGAAATAATGGGAAACGTTCAAATTTAACAAGATTTGAACAGATTAATATTTTTTTTTACCAAATCTTCAAAAGGCACATCTTTGAGACAATGACTTTCTACTCTGAAAATTTCAGACTACAACCTAAAACAGTTTCTGAGATACTGGTGGACAAACAAACAACAAAACAACAAACAACATGTACATTTAGGGATTTTCTTTATCTCAGAAACCCCAACATGATTTCACAAGAAATTTGCCACATTAAGAGATCTACACCAAGAGATTATAAATGCAAAATTTCATGCACATCCATTTAAAGGTTGCAAAGTTAAGGTAAAAAAAATTGACTTTAACATAGAAGTGAGTACTCAACCCTAACTATAGTTGCTCTACCACACCACTATAATACATACACACCCACATAGATTCATACAGTACATACATGCACACTGTAAATACACAGACTCTACAAGTGATTGTGGCTTCCAGCATCAGAGCTTTACTATCAGCATCAAAGGAAACTGAACCAAGAGTTCCTGCCTCATCACAAAATGTAAAAACAAAAACAAGGTGCTGCATCAGAATGTGGTCTGAAAGCAAAACAAAATGGTAATATTAAATGCAAGCTGAAAATAGAAAATAGAGTTAAAAATCTACATTTTAATCTTAGGTCTTCTTCAGGAAATATCCAAAAGTGAAAAAAGAAGACTTAAGGTTGAAATGCAGATTTTTAACTCTGTTTTCTATTTTCAGCATGCATTTAATATTACCATTTTGTCCTGCCTCATCAGTGGCATTGAGCACACTGTCACCAATCTGGCTTAACTCTTTACTTTTATACACCTAATAATGATTGACAGTGTCATTCAAAATAAAAATAAAACACACCTCTACTTCCTAAATGGCAAATATTTACAATATTTACATGGATATATCCGGAAAAAAAATTCACAACTGCATAGATACAGATAAAAATGTTGACCAGCATTTCCCCCTTTAAAGGATCTACAAAAAAAGTATTTTTGCAGTTAATTGTTTAGCTGCTAAGTTTCTCCCTAACGCCACCTCCATGATGTCACCTTCTCCCTAGCTAGCTTTGTATAATTATGGGAGAGGAGAGGCTGGACACTCCCTATAGCAACTCTAACAGCAACTCAGGCAGAAAGGACAGAATCTTCCAGGTGTTTTAGATTTTCCTACAAACTCCAGGCTGGTTCCCAAAATAGGAAGGTTTGTACATTTACTCTTATTACTGTACAGGAACAGCATAGTTAACAACTCTTTAACTATTTTCTTTTTCAAGTTGATGTATTAAGAGTGTTTTCATTTACAAAACTAAGACAGTAGGCTTTTTGTACAAAACTGCTCTGTACTTCTAAGTCTCTCAGGTGAAGCAACACAAAGCTAGTACAATAAAATACAGCCTGTTTTCTTGCAAGAACACAAAGGTGCAATTGAGTTATCAGACAAAAAGCCAGTGTCTTACTAAGTTGGCTGAGAAGCCTACAATTTCCAAAATGGAGAAGTGAAGCAGAAACACTGCAGCAGAATGGGGGAGAGAGGTCATCAAAACACTTTAAACATTTAAACAAACATTTGAGCTACTTCCAACATTTTGGTCTTCTTTCAGCAAGGAAGAGTTTTGTTAGTATGAAAAAAAAATAACAGAACAGAAAAAAACATAAAATAAAACAAAGCAGTTGGCAGGAGTTTCTCAGAATACTGAGTTAAGCCATATGGGGAACATTGGTTTTCACCAACACAGGTGAATAACAGCACAAAATTCATACCTTTTCTCACCACATTTTTCATCACTAGTATACTTTTAGTCTGTCCTCCACACACAGACTGATTCCTTTCTCCACAGCCCCTTTTTACATTCACTTGCACACATGTGCAAGGAACGTCTTGCAACAGTATGACTTTTGGATGTGTGTGACCCTCCTGGCCAATGCAGTCCTCAGTGTAGTTGGCTGGACTCTACTGGACCAATACATGCTGAGCTGTGTATGACAGCAGTTCAGCAGTATTGGCCTTCACTTTAAAGAAAAGATCTGCTGCAATCAGCAGTGGTAGTGTGTTTGCAATTAGCATAGCGTGTCTGCTGAACTGCTGTTATGCACAGCTTGGCATGACATCCATCCCACCTCCTCCCTTTGCTATTGTTCTTCCCCTTCCTTGTTATAGTTCTCCCCAGTTACCACCTTGCCAACACAGTGTGATGGCAGTGAGGTGCCCAATCCCCTGCCGGCTGCAGCCCCCCCACCCACAAACAACCAGTTAGCATGCTGGGAGCCCACCCCAGCATGCTCATGCCCCCCCACACTGTATTGCCAGTGGGGATGCCTAATCCCCACTGGATCCAGTCCCCACTCTGCAACAAACATGTAGGTGACACACTGGGAGTCCACCCTAGCATGCCAAAGTGCCCATTTCTTGCCCCTCCATTTCCTGTGAAAGAAGAAAATCACCCTTGGTGACTCCCTACCCTCCCTCCAACCCGTGCCCACCCTCTGTGCACCCACCCCACCCTACAACCCCACACACACAGGTGGAACTCTGGGAGCCCACCCCAATGTTTCAAATGTGTCTGTTTTTGGTTTTTGCTCTCAATACCTGTGAAAGACGAAAACAGTCCCTAGGCGAGTCCCTCACCCCCCCTCACTGAGCAGCACCCACCCTCTGCGCACTCACCTCCCCACACATACCCCTCATCCCATACTTACCTCCAGAGCCCAGCGAAATGATCTTCGGTGGGCTAGGAACTTGTCTGCACTCTTCAAAGTCGACCACGAACTGAGAAAATGCTGGTAAGCTGTATAATGGCATAAATAGGGTTTTTCCAACTTTGGTGCATATCTTTGCCATGTTTTTGACTTTTATCACCAAATTTCCAACATGGGGTTCTTGACACCCCTTCTCATGAATTCATTCACTGTCATGGGGTTATTCTGTCCCAAAAGGTGATTTCACAGTCACTGTGCGCAATCACCTTTCAGGACTGATTAATGAAACAACAGTGTCAGTGTTCATGAGGTGGCCTCTTAAAAAGGCTGCAGTATGTTGCAAGTTTAGTGAAAAAGTTCCAAAAAAATCAGCTGTTTAATGAGCGTGTGTTGCGCAGTTTCCACACATACTTGTAAGTTCATGAATTGTATTATTTTCACTCCAGATTTTCAACATAGGAATATTTCCACACCTCCTTATAAATAGTGTAGCTGTCATTTTTCACATCCTGGCCAAAATGTCTTTTTGCTCTTCTGGTGCAAAATAGTGTGGTCGCTGTTGGAAATCAGTGTTCACTACAAAGGAAGACAATCACAGTGGCACTGTTCATGAGAAAATGTCCTAAAATGCCTATGTTGAAAATTCAGTACAAAAATTCCAACAAATGACTGTTTTACCAGTGTGCATTGCGCAGTTTCCATGCACACGTGTACCTTCACAAATGTGTCATATTTTCACTCCAGATTTTCAACATTTGCATTTTCCCACATCTCCTCATGAACAGTATGGCTGTCATTTTCCACATCCTGGCCAAAATGTGTTTTCACACTTCCAGCACAGAATAGCGCAATCACTGTGGGAAATCAGTATTTGGTACACAGTAAGAAAATCATAGTGACACTGTTCATGACCAGAAGTGACAACATGCTTATGTTGAAAATTCCATGAAATAATTCCACTGAATGACTGTGTTACAAGTGTGCGTTGCACAGTTTCCACACAGGCTCATACCCTTGAGCACACCCAGGCCATTAGGGTTCCTAAGACCGACACTTAAGAAGTATGAGGATGAAATGTTGATCAGATGCAAGAGGAGTTGCAGAGAGGTAATCTGTTGGGATATAGATGCTGAAGGGACATGGATACAATGGAGCGGGGCCTGCATAAATGCCAAACACCAATGCACATACCTGCAAGCAAACGTCCAGCATTGACAAATGCTTGTTGTTTTAGCATTGGGCCTTTTTCTGAATTACACATACAAACTTTTTCTAATCACCTTGCTGTTTAGGAAACCAATACTCTATGCGCTCCTATACAGCATTAGGCTTCCCTCAGGGGACCCCATATGTTTACTTGCTTCAGATATGCTCCTAACCAGCTACTGGAAAATATTATAAAATAGAATGACAGTATAGAAAAATTATCAAGGGTGGGTGGGCTATACAACACCACAACTCTGCTTTGGACAATACACATCTGTGAGGGCTGTGTTCTGCACCCTCGCACACAAGAAACACACCACCACCAATTCACAAGGGCTCAGGGGCCTCTTTTTACACTGGAAGTCATAGAGCACAAGGAAGCCATGTGCTGCACAAACATGGGTGCAGCTGTTCATGTCCAGCAATACTGTAAAAACATACTGATTTTGTCTGTCTTTGCAGGTTTTTTACCTTAATGTCCAGTTTACAGTACAATGCTTTCTTCTGTGGCAATAAGCTTCAAATGTAAGTGAAGCTTTAACAGAGGTTTTTTTTGTAATGGATATGTACTGTATGTATGTAGATTTAGGGGTGCGTTAGTGCTCCTATAGTTAGGGTTGAGTAGCCTGTTTAATGTTAAACCCCTAACTTTGCACATTACTATCTTTAGCGCCATTTGACAAAATTAGCTGATATTTTATGTGTTGTATAGGAGGCAATGTCTTGATGTGTGGCAATATCTGTGATGGCAGTCTGTGCGGATTCTGAGATCTGCTGCTGTCATTATTTAGGAACATCGAACTTTCTTCCTGTACTTCACATGTTTTTTTTGTTTTGTTTTTTGCTCTCCTCTACAGACTAATGTACATGGAATAGAATATTTTTCCCCAACCTTGCAGGGGAAAGGTGTCATGTCCTAAGGTAGTGCCTCTGACTGGTCTGGTGAAAAAATATTAAAGGGTTCCAGAGTTATAATGCTTTAAATGTTAGTGTTCTCCAACCTACACATGTGCAGTAGGTTTTTTGAGATGATGTTCTGTGGTGAAATCATAAATTTGATGCCGCAAATGCATGTTTTTGCTTTTGCACCACTTGCTTGCAGGGCACCAAACATTTTTTGTGCTGTGCCAACCGCCATCTTGCTCATTTTTTCAATGAACTAACAACTGTGAAAAATGCATAAAAATGCTGGTATTTCAAAAACCAAACATCAGAACCTAGAGAAGTGGGATCTGTTTAGCTAGATTCTGATGTTTGTTTTTTTATATGATGCCCACTAATATTTTTCTGGGCACCAAAAATTCTGGGTGCCCAGCATAGTCAGAGAAGCACTTCCCCCCATGTTCTCTGTACAAGAACAGTGGGAATTTCTTGACTTCTGCAGCTGCAGTTGAACTTGTGCTGCCAGCTGCAGTGTGACCTGTGAGCAGCAATTTCCCTTGTATTTGGTGGTGCCCCCTCATACTCCATTGCACTCCTTGGCAATGTGTATTGTTGCCCTGCTGTCTAGTGTCATCCCCCACCCATCGATCACTGCCCCATAAAGAATTCCTTGGTGTCCAGTGGTACCCCCTACTCGTGGATCACTGTCACCATAAAGAATTCCTTTGTGTCTAGTGGCCCCCCATCCACCGATCATCATTCCTGATTTACCTGATGTCTAGAAGCACCCTCCATCCACTGATTGTCCCTGTAAATTAATGAAAAAATATCTTCACTGGTGTCTAGTGGAACCCCCACTCTCAGATCCCCATATTTGTTATCATTTTTGCCCCATATAGTGGCACCAACCACCTCTCATGCCCCTAACAACCTGCAAATAAAAAACTGTCCCTTGATTTTGCATTTTTCTTTATTTTTTAAAACCTGTAAAAAAAATCTACCAATGATCACACCCACACCACCCACCTGACCTATCACTATGCACCAACTTCCACGCACCCCATCCCACCACGTGCCTTCATTCACCTTTACCAGCAAAACACTGACAATCCACTCTCTGATCAAAAACATGTATTGCTGCTGCAACCAATGACTGCTGTATAACAAGTTAGATATCCATGAGTCAATATATTTTCCGACCACAGTTACCCAACTTGTCAACCAGAAGTCACTGGTTCCAGCAGCAAGACATGTCTTTGATTGGACAGTGACTCTTCAGTTTGTATGCAGTTCAGATGAGTTCTAGCTTATGGGGTGGGGGGCAAAAGTGGTGTAGAGAGGTGGAAGCTCAGTGGGAGGTTGGGTGGGTGGTGCTGGAGTGATCAGTAGTGGAATTTTTTTTAAAGGTTGTAAAAAAAAAAGAAAAACATGACACTGAGGGATGGTTTTCTTAGTTGCAGGTTGATAGAGACATGGGTGGGTGTAGGGTCCTACTAGACACCAGGGAAATTTCACAGCAAACTGAGACTGGAGTAATGAGAAACATTCCTTGGAGGAAGAAACTATTTGAACTTCATACTGAAGTCTCAGGTTGTGAGAATGTGAGTTTCTATATCTCTTTTCATGGAGGAAACTGACTGGATCATAAGGTGCACTTGCCCAATATATAATGTACACTGGCTGTCTATTGTGAACTCTTTGTTTATAAACTCTTTAAAGGATTGATTACTATGTGCCAGTGACAGATACATATATTTTAAAAGATGTTCATACAGAGCTGTAACTGTGTTTAATAGCAGTATGTTATCTGGGGAGAGAGCAGTAATGGCAGTTAAAATGACAGATCTTCCTTGGTCTTTGGCTATCTTTTGGCATGCATATGCTTGTGACTTGAATTCAAGGCAGTTCAGATAGCTGGCACAGTGCATAGCTCCAGGCTTGGTCTAGCATGGCATGGCATGACCCCTACCCAGAGCTCTTCATCCCTGTCCTAAGACAGGCATTGAAGAAGACAGTATGAACGCATATGTCTATAAACAATCACAGTTATTTTTTTTTGTTAATTAATGAGAATAAGAACATATGAATAAATATATAGTACTTGGGGAGGGGGGAATTCCCCATAGTTCCTGAATTCATCTGTGGGTTCAGAAGAGGACCTTATCTGTTTTGTTGGAACAATTTCTGAGTGTTCTTTTTTAACCCATAAAACAAAACAAAAAAGGTCCCTAGCTAATCAGCCCCACCACCCCACACTACCCACTACACCCTCAAACATCCTCACTCACCTGAACAGGTCCAAGGTTCAAGACCCAATCTTCAATCAAAGACACATCTTGTTGCTGGTACCAGCGACTGCAATATGAGAAACTAAGGTCAATGTGGTTCAATGCATTTCAGTGGGGAGTTCAACTTGTATGCATAAAATAGCCATTTGTTTGACATTTTGACCCCGAATTTTCAACATGGACTTTGGGAACCCCACATCATGTAGAATATGATTGTCATTATGTAACTCCCATCCAAAACATGATTTCAGTCACTTGGTGAATTCACCTTTTGGGTGAGATTTGAAACTTTGTCCTGCCATTGTTCATGAGGTGGGGTCATGAATAGGATATGTTACAAATTTTGGGTCAAAATATGTAAAACTGGCAAAGTTATGACCATTCACTGTAATTTCACTATGTAACGTTGGGGAATTTTAAATATCTTGACCTCATATTTTCAACATATCCTTCTTATTATCCCAACTCATGTATGTCACAGTTGTCATTTTTCAAATCCTGTCTAAAATGTGTTTTTTGCATCTGTGGTGCAGAATGGCATCGCAATTGCACAAAATTATGTTTTGGCAGGATTTGAAAATTTTCTGTGCTGACAATTTGATCACTGTTGTCCTATAAATGGAAGCACAGGGCCCAGAGGGAAATGTGCTCCCAGAGGCAAATAAGGATATGATTATACTATCTCAAAAAGTAACAAAATAAATGGTAAAAAGTTTAATCAATGCTCTAATTAGGGTTAAAGGCACAATAGTAGGGAAATGTGGCATCAAGGTTTCCAATGCTAACACCCCACCCCCACTCTGAACACATCAACAGGCATCAGGGGTGCCTTGGGTTCATCAGCCCTAACGTTCACCCATTCTCCTATGCTGTATACATCTCAGCTTATTTGCTTATGGAATGGGGTGAGTGTTAGGGCTGATGACCCCAAGGCACACACCTTATGCCTGTTGGTGTGTGTAGGAGAGTAGGATGGGTGGGGGTGTAAGGATTGTAAAGCCTAATGCCACATTTCACTACGTCTATGGCTTTAACCCTAACTAGAGCATTACCAAAGTTTTTTACAATTTATACACAATATACTTGGATCATAACAACACTATGGGTGCTCCCCTTATGGGATACAAAGTTGGGGAATATGATGGGGTACACATTGTTGTTCTACCAGAAAGAGAAAGGCAGTATAGCACAGTGGTTTAAGGCTCTGAGCTGCAAACCTGGAGATCTGGGTTTGAATCCCACAGCCACCACTTGCATACTGTGTGACCCTGAGCAAGTCACTTAACTTCCTTGTGAAACCAGGTTACACCTGTAATCAAGCTTTCAGCTTAGTGTGTCTCACCCGGTAAAACAAAGGTTAAAAAAAAAAGAGATCTTAATGTCAGGAACCTGGTAAAACAAAGGTTAAAAAAAGAGAGATGGTCAAGAAACCAGTGGCAGATAGGTTTTGGTGTCTGGGAGTTATATTACTAAGTAGGAACAGGGGGAGGAGGTATTGTTTACTAATATGGAGTACGAGGTGCTGAAACTGAATACAACATACATTTCTCAGGCATTCTTCTGGTATGCATGCAATTTAAGATTTGGATTCATGCATAGAACTAGTGATCACAATATCTGATTCCTGATACCCAAGCCCAAGTTAACTGGCAAGATATTAAGTGCAGTGCCTGGGAAATGCATGGAGTCCCTGGGGAGGGGAGGAGGGGTATTGGCTCACAACTTTTGCATTTGATGCAATGCAAATGTTGTATGCACAGTTAAGAACCATCTGCTTAACATGACAACAGCATAAACTGAAGGCCTAGCCTATATGTGAGACTACAGTTTGCAGGCAAGCTGACCCCAGTAGAAAGATTGAGGAATGTGTGGTGCTTTCTTGATAGACAAGGGCAGATGGTATGCTCACATTATCAGCTGTTGGACAGAGCCAGGCATGGCTCTAAAAAGACAGGATACTCATGAATCACTAGGAAATGGATGAGAACCAGGGTAAAAATGTATAGAAGGTTCATAAAAAGTTGAACGTGAACATAGCATACTAAAATGCAGCATACTAAGCTTTAAGGAATTACACAAATGTTGCTTCCATAAGGACACAGAGGTCCAGCAGGGAGCTATTTATGTTCCCCAGCCATGTAAGTAGTGGTTATAGGTATTTAAATATATAAAAAAATACTTCTTCAGTAATGGAGCAGCTGATCATCCAGTGACCAGAAGAGCTTCATTTTGTTCAGACCCCACACATGTTCACAGGAAAGGCTGTGAGCCATAGTGATGGGGGACAGCCTGTTGTGGCTAATGAGGGTCTGGTGATACTGGTCAAGATAATCTAATCCCAAAACTCAATACCACAATCACAGAGGAATCCACTAATAATGTGTCAGGTGCAGAGGTAGACCACAGAAGAAGACAGAGCCCACAGTAGAATTACCTCTACTGTATTATAGTTTTGCTTTGCCCCTCTTTCTAGCATGGCATCTGTTGTGGTGTCCTGGAGATACACTTTATGTGGCAGCTGCCAGAATGTTATCAGAACAGACTGATGTCAAATCTTAATGTGTTAATAAATACAATCTACTGTGGGACAGTCCATAATAGGGTAAGGGATATTTAAGTATTTTAATTATATAGCTCACTTTAGGAGTCCCTAACAGATTGTTAGAAAAACATGTTAAACACACTTGTTTCTTCTGGTATATGGCATAGGAAGAAAACGGCTACTTTTAAAAACACGCTCTATGTAGAGACAATAGGGCTGCAGCCAAGGTCAGGGAAAAGGGCTGGAGGAGCAGATATTCAGAACCACTTTCAGCTGCACCAAGAATGTGCAAACTGGTGGTCCATGCATGTGCATTGGTGAGCATTCATTTTCTTGCTACTATAGCGGCATATCAGGAGTTCCCTCTGGTACTCCGGGACCCTGTGTTCACTTAGTTGGGGTCCAAAGACATGAGGGCTGTGGTGCAAAAGTAACAAAAGCATTGGTTTAAAGAGTTCCAGTGACTGCTCTGGGACCAAATATATATTTACATAATAATGAGCTACTCAAGAATAGGGTTGATTAATATTCATGATAAGCTCATTATTATGTCTATATTCAGTCCAAGAGCAGTCATTGGCACTGTTTAAACAAATAGTTTAGCGGCTTCTGCATCATGGCTCTTGTGTCTCTGGACCCCAACTGTGTGATCTCTGGTCCTGGAGCAGGGGGGTGGCTTCTGACATGCATCTATTGGAAACAGCATACAGGACCTCTGGAGAGCAGAAAAATAGTTTGTATGAAAAGATTGCAGTGACACACAGATTGCTTCACAAACCTCAGAGGTGACTGTGATACAACTCCTAAAGTGTTCTAAATTGTTATTTGGTCAGACTGTGAGTAATTTTTGCTCACAAGAGGTCTGCAGGGCCCTGCCCATAGCAGCCATAATAATAAAAAGGTGTTGTGAAGATGAATGCCAGAATAATACATTAGAATTATTTGAATATGTTCAAGTTATCACTAAATCAAGAATGACTGACATGCTGAAGGGATGAGGGTAACAGCAGTAAGAACAAACTCTAGCTAGAGCTGACAGGGCTGCAGCAGCTGAATTTTGGGGAACAAATATTGAAAATGTGTTTTTTAATGTGTTTACACCAAATTCTCAGCACACCAATGGTGTGTGTGTGTGTGGGGGGGGGGGTTGTTAAGCCACATATGAATATGAGTTGGATTGGTGTGGGAGAAGCCAAGTGATGGAGACGTGAGATTCTACCATGATAAAAAACCTGTTCAGGGTAAATTAGTCTAAAGGAATTTAAAACACTGCTACCCCAATGTACCCATCTTCTACCTCCTCGATACCTTCCTTGACAAAAAAGTCAACTCTTCCCCTTCTACCCATTCCGCTACTCTTCCTGAACACTGAATACTCAGGGACAGTCATCTCTTATTCACTATTATGTGTGGCTCATGTTTCTGTGATGGCCACAAGGCCCACCTCAGTGCTATCAGAGCCTAGAACTCACTAAGTTTGTTACTTAGGCTCCTGGCATTAAGGCATACCTCCTGCCATCTGACTCCTGCTCTTACTTTTCTATTGTGCTTCTGTTTTCCATGGGTTCTCCCACCTTTGTTGGGGCTTTTGCACTTTCTTTCATCAGTCACTGCTACCCATTCCCTTGGTCCTGTACACACTGCTGATATTTCTGTACCCTCTTTGCTACTACAGTCCCCTGGATCTGTGGGATTACTATCTAGGATTCTATTTTGCTCACCATCCACCATGGCTACCCTATACCCATAGTCCCCTACAGTCAGTTTACCTGTCTGATATAGACATAAAACTGCTGCCCTAATGCACTAGCCCCATCTCTCATCAGGTGAAGACCATCAGCTGTGAAGAGTGTTCTGTCCCGTAAGTCCCCCCAGACCATCACAAAATGATACCCTATGTTATGGCACCCACCCTTAAGCCAATTAGTTAACACCTTTATTTGAGCACTCCTTATCCTATCCTGCCTATTTTCACTGCCCCATACAGGGAGGACTACAGAAAAGGCAAGGCATTACCAAAGAATATGATTTGAATTGACACAGGAGCAACAATCTATATATCTGTAAAATAGTTCAAAGAGTTTTCACAGTAATAATGGGGTGGTTAGAAAAAAGAGAAAAAAAAGAGCTGGTTCCCAATTTAGCTTCAGAGATGTGTCCACACAAAAAAAGGTAGATATAGATATAGATATAGATATAGATATAGATATAGATATAGATATAGATATAGATATAGATATATTCTCTGACAAACAAATCAGCCCAATGTTTCATTTCTTATTGATACTTTGTACATTGTTTGAGTATGTGTTAATAAAAACTGCTGTACAGTCAAGCTCTGTTTAAACCAGTGGGTGGTTCCTGTGTCATTGTGGACCACCTATTTGATTTATTGATTGATAACACTTTATTTTTATACAGGCACATACAGTTAGAAATAAAACCTATTTTGTACAGTTATGCTGCCACACATGTTACAAACACTAAAAACTTGATACATTATATACTTTAATAACAATCTCTGTGTGTAAGGCAATTAGACATGACTGGAAATTATTGTCACAGTATGTTTAGCACAATGAGCATTTATTATTTAAAACTTACTCTGTATAATGTATGTCCTTTTACTCTGTGTGTGTGTGTGTGTGTGTGTTTGTGTAGTCTGTGCTTATGTGTCTAATCCCCATACTGTTGAAAGTCACTTCCAATATTTGTATATTAGCATAAATGCAGTATTCAAGAGACTCATACCTACTGCACATTGACACCCTGTAACTTTTTGCTGAATTGTTAAAAGGTTCGCATGATACACCTAATTTGTAGTCCCACATTAGGAGAGATATTAAACATAACATGACCCAGTTTGGTTTCACTGTGCTCTTTCAGTTTTATCACAAACATTGATTTACCCCTTCAAATAGGGTTCCATTTTGTGACATTGTTTCCATTCCCAATTTAAGTATTTAAATGCAGCCCTTTATTGTGCCTTAGAAACCCAACTGTTATTAATGTGTTATCTAATTACTTAATTTAATCCTCCCCCAAGAACTCCCTGTACAGAATAAAAGTTTTTGCCTTTTATTTAATCATTTTATACAGCTGTAATGTTCATTTCATGTAGTGTCCATCTAGTACCTCATCCTAAGCAGACTGTGCCTTTAATTTGCATGAACTGTGCTCCCAAAGCATTATTGTGTCTGGTGACCTTCCTTTTGTTACTGACATGCTGGCAAAACCTTGCAGTTTGTTATAACTCATTTATTTAGAAAATTCCCTTTTTCCGTGGAGTGTTATTTTTGTGTCCTTTTGTTACCCATGTTACTATTGATTCCTCCAACGGCCCAGAATGTTCAGAACCAGAAATGCATGCTGACACCTTCAGTCATCACCCCATGGCTCTTTAGAGCCATGGACCTGGTAAGTTCTGTATTCTTTGTACTGCCACCTACATTCTGGACAAGACATGTTGTCCTCCTGAAGTTCGGAGTTATGCACATTATGGGCACTACAGTGGGCTATTCCCTCTGCATCTCAGCTGCTCTTTTGTTCCCTGGTGTGTCAGATGTCTGCAGATTGTAAAGGTACACATTTGCTTTTTGGGAAACACAGAGACATGTAGTCGGACCTTGCCTCATGGTCCCAAGATGCTAAGTTCAGGGTATGAAGAGTGGGGTAGGGGCAGAGAGAGTTGATTATAAATTGGGTTTCCGGTTTTAGGTTATAACTGATAAACACCGATAAAACACCACAGTGGTGAAACTCGGGAAATCAGTTATAACCGAATAAAATCAAATTTCATTGTGTCCCCACTCTTCCAGCTGACCAACTGTGAGCTGGATATGTGGGTGGATCGTGTTTTTTTTGTATTACACCTTTCACTTGTATGGTGGAACAGAGCTGTAATACTATGCTGCTCCTAGCTCACCATCACCATCTACATATTTATATATGTATAGTTCTACAGTTATGGTGCACTATTTTGTAAAATGAATACAATATTAATATGGTGCAATATCTATGGTGCTAACGTGCAATAGTCATGGTACACAGCTTGAAAAAGTGTAATATCTATTTTTTAACTTGAGTGAATAAACACTGATTTATAAAGATTTTTGTTGTCCGAGAAATTGATTACACATAAAATAACAACAGATTTTTGGTACTTCTGAAAGGGGGAGAAAAATGCAGAAAATAAACACCTTTTTTTTACAAAAAAAACCCACCTAAAACTGGAAACCCTAATTATAAAGCATTTTAAAGTTGAACAACTGCAGGTTTCCGAGATTAAATGGTTATACATATTTACCTATTCTATAGACCAAGTCTCTACATGGGGATCATTCTGTGTGGCCTGGTCCCAGTGGGGGGGG
Organism: Neoceratodus forsteri; assembly: GCA_016271365.2. Lineage (NCBI taxonomy): Eukaryota > Metazoa > Chordata > Ceratodontiformes > Ceratodontidae > Neoceratodus > Neoceratodus forsteri. The sequence continues at coordinate 189,845,701 of CM028137.1, read as the reverse complement.
GGCATTTTGTGTGATCCTATTTTCTATCGGGGCACTTTTAATGCTACTGCTGCTAAATAGTTTGTTCTGTACTGGGCAAAAAATACTACAGTTTTGGGGAGCATATCAAATGGACCTGGTTAGTGCTGGGACTCATTTTGTATTAGGCATCAGAACATGATATCTACAGTTTGGAGAGTTCTGTAATGAGAAATAAAATACATGTTGTATTGGGGAGTAAATGAATAGGACCTGGTCTCTGCAGGTGCACAGTCTTTGCAGATCTGATCTCTTCAGGGGATTATATTGTGCTGGAGTCATCAGAACACCAGAACTACTTTTAAACTACCTGCTTATCTGCTAAACTTAAAAAGAAATCCTGGTTAATATCTTATTTATTTTTGTAAAAACATTTCTGTAGAACAGAAAAATGGTCAGCACTCCAAACGTACTCACAGTACTTATTTATTTTATGTGCAAGTACATCAAAGCCATTTAGCAGCAGAAAAGCAAATAACAGCAAATAACAGCAGCAGTAAACAAAGCATTGGGTAATCCACAAATTTCTCAGATCCACAGGAGTCTATAAGATGGTATCTTTAAAAAAAAAAACATATTGCACCCACCGACTCAACACTGAGCACCCAAACGCCAGCACAGAAATTTTTACATTTCAGCAATATGTTTTGTGATCATTAGGTGTGCCATGTGCTGCATGTTAGGCCAAGAGTCTAGCATGGCACATTAGAATATTACTGAGATTCACTGCAACAGCAAATGAGCCTAAAAGGGCACAAACACCAAAATGGATGTAAATGACTGTAATTGATGGTAACCGGTTGCAGTCACCAAAACATCAACCCTGTTCATTGTTTTGTGCAGTTTTAGGCTCATTGGCTTGCTGCTGCAGTGTATCTCAGTAACTGGGCTATGTGCTACATGATATGCCTTAAATGGCTTCCATGGCAGTACAACTGAAGAAAAATACTGTTTTTTTCTTACTGGGATGATTGCTGTCAGTGACTGTTGGAGTGTTACCCTTTGTTCTCTATTTTTTTTATTCCTTTTTTTTTTGTGCACCTTTAGGCTTACTTTGCTGTTGCAGTGAATCACAGTAATTGTTTGGTGTGCCATGTGCTGCATGATAGGCTGAGGGCCTAGCATGGCATATCAAACAATTACTGACATTAACTACAATATCTGAGGAAACCTAAAAGTGCACCCTCTCCCAAAATGCACTGGTTGCCATATGCACCTGCAGGACCATGCGGTGGACACAGTGAGTGACAGTACCATGGAGGGGTCCATTTGACAACAGGCAGGGGCTGTGTCTTCAGTTGTGGCAGTGATCTGGGGGATGGCATCATTAGTAACAGGGATAATTGTGTATATCTGCACCATACAAGGGGACCATGCAAAATTACCTTGCAATCTGTGATTACAGGACTTCACCAGATTTCAGGTCCATGACTTTCCATTTGCATTGTGCCAACCTCAGAAAATCTCCTGGACACAAACCTTGTTTGCCCATAACAGGACTTTGGAATATGGACATCTGTGCAAATCTGGTTTTGGCAGAAAAACTAGGCTTTGCACATGGGCAAGCTTTTGAAGATCTGGCCCCTGAAGTCAGTTTTTAATTTCATTTTCATTTCTTAAAAATCATTTTAAGATTGAAGCAACCCACTCAATGGCATAGTTCTATTAGTAGTAACTTACTCCAGGGTGTGCAGTTATTAGATTAATCAATACCCAGACTGCATTGTGAAGCACGAGGCAGCTGGCTGAGTGTCCTCACAACACCTAGTGTGTTGCTTAATCCCCAATAACCACACACCCTGGAGTGGGCTATTACACTTATAACAGAGGGTGCACTACAAAACATGGAGAAAGCAATATACATGTTTTTTCTGCTTTTATAAAAGATAAGCAAATTACTGTATTCTGCAGCCTAAAAAAATAGTCCACAACAAAATGGCTGTCATGCATACACAGATGTGAGAAGGAAAGTGTTGCTATGCTTTCTCTGACATTTGTTGTGCATGATATGTCTTCTGAGTCAGCACAGTAGCGCTGAAGTGCAAAATATGGAGTTGCTTCTTGTGGTACAGACACGGTGTCTATACCTCCACTGGCTTAGCTGCTCTGTCTCTCTCTCTGTGGTTACATTAATGCATGGCAAGCAAGTAAACATTTTCCCCAGCAGTGCAGTCACACAGTCTACCAGACTGCATTCTACCAATTAAGAAGTGGCAACTAATGGGACTCAGAGCTTGCAGGTCTTTCTGGAACTCTGTTTCTCTGTCCACCAGCATAAAGCTCACTTTCAGATCATTACATCATTGTGTGGGAGGGTCTCCCTCTCTTCACACTGTTCCATCTGATTTTATGCCACAACTATGGGATTTACCTGTCAATCTGGCTGTGCAACAGAAAAATGACCATAGGGACCACACACTTCACTCTGGGAACAAACTTGGGTAACAAGCAAGACTACAAACTTTGAACACTACAGCTACTGTTGCTGCACTGCCTGTGACTACATGGCAGGCCTCAGATCTCACTCACTAAGCAGGGATAGTAATGGCTGCTCCTCAGACTGCAATTTTGCACTATAACAAGAGCAGAACAGAAACACAGGCTGATCTTTCAGAGGGATGGTTCACCACTAGCTGTTATACATTGTGGAGTAAGCAATGGTCACCTGATGGTTGTTTACCACTCACCTGCCTTTATCTACCCCATGTTTACCACAGTATTTACTGAGGAAGAGGAGGGTAATGGGTCTGAAGGGAGTACAAGGGGTGAGAATGGTGCAGAAATGGACACAAGTCCCTTTACACGAGAAAGGGTCCTGAAGGAACTGGAAGTAATAAGAGTTGATAAAGCAATGGGGCCAGATTGGGTGCACCCCTAGGTCCTTAAAGAACTAAGAGAGGTGGTATTGAACTCTGGCTATCCTGTTTAGCCAATCACTGGAAACAGGGAGGTACCCAAAGACTGGAGGACAGCAGATGGTCCCTTATACAAAAGTGGGAACAAACAGGAAGCAGGGAACTACAGACCAGTCAGCCTCACCTCGGTAGTGGGGAAGATCATGGAAGCACTACTGAAGGAGAGATTGGTGGAACATCTTGTTGTCAATGGACTACAGGACCCAAGGCAGCATGGTTTCACCAGGGGAGGTCATGTCAGACCAACCTCATTTAATTGTTTGACTGGGTGACTAGGGAGGTGGATCAGGGGAGGGCAGTGGACATGACCTATCTGGACTTCAGCAAGGCCTTTGACACTGTGCCACACAGAAGACTATTACACAAACTGGGGAATATGGGTGTGGGCAGGACAGTAGTGTGGTGGGTAGGTAACTGGCTGGGTGGCAGGACACAGAGGGTGGTGGTAAATGGCTGTCACTCCACAGAGGGAAGAGCGACCAGTGGGGTACCACAGGGATCAGTGCTGGGACCGATCCTATTCAACATCTTCATCAGAGACATGGCGCAGGACCTAGAAGGCAGAATTTCACTGTTCGCTGATGACACAAAGCTCTGTAACAAAGTAGACACACCAGAGGGTGTAGACAGAATGAGAAGTGACCTGCAGAAACTTGAGGAATGGTCAGGGGTTTGGCAGTTGAAATTCAATGCAAAGAAGTGCAAGATAATGCATATGGGGCACAAAAACCCTGGCACAATATATCAGTTGGGGGGTGAGGATATAGCACGCACCAAGCAAGAAAGGGATCTTGGGTTATCATCTCTGATTACCTCAAGGTAGGGAAACAGTGTAACAAGGCAGCAGGTAAAGCAAATAGGATGCTGGGATGTATAGGCAGGGGCATTACCAGCAGGAAAAGGAGGTCATAATTCCGCTATACAAGACACTAGTGAGGCCCCACCTGGAGTACAGTGTACAGTTCTGGAGACCATACCACGTAAGGACATAGACAGGGTAGAGAAGGTTCAGAGGAGGGCAACAAAGTTGGTGCATGCATTGCATCACAAATCCTATGAAGACAGGTTGAAGGAACTGAACATGTACTCCCTGGAGGAGAGGAGGGAGAGAGGGGATATGATAGAGACATACAAGTATCTTACAGGGAGGAACAGGGTGCAGGAAAACACTATTTTTAAGCAAAAAAGATGTTCCAGGACTAGAGGGCATGGGATGAAGTTGGAGGGAGGACGATTCAGAGGAAACATGAAAAAGAATTTCTTCACAGAATGGGTGGTGGACAAGTGGAACACCCTGCCAGAGGAAGTGGTGGGGGCTGAAACAATCACACGATTTAAGAATGCATGGGATAGATATAAAGGAATTCTGGAGGTCAGGGGTAAGGTGCAACAGTCTTCTAGGAAAACAAACTGAACTTAGAAGCTCAAATGGGCAGACTGGGTGGGCCATAGGCCCTTATCTGCCGACACTGTCTATGTATCTATGTATGTATCTATGTTATAAGTCACTAATACACTTTCAGTGTTTTGCTTTCAGCCTTGAATATCACAAGCAGCAAGGGCATGCATTAATCCCAAACATCCCCATTAATCTCATAAAGATATAGTTGGTTTCCGCATCTTATTGTAGGCTCGGGACCAGCTGGTATATGTAATAGACAGACCATGTGAGATTCAATCCATACTACACTGTAACATAAAACATTTGTGAATATCTTAAGTTAATATAATGTTGTGACTACAGTGCAATCTTCAAAATGTTCAAAAAGTTATACCAAATATCCATAGTATGACAATCATTTTTTTGGTTGAACATTAGCAATAACTTTTGGTATGACTTAGTGAGACACTTGGTATGATACTGATACTACTGTTCTGGTGGCCATGTTACTCATGTGATTTCTTGTGTTGTGTCTGTGTTACTCGCGTGACGTCCTGTGGAAAAAAACCCTTGTCAATAAATTATAATTCACTTTCTGAAAATTAAGTGATTTCTGTCTTTTCCTATGAGGGTAATATAGTTGTGCAAAAAAACAATGAGCTAGAAAATCAAGGACATGAATGTGGTAGCCAAACTTAAACATGTCTAGATTTGGGCATACTGTGATCAGTAAACTTATTGTGGCATAATTACCAACAAGTTAAGTTTATGATAAAAAGCTGAAAAGTTAGATAGTATGCTACCTAAATAGATACCATAGACATAGTAATATCAAAAAATATATGTTTGATAATATGACAAATTTGCTGTAAAGGACACACTGTTACTCACATTATGTTGCCCTTGTGGGAACTTTTAATCCCATTTTTTCGCACCTCTGAACTACAAACTATCTTTATGTTGGGGACTGAAATACTACCACATGCACCGAAAGTAAATATGATATGGTTATGACAATTGGCCCAAATAAAATTTGGAACCTGATTGTCACACTTTGTCTCTCGAGTAGCATATTGGTACCTATATCCTTGGTGTGAATATAGTCATTTACGTAATCATACAAAACACAGGTAACACCTACACCTCTCTGCAATAACCTCATTTATATTAGTCCACATTTTTATTCCAGGAATGATGATGTGTCTGTGCAAAGGTCAGCAATCCTTGTTTGTAACATAGTCATACAGTTCCCCATGTTTTCATTACTGCCATTTAAAAGAAAACATTTCCATTGAAATTCTTGAAAAAAAATGTCTTCTGTTTTACTGTGTGCCAGATAATTGATAGGCCCTAACAGAGGTCAAGATTCTCATAAGAGTTAAGAGCAGTCAGTTTAATGCAATATACCATTCACATCTACTAATTATTTATATGGACTTCTGCCTCAGCTGGCAGATAATGAAGTTCAGCTTCCCTTCAGCCAAACAAATATATGTGATGTTAACAATCTGATGAACAGATATTACACATAGTTTCTAACTTGTCTACCAGCCCAAATACTATTCAAACAGACTTGCACCATTTGGCAGTAAATCTCAAGTGTTGCCTCTATTTAGTTCTTGTAGCAGTCCAGTGGCTCTACCGTGAACCCTAGCATTCATAAACCCAGACCTGTAATTTAATGGGAACCAATGAACATGCAGACTACAATTGTAAGAAAAGTAGGTGTACATGTATAGTGAAATATATAGAACATGTGCCTTTCTTTGTTTATCAGCTGTTTTAGGGGGTACGGGGCATTCTATCTGGGTTGGAAAGTCATTTTCTGCCATTTCCTTCTATGATTCTATGATTCTTTCTGGGTACTATCAATGACTCCAAAGTCTTCTGCCTTACAAACTAGTGAAATGGCTTACAAAATTAAGGAAAAGGACATAATCTGGGACATATCTTAATTAATTGCAATTTCAGCCCAAGAAGCTGGTACAATATGTGCCTTGGTGATAAAGACATTTTCTGATAAGTATTTCAGTTGCTTGTATTTAAAATTATGTTTTATAACAATTCAAGTTTTTTAGAGATAGGAATGGCAACTTTACAAGAACCAGCCTTCATTCAGGCAAAATCAGAGACAGTTAAGTGATCTTTCAGTAACCAAGAGTTCTCTGTAAAATATATTGAAAAACATTTCTAAATGATTACATTTACCTTTATATACACTTTCACATTGCTTGAAATCTGAAGTATATAAAAACATTGACATTTCTGTCAGACACTGGAAACTTTCTTACTCTAGATCAGGACCCTATTGGAAGCAAGCCTGGTCACTTTTATAACCAGATGATCCTGAGTTTTGCACTACAGTTAGAGATGCAGAAAATTTAAATTCCACCGGTGAAGTGAACACGAAGTGGGCACTTTGCGTTGCCACTCTGCTGCGTGGAGTGGGCAATGCAAAGTGCACACTCCACCTTGTCATTACCACTTTGCATTAAGGCGGAATGGCAATGCAAAATAAGGCAAAGTCATTGTTTTTAATGGACTTCTCATTCCTCATTATGATATTAAGTGATCCACTTGGTGTTTCAGATTTGGCAGCACCCCCACACATAACATGGCTTACAGTACTGTAAATCACATGCTCTTTAGCTAGGCAGGAAGAAAGTGAGTCATACAAGCAGGCACTTTTACTTTCTCCTGTGCAGATGGAGAAAGACAGAGAGAGTTGTGCATTTTGTGGCTGCTGATACTTTGAGATCAGAGTGAAGAGGAGGTTTAAACTTTGATTTAGACCCAGCAGCTTTTTAAAAGCTACATATTTTTGTCTTTTCTGTACTCTTTTCTACTTAATTTGTTCTTTCTGTAAATTTTATTTTTCTTACCATTATAAGTAGTTAGTTGTTTGTCTGTGTGACTGTGTGTGTGTGTGTGTGTGTGTGTGTGTGTTGTGTGACAGAGTGAGTAGTGATCGCTCGGATTAAGGGAGCCCAGTAGGAGAGATGGACCAGGGTGAGGGAATGTCTTTGGTGGGGGCAGCTCTGGAAGAGTGTGCTAGCTGTAAGCATTGTACCATGTGCTGCATGTGTGGAGGGCATGGATGCCCATTTCTGTTGGACTGCTCAAAACATTTGAGTGACCCTCCCCAGAAGCAGGACCAGCACCACCTTCTGTGCTGATTCTGAGGCAGTTGAACCACCACCAAGTCTAACACCAGGTCCTCTGGAGCAGGATGTCCCTGTTCCCCTGGGGCCAGGGGTGGATTCCATCCCTCTTCAGCACTGTGACAAGCCAGCTAAGAGTTGATCTGGTTATCCCCTGCCTGTGCCTGGTCCTCCCTGCACCTCCATTGTTTGGCAGTTTTTGACCATGTCGGGGGGGACAGCAGTGTGGTTAAGTGCTACCAATGTGAAGTGGAGGTGAGCCATGGTGCCTGGGGGACTGGGGGCCAGCACACCCATATGCTCAATCACCAGCAGTTCTAGTGGCAGGCTGCCACTGAACGGACTATGCCAGCATCTGCTGGCCATTCTGTGGCAGAGGGACCAGCTGTGAATTGTTGCATCCCTGAGAAGAAGAGGGCCACAGCAGCACCTGCTGCTCCACCAGCACCCACAACCACTACCACCACCAGCAGGTCAGCCTGTAGAATGTGTGGACCCAGAGAACTGCATGTAATGCAGGCTGACTTGGCACTTTTCTGGAGTGCTGTCGGGGATAATAATGAGAGGGTGAATGCTGTGGAGCAGTGGCTGGACAACATAGAGGGACATCAGTTGCAAACTATGTCCATGCTGGAACTGCTGCTGGATCACCATGGGATCCCACATTATTTTTTTTTACTCACACCACATGCTCCCCCACACCTTTCTTACTGTGTTATAACATGTATTCCTCCACCATCCCTGACCCTTGTATGTAATTATGCCCTTTTTTATTGTCTTCCATATGTGTAACACTTTGTATTCTGAGCAGTGCAAGTATACTGTACTAAACTGCATGTGTGCAGTCAGTCTTCTTTCCAGTCTGTGTATGTTCTGCAGACACTGTCCAACTCCCTGACTTAAAAACAAACATTAATGAGTACAATGACAGTGTGGTGAAGCATGGAGAGATACTACAAAACAGGCTTACAATACATCCAAGTAACTATTAAAAAAAATGAATGTTGTGATTCATGACATGAGCATGAATCATGATTTGTGACTGCATATGTGACTGAGATGATGAAGAAACATGGCTGTACTTCCCCGATGAGCTGTAGCTTAAAACTCACAGACTTAAAAACATGTATCAATGAGTACAATGGTGGGGTGGTGAAGCCTGGAGAGATACTACAAAACAGGCTTACAATACATGCAAGTAACTAGAAAAAAAACGTATGTTGTGATTCGTAATGTGAATGATCGTGAATCATGATTTGTGACTGCATTTGTGACTGTGATGGTGAAGAATGTGATTTGTATCATGAATGACTCACAATGATGGACCTGACTTAAAAATGCATATTAATGAGTACAAAGTTCATGCAGAATTAAGCACCACACCGGTTCAGTACTCCAAAGGGAAGTCAAAGAAACAACTGTGACTTAAGTTACAGATGGGGACTGGGCCCTAAAGAGATGCAAATGCACAGAGAGATTAATATTGCACTGTGCACTGAAGAGATGCAGACACAAAGGCACAACACCTAACCAGTGCTCACCATCAGAAATTCAAATCTGCAAATAAATATCTTTGCCAGTAGAGCGGCCACGGTGGGGGGGGGCAGTGTACTGCTCTGCTGCAGTAACAGTCATTAGTACAAGTACCAATAAAGATACCACAAAAAAGTACAAAAATCACACAGCTGCAGTGAATAGCAGCTTCACATTGCAGAAATTATTATGTGGCACAATAAAAGGAGTCTGATATGGTGACAGGTGTCAGACACATACACACATGCTATGTATTGCATAGCAAACTGAAAACTTCAGTAATATAACCACATATTTTAAACAAACTAAAATGATGCACCACAACAATCAGCAAAAAAATGGCAAGAAATATTGAAAATATTACTGTGTGTACATTAACACAGTTATAACAAGAAAAATATCACCAAAACAGAAAGCACTGTCTTTTTCTCCAAGTTAATCTAATAACACCATAGATACACCCCTGTCCCAAAGCACACTTCCACTGTCTGTCAGTACACAGACTGAATGTTGTACATTACCATTCAAAATCTGTACACAAGCAATAAAAGCTCAATGATGTGAGCACAGGAGGGTTTCCTATAATTGATGAACTAAAGTTTCAGCAAACAAAATGACTCAAAAAAGGCTTTTTTAACAGCTTTTTGAAGGTTTGAATCACAGAGAGCCCTCAGAGCAGATTGTCTCCTACAGCTTCCTACACACTGTACCCCAAACTGAGGATGTACAGACCAATCTAGAGCCCATGTGACCTGAAATCTCATGAACCATTGCAAAATTTGCCTTTGGAGCTTAAAAACAAGGTGAAGTACATTGTTTTCAATGTACTTTGCCTTAAGAATTGGTGGAGTAGTGGTTTGGGAAGGCAGAGTAATGTGAAGTTAGTGCTTTCAGTGGACTTCACATTACCCATTAATAATGCAAAGTACTCCGCTTTGCATTGCGGAGCACTCCTCAAATTCGCCTTCACTCCACGAGTCATTCTGCAGAGCAAAATGGGGCCACTTCACCCATCACTTACTACAGTGACTACAATGGGTTTTAATGAGATCAAAGGTATAGAAAAGCTCTACCAATTGTATATTGTATTATATGCTGATCAACAAATAGTGCGATGTGCAGTCATACAGTATGATATGCAACTGTGTCCCCTCTATATTTTAACAGCTGATGGATATTAGAGAACTTTACCACTTATTTTTTCTGCATCTTTGAAAGTGTATTTTCTTTTGTTACTTTCTATCTGTGAGAGATGCTGTGCAGCCTGATTAACTGCTACTGACCCATTCTTTCCCTCTACTCAGACGTGTTACTTCACATGTTACTTACTTGTTGTTACTTTACATGTGTATTGCAGTCCAGTCAGGAACTATAGCATTTCATTATGAAATTCCACAAGTAAAAGATGAAGAACTCAAGCTATGCAGCTGGAAAGAGGAATGATGACTAGATAGTAATTATCCAGATAACTAAATAACTTTGTGTAGGCCATCCCCTCAAACACAAAATACAGGAGGGCACTGTCTATAAACAAAATAAGGATTGCAACTCTTGCCTAAAACTGAAACCCATCCCACATCAGCAATGACTCTGTGGGTGTGAACTGTAATTTTTATTGGTCATTGACAAAACAGTACAATTTGTTTAATCCAGGGTTGTGGTTGTGACCTAAATATAATAAAATGTCTAACTTTACAACACTGCATTTTTTTGGCATTAGCAACTGCCTTCCTACATTGTGTTGAGTTGTTTATTGAGCATGTAATGATCATCCCCAGGTCATTTTCCTCATCTGTCACTGATAGATGAACACCCCCCACCCAGCCCTGCCAGATGGTAGTTCCTCCTTAGCTGAATTGTGTCCAACTATTTTGCATTTCTAAGTTTTCCAAAAGGCACCATTTAAATGTGTATATTTCTCTTTATTCAACACTGCCAGAGCTTTTGATGTGTATGTGGTTGTTTGGAATAGGGGGATGTCCCCATTTTAAACTGCAAGAGTGCACTTATTTTGCATGTAACATGCATATAAGCAGGGATTGATTTTAACATTGTTTTACTAGCCCATGATATAATCAAAACTGACTAGGACTAGTGAAGCTAATCCTCCACTTGTCCATCTTGTGTGCTGCAGGTTTTCCATGGTTGTCAATGAAGTTAAAAAAGTCTTTACTTTAGTAGGCTATAGCACTCATGCTAATATCCCTCAGTGTTGCAGATGGCCTGGTGTGATTAACAACTCATTAAGAGCTGCACTTATTTGGCAGTTCAAGAGGGGGAGCGGACAGAAAAACTCAGTGTAAGTCATTATCACTCCATTATTAGGAATTTTAGCTGATGTCCAGGATGTGTGTAAGGTTAAACTGCTATTAAGTCACTGGCTTCCAGTCTTCTGGACTTGTCTTTGTTTGATGCTTTGTTGATAAAGCACTTTCAACTGTTTTTGGTCATAAATAAAAGTAAGAAAATTGCTAAACTTGTCACAATCTCCTAGTTCTTGGTCACATTCCTAACACTCATAAATATTATCCCTTAGGCATAATTCATATGGTGCTCGCTAATTTATCTTTACTGTAGCATAGCATATTATCTGATAAATCAGTAAACGTTTCTGTAATAAGATTTTATTTGATAAATAACAATAACATGCAAAGCTGCGTTACTTGTTTTATTAAACTGGATGTAACAGGAATAGGAAATAGAAATCTGAAAAATACGAAACAAAATCCATGAAAGGTTTTTTGCAGTGGTACTGTTGTACACCAGAGTCAATACTATATATATGTGTGTGTGTATATATATATATACACATATATATATATTATGGTAGAGTAGCACTTTTAAGGTTAAAGGGTGAAAATTTACACCGTAATAACTTTGCCACCGTTCAACAGATTTACTTAAATTTGGCAGGCCCAGGGTGCTACCACAGATTGTAGGATATGCCAACATTCGTACTGGTTGGATATATGGCTGCAGAGTTATTAAGCAACATCCATGTGCAAATTTACTTTTTTTGTGCATTTTTGCTCCTGTCTACAGGTCACATGGTTTGTGTGACCAGTCCAAAAGCTTCTGGGAATGTGCAGCCGGGGTCCCCAATGTGCCTTTTGAAGATTTTGTGAAAAAATATTAAACAGTTCAAAAGTTATTCAAAAAACATGTTCCCATTATAAGTCAATGGGAAAAGTTAACAAAAAGTTCAGCACTTTTGCAAATGCACATTTTAATGTCACAGATGGCCCTAGTAGTGTCATGGGTAAGCCATTTTTTTCAGTTACTGATCACATATATGCTTGACATTTAAAATTTGGACCATCTAGGGACATAATTATTTTTGTGTTTACCTATTCAAGCCCTGAGGATACAATCCATGTCTTTATTTTGGGGTTAAACACCCCAGAAATATGTTTTTCAAATTTCTGGAAAAAGTATTGTCACAAAGTAGTGTCTCACTCATGACACTTTTGCAAATTTTGCAAGCGCTTTCACAAATCATGACACTACTTTTCCAGACTATGGCCAAAATGACAGGAGTTCTTTGCTACCCTGCTGCAAAAGAACGGTTTGGTCTTTTGAGCTGAAATTTGAAGGGAAGGCAACCAACATCTCACAGATGTGCCTTTTGGTATTTTGGTGCAAAATGATTGCATGGATGCAAAGTTTTGGTACTCTGAAGTTGTCATTTTATCCCATAGACTAACATGGTGGTGTACGCTGCACCTTTTGGGGCTCAAATCTTGGAAATGTTGCAAGATACAGAATTGTTGTCATGACCATGTGTAGCCCTATGGGCTACCATGCAGTGAAAACCTAGCCAGGAAAATCATGAAACATGTGAAATTTACATTTTTTCTCTATGCCGTATTGTTACTGAGATATTAGCATTTTAGTATTAAAACTGCTCGTTTTCTGTTCCGAGGCCCATTATTATGCATACATTCTTTGTTTTCACTGTCTTTCTCAATAGAGTTTTTTTGGGAAAAATAGGGTCTGCACTCCATTTACTGTTACATGTAGGCTTTACCCTTGCATTTCCGTGCCACTTCGCGATAGCATTTCCGTGTACACCACCGTATGCATCACACTTTGCATTTATGTTTGCTTTTGTGTTACTGTTTCCTTTGGCATTATTGTTGCTGTTACTGTTACCATTTGTGTTTACAATTGTGGTACTGTTACTGCGCACATTACGCTTTGCATTTCCGTATGCATTTGCATTTGTGTTTCTGTTTCCTTTCCCTTTACTGTTGCTGTTACAGTTATCATTTGAGTTTACAATAGCGGTACCATGACCATGCACATCATGGTTTGCATTTCCATACAAGCTTGCATTTGCCTTTCCATTTCTGTTTCCTTTGGTGTTCTTTCTACTGTTACCATTACCATTAGTGTTTGCAAATGCAGTACCATGACCATGCGCGTTACTCTTTGCATTTCCATAAGTGCTTGCATTTGCATTTCCTTTTCTGTTCCCTTTGGCATTATTGTTGCTGTAACAGTTAACATTTACAATTACAATAGCAGTACCGTGACAGTACACATTGCCAGCTGAATTTCTGTAAGTGGTTGTGTCTTCTTTTGCATCACTGTTTGCTTTGGTGTCATTTTGCGCTTGCATTTCTTTTACCATTTGCTTTACCATCTATGTTTGCATCACAATGTACATAACCATTAGTGCTTGCATTGCAGTAACTGTTACTATGTCACAAAACATGACATGGTGGGAGTGTGGGGCCCAAAGTTCCTGAGCTCCCACCACTACATTCCATTCAGTAGTTATAGTCCTCATTCTCAAAAAGAAGGGAAATTCATTGCAAAAAACTTTGTTTAATGCATCAGTTGGGGTTGTTCCACAGCGACAAAAGCAAGGAAAATTTGGCGTTAGGGTTGAAAGCCCCTCTTGCACCCCCACAGCCTGACCCCCAACCAGCATCGGAGTGTGCATTGGGGTTGTTGGTCCTAACTCTCACCCCATTCTACTATTCCAACACTTGTTTACACTTGTGATGGGGTGAGAGTTACGGCTGATTACCCAATGCACAAATGCCGATGTTGGTTGGGGCCAGGCTGGGGGTGCAAGGGGCTTTTCAAACCTAACACCTAATTTCACTTTTTGTCGCTATGGAACAACTTAACTGATGCATTAAACAGAGTTTTTGGCATGTATGTGTGTGTGTGTGTGTGTATATATATATATATATATATATATGTATATATGTGTGTGTGTGTGAGTGTGTATATATATATATATATATATATAGAGAAAACTCCATTTAATGCATCAGTTGAGTTGTTCCACAGTGACAAAGTAAGTGAAGTCCACTGTTAGGTTGAAAACCCCCTATTTCACCCCCCAACCAGCATTGGAGTGTGCATTGGGGTCATAGTCCCAACTCTCACCCCATCACATGTGTAAAACAACAGAAGTATAGGAGAATGGGGTGAGAGTTAAGACCGATGACCCCAGTGCACACCCTAATGTCAGTTGGGGGTGGGCAGGGGGTCCAAGGGGAGTTTTCACCCTAACACCGAATATCCTCACTTTTGTCAATGTGGAACAACCCTAACTAATGCATTAAATGGAGTTTTTTGCCTCTAATTTCCCTTCTTTTTGAGAATGATAATGAGAAATAATGAATGTAATGCAGCGGCGGGAGCGCGGGCCCTTTGGGCCCCGTGCTCCCACCATGTGATGTCTTGTGGCATAGTAACAGGAACAGCAATGCAAACAAAAGTGATAACAGTGGTGCACATGGTAACACAAGCGTGAATGAGAACAGAAAGAGTAATGCACACGGTGGCATAGACGGGAACAGTCTGCCACGTGATGTGTTGTCACATAGTAACATGGTGCCTGCAAATGGAAATGTCAATGGGCATGGTGACACAAAGTGAAACAGAATGAGAAACAGTACTGTAGAAACAAATGGGAAAAATAACAGAAACACAAGCACAAATGAAAACACAAAGGATAACGCACATGGTGGCGTAGATGTCAACGGTAAGTGAAACGGGTACGGAACCGCAAGCGGAAAGGGCAATGGTAACAGTAATGTAAGTGCACAGGCTGGTTTTCCCCAAAACCTTCATAAAGACAGTGAGTACAAAGAATGTATGCATAATAATGGGTATCGGAGCAGGAAATGAGGACTTGGAATACTAAATAGGTTATATCTCAGGAGCCGTATGACGTAGAAAAAAAATTTAAATGTCATATGATTTATGACTGTCCTGGCTAGTTTTGCACTTATGGGGGCTAAGCATTTTTCTGACAAAAAGTCCATATCTCACACCGTTTCCAAGATACAGACCCTGAAAGGCACGGCGAACGCTGTAATGTTATCCTATGGGAAAAAAAGAGAAGATCAGAGCACCATAACTTTGCCTCCCTGTAATATTTTTTCATCAAACCACTGAAAGGCACATCTGTGGGCTGTTGGCTGTCTTCCCTCCAAAGTTCAGGAAAAAAGACCAAACCGTTATTTTGCAGCAGGGTACCAAAGGATTCCTGTAATGCGTCTGGTGCCATAATGTTATCCTATGGGAAAAAACGTCAACTTTGGAGTGCCGTAACTTTGCTGCCATGTAATATTTTTTTAATGCAATACTGAAAGGCACATCTGGGAGATGTCAGCTGCATAGCCTCCAAATTTCAGCCCAAAACTCCCAATCGTTCTTTTGCAGCATAGTGCCAAAGAATTGCTGTCATTTTCCAACAGGCTAGAAAACTACTGTCGCAATTTACGAAAGCTTTTGCAAAAATTTGCAACACTTTCGTGAGCACGAAAGTACTTTGTGAAAGTACTTTTTCCAGAAATTTGAAAAACATATTTCTGGGGTGTTTTACCCCAAAATAAAGACATGGCTAGCATCCTCAGGGTCCGACTAGGTGAATACAAAAATAATTAGGTTGCTAGAGGGTCCCAAATTTAAATGCCAAGCATTTTTCTGATCACTAACTGAAAACAAAATGGTGGATTTGCGAAAGTAACAGGGCCATTTGTGAAAGTAAAAATGCATTTGCGACACTGTCGAACGTTTTGTTAACTTTTCCCATTGACTTATAATGGGAAATTGTTTTTTGAATAACTTTTGAACCGTTTAATATTTATTCACCAAATCTTTGAAAGGCACATTGGGACCCTGGCACGACATTCCCTGAAGATTTTGGGCCTAGTCATTTACAAAGCTTACGACCTGTATGCATGACCGTAGAATTCCAGAAAAAGGGTGAACTCGCATGCAGATCACACTTAATAACTCTGCAGCCATGTATTCAACCAGTACAAAACTTGGCAAATCCTGAGGCATATGGTTCTTGATCATGTATTCCAAATTCCAGCCAAATCTGTCAAACGGTTGCAATGTTATTATGGTGCAAAATTTTGGGTTTAACATAGAAATGGCTCCTCAACCCTAACTATGGTAGCACTACCGTGTATACATATATATATATATATATATATATATATATATATATATATATATATATAATATATATGTATAGAGAGAGAGAGAGAGAGAGCTATTCCTGTCACTTTCCTCTTGTTACATAAGGATTGTGCTTCAGCGTTACCAGGAGTTGCAACTTTGTTGCTAAACAAATCATCCACTTTTGATCAGTTCCTTACAGAAACAATATGCAACATTGTAACAATACTTTGCAACTTTCTTGTTGGGGCTGGTAGTCAGTGTTGCATGTTATTTCAATCAGAAACTGAGGTTGTCAGCAAATGTACTGGATTAATGAGTAGAGGAGATATCTTCTTTGTTCTGTATCTTTTCTGAGCTCTTCATGATATATTCATACCCCCCACACACACACACACATTTCCAACCCCAGGAATTGGATACAATCACAGTTAAATCCCAATGTTTGCATTATTCCACTTTTTAAAAATGTTTGCAGACCCTCTGATTTTCTGCAGTAAAATGACCCACAGCAATTGAATGGCACTAAATACTGTACCTAGATATTATTTTTTTTAACAATGGCAATATTGCAATTACCATAATCTATGTTTTGTCCTAAATGTTTTTCCTTTTGTGTTGCTGTTTTTGCAATTATTTGTTTTTTAAATTTATGTACTTTTGTAACTCAATGAATGTCTGATGCAGTGGAATCGGAGATTACAAGTGTGGCATACATGGAATGGGGCAACATTTATCAAAGATCTGCAGGATATTTTAACTGCAAGTGTAACTCAGGTTTGACTGAAGTCGCTATTTTTAAAATCATTATGCAGTTAAGAGATCAAACACACACACACACTTATCACATCACTGTGGAGATTTAGTCAAGTACATCCTCCCATTGGCAAACTCCTTAGGAAAAATAGTGCCTCTCATCATTATAAACTATACTTGGACAAAGGCAAAGCTTTGTTCACTGCTATTGAATCCCATTGGTAGTGCCAATGTACATGTGAACCTCTACAGTGGATATTGATCTCTAAGTGACCTGACTGGCTCCTGTCTTGATCGTTATATGATCAGTGAGTGTGTGTCTGCGTGTCTTTCTTGTGAACATTGCTTTCCTCTTGCTGCAGTCTAGATGTTCTCATCAACACATTGTTACTAATACAGACTGTTAACACAGCAGCACCCTTCCTCACCTCACTTCAGCATAAATGATGCTCCTCCAGCACAGTTAGTGTGATGAAAGCCCCCACTCAAACCCCATTACTTAATCATAACTAAGTGGACTCTCTTCTCTCTCACTCTCTGATCCTGCAAACTGCTATCTACTAAGCCACATATTTATACAACTGACCATCATTTAGATTATTCAAAACAGTCTAACATCTTAATTTCTCTCTCATGACAATAACAAATCTTATGGCTGCTAACTCAGAAGCTGGTATATGATGATACATATGGTTAACGAATACATGCAAGACCTCAAATCCATACATGCTCATGATGAGGAACTGCATAATTGAAAGTGGTCCAGCTCATTCCACATTTTCCTAAGACCCTGTGCCAGTCAATACTTTCATAAGCTGTGATGCCACAGTTTACTGTATCTATCAGCCTGTGTTTCTAATCTACTGCCACTCAGTTGGCAGCTGTGGCCTCAAGAATGTATTGGTGGGTCTGGTGACTTGTGTTAGACTATGTAAAACAGCCAACTGATCCTCCAAGTCTGGGTTCTTGATTGGGGTTTGGGAGGTGCGGTGATAGCTCCCACAACTATCATGCTCATAAGAGGCAGCATGTATTATATTTCAGGCAAAGTGTGACTATTTTAACTTGAAAGGAAATGTTCTTTTTTTATTTTTTCATCGTTTTGCACTGTTGACAGGCATGAGTTGTTTCAGCACAATCTAATGTTTATGGGAATTGTGCAAGAGCTAGCTGCAGTTCATCAGACTGGACCTAGTTGAAAAACAAACAAACAAATAAAACAAAAGAATAATTTCAAACCCAATTCATCATTACTTGGTGACTCTAACATGCTTTCTGATGTTGTCCATATAGTCATCAAGGTGGTAAAAAACCTGCTGAAAAAAATCACTGCATCTATGGAAGGCTACTATGCATTGGACCAATGCAGTGTGGATGGCTACTGGGATGCTGATGTACAATTAAAAGAATGAACAGCATGATGACAATGGTCCCCTTCCATTACCCCCCCAGACCACCGCCTCTTATGATATTTTTAATTGTTGACTCTGGTCTGTAATTGCCTTGTAATGTGGCTTCTGCTTCTGACTTGATGCAAATGGTACTGACCACCACAATTCTTATTACTACATGCATCAATCTGTGTAAATACAGAACTCTAATGAAGATGCTGTATGGGGATATGCATGGAGAGGCACTGTATGTCATCTTTTTGGCACCCACACATTTTAGGGTGCTGTGTGCTAACTTTTGAAATTAGAGTGGATGATTTTATTCTGCCCATAAAATGCTTTACATTGCACTCACAGAGATCAGTCTGTAGTAATCTTGGCAGAACCTATGTACTGTGTGAACACAGGTCATTTAAAAGAATCAGCATCAAGCTTCATGAATCTCCATTTCTGGTCTTTTGTTGTGTTGGGGAGTTGGATGAAGGAGTGATAGCTGTCACTACCATCATTCTCGTAAGAGGCAACTAAGATTATTTTACATTGACTCCTTTCACTAGAAGACAACTTTTATTCACCTGTTTTCTTTTTTTTCCAAGTCTGGGGGATTGGGGTTACTTATTTATGTATTAGTTTATTAATTCTTTTTTTGCACACTTCTCTGTCACTTTTTTCTGCAAGTCAATTAAAGTTGGATGTGCATCTAGTGCTTGCAAGTTTGCTTCAGTGGTAAGATATAAAAAGCTCTGCTTATTGGTGGCATGAAGCACTGGACTGTGCAGTATACTGGTTGAGTCTAGATGTAAGCACTAGAATATGTGTATCTGTGAGTGATGCTCATTACCAAATGCAGCACTACTGTAAGTACAAGTCATCTGTCACCCAGATGATGGGATTGGTAATAGCAGGTCAGATGTTATCCTGCCATTGTTATACTGCCCTTCTTCTATTTACTGTTAGGATGTTGGTTAAATGGGATCTGCAGCTTATCCTCTAGGTAGGGAAATGGGCAGACTAGGTGGGCCAAGGGGTTCTTATCTGCCATCAAAGTTTATGTTTCTATGTACTGGTATGCCCTTATCTATATTGCTGATTTCATAACTGGTTCCCACCTTTCAAGTGTATTCTAAACCAGTTGCTGAATCTTCAGAAAAATGTTTTAGATCATGATTTGCAAATTTTGGAATACAGCACAAGAATCTTTATTGTAGGCCAGACACACAATATCTGTAATATTAGTTCTAACAACATTGTAAATTATTACTTGCACATGTGTGCAGAGCTGGAGAAATTATCATGAACAAGTGTACATAGGTACATGAAATATAGAAATACTTGGGTCAATGATAACAAAATGGGCAGCTTTTTGCAACAGGCAGAGATGCAGTGGATTCAGTGAACAACTAGACTAATGTGGCTGCTGCAAGAGAACAAGATTAAAATTAAATTAAATGTCACACAGCAACAACCCCAAGACAAATGAACTGCAAATAGGTCAATCCTATACAAATGCCTCCACTATCTATGCAAACTGCATGATTTATGGTTTGATTAATTGTGCGATGGGGGTGGGCAATCATGAAGTTTGCAGATCAAAATAACAACAGGCAACAGCAGTAAACAGTGGAATTATACTGTCAGAAAATGACAAACAACAGAAGCAAAGAAAGAAGATAATAGCTAATTTACTCACCGAATTATGAACACTACTCAATAAAACATTTATAAGTGATGACACATCAAAACCTTGGAGTTCAGCAGTATGCACAGTCTTCTAAGCAGCATGGAAAATCATATTACAAATGACATCACTGAGAAAACAATGCTGGAAAAAGCTGTTAAAATTGTGATTAATACCTAATTTGTATTAGTAAAAGGAAATACATACAAATTTCTTTGAGAGGCACAGCACAACATCTCAGACTACAGGAAAGGCAACGCTGTTACCACAGTTTGAAAATATGAAAGACAATCCTGTTACAGTTAGTTACGAGTCTCAGAATTAATTATAAAGATAATTATAAAGATATTGATTAATGTCAGATGTGCTCTTTGAATCAAGCTAGAATAAGTGACACTGAAATGTGTTTTAGCAACATGAGCAGGCAGACTGCATGAATGATTACAATGCCCAAGTGATCGGTAGCTTATGTGTGTGGAAGATTTGTACTTTGGGGGCAGACTGACATAGCTATACCATGACACACTAATTCAGCAAACTGTAGAACATGCCATAGCAAATGTACTAGTCCAAAGGATAAAAAGAGGGTTTGAGTGTTTACAGCTCACACACTGCAGTAAACATAATGCACACATGATCACAATCGGGTGTAGCAATATTAATATAAAGAATCAATTGAAATGGCAGCAATTACAAGTAAATAGGGATAGACTGAGTGAGTGAGTGGGAGAATGTGAGATCAAGATTTTACTTCAAATAAATATTTAAAAGCGCTGTCATGGCTTATTCATGGGTGGGTTTACAAACAGTAATATATCAGAGGGCAGCAATTTCTGCAAAATATAGTACTGCATTAAATCATTCTTTTTTATGTAGAACCCAGCACAGACTAATGTCTATGTCAGTTTTCTACTGCCAGTGATCAAATAAAACACCACAGATATGCTCCATGACATTTTAAACTGGGACAAAAATTGCAGTTTGAAAATAAGTGTCATTGAGCAGTTTGCAATTGTGATAGGGAAAAAAACGTAATAGCACCATTCAGAAACAATGTAACTATGCTTCAAATTATCTGTAAAACACAATTCAAATAGGAAATTGTACATACATGTCTGTTTCCAATAGGATTTCATTCTACCTGTACTTGGGACATGACGCAGTTCTCTAATGCTGTATAGTGCCAGAAGCATTGTGCAGTTAAGACAAATAATTTGACTCTGTTTCATAAAAGAGTAAGGACAGGCATTAGCCAGGAGGTGCTTTCAGAAATGGGACATTAGGAGTTGTGGGAAAACCTGACAGAAAATTGAAAGTAAATACTATAATGTAACTGGGACCAGTGCCAACTGTTACATTTGGAAGACATGATGAGGGAGATTTAATTTATTAAGATTGCCACATTACCACATAACAGCACCACCTGGCACAGTTTAAAGAGGAGAAGTGTGTAATTTAATTAAGTTTACTACATTACCCCATGCCTCATAACATAGATGGTACCGCCACACCACCACATTATCCAGGTATCACTCAGCATACCGCACACACTGAGGTATACCTTGGCACCGGGACACTTTCAAATAACCACTATAAATCTCTGCAGCAGTATACTACTGCTGTTGAGATTAATCTGCAAATAGCTCGGGTAGCTCAGGTCAAGTTAATGTTCAGCAGCCACTGTAGCTGTACCTGATAGTTCTCTTGGTGCTGAGAATGGTTCACATTTCAGGATTTTTTTTCTACTTTTGTTGAAGTCCTCATAAACAATAATCTCCCCATGCCCTCTTGGGGCAAAACAAGCATCCTTCCTCCCCCCATGAAAGACCCAGTTTCCAGTTTAAAACAATAGAACCTGTAAAAAGAAAACAGTCTCCCATCCATCAGAGGGCATGCCCATTCTTCCAAATTTGTGATCAGATGAATGGTGAGTTATGTGTATCACACTAGTAATACCTGATTTGCTAGCAACCAGCCCCTCAGTTACTTAGTACTAGGGTGTACATTGTCACAACCACAATCAGCAGGTCAGGCCCTCTTCTCCCACAGTGCCAACCTCAGAGTGTAGTATTGTGAACAGGAACAGAAACAGCATAACCCTCCTGTCTGTTTTGTGGGTTTGAATCAACCTTTGGCCTGAAATTCTGGAGGGATTCAAACTGTGAACCTCTTGCTAGTGTAACCAATGTACAGGCTCAGATAATTCTGCTCTTCAGAGAAATGCCAGATATCTTTTGTCTATGGCACCCTAACCAGGTGTACAAAATGAACCCTTAAAAATGATATTAAAGACCTCAGATAAACTCTTACCTTTTTTCAGTTTGGGAAACCAGTAAGCTTATGCACAGTGTCAGCTTTAAGCATATATGCTTCACTTGTCAAAGAAAGAATTTCAAAGGTACACCAAGTAGTCTCTTAAAATAAGAGATTTTACTTAAAATAGATAAAAAATATGTTAAATGTAAATACATAACAATGTATCACAAAACATACAATCTTTTAAAAGAATAAGGTTTAAAAGTGTAATTTCCTACCACAGTACACTTAGACCTGTCTTTCTAATGTATACCCTCTAACAGTGTATGAAACAGATGTTGTTTTCAAGAGAGTCCAAACAAGACTGTCTAAATGTCAGTCACAGCATAATTAAAAAAACTGTCTTGAACCAGCCTTCTCCGTGATGTTACCCAGCTCCTCCTCTGTTTATTAAAAATTATACAGTAAGGATGTCATACACTTCAGAAGGTAAATTAAACAGGTGACATCAGCAAAACCCATTTCCCCACATGACTTCCCAATCAAGTTTGTGATTTTTCAGTATCTTCTTTCATCCAGGAGCAGTTTCCTGCTTTCACAAATACATCAAAGAGCTTTTTATGACTAACCATGAGATCTCACTGAGGTGTAATATTTATTGATTTGCTTTTGGTAACCAGGTGAGTGCACTAGGCATAGAAATGCCTATTCTCAGGCACGACCTGGGAGAGAGACAATGTAAAACACAAAAAGCACATACATGTGATGCAGCACATGGGATAGGTATAGAAAAAAACAACATAACACTAAATTGAGTCAGAAAGTAAATCATCCTGGAAAGGTAGAGACAAATCCAGTAAGAGGCAAACAGGGGTAACATTAAGGTCAAAATACATAAACTTTTGTTGAAACAGCACAAACAAAGTACACAAGTTTACACGTGATGCAGCTACAATACAGGATGTACTGGTAAATGCAATTCAAAAACACTGTGAGAAAACAGGCATTGAAAATGATGGCATACATAAAATAAAACAATACAAAACAATTTAAGTGCCAGGTTGTGGTTGATGAAGAATGAGAAGAAGAGGGAAGAGTGGTGGGAAGCAAGGAGAAAAGGGTTGGAAAAAGGAGTGAGAGAGAGGACATGAAATGAGGAAGTGTAAGAGAGGTGGGAAGGAGGTGTCAGAGGAGTGGATTAACTTGGAAGAGGGCACAGAAATGATGGTCTAAGGTGGATTAAAGCAGATGCAGGGGCTGGTAGCCCGCAGATGCTCATGGTGCAGTTTCTTGAAACTGCCATGGGAGGTCGCTTGACGAATTGTGTAGGGTAGGGATTGCCAGTATTTTGGAGCTGTGTAAGAGAAAGCATGTGTGCCCATATTAGTTCTGCATCTAGGGATGTGAAGAGGTGCTTGGCCTATGGATCGCAGTCCATAGGAGAGAGGTTGTGAGTGCAGCAGGGAGGTAAGGGATAGAGGGAGGCCTGATCTGGCAATGCAGTCAATTAGAGAGCCAAAAGACTGAAGTTGGTGGGTAGAGGGGCCTGGCCATTTAAGGTCAGCATAGAGCTGGCAATGGTGTTTGTAATGTGGGGATGCAGAGGCATAGTGGCAGATGCTATTATAGGTGGTGTCCCATTTATGGAGGGAGGATTTGGAGGCTGATTAGAAGGTGACTGAGCCATAGACTAAGGCTGGGAGCAGGAAACCTTGTGCCACCACTAGTCTGGCTGAGAGGGGCAAGGGCATAGCTAGTTCTGTAGGCACTTTCAAGCTTGGCATTCACAGACTTGCAGATGGTTGTTATGTGCAGGTTAAAGTCTAGAGATTCATCAAGTGTAACTTCCAGATATTTGAAGGATCTGGTGCTGTCCAGAGGGGAGCCATCAGCACACAGGATTTTTAGAGCATGATGATTCATCTTAAGCCTGGCAGGTGAGCCAAAGAGCATGGAGTATGTCTTGCTAGAGTTGAGAACAAGTTTGTTCTTAGTTAGCCAGGACTGGATATTAGCAAAGTCTGAGGCAAGAGGGTGGTTTATGTCAGCGGCATTTCTAGCAGTGTGGTAAATAACTAAGTCATCAGCGTAGAGCAGAGATGAGCAGTTTGGTGCAAGGAGCGATAAGTCATTAATGAAAACTGAGAAAAGCAAGGGGCCAAGTATGGAGCCTTGGGGCACTCCAACATGTATAGGGGAGAGATTTGATGTGGCAGAGTTGAAAACTACAGCCTGTTTCCTGCCTGATTGATAGCTTTTGAACCAGGCTACTACATGAGAGGAGAAGCCTAGGGAGCAAAGTTTATCAAGAAGAAGGGTATGGTTTACCAGGTCAAAAGCCTTGGTTAGATGGATGAAAACTACACCTGTCAGAAGGCCTGAGTCCATGGAGGCATAGATGTCATTTGTGAGTTTCAAAAGGGTGGTGAAGGTGCTGTGGCCTTTGCGTAAACCATGCTGGGAGCAAGACAGAAGGTTGTACTTCTGAAGATATTCTATTGATTGGGTGGCCACTAGTTTTTTCCAGAAATTTGCTGAGCATGGATAGAATAGCTATGGGACAGTAGTTCTTAATTTCTTTAGGATCTCCTTTTTTGGGAATTGGGGTGACTTTAGCTATTTTCCAGATATCAGGAACTGAGCCACGACATAGGGAAAGGTTGAACATTTTGGTTCGGGGAGAGGCAATGAGGGGGCAGTGGCTTTCAGGAGCCTAGGTTCCAGACAGTCAGACCCCAAGCTGGTACTGTGAGGAGCAGAGAGTAGCTGTTTTAGCACTTCTGCCCTTGTGATACTCTGGAACCTAAAGAGAGGGTGCTTAAGTAGATGTTCATTAGGGGGTGAGGCAGTATGTATAGTTTGGAAAGAGTTCAGGTAGCTGGTCAGATCTGAAAAGTGGCAATTGAAAGAGTTAGCTATGGTCATGCAATTATTACACACTGAATGCCGTTTAATAGCATATCACTTGTATGGGCCCTAGTATTGGCACCAAGGAGTGATTTTATGGTAGACCAGAATTTTTTAGAGTTTCCAGCAGCCTTTGTTAGAAGGTCTCTGTAGAAAGTGCTTTTGGCTAGGCAAATATTTCTTTTACATGTGTTTCTCAGAGATCGATAGTGGTTATAGTCGTTTAGTAGCCCAGTTGTTTTGAAACATTGCCACAGTTTGTTCCTGGCCCTTAGTTGGATAAGTAGGTCTTTTGTTAGCCACTTTGTCTGTGTTCCACGAATCCAATGAGTGACACGGGGAGCATAGGTGTCTTGAAGCAGGCCAAAGTGAACCAGGAAGTAGTCGAGTGCCACCTGGGCATTTGTAGAGGTGTAGATGGGGATCAAGTTAATCAAGGAGAGAGCATGAGTAAACTGAACTTGGTTGAAATGGGCCAAATTGCAGAAAGTAATTAATTTAGGAGGTGGAGGTGGTTTATTTGTAGCATGCCAGATGCAGTACATTGGGGAGTGATCACTCATGGCATCTGCAACGGTGCCTGAATGTACTATGCTGTCAGGGTGATTTGTAAGGACCCAGTCAATAACAGCACTTGTAGGGTCTGTGATTAGTTGATGAAGGTTGTTACCTTGTATCATTGTATGTGAGGACTGGCTAGATTTACTAGTCCAGTTTAGGTTGAAATCCCCCAATATAAGGACTTCATTTCAGCCAATGGTGCTGTTTACTTGGGAGATTAGTTCATCGAGACCCTTGCCACCACTAGCAGGAGGATTATAGGCACAGACGATGTGTAATTTCTTTGAGCCTAGTTGTAAGGTAGCATGGATAGCTTCGCATTAAGGTAGTGTTGGCAACACATTGTGGGATAGCAACAAATGAGGTTTATAGAAGATAGCTATGCAACCTCCATGCTTTGCTGATGGCCTATCCTGTCTAATGATATTGTAATTGGGTAGACTACAGAGGGTATCGGAGGTGGAGGGTTTTAGCCAATATGCTTTGTAACACCAGATTAAATTTACTGGGCTTCCTCTGAAGACACCATAAAATGGATATGTTAGTCTCCTTTGTCTTCAAAGAAAACACAGTTCAACAACAAGCCAATAAAATGTGAATCTGTGTAAGTTAATTACTTTACAGAGATCTGCTGTTTAACATATCCTATCTTTTGAAGTGAAACATGGATGTCATCCAGGAGCACAGCATTCCTCATGACAGACAATCACACTATATTTTTATTTTACAAAAATCATAGAGTAATCAGAACCAGCTGTCCAAGTATAACGCATCATTCATTTGGGTTCAGACTCTCAAGAGCAGGGATGCTATCTCCCATGTGGAACAGTTTTCTTCTTTACAGCTAGGATTTCAGCCACCTGAAAACTGGTGTTTATCATCTGCTGTTACATACTTTTTTATGTATTGTTCAGGTCCCACCACACCCAGTTGCTGCAAAATTCTACCCCCACAGAAATTGTGTCAAGGCAGATTTTCTATTCAAAGCTTGTCAGAAAAAAAAAACATTTGTTATTTTAAAGCTTTTTGTGGTGTTGTTCTAGTAGCCTGTCATTTCTGAGTTCCATTTTTTTTTAAATTTCCAGTCAGCTGATTTCATGGACATGGTAGCAGTAGTAAATACTATTTTCTTTCCTGAAGCTGCTTTTCTTCGTAGTCATGAGTGTGTGTGTCTGTGTGTGTGTGTGTGTGTGTGTGTGTAACATGTCAGCATAGCAATTGTATCTTGGTTGTATTTATTTGTGTGCTGCTGGTTAAAGAACTTTCTTGGTTTTAGTTATTTATTTATTTACTTATTTATTTGACTAGTTAAACTACCACCTCAAAATGGATTTCACTTGGTGAACTTTTTTCCAAGTCAGCCTTTTACACACTGCAGTGTAAGGTACTGTCACTGTAGCAAGTGCCATTTTTTATCATAATGTTGTCTTTCTTTCTCAGTCCTTTACTACTGGAACTTAGTATGCAAATGTCAGTGTAACACCTCCTGTCACTTTAAACACTTAGCAACCCTTATTTAATTACTGGCACCCATACTTGGCATGTACTCAAACTTAGAAAAGGTACCGCCCTTAGCTTTGGGAATGTATACCAGGCTCAATCTCTAGAGATTAAGATGTGGGGATTACACAACAACCTTAGTATTTACAACCAGGTCCTGGGGAATGATTTGCTAGGCATTTGCTAGACCTATCTTCTTTAGGGGTATCCAGTAAATCCACACATGAAGCAATAACATACTTGATTTCTGTGGTAAAAGTTGGACTTCACTCACTGTCATACTTTCAGGCAGCTTTAACATCCTAGGACCATAACAGGGGATTACACCATGGAGCGAAACAAACTGCAATCCCTATCACCCCTCCTGGAGTGAAAATCAGGAAATCCTGTTAAAAAAAAGGTCTCCACCATTTCACTCAGCAAGCTCAGGAATACCAAACCTTGGATGAGAAATATCAGGGCTTATAGACCAGAGCCTACAGGCAGAGCAACTCCTCTGCCTTCCTCACTCAAACTATAACTCTAACCAACTGCTGTTCCCAACATTCTATCTTCCACCCCAGTAGCTGACCCAAGGGATTATGCTGCTGCAGGAGTTCTAAATAAGCTCATCACTTCAGTCTCAACTGGACCCAAGTAAATAGAAAAGTGAGCAGATGAAAAGTCATTTAACCAGCTGACTCTCCCTGCCTTGCACTGTCACTGAGGGGATTCTAGTAACTCCAAGGGACTGAGTGGTTACACTCACCGCATACCAGTTGAATGACTGTCTGCAGTCATATCTCCATCTAGCACTAGACCATCCTACCTCTGTGTTACCTACAGGGAGAGGTGATCAGGCATTCTCCTACCATGTGCTAGGCACAGGCAGAGACTGCTAAAGGAACAAAGGTTGGCTGAATAAACTTCATCCCCTATCCTAAGATCTATTTATTGATTTTTTGTGACTCCAGGAATCAGCTGAAGTATGTTGTGACTGACAACACTGATAACCTTATTTCAGATTCAGGACCACCAACCTGCCATCCCCCTAACCCTCTAGCAAAAACTATCTGACCTGTATTACTTATTAAAGCACCTATACCCAGACACTTCCCATGGTACTTGTGGACAACAAGAAGGAAAACATGCATTACATTTCCCATATTACCACATATGTGAAGTAAAACATGTTAACTCCCTGTTACCCATAAACATTTTCTCAAAACAGTCTAAAAGGGCAACTCAGAGGAGTTGTGAACAGCTTCTTCTTATCTTCTTTTTTTCTTCATGATCACCTGCAAAAGAAGAAAACAAAAAGAAAACACATTCTGTATTCCACACAGTGCCTAAACCTCCACCCAACACTAAAGAACTCCCAGAAACATTTTCTATAAAAGTGAAAATAGAAAGAAAACATTAGACAACACGAATTTGTGGATGGACTTCCCTACAAAGTTTAGATGTAGGGACCAATGTCACTTGTGCCCATTGGCTTAGTCCACAAAGGAGTCTGTAATAGGTCAAAGCATGTTGAAGAACAGTTCTTGGACAGGACAGTGTCTTCATAGCACTGCAATCCAGGGGGAGAGTTTTTGATGAAAATATTTTAGAGTTGCATAGACAGTCTTCATGTGTAGGATGTGTTGTGCAAAGTCAGTTAATGTAAAATAAAAAAGATTTGTCTTACCAGCTCCTTGAAGAACAAAAGGCTAATCTTACTCTGCAACCTGAGATCTTCTCCCTTCAAACCAGATGAAATCTTCAGATACTGCTAAGCTGATGTCCTGGAAGACTAGATGACAAAACAGGAAAACTGCTGGGCTGATGTCCTGGATAACAAAGTGAAGAAATCCTGGAATATTAGAAAAGCTGCACCTTCCTTCATAGATACTGCTGCTTTAGATGACAGACATTTGGCCTATCTCTACTTGTTTCCTTAAGGCATGTTGGGCATGTTCTCAGGGGGTAGAACCATTAATGGCAGTACCACTCAGGGTGTGGAGCAATGACTATGACCCCATCCGGGAGTGCCAGGTTAACATTGTGAAATGTCTCATGCCCAGTTCCATCCACTATTCAAACAGTGTCAAAGAACAGAGTCCTGCCCAGACTCCAGTATTTAATGTGGTCATTGTTAATTTTGTCCCATACCCATTCTTGTGCCTTTGGATGCATATTTTTCCTTGCTTTCTTCATAAGCCAGAATTGCCAGTATTGTTTGATCTCCTCCCAGACTTATCAAGGAGAGGTGGGATAGGACTTCCCATACATGACATCAGCCCTTCTATGGATTGGTCTCTCTGCTTTACTTGTCTTTATTAGTCTGTAGCCAGTGGCAGGTCTTGGGGGTGGCCAGTCCAGGTCAATCCAGTGCTTTAAGCTTATAGCACAAAATAACTTGTCTTCCCCTACTTCTTTGGACAAGTTACTTGAGCCTCTTTCAATTGTTATGGGCTCCTCTAAGGCAAGAATTTGGGGCAACTCATGGTGACCCTCCCTGTGAGGATATTCTGCTTCATCCTCCTTTTCCTCATCACTCAGAATGTGTGCCCAGAAGTTAGCAAAGGTTCACACCCCTGACACATTCCATTCCTCACTGTGTGCGGTGGTGGATACCTCCCAATTCAGTGTTTCATGTACTTTGTCCTCCCCAACCATGCTGGAACCAAGCTTTTCTCTCATTGGGTCAACTGATACCTCAGGGCAGTGTCCATTGGGACACAGGCATAGCAACCTCTTTCTGCTCCTGCCATTGTTGTGGATCATCTGGGTCATTATTACTTTGCCCTTCTGTGGCACACTTAAAAGAAGTTGGATCAACAGGTTCAGCCTGGCTCTGCATGCTGTTACTGCTGCTGGCATGGTCCCCTGCCAGAGTCCATGTGGGAGCAAACCAGGTTCTTGCTACCCTTTCTGGAGCAGTGACACTGCTCATTTCAAATCTTGCAAGGCAGTCAGAGAAATAGGATATTAGAAAAACATCCCTTCCATCCTTTAAACATAAGATGCATAGTCTCACTGGATAGCCAGGAATTACTACATCCAGAGGTAACCTTTCATCATAATAGGATCTCTCTACTTCTCTTAGTGTTGTCTCCTGCTCTGCGATCATAGTTCAGGCATGATCGGGGTATTGTTGTGCTCCTGAAGCCATATCTGAAAGCAAACACATAAACCTCTTGTTACTGCATTGCTCACTGGTCACATATTGTCTTTGGACATAAGCAAAATTCCTGATGTGATGATAAGCTGCTTGAACTTGCTGCTGCTACCTTACAGTGAGTTTCCACATTATAACACACATTTCTTTTACTTTTACTGTCCATGTGACTTTTTGCTTCTCACACACACATTTACACTATTAATTTGCTGGCTTTTAGAAATATCTTACAAAATAGCTTCCTGCTGCTGTGTTTACATTGCTGAACTTGCCCTATCATGGCACCTGTAACTTTTTCATTTATATCACACTCTGTTCAGTTTAACATATAAACAAATAAACATAGAATATGACAGCAGATAAGGACCACTTGGCCCACCCAGTCTGCCCATTTCCCTATCTGATGTATAAGCTGCAGATTCTAGTTAATCAACAGCTTCCTCCTACCCCCTCACTAGAATTGCCTTATGTCTGTCCCATGTATTCTTGAATTCTCCCATTGTTCCTGACTCCACACTCTCCCCAGGAAGGCTGTTGCATGCATGAACAATCCTCTCTGTTAAAAAATACTTTCCAACACTACCTCTGAGCCATCCCCTCTCTATCTTCAAATTGTGCACCCTTGTTCTTGCAAAGATACTTCTCTCTTGTACTTTGTTACTTTGCTTAAAAACTTTTTCTTCTGACCTTTCTGGCTACAAAATCACTTTAAACTGCAAACAATTGTCTCTGGTGGCACATCTCAGCACATTCAAACTGATTTAGCATTTGTAACTTGACTTTGCAATCAGCATAATTCAGGAAAATTCTATTTACATGTTCACAGTTGCTCAAAGTCTCTTACAAGCCCCACAGTTTTTCTTTGATCAGGGGTTTCTGTTTGCGGTAACTAACTTCTATAACTTACAGTCCTGTTACTTAGAAATTTACTGTTGCTGTACCCAAGTCTCATGCTCACAGCCTATTTCTTAGGGTTCTGCTTGCTGCAGTTATGCTTCTACAGCTTGCAGTCCTTCATTCGTATTAATCACACAGCACACAGATTTAGCTGTTTTTTCTGTCACGCACTATTTGTTTGCATCATTTAATTGTTTGCTCACTGTATTCAGTAGCTGGTTTCCTCTGATGGAACTCTCAGTCTGCTGCCATTTCAGCGAAGGCCTCTAGCGTGAGTTGGGCTGGAAGTCCCGCCAGTCATAGCCATGATCACCTCAA
The DNA here is from genome assembly GCA_016271365.2 of Neoceratodus forsteri. NCBI lineage: Eukaryota > Metazoa > Chordata > Ceratodontiformes > Ceratodontidae > Neoceratodus > Neoceratodus forsteri. The sequence goes on along the minus strand of CM028137.1, from coordinate 189,813,853 downwards.
TCACTCTACAGTCGGTTGAAATATGGGATGAGCCCAAATTTGCACTCAAAAGTTATTTCAAAGGTATTTAGAATGCTAAAAGATCCTTGATGATTTTATCCTGGTCTAGCCAGCTGCACACTGCTTTCTCCTCCTCTACTAACACTGCAGGTAAACAGACACTAGCCAGGTGCAGGACATGGTGCAGCTGCACCAATCACTAGATGCCATGCAAATGAGCCTCTGTCACTCTCTCATTGCTCACTCCTCTTCACAGCAGTCATCAAGCAGGAGCAAATTAAAACAGCAAATTGTAACTTTTTTCTTGACTGCAATTTCGGTGGTGAGAGCGTATTTTGAGCAATTCAACACATTCTTTGGACATTTTTGCTAGTGACTCCCACAGTTTGCACACTAAGCACATGAAACTGTCAGGAGACATGTTGGGGCTGCTTCCCTAAAATCCATAATATATTGACACTTGAAAAACTGCATTTTTAACAGTTCTTTTAAGCATTTTGATGCATTGATCAGGACACTCATTACAATGCTTTATTGTCAGTTATTTAGGTGAAAACACACAAGCAGCACTCTGTTTCTTCTCTTTAACATGCAGGAACAAGGCAAAAAAATTGGGGTGGCATTTTCCTGGGGACTGATCACTTTCCTAATGATTCTTTTCTGTTTGGGCTGCACTACTGTCAGACAATAAGATACTAAACATACCCTCTGAAAAAAGTTTTAGTTCTTAGTTCTCTCCCCAAAGTAAACATTTCCATATGAGCCCCCATTTTTGTAACACTCCCCACTACTTTACTCAGTTAGCACCCCTTTTTTAATTACTGGCACTCATACTTGGTATGCACTCAAATTTAGAAATGGTACCACCCCTAGCTTTAATAATGTATACCAGGCTCATTGTCTCAAGATTAAGGGGTAGGGGTTACAGAGCAACCTTAGTACAACCAGGTCCTGGAGAGAGATTTGCTAGGCATTTGCTTCACCTATCTTCTGAAGGGATACCCAGTAAATCTACACATGAAGCAATATCATAAATGCCCAGACCATATCTGGGGTACTAGAGTGGGACTTTATTCAGTCAGATGATCCTTAATGCAAGGGTGGTCCCCCAAAGGTTTACAACAACTTGTCACTTGAACTTGGGCAGAACATATTCAAACTGTAGCTTTCAAAACATTGTTGTATTCCCACAGGCATAGGACATAAAATAATTAATTTACTACTTGCATTCAGTGGGATCTAGCCACAGCCGTAAATGCATTGTTGAACTGCACACTATGAGGTACAAGTGCTCCCACTTGAAGAGTGGGAGCACTTGTGAAGAGTGGAAGCACTTGTACCTCATATGTTGTGTGAAAAAATAAAGAATGCTGGATTTGAAAGCACATGTGGCATGGTGTGTATTCCCTTCGGTGCATACTTTAGCACATAATCTCACTTGGCAGTAAGCACACAACCTTATTTGGCAGGCTTGGACAAAGCACTCTGTTAGTTTTACCTGGTGCTGGCAAACTAATTTTCGTTTATTTACATTTGCTTAATGCTGAGCACAGGAACCTGGTGCAGACCTTAACTTCTGCTCTCATAAAATATGAAAAAGAACACAAAATGTAAATCAAAAACAAAAATTAAAAATTTCCAAATATCTAATGTCCAAATGTCCAAATGTCCAAAAGTTCAATAGATATTTCGAAACAGGAGAGGCTCTCACCCTCTCTCAGTTCTAGATAGCAAAATCAGACATTGCAAGTCTCATGGTGGTAACAATAGATCAACGTCCAGGTATAAAATATATCCTAAAAGATCAAAACAAAGGATTTCTTAAAGAAACAGGAGGGCTATCACCCCCTCTCAGTCCAGACACCAAAAATTCCTCCAAAAGACCAGTTCTTCTCTGAGACCTCTTCAGTAACAGCAATCACAAACTCAGACCAAGACACCAAAATTCAGGATTAAAATAAAAGGTCGCGATTAGAAAATATAGGCCCCTGAAAGGCAAACAATAGCTCCCTCCACAGTGAAGCCTTAGGAACCCCAGAGGGAACACTACCATCCACTAAAGCCCCTCTGAGTTCCCTCTAAATCACAAACCAATTTCATCCACAATCCCTATTCTGGTGCCATGGCCTTAAAGGCAGGTAGCAACCTTCCCCTTTCAAGAGTGGCAAACCTACAGTAGTGAAAGGTCACTTTAGGAGGGGAATCTGAGACCTCTGCCACCCACCAGCCCACAGGAGAAAAAACCCTCCGGTCCAAACCCCAGCAGTTCCTCCCCAAACAACCCAAAACCCTGCCAGTCATCCACTCCAGGAGGAAAGGAGCACCCAGCTACAAATCCAAAGGGAGAGAGATGCTTCTTTCCATCCTCTGCACTCTGGAATAGAATGTGCTCTCACCACACCCACAACAACTGAAAAGGAAAGTAACTGTTTCTCACTGACTCCATCATATGCTGCACCTGTAGCCACAGGCGCTCTGACCACCACCAATGTTAATTGACAGGCAGACAGCACAGAGAAAAACCCAGAGCTAGTGTCAGGACTTAGTGTGCTCCCACCGCATTCTACCAGCGCTGATTCCAGCAATGTAGGCAAAAGAATTTCACTCACAGTCCACAGTCCCATTGAGTACATTTCAAAAAATGCAGAGGCCTCTAAAACCACAAGACTCTCTTGAATTTCAAGTTCCAAACCAATATTCCAGAACTGTACTGTGGTATCAGTACATTTATTGGAGGAAGCGCTAATCACGATGTTGAGTTTACAAATCGGGACCACAACACACCATGCAAATGCCACGACTTTAGCATTTGCACCACCTTGTAAAATCAATCAGATTTTATAATTGCAAAGAGTGCAGATAGATTTATGTTGGAGAAATACTGTAGGTGCTTTTCAGTTACATTTTTGTTATGTAACTGACTGTGTTAATGTACACACAGTAATATTGTTAGTAATTCTTGAAATTTTCTTGCTGATTGTGTGTTGTGTGGATCTGGTGCAGCAGTTCATAATTTCAGGTTGTTCACAATATGTGTCATATTATTACTGAACTTTTCAATTTGCTATGCCTTACTCGTAGACAAATTGTGTGTCTGTGTGTGTCAGTGTGTGCAGTGCTGTGTGACATCAAATAATACACCTTGTCCCAGATATTCAAACTGTGCCAGGCTATGGTGCAAGCTTGGGCGCAGTGCAACTTGGCTGCGCAGGACTGTGGATTGGGTGATATTCAATGGAGCTGCACCATGGCACAGCAGCATTGAATATCGCACCCTGGCCCCCTGCAGTGTGCATGGCACAGTGTCACTGCACCAGCGCAAGTGGCCAGAGTGGAGCATGGAGATGCACTAGCACAAGTTCCATTGCACTATGCACATCAACCACGATATTCAAAACTTGACATGCAGATGGGGCCATAATGTATGCAAGGTGCAAATGGGGCCATTTGCATGTCATTATGGCCCTATTTGCATGCAGGTGTGCCGATCCCCAATGACTTGTGCCTGGCACCCTGCCAGGCAGCAGCCATCGGGGACCAATGCTCCCTGCAGCCGGCAATGTGCTTCACAGCCTGATCCCGGGCTGCAGTAAAAAACAGGAAAAGCATAAATCCCTGGTAGTCCAGTGTACCGCTATCTGCCCGATTGTAGGCATTAGTAATAAAAGGAAAAAATATGTCCAATATCGCTGGTGGTCCAGTGGATCTGCAAGCCTGATTGTGGGCTAAGTAAGGAAATAAAATCCATCAATATCCCTGGTGGTCTAGTGGACCTGCAAGCCTGATCGTGGGCTAAGTAAAGAAATAAAACCCATCAATATCCCTGGTGGTCCAGTGGACTCCCCCACCCCACTCACCCACTGAATCCCACTGTCCCACTCCCCCCATCAGCCAGTGGGTGGCAGCACCCCAGCCACCTACCGCCCCACCACCGACTGACTGACACCATCAATAGGGCTGTACAACCATTGGTCCACAGCATGAGCCAACGGGTGTGCAGCCTGTACTGTACTATACATTCCAGATATGTGACATATTTTAGAATATTGTTGTTGATCCCCCAAAATGCCCACAAAGAGATGTGCAAGCAAAGCTGGTTCTCACCATAGCACAGCTGCCAGTGGTAAAATTGTCTGTGGGCATGGTAGTACGTAGACACAGAAGTGCATTGCTGATGTGAGGAAAAGTATTTCTCCTGCAATGCTTTTTACCACCCAATCAGTAGCTTCACTCATAGCTGGAGGAGATTATGTTGTCCCAGACAGTGGTGTTAGTGCAGTTGCTGGTGGTGGTAGTATGAGTATTGCTACCTCAAGTTCCACTTCTGACCAGTGTACCATGTCCAAAAATATAGTGGAGTGTGAAGCAATGCAAGTGAGTGGCAGTGTAGATGATGTCAGAATTCCCAGTAACATCCCAGTAACTGAACCTGAGGATTCTGATAATCATGTCAATGATAGCGTACAATGTGACATTTCTTCCACCACAGTTCAGGTCATGCATTTTCCATGCAGTGATTCACAATGTGGTATAGAAATATCAGGTGATGGTGGTGTTGATGATGATGATGATGAATGTGATGATGATGATGTTGCTGTGGTTGCAACATGCAGTCCACATGCCAGCATCCAAGCAGAAGATGTGGATGTGGGTGATGTTGATGAATATGATGATGATGTAATTGACCCCAGTTGGGAACCAGAGAAATAAACAATTCAAAGTGGCTGTGTCTGGGTCTGTTTGTATTACTCCCCCCCCCCATAAAAACTTGTAATTTACCAGTTGTGGTTGATGGTGATGATGATGATGATGATGACCCAGTAATAATGATTGGTAGCTGTGGTGGCCAGTTGCAGTATTCAAATGTGCACTGCCCAAAAAATCATGTAGCACACCCCCCACGTCAGTGCTTAAAAGAATGGAGTTCAATAAGCAGCATCATGGACATGTTAAAAGTAGAGCATCACAATCCCTTGTTTAGGATTTCTTTGTGCAAGATACAAATGATGAGTCAGTTGAAATCTGCCAGGTTTGCCATGTGCATGTGAGTCAAAGTAAAAATGGGAGCCATCTGGGCACAGGAGAACAGCATATGCATCTTAAGAATGCAACATGCACCTTCGAATATCGTGCTAGGGTGCATTGTTGGGATGTGCATGACACAACTCTGTTGTGCCATGCTCAACTCCTTTGAATATCCCATCCAATACTTTACTGCTGCAATCAAGTTGTAAGAAGTCCTCCATTTCTTTTTTTAGGAATCTTCCAGATGCTTTGTTGTGTCATAGTTGCTTTATCCAAAGAAGTTCTTCAACATCAGGCACCCCCCTCCCCGGGCTGAAGCACACTTGCAACGTGCCGCACACAGAAGTAATTTCAGTTGATGAACACAACCATCATTAGTACCAACCAGACTGGAGAAGGATGCAGATGAAATCTGTGAAGAAATAACCAAATAAGGAACCATTACTGAGACCTACCTGCAAATATGCTCCCCCCAAAACAAATATTTACCTTCATTGGTTTGAGAGTTATCCATTTCCAATTTTCAATGCAAAAAGTTCTCATCAAGCACTATAATGTGCACACCAACAGTATCTGTGACCTGTGATATAAAACAATACAATGAGTACATGTCTATATATGTCAACCCCCCACCTACAAAATAGAAAAATATATTTATAGATGTAGATATCAACTCACCTTGGCTACTATTAGTGTACAGACAAAGGGCACCCTTCCATCCAATCAAAATGATGGGAATTGCAGCACACATTGGACCAGCAACAGTTCACTCACAGTCATCATTTCTGATGGGATGTTACATGGGGTGTAACACTCCCATTTCACTTTGTTACCACTTGTCAATTTTTTGGACACCAGACAGATGCATCTTGGGGATGCAGAAAAAATCTGGGAACTCTGTGTGACCACTGCGTGAATGATTGAGTGTGCCATTAATTCTGGGGGACTTTGTATGTGGTGTGACACTCCTATTTCACTTTGTTAACACTTGTCAATTTTCTGTACACAATACAGAAGCATTTTGGGGATGCAGAAAAAATCTGGGGACTCTGTGTGACCACTGCATGCACGACTGAGTGCACCATTAATTCTGGGGGACTCTGCATTTCATGGTATGTTCCCATTTCACTTTCTTACCACTTATCAATTTTCTGGACACAAGACAGAAGCATTTTGTGATTGAAAATTCTTTTGAGTCTGGTAAATATTTTTGCAGCCTCAGTAATGTTTACTTTCTGTCGTGATATTGTGAAATATTTGTCAAAAAGCAGGACTGAGCATTGCAATTATACTGTGCTAAACTACATGTGTGCAGTCCGTCTTCTTTTCTATTTGTGCAGACACTGTCCAGTGTCAAGTTGCAAACATATATATATATATATATATATGCTGAATGATGCTGACTTGTTGCACTGTTCATGGTGATGGTATAAAGAATAAAGATAAGAATAAATATTGTATATTTTATTTGTACCATCAACGGCAGCAGACAAAGTTATATGTTTTCAGACATCTTGGGCCAGTATGCACCTCAATCACTTGTCACACAGACACAGTGCACACATGACTTTGCAGCGATAATAGCACAAAAAAATCATGCGTTTAAACAAACCATACTGGGCAGACATAAAATATTGCCGAGGCACCCAAAATATTTTATGGTGTACCGACATGTTGAAGTCAGAATAAATATCAGGTCCAGCAGTACACTGCTACCACACTGTGCTACCACTGGTGCCATGTCATGTTGTGGTGTACATCAACTTGCTGAAACACTGACACTGCCAGTGTAAACTAGAAAGACATATTCCAGAACAAATAATGAAAAAAGGAATGTGGTAGTACAGTGTGATGGCAGTGAACTGGACCTTATATATTTTCTGACTTTATAATGTCTGTACACCACGAAATATTTTGGGTGCATCAGCAATACTTCATGTCTGTTAGATACGGTATGTTGAAAAGCAGGATTTTTTGTTGCTATGATCGCCTAACAAAATATATGTTACATTTTCTTATCTTTATTCTTTACACCATAAACATAGCAACAAGTCAGACAGCAATCAGCATACATATGTTTGCAAGACGCTGGACAGTGTCTGCAGTACATACACACATAGGAAAGAAAACTGACTGCACACATGCAGTTTAGCACAGGATAACTTCACTGCTTAGTCTGCTTTTCCACAAAAACTCCACAACAGAAAGTAAACATTAATGAGGCACTAAAACAGCACACACACACACACACACACGCTCAACAGAAGGAAGAGGAGCCAGAATACAAAGTGTCACACCCACAGAAGACAACACCAAAAGGGCATAATTACATACAAGGGTCGGGGATGGTGAAGGAATGCATTTTATGATACAGCAAGGAAGGTGTGGGGGGCACATGGTATGAGGAAAAAAAACTAATGTGGGATCCTGTGGTGATCCAGCAGCAGTTCCAGCATGGACATCATTTGCAAATGATGTCCCTCTATGTGATTCAGTGGCTGGTCCATGGCACTCACCCTCTCATTGTTCTCCTCGACAGCACTCCAGAGATCTGCCAAGTCAGCTTGTGTTATACACAGTTTTCTGGGATCCACACATTCTACAGGTTGACCTGCTGGTGGTGGTGGTGGTGGTGGTGGTGGTGGTGAAGCAGCAATTGCTGCTGCGGCCCTCCTGTTCTTAGGGCTGCCACCATAAACAGCTGTACCATCTGCCACAGAATGGCCAGCAGATGCAGGCATAGCCCATTCTGTGGCAGCCTGCCACTCCAGCTGGTGATGATTGAGAATATGGATGTGTTGGCCACCAGTCTCCAGGTGAGTCCCACGGGGGTCATGGTGCACCTCCATCTCACATAGGCAGCATCTGACCATGCTACTGTCCCCCCCGACACAGTCAATCAACTACAAAAATACAGAGGTGCGGGAAAGGCCACACACAGGCAGGGGAGGGCCAGATGAACTGGCAGCCAGCTGGTCATGGTGCTGAACAGGGATTGGATCCACACCTGGGCCCAGAGGCACAGGCACATCCTGCTCCAGAGGACCTGGTGCTGGACCTGGTGGTGGTGGCAGTGGTTCAATTGCCTCAGAGTCAGGAGGCAGTGCTGGTCCTGCTTCTGGGGGGGAGACACTCAGAAGTTTTGAGTGGTCCACCAGGAATGGGTGCCTATGCCCCCCATGCATGCATATGGTATGATGCTTACTAGTACCAGGCTCTCCCAGAGCTGCTCCCACCCCAGACATTCCCTCACCCTGGTCCATCTCTCCTACTGTGCTCCCTCTGTCTGAGCAATCACTACTCCCACTGTAACACAACATACACAGTCACGCAGACACAGACAAACAACTAACTACTTAAAAAGGTAAAAAAAAAAAATTTACACAAAGAACAAATTAAGTAAAAAAGAGTACAGAAAAGACAAAAAAATGTAGCTTTTAAAAAAGCTGTTAGGTCTAAATCAAAGTTTAAATCTCCTCCTTGCTCTGATCTCAAAGTATCAGCAGTCACAAAACACACTCCTCTCTCTCCTTCTGCACAGGAGAAAGTGAAAGTGTCTTCTTGTATGACTCACTTCCTTCCTGCCTGGCTAAACAGCATGTGACTTACAGTACTGTAAGCCATGTGATGTGTGGGAGGGCTGCCAAATCTGAAACACAAAGTGGATCACTTAGAATGATCATAATGAGGAATGCGAAGTCCATTAAAAACAATGACTCTGCCTTACTTCATGTTGCCATTCTGCTTTAATGTGAAGTGGTAATAACAAGGCGGAGTGAGCACTTTGCATTGCGAAGTGTCCACTTTGCGTTCACTTCGCAAGCAGAATTTAAACTCACTGCATCTCTACCCGAAAGGCGATTTCACAGTCACTTGGCAAATTCACCGTTTGGGTGGGATCTGAAACTTTGTCCTGTCCTTATTCATGAAGTGGGATCATAAAAAGGAAATGTTGAAAATTTGGTGTCAAAATATGTAAAAATGGCAAAATTATGACAATTTGTTGCAATTTCACTATGCACACTTGTAACTATGGAAATGTTAAATATTTTGATCCCATATTTTCAACATAGCCTTCTTATTATCCCAGCTCATGTGTGTCAAAGCTGTCATTTTTCAAATCCAGGGCAAAATATGTTTTGCACCGGCATGCAAAATGGCATCTCAGTTGGCAAAATTATGTTTTGGTGGGATTTGAAAATGTTCTGTATTGTCATATAAATGAAAGTGCAGGGCCTGGAGGTCCATGTGCTTCCAGAGGCAAATAAGGTTATGATTGTACTATCTCAAAAAGAAAGGAAATAAATTGTAAAAAAAATTCATCAATGTTCTAATTAGGATTAAAGGCACAATAATAGGGAAATGTGTCATTGGGTTTTCCAATCCTAACACCCCACCCCCACCTTTCACACACTAACAGGCCTCAGGGGTGTGCCTTGGGGTCATCTGCCCTAATGCTCACACCATTCTCCTATACTGTATACATCTCAGCTTATTTATTTATGGAATGAGGTGAGTGTTAGGGCTGATGACTCCAAGGCAAACACCCTATGACTGTTGGTCTATAAAACATTTCACAGGTAGTTGTCCCAAAGACACTCTTGTTAATATAGAGGAAGCCCCACTTGGAAAGCCCAAAAGTGTTTTATGAAATTTGTTCAATGGTATCTCCAAAGAATTAGTATTGCCTATCCCCCATATCTCAGCTCCATACAGTATTTGACTCTTTACTTTAGCATTATGGGCCCTTACACAACCTTTAATAGAGTGCCCCCCCCAATCTGTGTGCAAACCTTTCTATTACTAGAGTACATTTTTTAATTTTATTCATAATACTCTTTTTGTGTTCTATCCAAGTCAAATTGGATGTGAAAATACTTCCTAGATAGCAGATTTTTTTAACTGTTTCTATAATATGCTTATCGCATCTTAACTTTATATCCCATCCTTTCCTTAATATCTGTCTGTTACAAATCATATACATATATTTTTTTCTAAATTTATTTCCAATGCAGCTTCTTGGCATCTAAAATTGAATCTTTCTGTAATTCTTCTAATTCCCATATAACTTGTTGACATTAGGACTGTATCATCTGCATATGCCAAGAATGGGCAATATCTCCCACATCCTTGGCATATGTAGCTCAGTATCATATAGTCCTTCTAATATTTTATTCAAATACAGACTGAATAGTATAGGAGACAGTACATAACCCTGTCTCAAGCCTAAGTTAGAATAAAACATCTCATATCCCCTTCCTTATTGTATCTCACACAGGATCTATTCTTCCTGTATATGGAGATCACTATGTTGATTATTCATGGATCCAGACCATAACCCTCTAATACGTTCCATAAATTTGTTCTTTTAACTTTATCAAATGCAGCTCATAAATCAACAAAAACACAACACAGTTTCTGCTTCTTTATGTTAATATATTTATGTTAATATATTTATGGATTATATGAGATAAAACAAACCATTGATTGACTGTAGAATGGACTGGCATGAATCCTGACAAGGCTCCATCCATTGTTTCTGTCTCTTGGATCCATTCCATAATTCTAATTTGTATAATTTTTAAAAATATCATTAATGATGTATCTAATAAACTAACTGGTCTATATGCCTTTGGGTCTGATTTCCCCCCTTTTAAAAATTGGAATAATTATATTCCCTCTCCATGTAGCCAGGATTTCATTAGTTTTTATTATATGATCATGCAGGTTTTTTTTTAAAAAAGGTACCCATTGATTTACATCATTTAAAATTATATATATCAGGATGCCATCTGGGCCAGGAGATTTATGTCTTTTAGCCTTACACAGTGTTATCAACATTTCTTATACTTTTATCTCTTCCTTCATAGGAACCCATTCCCTAAATATTTTCCTCTATCTCACTGTCTGGATTCAAAAACAATCTAGCATAGTAATCCCTCCATATATTTGGTTCAATATAATTATCTATATCCTCTGGGAATACATCCCATCCAACATTCTCCAAAATGTCTATTTTTTTATTTCATACAGTGTTCTCAAACTCTTCCCATAAGACATTTCTATACAACTCCCTTTTTTATACAGTAGCCCTTAATATTTTTTTTCCCTTAACTCTATTAATTTATTTGTATTGTCTCTAGTTGGATTATTTCTCACTAATTTTGCTTTCTTATTTATTGAACTTTTAGTTTCCTTACATTCAATGTCATACCACCTACTTCTCTTATATTCTTTAATGAAGGAAGCTTTACTTATAAGGGAATCAATTCTATTCATAACTTCTGCAAAACCCTCAATAATCTTATCATCTTTTCTTTTTATAATATCCTATATGTACTCTCTTATTCCATTTTCTGTAATCAAGTGATTTGAGATGAATTTTTCTATAGCTTCTGATTTCACCCCACTTTTGTCCTTATCAATTCAATTTTTCCACCCCTTAAATTGGTGCGAAATAGTCCGACTAGAGACAATAAAAATCAATTAATAGAGTAAAGGAAAAATATGAAAGGCTACTGTATAAAAAAAGGGAGTTGTATATTATTCCATTGTCTTATCAAAATTATCAATGGGTAATGTTCACTTTCTGCTCTTTCCCCTACACATAAATCTTGAACCATGAGTATTAAATTTAAGTTTATCCAACAGTGGTCTATTACTGATTCTCCCCCTACTTCCCATGTATGTATATTCTCTATTTAAATCTCCTATTGTTCTCCCATTGATTAGGGCAAAATCCCTTTCCTCTAGCATTTGGCTGATAATCTTACCTCTATTTGTAGTCTTCTTGTCACTTGAGTTTCTTTCCACTGATATTAACACCTATCCCATAGCTGCACAAAACTCAATTACCTCTGGTGCTAGTTCCACACTATATGCTACCCTTGAATTAAAATCTCCCACAAATATCATGTTACTTTCTGGATCCTTTTCATTACAGTCTTCCAGTAATTCCTCTAAATTCTTTATGATATTATTATCTCCATATTTTGGAGAGACCAGTGGAATATACACATTAAAAATCTTACATGTAACATTTTTACCTATTACTTTAATTGCAAGGATATTCCTAAAATCAATCTGGATATCTACCACTCTATAGTCCTTTTCTATTCTAAGCCATGTTATCAATCCTCCTGATAATCTTCCATACTTTTTAATTTTTATAGCTTTTTTACTAAAAGTTTTATACCCACTAATAAACTTATCTTGATCCATCCATGTCTCTTGCAGACAAATACAATCACATTCTTTTAAATAATCTATAAACAATAGATCTGCAAGTCTATCTTTAATTCCTGCTATGTTCCAAGATAAAATCTTATTTTCTTTTATCATGCTCTGTTTTTCTTTCTTTAACTGCTCAGCACTTGCTATTTTATATTTACTTTTTAAATTTTCTTATTTCATCCCTCTACCCTTAACAGATTTTGTAACAATTCTGTTGTTTTCATGTTCAGATTTTACAGCGTTTCATTTAAAAAGTTATTAATTATAAAGATAGAAATGAGCAAGACTATATTATTGGTCTCATTTTCCTTGATTGTCTCATAATCTTCTGGGAACAATACTTTAATATTTACCACACTTTTTATTTCTAACCCCAGACTTCTTATTTTTGTCTTTTGACTTTCTATCACTTTAAGAACATGGTATTGGTCTGAAATTAAAAGTATGAATTCGATAGCTGCCAATGGTCTAACCACACTTAAATGATTTAACATTGGGATACAATTCTTATTTCCCTGCAATGATACACCCAATAATTGTTTTAAATGATTATCCAATTTGCTATCGGTCTCTTCTAGAATAATTGCTATCCTTTATAGGGGCAGTACATAATCAGAATGTAATGTTCTCTTTAGCATTATTTCCTAGTTTTTCAGCTGTATCTTTTTCTCATCCTGTCTTCTATTTATCAATAATGCACTACAGGGTGTGGTATATCATGGCATATTGTCACACCTCGGGTGTTTGGGCATGAGGCTGCAGGCCGAGTGCATCCAACAACCCGAGAATTGATGATATTCCATTATATACCACACCTTGGAGTGCATTATTGCTATTATGAAGTGGTTTAAATATTTTTTAAAGTAAAAAAAAAAGAAACAGTTTAAAAATGTGTTTTGGGGGTGTTGGAGGAATACCTTTAAATAAAATAGTTACTTCAGGGCTCCGGGCAGCAGGTGGTGCTGTTGGCCGTGGTAGAGGAAGTGGAGCTCTTATGACTGGGTGACCCACTCCTTACCATTGCAGTTTTCTTTTTTTAAAGTGTTCTCCATTCACAGTGCACTTTATTTTTATTATTTTTGTTCTGGGAATTGGATGCGGAGGACCGGTAAGCTGAGAGAGAAGTTGGAGAGGTGAGCCAATGATGAACGAACGAGAAAAAGGTAGAGTCTTGGTGTGATTCATTTGGGACTGTTATTGTAAGAGCTACTATTAGAATGGTTAGGAATGTCTGGGACAAGACTGGCAGATTTTTCTATGTGGCTGGGACGTAGCTTTCTTTTTGTGGGGAGGCTGCGGTTTGCATGAGAATGACTACAATGTCTGTCGTTTGTCCTTTTCAGAGAAAAAAAATTATTCATCTATTGCTGCCACTCACATGCTGCTGGATATGTTGGTTTTGAAAGTATTGCTCCCAGCGGCTTCTGTTGTGCTGAATTCTGTTATATGAGCAGCTGGTGGTAGTTATTTATTTATTTTTTTCAAATAGCCTCTGACTGGAAGTCTGACTCACTGCAGACTTCTGGAGATGAAGAAGACTGTGTGATCAGTGAGAAGGCTGGTGGCTGGAGGTTTTCTGAAGCCATGATGATGTAGCCCGATATCATCACGGCTTCAAAAACCTCTCAGCCAATCAGCTTTCTGTATTTATGATGTCCATTTCATAATATCCATTTTCTTATCATCCTGCATCTGTTCTTCTTTCCCTTCTTGTAATTTCCCCTCATCGTCCTATTCTTCTTGCCTTTTACTGTTTATATATTTACCCAGATCTTTTTTATTACCTTTGTCTTCCATTTTCCTTTTGTTCCTTTTTCACTTTTTTCACATTAACCTCACTTATTTTTCCCTTACCCCTTTTTCTTTGTGTCTCTCATTTTGATTTTGCTCCTTAAACTCCTTGTTTCCATCCTTCATAGTTTTCTCCTTTCCCAAATCAAAAATCTCCAAATGTTCATCAATTTCTTTATTTCTTTCTATTTTATTATCCTGAACTAGTTTTTTTCCTTCTTCTGTAAATTATTTCACTCCTTTTGTTGTTCACTTTTATCCTTCTTATTTTTCTCTTTCTGTTTTCTTTTTTGTTTATATTTACTTCCAGTATTAAACTTTTTTCCCACAGTTCTGCATTTCCTGCTTTTATTTATTTTGCCACACTATCCTGTCTCCAATTTTCTTATGGGAGCATTATAAGTTCTGACATAGATCCCCAAGTTTGTTCTCTGTCTTGCTCTATGTTCAACTTTTTTCCTTTATCTTCTAACTCTATTCCTGTCTCCTACTTTCCTATTATCTTAAGATAAATCTATTAAATAAATTACTCTATAATCAAGTGACACCTGAGTCTCCTCATTCCAGACAATCTTCTCAGGGTTTTCCATTCCCATTGTATTTTTCTTTATAGACAGTGGAGACATTCCCCCCATATTGACCACAAAATTACCTGTTGCTTGTTTTAATCCCAGCTCCTTCTATGTATCTATTATTTACTAACATACCAAAATGCCAGCAGAATAGGCCTAACAGTCTTATGTGTCTGCTCGTTTGGTCAGCTCCCACCCTGGGAGCTGACATTTCTGCCCCTTCACCCTCTCTGGCTTCTCCCTTCTCAGTCCCAGATATTCCCGCTGAACAGGACTTTGCTTTCAGAACCCTTCCTCTGTACCTGTCCCACCTGGTCTTGAACCCCTCCACCATCTCTGCCTCAACCAGCCCCCTGGGCAATGCATTCCATGGCTCCACCACCCTCTCAGTAAGTAGCACCTCCTCCTTTCTCCTCTGAATCTCCCTCCCTCCAGCTTCCACCAATGCCCTCTAGTTGTCCCCCCTCCTTCCTTCAGAACACCCTAACTGCTCCTCCCCTATTAAACCCCTTCATGTACCTGAAGACCTCTATCATGTCTCCCCGGTCCCTTCTCTCTCTCTCTTCCAATGTGTACATATTTAGCTCTTTGAGCCTCTCTCCATAGGTCCTGTTCCACAAGCCCAAAATCATTTTGGTTGCCCTACTCTGGTCCCTCTCCAGGAGTTCAATGTCTCTCTTTAAGTGTGGTCTCCAAAACTGCATGCAATACTTGAGGTGCAGCCTCACCAAGCAGTTATACAGAGGGAGTATCACTTCCCCCTTCTGGAGGTGATCCCCCCAGTGATGCATCCCAGCATCCTGTTGGCCTTGGCCGCTGCCCTCCTATAAGTCACAGAGTTGTTCATCTTGACATCCACCACCACCCCCAGGTCCCTGTCAGTCACTGAGCCTTGTAGCATCCCCCCCGGGTGTACATTTCTCCCAGGTTTCTGGCTCCCAGATGCAGTACCTTGCATTTCCCTGCATTGAACCTCAGCTTCCACTTTCTAGACCACCTTTCTAGAGCCTTCAGGTCCTCCTGTAGGGCCATCCTCCCCTCCTCTCCTCCCCATCCACCACCACCCCCAGTTTTGAGTCATCCTTAAAGAGACTCATCTCACTCCTGATACTCTTCTTATGTCAGAGACATAGGCATTAAACAGGAGGGGCCCAAGAACTGATCCCTGAGGGACCCCACTAATGACCCTCCTTGGGGATGAGACTATTTTGCCAAACATGACCCTCTGGGTCTGGTCCTGGAGCCAATTGTCTAGCCATCTGATCATCTGGTTCCCCAACCCCATTTCTCCCAGCTTATTCAACAGGCCCCCGTGAGGATCAGAGTCAAATGCCTTGCTGAAGTCAAGATAAAGGACATCCACTAGTCTACCCAGGTCCAAAGCACTCATCACCCAGTCATAGAACTCCACAAGGTTTGTCTGACATGATTTCTCTGGGAGAATCCATGCTGTCTATCATCCAGGCACCCTGACTTTTCCAGGTCCCCCCCAGCCTCTCCTTGACAATGCCCTCCATCACCTTGCCCACCACCGATGTCAACTGATGGGCCTGTAGTTCCCTTCCAACTCCCTTGATCCCCCTTTGTGGATAGGCACTATATGCACCACCTTCCAGTCCTGGGGCACCCAACTTGTCCTCAGAGAGATGCTGAAAAGCTCTGCCAGGGGTTTTGCCAAGACATCTGCCAGTTCCCTCAGCACTCTGAGATGTAATTTATCTGGCCCCCATGCTTTCTCCGTCTTAAGGGACCTGAGGGGTTCCCTCACTCCCTCTCTACCATGATTTCCACCTCTGCTACCTCATCCCCATACTTTTCCTTCCCCTCTCCTGCCAGTAATGGCCCCCTCTTCCTAGACCCACTGATCGGCAAGGGTCCCCCCTCCTCAGTTTCGCCGTCTCCTCCCATGTATGATGCAGCCCCCCAATTTTCCTTGGTGAAAACTGAGGCGAAGTACTCATTTAGTACCTCAGCCTGCTCCCCCGGGTCTTGTGCCCATCCCTCCCCCCTGTTTTAATCCTGCTAATCTGCCCCTTTACCCTTCATTTTTCCCCAATGTATCTAAAGAATCCCATGTTCCCTTTCCTAATTTCCCTGGCCAGGCTCTGCTACTTCCTTGCCTTAGCCACCCTCCCCACCCTAGTGGCCCTGCTGGCCATCAGCTCATACCCCCCTCAATCCCTTTCACACCTTGTGCACTTGAAATGCCTATAAGCCACCTCCTTTCCCCTCACCAGCTTCTGAACCTCCCTGGTCCACCAGCAGGGTTTAAGGGCCCTACCGCATTTTCATCTTACTCTTGCACAGGTGTTGGTAGCATCCTGCACCCCCTCCTGATAATTTTCCACCTACTGTCAGCGTCCATTTCTGACCCAATCCCATCCAAATGCTTCTTAAGGATCCTTCCCATTTCCTTGAAATTCACCCCCTGAAGTCAGTTACCTCCATCTTTGTGCAGCATTCTACCCATCCTAGGTCCAGGCTGAACCAGACTGAGGAATGATCACTCCCTGTCAATGGGTTCCTTACCTCCATACCCCAATCTGGTCACTATCTGCCAGGACCACATGCAGTATCCACACCTCCCTGGTCAGTTCCCCCACCTGCTGAGTTAGGAATGCTTCCTGAAAGACATCCAACAACCTCTGTTAGATTATTCCCTGGCCACTGAGGATGTCATAGTCTCCTAGTCTGTTCCAGGCATGTTTAAGTCCCCCAACACCACCACCCTTCCCCTTCCCAATCTGCAGTGCCTACCAACATCTGCCACCAGAATCTCCTCCAGCTCCTCTGCCCACGCAGGGGGTCTATACACCACTCCTATTTTTACTGTCTTGCCCCCACTTGTTATCAAGGTGACCCAAATCACCTCCACAGTTCCCTCCACCTCCTCCACTCCTCTTAGGCCAATGCAGTTTTTGACTATTATTGCTACCTCTCCTCCCCTTCCTTCCCCCCTGTCCTTCCTGAACATGGTGTAACCCTCCAGGTTCAGGTCCCAGTCATGCCCTGTAGTGGCCCAGGTCTCAATGACCACTGCCACATCCACCTCTCCCTCAGTCAGCATCACCTGGAGCTCAGGCATTTTATTGTCCATGCTCCTGGCATTTAGAAGGACTACTTTCCACCTTTTCCGTATACTTTCATTTCCATAGCTCGCAGTCCCATGGGGATTCCGTCTTCCTGCAGTCAGCACCTTACCAGTCGGCATTTCCCGCATTCCTCCAGCTCCCCAGGGGAGTGGAGACAGAGTCCCTCCTTTATTGGACCACCCTTGACAGCCTTTTCTCCCATACCTCCCACTTCACAAGTTTAAACCCCACCTTTAACCAATGAACCCCTCTATTTTCAACTTAAGGATTTCCTTCCCCCTAAATTGAGATGACCCTATCTCTAACATTCAGCCCCTTATCCTCCCAGATCTCTCCCCAACCCCCATCAACCCATACCCTCTGGCCCCACACCACTCCCTGAGCCACTGGTTTATCTCCCTAATCTTCCTCTTGTGTTCTCCACTACCCCTTGGCACTGGCAGGATTTCTGAGAAGGAAATCGCACATCCTATGTCATGACAGTCCCTGGCAAGTTCCCTTAACCTTGTCTGCATCTCTAGCTCACTATTTCCCTCAATGTCATTGGTACCCAGGTAGACCAGTATGTCAGGGGAACCTCCACAATCCTTTGCCAGCTGATATGCCTCATGCTTGGCCCTGTGCATTGTTAGTCCAGGGAAGCATTTTGTTCTAACTGGGCAGGCTTCCCTCTCCCTATCCCATTTGATACCCCTGATCATGAAATCACCCAACAGGAGCACTCTGACCACCCCTTTTCCTGCATTCCCCCCTTCCATATCCCTCATCCTTTCTACTGGCCCCTCCCCAGCTAGCTCCTTGCTCCTCCCCCTATCTGGGTGCCCCTGCCACCCCTCCTTATTTACCCTGGCCACCCCTTCCCCTCTGATCCTATGACTCTCCTCCTCCCAATATCCTTTTATACCCTGCTATCCTCCCCATCATTGCTTGCAACTGGTCCTTCACCCACATCTGCTAAACTTGCCTGGCTCATCCTCCCTTCCTTCCTGTCTCCATTCAGCCCTCCTTGCCTGTCATGCTCCCCCGGCATAAACCCTCAGCTGCCTTTACTGTATCCTTCTTGTACTTCTGGTCTCTCACCTTGCCCTTTCTTCCTAACTGGTCCTTCTCCTTGTGCTTTTCTCCCTCTACCCCCTCCTCATCCTGCTCTGATCCACTGCTCCTCCCATTTTTCTGCATTCCAAGTCCCCCACTGTTTTTTCTGCTATCCAGCCCATGCCTCCTGCCCCCCACTCCCTTTCCATTTCTAACTGCCTCTATTATGGCTACATCACCCCACCTCATCCTCAAGCAGAAGAAGAGAATTGAAGCAGTTACTGAGCTTAAGGTCCAATCCACCTCTCCCCCTTGCTTCCTTCTGTCCAGCCCCAGCCATCTGCCTACTTTCCTGAAAATGTCCTCCCTTTGGCCCCACTCTGTGAGGGTCCCCAGATACCTGCCTGCTTCCTTGGTAGTGTCCTCCTTTTGGGCCCCCTCATTCAGGGTCCCTATGTGACCCCAGAGTACTCTCCTACACTCCTTTTCCTATGCCCCCACCCTAGTGCTTGGTGCAACCCCACGGGAGAGCCCTGGCCCTATCCCCCAACCATATCTCTCCCCCTCCCTCCAGCTGTCTACTAATCCCTCAACCTCTTCCCTAAGCTGTGCCAGTAGGTAACACAATGGGCAACCACCGAACTTCCAAGCCCAGTCCAGTATCATTGCTGCCCAAACCCTGTGCACCCCAACACCCTCCCAAAGATGCCAGCCCTACTGACATGTGGTCCCATCCTCCTCCAAGTAGGATTCCTTGGGTGAACCACCAGGTTCCCCACTAGTCCAAGAAACACCCCAACCCACTAATCAGGTCACCCATTAATCCTAGATACAGTCCCACAGTAAACAGATACCCCCATTACTAGGTGCAGTACTACACAGTAAACTTATAGGGGAAGTGCACAACTCCCTAAGCACCTGTCTCCCATCCCTTAAACTCAACCCCGCACTGGCTAGAACTGCATGAGCTGTACCTGAAGCCTTTTCCTTCAATTGCAGGGCAAGTGCTCCCCTATAAAAAAGTCGACCTCTGGGGAAGGAGGGGGGGAGGGTGGAATCAGGGCCTACACCTGACTCTCACAAGAGTGTATCAGCCCTGTGTCTTCCCCTCACTGCACCTCCAAGCACTACCAACTAAGAAAATATTTCAAGTCTCCTTACTGTCCCAGCATCCAGCTAGAAGCTTCTTCCCCATTCCCCTCTAACTGAAGACTGACTGAGTTGGGAGTCCCACCTTACTTTCAAACAGCACTAATCCCCTGTAATATGATGCCTGCACTTACAGACCAGATAGCAACTTTTAAACACCCACAAACACCAAATAGTCTGCTAGAAACACACAGAAAACCAGCTATGAAAATTTTTCAAGTCTACTTACTCTCCCTGCCTCCAACTTTTAAACACACACAAACACCAAATAGTCTGCTGGAAACACAAAGAAAACCAGCTGAGAAAATATTTCAAGTCTTCTTACTCTCCCAGCATCCAGCTAGAAGCTTCTTCCCCATTCCCCTCTAACTGAAGACTGCTCAATGTATTTCCTAGTCTCTAGACATACCCCTTTTAAAAATAATATGTCTTGTCTGATGGCTAACAACTGTTCATACATCATTGCATAAACACACACAAGCACCAAATTGTCTGCTGGAAACACAAAGAAAACCAGGTAAGAAAATAGTTCAAGTCTCCTTACTCTTCCAGCATCCAGCTAGAAGCTTCTTCCCCATTCCCCTCTAACTGAAGACTGCTCAATGTATTTCCTATTCTCCAGACATACCCATTTTACAAATATGTCTTGTCTGATGGCTAACAACTGTCCATATATCATTGCATTTGCTAATAATGGGTCTCTCAATGCACAACTTACTTATTTTCTTTAAATTCTCTAACATCAATAACCCTGGTTTTATCGGGCTTATAAGTTGAGTTTCTTCCACTGAAAACCAACTTTTTCCTCTATTACCTTCCTTTTGTTCATTTTCACCCCTTTTCTGTCTTTCATTCTGCCATTCTTCCATAATAAATGCAGAGCCATTCATACTTAACCTCATGTTTCTGATCTTCTGTTTTATCCTTTTATTTGTCTCAATAGTCTCCCTTATTTCCTCCACCTTTCTATTCACTTATTTAACAATATCCAAATTTTGTAGGTCTTGATCCTTGTATATTCTATCAGGGTTCGGTTACTCCCTTATTTCTAAGTTTACTTCTGAATTTAACTGCACTTGTGAAGTGCCTTCTAGTTTAACATCTTCTTTTTTCTTATTCTAATTTTTATAAGTGATTTCACTAATCAGCGGTTGAATAATTTTATTCAATTTTCTACTGCTAATCGTTGTTGAAGTTGCATCCTTTTTTCCTCCATCTTTTCTTCTGTTAATATACTTAACCTCCGCTAATCAGTCCCTTATTCTTTGCTTTACTTGGTCCTTTTCTAATGCCTCTACCTGGGTTCATTAATTCAACCTTTAACCCCCCCGTTCTTCTATCGTTAAACTGCTCTCATCTCTTAATCCTGTACCACTCCTCGTGGCTATTGGCATTTCTATTTTTTTTACTTAACTTCAAATTCAATCTTCAATTCAATTATATTCAGTCACTATCTGGAATAATGTCTAAACTTCTTCAAATAAACTGAAAAAGAAATTAAGCAATAATCCCTATGCTTATAACTATGTATAATGTGTATTATCAGGCAAGTAGGTTCAATCCACTCCAAAACCAATTAGCTGAAATTATCCCATTTGCCTAATTCCTTAGTCATGCAGACATAACAGCCCCTTAAATGATTTTATATTAGTATCTTAGTACAGCCCTTTATATCATATACTATTTTATCTGTACAACAGTATTACAGTATAGCCTAAATATCACCTTTAATATAACAGTATAACAATGTATCCCCCATACCAAGTGAATAATCTTGGGCCCTTTTAAATATTAAGTACAGGGCAGTCTTCCTCAAGCTCCCTTTACGTACCAAAAATTCAGTCTATCCCTCCACCTGCTACTTATATTATCAGGAATATCTCCTGATTACTTTACTTATATAAATCCTCTATGCTTTTCCAATAAGAGTATGTAAAATTGGAGTAACAAATTATAATATAGTGACAAAATAAATTTGGTTGGGAAAGAGAAAAATAAAGTAAATGTAAAGTAAGGTAAAGTGGTAAGTATTTTATATATATATATATATATGTGTGTATGTGTATATATATATATATATATATATATATATATATAAATACATATAGTTTTAAGTTTCTACACATTGAAATCTTAAGATGCACACTTACTTTTTCCTAATTAACTCTTTATTGGAAGTGTAGTAACTGGACGTCTCAGCAAATATGCAGCAAGCAGCAGGTTTTAATACTGATGCAGTCTCCACATTCTGTTCTCTCCTCATGTACATATACAGCAACTTCCACAGTTTTATCCTTCAGACACATTTCTGCTTATGCACTGCAATAAAGAAACAACACTTGTACCCTATATATAGGCAATAAAAGACAATAGAAAGCTATTACATGGAAGGACTGCAGTGGTAGCCATAGACATTGCCAGCTATTTCTTGAAATTTCTGTGATATTTCTAGAGAAAGCTCATGCATTCTGCATTACCAAAGTGGGGCAGCAGGGAAAAACTCTTTATAAATGTTGTGAAATATCTAGATACAGCTGGCAAGGTCTGTGGCTACTACTGTGTAACTCACTCTGCTGCTAATCGCTCTTAACGCTGAATGCTGTTCTTCTCAAAGTCAAAAAAATGGCACTTGCTTCTCAAGAACACTCAGACATGTGCTTTAAGCACTCTATCCACATTATGCACTCAACCAATGAGACTCCAACTTCCTAGTTTCCCTTTACCTTACCTTTTACCTTTGATAAACTTAAAAATAAGTTATATATATATATTTCCCACTTTGTATTCAGCACAAATTTCCATACTTATACAATACTAATACACACAAGCACATAAACACTCACACAATTATATATGCCCCTACTTGAAAAGAAAAAAAAGGGCTGCAAGAGTTACACCCTTTAGTTCCGTAATTCTTTATTGAATGAAAATCCAAATGTCACATAAATCTTTATCTTTTTTGAGTTCTAAATGTTCTCTTTTGGAGATCATGAGCAGTTGTGGCTGAATTCCCTTAACTTGTATGGTCAGTGTCTCCTCAGGCTGATAAGCCTCCACTGGCTCTGCTGGTCACCTTCCCAATCTAAGGAGCTCCTTCCACTGCCCAGACTAGTGGTGGATGAAGTAGCTGAAATTCACTCCATGAAGTGATTCATGAAGTAACGTGGAATCTGCAAAGTGCTCTGCAATGTGAAGTGGAGTACTTCATGACATGATGAGGAATGCAAAGTCCATTGAAACCAATGGCTTCACATTATTCTGCCTTCCCTAAATCACTTCTCCTCCAATTTTAAGGTGAAGTACATTAAAATCTATGTACGTTGCATCACTTCATCTTATTATTGAGCTCCAATGTGAATTTGCAGTGCTTCATGAGATTGCAGGTCAAATGGGCTCTAGATTGTTCTGCACAGCCTCAGTTCTGTGTAGATTGTGTGTGGTGGAAGATGGAGACAGTTTTCTCTCAGTGGTCTGCGATTCAAATCCTCTAAAAGCTGTTAAAAAATCCTTTTTGAGCAATTTTTTTCCTCAAAATTTAGTAAATTGATAGTAGGAAACCCTCTTGTGCTCATATCATTGAGTATTTATTGTTTGTGTGTGGATTTTGAATGTTAATTTAAAACAGTCAGTCTATGTACTGTGAAGTGTGCTTTGGGGGCGGGGCATATGTGTGGTGTAGGTAGATTAATTGGGAGAAAAAGGCAGTCTTTCTGTTTTGGTTATATTTTTTCTTGTATAAGTGTGTTAATGTACACACAGTAATATTTTCAGTAAATCTTGACTTTTTTTGCTGATTGTTGTGGTGCAGCAGTGTATAATTTCAGTTTGTTTAAAATATTTGGTTATTGCTCGGTAATATTTTACATATATTATGGGAATGTAATAAGGTCATACCTTTTTGGGCAAGTATTAAAAATAATTTGGATCCCCTGTTGGGTCTTTCTGTAGCGTTCACAGCTGAAATTTGTATTTTAGGTAACTACAGGTCAGTATTACTTGGAAAGCAGTGTAAACATATAGCTATAATATCTCCATGTGCAAAAAAAATTATTTCACAACATTGGCTTGATCAAGCAGTACCTTCCAGGTCTGAATGGATTAAAGAGATTCTATTTGCCCTACAGGCTAAAAAACTTATAACCCAGCTGTCGGACAGACTGCATTATTATAATGAAGTTTGGTCCCCTCTGCATACTTTGTTAACAATATAATTTTTTTTACAACGTGGGCAGTTAAAAGAGAAGATGACACTCTCCACATTAATTGAAGCAATTGAAGTGTACCTGAGGGAGGGTGAGGGAGAGTTATAGGGTGGAAGGGAGGAAAGGGGATGGGGGATGGGAAGGGAGGATAGGAAAGGAACAGTTACATTACACTATGTAGTATCAGTGCTAAATGCATCTTTCTTGATTTTTTTTCTGGTTTTTATTTTATTTTATTACTAGTAAATGGTGAAAATTGGGTGGAATGCTCAGGATACTAGATGTAACAATATTTGTAACTCTTGTACCTATATCTATGATATAGTTTTTCACTGTTAACTCTCCTCTCTGTAACTGAAATTGCTATGAATATGTCTAAAGAGGATAACAGAAAAATCAATAAAGCTTACTTAATATGGAAAAAAATGTATTTGGTTATATTGCTGTAGGTTAGCAATTTGATATGTATTACTTGTAGTATGTGTGTGATGCATGTCATTAAATCAAACACCTTTTATTGTGCCAGAGTAATTGCAGCATTGTGAACCTGCTATCCACCACACCTGAATGAATTTTTTTATACTACTTTGTGGTATCTTTACTGGTAGTGGACTGTTACTGCCATACACTGCCCCCTGATTTGTGACTTGTGAGCACTGGTTAGGAGTTGTTGTGCCTTTGCATCTACATCTCTTGAGTGTGCAGTTCAATCTTAATCTGTCTGTGTGTTTGCAGTACACCATTAATTCTGGAAGAGTTTGAATTTTTTGTTACCCTCTCATTTAACCTCGTCAGCACTGGGGAATTTTCTGGACACAAGACAGTAGCATTTTGGGGATGCAAATTAATTCTGGTGACTGTGTGTTGCCACTGCTCGCATGATGGAGTGCACCATTAATTCTGGGAGACTTTGCATTTCTTGTTGTACTCTCATTTCACTTTGTCAGCACTGGGGGATTTTCTAGACACAAGACAACAGCATTTTGGAATGCAAATTAATTCTGGTGACTGTGTGTGACTGTGCATGTGACATCACAGGTGTCACTAGTCAATCAATTGGCTTGATTCTTAAGATTTTCAGTGCAGGAAGAGTGTAAAGCACAGCTAACTTATTTTGGGACTGCCTGCTTTCAGAGCACAAACCACCAGGCTGTTTTGGGGCTGGAGAGGTTTACCTGTGTCTGACTTGGATGTCTGGATTTTTCTCTGTTTGATTATCAGGGTATTTTCTCTGTCAAATTGTTGTGTAGGGCATCTTGCTGACAGGAAGGCACTCATCACAGTGCTGGGTGAGAGCTTTTAGCTGATTGTTTTGTGAGGGCACAGTTTAGGCTCAACCCTTCCACCCCTCACCCCACCCACCCCTGGAAATAGTTCCTTCATACCTGGGGTTCTGACATCATTTCCTCAAGAGTGCAAGTGCATATCACTGTCATATCTCTCTCTAGCACACTGCACTGACAATATAAGCATACACATTGTATAATATATATATTTCTATATAACAAACCAATCACACACACACAAAAGAAAAAAGTAGATAAACATGTGGGGAGTAGTACAATGTAATGGCTGTGGGGCAGCAGTCTTCCTGGAGTCTTTCTGGAGGCAGAGATGCTGCCCTATTTGCAGACAACTCTCTGCCCTGAGGGAGGAAGTTGCCCGTCTTCAGACCATGCTGGACAGTAGTAAGGGAACCTTCTCCCAGGCCACACTGGATGGTAGGAAGGGAACCTCCCCCATCCAGGGAGCACCAGAGCCACTGCCACTACCTCAGAGGTTGTGAAGAAAGCACAGCAGTTGGACCACAGTGGGCTCAGGAAGGGTGAGGATGGTGGAACAGAGGCACACCCAGTCAGTTGTTCCACTCCACAATCCATACACCATTCTGGGGGGGAAGCATCGCTCCCCTATGGATGCACCCACAGAGGAGACTAAGGAGGCTGAGGACAGCTGTCACAAAGGAGGCCCACAGGAAGGAGACAGAGGACACCACAAGAAAAGGAAGCAGCTCCTGGTGAGGGATTCAATTATTAGGGGGATAGAACTGGGGGAGCAGGGAAAACTGAAATAAGGTGCCTGCCTGGTGCCATGGCTTGGAGGGACAGGAAGCACATCCTCAGGATCATGAGAACAGCTGCACGGGAGTCTGAGCTGGACTTCATTGTCCACCTAGGGACAAATGACTTGGCTCATCATGAGATTAGAGCAGTGCAGAAGGACTTTGTAGAATTGGGGAGGGTCTAAGACAAGTAGCACACACAGTATCCTTCTCAGAGGTGCTGCCAGTCAATGGCATGAGTGAGGCGAGGGTACTTTGCACCATGCAGTTTAATGAATGGTTGAAAAAATGGTGTGGAGCACAGGGGTTTGGCTTCATTGGGGACTGGGGTTCCACCTGGAGGGACACCAGCCTATACTGGCAGGATGGTCTGCATCTGTCCAGGAAGGGAACATGACTTTTGAGCAATCAGTTTAAATCTTCATTGGCTAGCTTTTAAACTAGTCAAGGGGGGAGGCACTGATAAGCAGCAGGAAAATCCCAGCCTCTCCCTACAAAACAGGGTACTAAATGAGAAAAAGACCGAGGTAGAAAGGTCAGTGGGGGATGCTGCAACAGAAGGTAAAGCCATCAAAAAATGGAGAGCAATGAGTACCAATGCCCATAGTCTGAGTAACAAGCTTCCTGAATTAGTGGCCTTGATGGAGGAGGAACATCTGGATATCGTGGCAGTCACAGAAACATGGTACACACAAACCATGACTGGGACATAAACATACCAGGATACACTATCTACAGGAGGGACAGGGAGGGTAAAAGAGGAGGAGGAGTAGCTCTTTACATAAGGGAAGGAATCAAAGCAACAGAACAAAAGGGTAAACAGGGAGGAGAAGAAGCACTGTGGGTAAATTTGGAGACCGGCAATGGCACCACAATCCACACAGGGGTTGTATACAGACCCCCTTCTCAGTATACTTAGAATGGCAGAAAAAAGGGAGATATTGCTGATGGGTGATCTGAATATGCCAGATGTTAACTGAAGTGCAGTTGCAGCAGCCACTTCTAAGAGTGGGGTTATTCTAGATGCCCTACATGGGGCATGCCTTAGACAACTAGTATTGGAGCCCACTCAAGAGGGAGCAATCTTAGACCTGGTTCCCTCAAATGGAGATGAAGAGAGGATCACAGACATAGAAGTGGGTAGCCATCTTGGAACTAGCGACCATCGAACAGTATGGTTCACAATAAACACAGCAATAGAGTCATGCCATACAGAGACAAAGGTACTGGATTTTAGGAGGGCTGACTTTGCCAAAATGGGTGAGTGCCTAAGGAATGCACTAGCAAATGGGCAGGAAGGAGGGGTGGAAGAACAATGGGAATAATAAAAACTGCCATCACAGAGGTAACAAGCCTTTGTGTAAAGCAAATAAACAAAATAAAATGAGGTAGAAACCACTATGGTTCTCAAAGGAAGTGGCAGTGAAGGTTCAAGAGAAAAAAGCATTCAGGAAGTACAAGGAATCACAGAAGGAACAGGACAGAGAACTGTATCAGTTAAAGCAAAAGGAAGCTGGGAAGGCAGTCAGAACAGCAAAGGCCCAAACCGAGGGAAAGATAGCCAACTCAGTTAAGAAGGGATAGAACCTTTATAGATACATCAGGGAGCTAAGGAAGATCAAGGGAGGGATAGTGAGGCTTAATAAAGGGGGGAGGGTGGGCAGAGGGTGACTGTGAAATGCAGAAATACTAAACAAATATTTTTGCTCAGTATTTACAAAGGAAGAGGGGGAGATACCTAAAACAAACAGTAGAAACACTCTGGATACTGAAGTTGATACCAACCCATTTACAGAAGAAAGGGTTCTGAAAGAACTCTTAAAACTGAAGGTAGACAAAGCAATGGGGCCTGATGGGATTCATCCCAGAATTCTAAAAGAACTAAGGGTAGAACTAGTGACACCACTGACTACCCTCTTTAACAAATCATGGGAGGATGGGGTGGAACCTGAGGACTGGAGGAGGGCAGATGTGATTCCCCTTCACAAAAGTGGGATCAAGGCAGCAGCAGGAAACTACAGACCTGTTAGTTTAACCTCAGTGGTAGTAAAAATGATGGAATCACTTCTGAAGGAAAGAATTTTTGAGTATCTAGAGGCCAGAGGGGTACAGGACCCAAGGCAGCATGGATTCACAGTGGGAAGGTCATGCCAGACAAATCTGATAGATTTCTTTGACTGGGTGACCAAAGTAGTTGATCAGGGAGGGGCTGTGGACATGGCCTACCTAGACTTTAGCAAGGCATTTGACACAGTCCCACACAAAGATTAATATACAAGTTAGCCAGCCTGGGGTGGGTCCCAAGATGACAGCCTGAGTAAAGAATTGGCTGGAGAATAGGACACAGAAAGTAATAGTAAATGGAGTCCACTCTGAAAAAAGGGGGGTTAGTAGTGGGGTACCACAGGGTTCAGTATTAGGACCGGTCCTCTTCAATGTCTTTATAAGCGACATTGCAGAGGGACTAGTAGGAAAAGTATGTCTCTTTGCAGATGACACAAAGATCTGCAACAGAGTTGATGCACATGGTAGGGTGGAAAGGATGAGAAGGGACTTGGAAAGGTTAGAGGAATGGTCAAATGTATGGCAGCTTAGATTCAATGCTAAGAAGTGCAAGGTAATGCACCTGGGAAACAAAAACCCAGGGGAAGAGTACACAATGGGGGGTGAGATACTAGCAACAACAAAAATGGAAAGGGACCTGGGGGTAGTCATATCAGATGACCTAAAGGTGGGCAAGATGGCAGCAAGGAGGGCTGGGGGGATACTGGGATGCATAGGGAGAGGCATCACCAGTAGAAAACAAGAAGTTACTATCCCTCTGTACAGACAGTTGGTGAGACTACATCTGGAGTACTGCGTGCAGTTGTGGAGACCCAATCTCCACAAAGACATAGACAGGATGGAAGCTGTCCAGAGGAGGGCAACTAAAATGGTGCAGGGTCTGCACTGGAAGACATATGAAGAGAGACTTAAGGAGCTTAATATGTATAGCCTCGAGAAAAGGAGGAGAGGGGGACATGATAGAAACTTTCAAGTACCTCAAGGAATCAACAAAGTCCAAAAGGGTAGCATCTTTCAAAAAGAGGTGTGCAAGAACAAGGGGCACAATTTGAAGATAGAAGGGGCGGCTCAGAGGTAATTTAAGGAAGTATTTTTCACAGAGGGTTGTGGATGTGAGCGGCCTTCCAGAGAAGGTTGTAGAGTCAAAAACAGTGGTGGAATTCAAGTATGCATGGGACAGTCATAAGGCAATTCTACGGGTGGGGGTAGGAAGAAGTAGGCTGCTGGTTAACTAGGATCTGCAGCTTATCCATCAGGTAGGGAAATGGGCAGACTGGGTGGGCCAAGCGGTCCTTATCTGCCATCAAATTCTATGTTTCTATGTGCACATGATTGAGTGTGCCATTAATTCTGGGAGACTTTGCATTTATTGTTACACTCTCATTTCACTTTGTCTACACTGGAGAATTTTCTGGACACAAGACAGTAGCATTTTGGGAATGCACATTAATTCTGGTGCCGGTGTATGATGCCACCATATCCACCGCATGCATGACTGAGTGTGCCATTAATTCTGGGAGACTTGGTATTTCTTGTTGTGCTCTCATTTCACTTCTTCAGCACTGGGGAATTTTCTGGACTAAAGACAATAGCATTTTGGGGATGCACAATAATTTTGGTGACTGTATGTATGTGGGGGCACTGAGGTGCTGCCAGTATTGTTGTCACTTCACCTTACTTCACGTTAAGAAGGAATGACTATGTGAAGTAATAATTACTGGACGAAGTGAGCCTTTCCTATTGGTCACTCGGTGTAGCAATGTAACAATGCAAAGTGGTCACTTCATGTTCACTTCACCAGTGGCATTTAATTTTGCTGCATCTCTAGTCAGGACTCTCACCAAGGCATGGGTTGCCCCAGAGGCCTAGATTACAGCACCCTGACCACAACAATCAACTGAAAACACAAAGATGGCCTGGAGAGGTCAGTGAACATAAAATAAATATTGCTGTGGCAACGGTGGCATAACTTTACTAAATAAAACTCTCATTTCCCACTGACTCCTGCTACTGGCTTTCACTCCTCAACATTTTAATGACTTGCCTCCAGTCTCAATGCTCAATCAATGCATTGTCGCAACATGCTTGAATCTCTACTGGATTTGTCCAGTAAGTAACTTTGAAGGTTTCCCAACATACTGTGGCTGACGTGTTTGGGGTTTTGTGTTAAAACAGAGGCACTTGTTCATACTTTTACACAGGAGATTGGGTCTTTAAGGAAAGTTATGTTGAACCTCCACGTGCCCTTACCAGTGACTGAGTGAGTGAGTGTCATCTGTGCCTGTGTGTCTATTCCCCATAATGTTGAAAGTCAGTTCCAATATTTGTACATTCCACGTGTGAATATAGTCATTTCTGTAATTATACAAAACACAGGTAACACCTACACTTCTCTGCAATAATGTCAATTACATTGATCCAGATTGTTATTCCAGGAATGATAATCCATCTGTGCAAAGGTCAGCAATCATTCATTGCAGCACAGTCATACAATTCCTCATATTATCGTTACTGCCATTATAAAAATAATATTCCAATGGAATTCTTGGGGAAAAAAACTATCATCAGTTTTACAGTTTGCCAGATAATTGAGAAGTTCCATCAGAGTTCAAGATTCTCATAAGAGTTAAGAGCAGTCAGTTTAATGCAATATGTCATGTATATCTACTAATTATTCTTGTGTACCTCTGCACCTCCTCAGCTGCCTTTCAGCCAAACAAATACCTGTGCTGTTAACAATCTGATGAACAAATAATACAAATAGTTTCTAACTTGTCTACCAGCCCAAGCGCTATTCAAACAGACTTGAATCATCTGGCAGCAAATCTCAAGTGTTGCCCCTGTTTAGTTTTTGTTGCAATCCAGTGGCTCTACCATGCACCCCGGCTTTCATAAACCAGACCTGTGATACTATAGGAACCAAGGAAATATAGCCCACAGTTGTAAGAAAAGTAGGTGTACTTGTATAGTGAAATATACAGAACAGCTGCCCTGCTTTGCTTATCAGCTGTTTAAGGGGGGGGGTAAGGGGAAGACTAGAAGGGCTGGGAGGTCCTTTTCTGTCTTCACCTTCTATGATTCTATGATTCTTTTAGGATACTATCAATGACTTCCTGCTCCTCTGCCTCACAAACTAGCGCAAAGGTTTACAAAATTAGGGAAATGGCCAGAATACGGGACATATCTTAACTAATTGCAATGTCAGCCCAAGAAGCTGGTACAATATGTGCATTGGTGATAGACATTTTCTGACAAAGTATTGTAGTTGCTGGCATTTAAAAAGATTTTTTATAACAATTGAAGTTATTTAGTGATAGGAATGGCAAATTTTGAAGAACCAACCTTTGTTCAGGCAAAATCAGAGACAGTTAAGTGATCTGTCAGTAACCAAGATGTCTCTATAAAATAGATTGAACAACATTTTTAAATGACTGCATTTACTTTTATATACATTTTCACATAACTTCAAATCTGAAATATTCCAAGACAAACACATTTTTGCCAGAAACTGAATACTTTCTTACACTAGATCAGGACCCTACTGGAAGCAAGCCTGGTTACTGTTATAGCCAGATGCTCCTGAGTTTTGCACTACAATGACCACAATGAGTTTTAATGAGATCAAAGGTCTACAAAAGCTCTGCCAATTGTATATTGTATTATATGCTGATTAACAAATAGTGTGAAGTGCAGTCATACAGTATAATATGCAGCCGTGCCCCCTCTATATTTTAACAGTTGAGGGATACTTAGAAAATGGTTCTATGTCATCAGGGCGACTGCTGAAAGGTGATCATCGTTATGGCAAGTGTGCATTGCCGAAATTCAATGTTGGCAATGTACCACCCCAGCAACAAATAAGACAGTGCAAGGGACATTATAATTTACTTTTATGCAGGGAGCTGTACCCCTTGCACCCTCCGCAAGGGGCATCACCCCCACCACCCCCCCACTATTAGATTCTCAGTCCCAGGGGATGCATGTTGGAGGGTGCAACAGTGGTAAAAAAAGTCCCTACTTGGGCCAGGCACAACAAAACATACCTGTGCCCATACCAGAACCCTGCATCCCAGCCACCCCAGGCAGTCACCCACCCACCATGCCATGGAGCCAACTTGGTGGCTAACCACAGTACCACCCCTCACAAACTCTCCTGTCCCTAGCTCGACATGCTCACTCCCCCCCCCGTGTGAGTGTATTTTCCTGTCACCATTCATGAACCCTAGCCATCTGGTCATCCTTTCTACTCCCTCACCCTCTGGGTATGCACAGCAAGTGGGTCACCGTTTTGGTAGATGCCCACTTGCAACATGCCCACATCACAGGATAAGTTAGAGAACTTTACTAGTTATTCTTTCTGCATCTTTGAAAGTATTTTTTTCAGTTGTTATATTTCTATCTGTGAAAAATGCTGTGCAGCTTGATTAACTGCTACTGACCCATTCTCACCCTCTCCTCAAACTTGTTGTTACATTATGTGTGTATTGCTGCCTCACTGGACCTGCAGTCTGGCCTGGAACTATAGCATTTGATTATGAAATTCCACAAGTAAAAGATGAAGAACCCAAGCTAAGCAGTGGGAAAGAGGAATGATGACTTTACAGTAATTATCCAGATAGCTAAATAACTTTGTGCAGTCCACCCCCTCAAACACAAAATACAGAAGGGCACTGTCTATAAACAAAGTAAGGATTGCAACTCCTGCCTAAAATTGAAACCCATTCCACATCAGTAATGACTATGCAAGTGTGAACTGTAATTGTTATTGGTCATCAACAAGACAGTACAATTTGTATAATCCAAGGTTGTGGTTGTGAACGAAACATAATAAAATGTCTAATTGTACAACCTGTTTTTTTTTGGCATTAGCAGCTGCCTTTCTACATTGTGTTGAGTTGTTCATTGAGACCATAATGATCACCCCCAGATCCTTCTTCTCATCTATCACTGCTAGCTGCCCCCCACCGTGGTAGTTTCTCCCTTAGCTGAATTGTATCCAGCTATTTTGCATTTCTGAGTTTTCCAAAAGGCACCAGTTAAATGTTGATATTTCTCTTTATTCAACATTGCCAGAGTTTTTGATGTGTTTGTGGTTGTATGAAATAGGGGATTCCCCATTTTAAACTGCAAGAGTGCACTTATGTTGCATGTAACATGCATATAAGCAGGGAAATATTTTAACATTGTTTTATTAGTTCATAGCATAATGAAAACTGACCAGGACTAGTGCAGCTAACCCTTCACTTGTCCATCTTGTCTGCTGCAGGTTTTCCATGGTTGTCAATGTAGTTAAAAAGTCTTACTTTAGTAGGCTGTAGTCCTCATGCTAATCTCCCTCAGTGTTGCAGATGGCCTGCTTTGATTAACAATTTATTAAGAGCTGCACTTATCTGGCAGTTCAAGAAGGGGAGCTCACAAAAAACTCAGTGTAAGTCATTATCACTCCATTGTTATGGATTTCAGCTAATGTCCAGACTGTGATTAAGGGTAGAGTGCTATTAAATCACTAGCATCCAGTCTTCTGAATTTGTCGTTGTCTGATGTTTTATTGATAAAACACTTTGAACCTTTTTAGGTTGTAAATAAAGATAAGAAAATCATTGCTACACTTGCCTCAGTCTATTAGTTCTTGGTCACATTTCTAACATTCATAAATTATCCCTCAGGCATAATTCACATAGTGCTCACTAGTTGATCTTTAGCATAGCATATTATTTGATAAATCAGTAAGAGTTTCAGTAATGCGAGTTTATTAGCTAAATAATAGCAACACATGCAAAGCTTCTTTACTTGTTTGTTTTATTAAACTGGATGTAACAAGAGCAGGCAATAGAATTCTGAAAACTTCAAAAAAAATCCATGAACGTTTTTTTGCAGTGGTACTGTAGCAGATCAGAGCAAATACGATATATATATATATCCCTGTCATTTTCCTCTTTTGTTACATAAGGAGTGTGCTACACCGTAACCAGGAGTTGCAACTTTGTTGTTAAACAAACCATCCATCTTTGATCAGTTCCTTGCAGAAACAATGTGCAACATTGTAACAATACGTTGCCACTTTCTTGCTGGGGCTGGTAGTCAGTGTTGTTATTTCAGTCAGAAACCGAGGTTCTAAACAAGTGAACTGGATTTATAAGTACATGAGATAGTTTCCTTGTTCTGCATCTTTTCTGAGCTCTTCATGTGATATTTGCACCCCCCCTCCACTTCCTCCCTCCAGGAATGGGATACAATCACAGTTAAACCCCAATGCTTACATTATTCCACTTTTTAAAAATGTTTGCTTACCCTCTGATTATCTGCAGTAAAATGACCTACAGCAAATGAACAGCCCTAAACACTGTAGCTAGATATTGTTTTTATTTTTTTAACAATGGCAGTATTTCAATTATCATAATCTGTGTTTCGTTCTAGAGGTTTTCTTTTGTGTTGCTGTTTTTCCAATTGTTTTATTTTAATTTGTGTACTTATACTTATAACTCAATGAATGTCTGATGCAGTGAATCAGAGATTACAAGCGAGGCATGCATGGAATGGGGCAACATTTATCAAAGACCTGGAGGATATTTTAACTGCTGGTGTAACTCTGGTTTGACGGAAATCATTATTTTTAAAATCATTATGCAGTTAAGAGATCAAACACACACACACACACTCAGTCATCACATTACTATGGAGATGTGGTCAATTACCTCCTCCCATTGTCAAACTCATTTTGAAAAACAATGCCTCTCATCATTATAAACTGTACTTGAACAGATGCTAAGCTTTGTTCACTGCTACTGCCTCCAATTGGTAGTGGCAATGTACATGTGAACCTCTACAGTGGATATTGATCTTTGAGTGACCCGACCTGCTCCAGTCTTGATCATTATGTGGTCAACAAGTGTATGTCAACATGCTTTTCTTGTGAACATTGCTTTCCATTTGGTGCAGTCTACATGTTGTCATCAACACAGTGTTACTAATACAGACTGGTATTACAGCAACACCCTTCCTTGCCTCACTTCCCCATGAATTATGCTCCTCTGGCATAATTACTGTGATGGAAGCCCCCACAAACCCCACAACTTAAGCATAACTCACCAGACTCTCCTGTGTCTGATCCTGCAATCCACTATCTACTAAGCCACATATTTATACAACTGACCATCATTTAGATTATTCAAAATAGTCTAACATCTTCATTTCTCTCTCATGACAATAGCCAATCTTATGGCTACTGACTCAGCCTCTGGTATCTGCTGATGCAAATGGTTAATGACTACAATGCAGCCCTCAAATCCACACATACTCATGATGAGGAACTGCATAATTGAAAGTGGTCCAGCTCATCCCGCATTTTCCTTGGCCCCCGTGATAATTAGCACTTTCATAAGCTGTAATGCCACAGTTTGCTATATCTACCGATCTGTATTTCTAACCTAGTGCTACTCAACTGGAAGCTGCAGCCTCAAGAGTTTATTGGTGGGGTCTGGTGAGTTGTGTTTCACAATGTAAAAAAGCCATCTGATCCTCCGATCCTGGGTTCTTGATTGGGGTTTGGGAGGTGTGGTGTTACCTACAACAACTACCAAGCTCATAAGAGGCAGCTTATATTATATTTCAGGCAAAGTGTGACTATTTAAACTTGAGAGCAAATGTTATTATTTTATTTTTTTATTGTTTTGCACTGTTGTCAGGCATGAGTTATTTCAGCTCAATCAAATGTTTATGGGACTTGTGCAAGAGCTGGCTACAGTTGATCAGACTGGTCCTAATTAAAAAAAAAACAACAACAAACAAAACAAAAGAATAATTTCAAACCCTATCCATCATTACTTGGCGAATGTAACATGCTGTCTGATGTTGTCCTTATAGTCATCAAGGTGGTAAAAACTCTGCTGAAAAAAATCACTGCATCTATGGGAGGCTGCTATGCATTGTATCAGCGCAATGTGGATGGCTACTAGGATGCTGATATACAATTAAAAGAATGAACAGCATGATGGCAGTGGTCCCCTTCCATTACACCCTCCCCCAGTCCACCACCTCTTATGATATATTTAATTGTTGACTCTGGTCTGTAATTGCCTTGTCATGTAGCCTCCTGCTATTGACTTGATGCAAATGGAAGTGGCCACCACAATTCTTTGTACTACATGCATCAATCTGTGTAAATACAGAACTCTAATTTGGATGCTGAAAGGGGATATGCATGGAGTTGCACTGTGTGTCATCTTTTTGGCACCTACACATTTTAGGGGGCTGTGTGGCAGCTTTTGGAGCAGATGATTTTATTCTGCCCATAAAATGCTTTACTTTGCACTCACTAAGATCAATCTGTAGTAATCTTGGTAGTATCTATGTACTGTGTGAACATGGGTCACTTTTACAAGAATCCCCATCAAGCTACATGAATCTCCATTTCTGGTCTTTTGTTGTGTTGGGAAGTGGGATGACGGGGTGATATCTGTCTCTACCATCATTCACATAAGAGGCAACTAAGATTATTTTGTATTGACTCCTTTCCCTAGACTACAATTTTTATTTGGCTTTTTTCTTTCTTTTTTTTTTTTTTTTTTAGTTTTTTCAAGTTTGGGGGCTTGGGATTATTTATTTATGCATTTATTTATTAATGTGTTTGCACACTTCACCATCACTTTTTTGCTGCAAGTCAATTAAAGTTGGAAGTGGATTTAATGCTTGCAACTTTGCTTCAGTGACAAGATATGTAAAGCTATGCTTATTGGTGGCATGAAGCACTGGACTGTGTGGTGTATTGGTTAAGTCTAGATGCAAGCACTAGAGAATGTGTATCTAGGAGTGATGCTCATTACCAAATGCAGCACTACTGTAAGTACAAGTCCAGGGCCATTGCCAGGATTTTCACAAGGGGGGTTCTTTTTACGCAGTCTGCAACCTTAAAAAAAGCTGTGAGTCTTAGGGCCACCAGGAACCCAGAAGCCATTTGTTGAATTTAGGGCTTATTTTGAAGCTAAAGAAGTCAAATCTGAGATCTCCCACACCCCTTGCTCTAAACAAAATTATTATCTAGCTGGCTGCAGGGTGAATGCATATGTATTCAGTACTGGAGGGCAGCAAGATGCAGCTACTGTAATATACCTAAGGCATTGTCTTGGATATAGTACGTCCTCCAGAAACCAATGGCTATGGCATGCTCTGTTGTGCACTTTTGTGGCTTATTTTAACCCTATATAACTCATATCTGAACTCTCTCAACCCCTTGCTGTAACCCCCACCCTCTCCAACTCAATATACCATTTAAGTAATCGAGTCAGTGCAACATGGCCTATAGCAAGGCTAGCAGGATGCTGGGATGTATCAATAGGGGTATTGATAGCAGAAGAAAGGAGGTAATACTTCCCCTTTACAGATCCCTGGTGAGACCTTACCTAGAGTACTGTGTCCAGTTCTAGAGTCCTCACCTCAGAAAGGATAAGGATAGGTTGGAGACAGTACAGTGCAGAGTAACTAAAATGATTCTGGGACAGCAGAGCAGATCCAATGAGGAGCACCACAAGGCATTAAATATGTACTCATTGGAGATGAGAAGGGAGAGGGTAGATGTGATAGAGACCTTCAAGTTCCTTAAAGGAATTAACAAAGTGAACTGTGGGGTATTATTTAGCCTGACTACCAATTCATGGTCACATGGACACGAATGGAAATTAACAGGGGGTAGGTTCTGGAGAGATGTGAGGAAGTACTGCTTTACGGAAAGGGTGGTGGAACTTTGGAACAATCCGTCAGCTGAATTGATGGGTGCAAAAACAATCAGAGGATTCAAGCAGGGCTGAGACCTAATGAAGGGAATAATGGTTGCTGGGAGCAACAGGGCCAAGGAGGAGAATAGAGAGAGGATTGGGAGGGTTAGTACCCTGGAGAAATGGTAGTTTCTAGGGATTATAGGGAACTTGGGCAGACTGAATGGACTTCTCTTTTTCTGCTGTCACTGTCTATGCTTCTATACCAAGCACCTTGCTTGAAAAAAATCTGTAACATAATTCTTAGTTTTGTATTGGGTACTACACTTGTTGCCCCCACTCCATTCTCCAATGTGATAGGCATGACAATGGGAGTGAGGGGAAAGGTAATCTGACAGTGGCGGGGACTCTCAGTGCAAAGTGACCATCTCCTAAATACCTACTCACCCCCCAACTCCATCATACTTCCCAAACTATAGTGGGTATGTTCTTAACACTGAACTGTAGCAACAAATGTCATTCTACTGACCCGTGATCATCTGGAGAAAATGCTTATCACAACATATTTGTTTTAACTGCATCTGGCACAGATAACACAGACAAAAGTGGAACTGAATGTCAATAAAAATGGGACCACAGTGAAGACTTCTATGAACAGCACACTTAGTGAGGTGGCAGTGTAGATCCCAGCCAGACCCTTCCAAATACTTACATTGCCTTTCCACTGTGGTACCTCTTTTGCTTAACTTATGAGTGACACCGCCACCTTGAAGACCAGCACAGCGACAGATTTTGCCTGAAATCATTGGCTTGCGGTGCTGGTCTCTGCAGACACCGGTGATGCATCTCCCAGTGTTGTGCCCCCTCCCTGATACAACTCTGACTCAGAGTTATATATTTAGAGACCAGAGAGTTTGGGAACCATGGGGGGCACTGCCCCCACAGATGAAAAACAATGAGACATCCCCGGAAGTGCAATGTCGACACTCGGCATTGTGATTGTTGCTGTCAGGGATGCTGGAAAAACAGATGTCGCACCACTATAGGTTACCCAGTTAAAAAAGGTCAAGGGTGATGTAGGCCATTTATCTGCCATGTCCATGGGTCAGTCTGTCACAAAGCCTATAGGCAAACCTCCAAGCACTCAAGTAACCACCATCCCAAAAGTAGTTTCATGAAAGTGATGAGAGCAGCCCAAAAAACAGACACTTCCACACCTGTTTCTGAATTATCCCAGTCCAAGAAGCATCTGAAGTTCAAAGGTCAAATGTCCATGGTTTGGGACTTTAATGTGCTTGATCCTGCTGATGACACCATAGCAATATGCCAACTTTGTCAAGCATGTGTTAGTCAGGGGAAAAAGGTCAGCCACATAGGAACCAGTGGCCAACACGCCCACCTGAAAAACAAGCACCAACTGAGATGGCAGCAACACCAGAAGGATGCCAGAGCTCTTGGTGGCATCTCACTTGGCAAGTTAAATGTAGTACAGCAAGAGCAGGAGGAGGGAGGTGGAGGATGAAGGTGAGCAGTCCTTTGATATCTCGAGTAGTGGGCATAGCAATGGAGGTGCCAGTCCCAGTCCCTTGAGTCTGAAAAGTACACCACCACACCAACAAGCAACCAAAAAACTTGGGTTCACGTGGTCTACACAGCCCAAAGAGTCAAATGTTACCCCTAAAAGAACATCTTTGCTGCCACAAGTGCAGTGTTCTGCTTGAACAGTCCCAAAGATGCAGCCCACTCTGAAGACAAGACTCTTGAGCAGTACACAAAGTACCTCCCCATAATGCTGCTGCATGAGAGATAAATGCTGAGATGCTGGCCATTGATCTGTTGCCATTCTCATTCATGAAGAATGCTGGTTTCTGCATGTTGATGGCCCATGCCTGTCCCAAATGCCAGGTTCCATCACAAACGTAATTTTCTAAGCATGCCACGTCAGAGCTGAACTGTAGAATGTATGATTCCATTAGACATGCATAGAAGCATAGTGCATCAGAATATATCCATATTAGCATGGATATGTAGACCAGTGAACAGACAGCAGTAAGCTCATATCTATGCATAACAGCACGCTGGGCACAGTTGCCTGAGGTGGTACTTGATTTGTGGCCTGGCAAGTCCTGCAGAAATCAAAATTGTGGTGGTAGCAACACACCTGGTATTTGGCAGCATGCAACCCTAAGTGTGACAAGTATCACTGGGTCATACACAGCTGAGAAAATGCTTAATGTTCTTTTTTAGAGACTGAGGGGTGGCTTCACACACAGTCACTCATAGCAGGATTTATCTCAAATGATAATGGCTCCAATGTAGTGAAGTGTATTAGCGAGGATGTTTTTTTTCAGGGTGCCCTGCCTGGCACACTTACTTAATCTATTTGTACAGCAGTTTCTCAACCATGCGAACATTGAGGAAACAGTTGTTGCAAGTCGCATCTGTGTCCATTTTGCACGTTCTGCAATGGCCTGTGACCATCTATGTCAGCTGCAGTGCATCAACCATCTGCCTCAACACCGGATGAAGCTTGATGTTGTGACAAGGTGGAACTCCACACTGTACATGCTTGAGCAGCTGTATGAACAATATAAGGCTGTGTCAGAATACCTGCTGGAGTGTCCATCGCTCTAACAACAACAGTGGCACCAAATGGATGGACAAATATGCATTCTCTGTCCATTCGAGCATGCTACACAGGCAGTAAGTGGGGACACTGCCTGTATAAGTCAATCCATTCCACTCATACATGTGCTGAGGCAGACACTAGTTAATGTGCAACACTAGATGGAGGCAAGTGGGGATCATGGCAGTTGTGATGTAATGGATCACATGCTCCATGTGCTGGACATAAATACCCATGTGTCTGGCATTTTACAGTCGGCTGACTTTGCAATCACCACCATGCTGAATCCATGCTACAAATGTGGCCTGCCTTCTGTAATTGAAAGAGGTCAGTTGACAGAGAATCTCATTAGAATGGTATATGCTGCACACATGAAAAAGGCACGCACTGCGGTGAAATTGGGTGTTGCCACCACAGCCACCTCTAGTGGCTGACAGGTAACCCAATCAGAGAAAATGGGCAAGGCAGAGCAGAAAACAGCAAGCAATCCCATTTGGGATGTTTTCTTTCAGGTGAGAGTGGAAGATATGGTAGAAAAGGAGAAGAAGACAGATGAGGTAGCTGGACTCAGGGCAGCAGAACAAATGGTGGAGGCCTACATGAGGGACCCAAAGCACCTTGCCATTACTGATGAACCACTGCTGTACAGGACCAGCAAAATGACTGACTGGCCAGCACTAAAATCGGTTGATGAGAAATACCTGAGCTGCCCACCACCCAGTGTCAGTCTGGAATGAGTGTTTAGTGTGACTGGGGTCATTGTGAGTGACCGTAGGACCAATTTGTCACCCAAGAATGCGTCCATACTAACATTCATCAAGAATGAATGAAAGACACATTCCACACAACACAGTGATGTCAGTGGTGTCACCACAGGAACCGTGTCTCAGTGATGAGGATGATGACAATCCCTTGACTAAAGCATCCACCTGCAGCAAGGTGGATGAAGCAGCAATGGTGAGAGAATTCACACCTGATGAGAACTCCAGTCTTGAAGACTGTGAGGGGTGCTTCTTGGATGACGTAGAAGTGGGAAAAGGCTGAGTTTACTCAAAGGTCACCCACCAACCACTTTCAGTTCAGTATAGTGTTATAACTTATTTTTAGCTATGTACCATTGTATTGGATATGGTTATGTGTTATCTGTTGCAGTGTGAATCACTTTCATTTGATCACCCTTTACCTTAAAACGTTGTTTGGTCCCCAGCCCCCCAGCATCTATAAAGCAGCAAAACAAAATGTTAATATTAAATGCACACTGAAAATAGAAAATAGAGTTGAAAGCTACATTTTGTCCATATGTCTTCTTCAGGAACTATCTAAAAGAGAAAAAAACAAAGTTCTCTTCTTTTAGATATTTCCTAAAGAAGACCTCAGGTCGAAACATAGATTTTTAACTCTATTTTCTATTTTCAGTGTGCATTTAATATTAACATTTTGTTTTGCTTTCAGACCACATGCTGATGCAGCACCTTGTTTTTGTTTTTACATTTTGCATGCTATATAAAGCAGCAGCAATACATAATCATAAACCAAAAAGATTTTGCATTATTACAGTTATAATATTTCACAGCACAAAAATATTAAGATACACGTTACTTTTCAGTTTGACTATTAACCCCATCTTACAGCAAGATATGTTGTCTTGATGTCCTTAAAATTGCTCATGATGGCACATGCTACACTGTCCCCCCTTTCCACCGCCTTACACACCCATGCACTCCATGCGACTCTAAAAATATTTTCTGCCATTTACTATTAGAAGCATAGAAACATCGAAACATAGACTTTGACGGCAGATAAGGACCACTTGGCCCACCCAGTCTGCCCATTTCCCTTCCTGTTGGATAAGCTGCAGATTCTAGTTAACCAACAGCCTACTTCCTGCAACCCCTCACTACAATTGCCTTATGTCTGTCCCATGCGTGTTTGAATTTCCCCACTGTTTTAGACCCACCAACCTCCCCAGGAAGGTGGTTCTATGCATCCACCACTCTTCCTGTGAAAAAAATGTCCTCATATTACCCTCAGCTGTCCCCCCTCTATCTTTTAAATTGTGCCCCTTGTTCTTACACATCTCTTTCTCTGAAAGATGCTACCCTCCTGGACTTTGTTCATTCCCTTGAGGTACTTGAAAGTTTCTATCATGTTCCCCCATCCCTCCTTTCATCAAGGGTATACATATTAGGCTCTCTCAATCTCTCTTCATATGGTTTCTGATGCAGACCCTGCACCATTTTAGTTGCCCTCCTCTGGACTGCTTCCATCCGGTCTATGTCCTTGCATAGATGGGGTGTCCAAAACTGCACGCAGTATTCCAGATGGGGATTACCAACTGTCTGTACAGAGGGATAACCACTTCCCTTTCTCTACTTGTGATGCCCCTTCCCATGCATCCCAGTATCCCCCTGGCTCTCCTTACTGAATTCTACCATTGCTTACCCACCTTTAATTCATTTGATATGACTACCCCCAAGTCCCTTTCCATTTTTGTTGTTGTTAGTACCTTCCCTGCTATTGTGTACTCTTCTCCTGGGTTTTTGTTTCCCTGGTGCATTACTTTGCACTTCTTTGCATTGAATCTATGCTGCCATATGTCTGAGCATTCCTCCAACCTTAACAAGTCCCTTTTCATCCTTTCTACCCTCCTTGTGTATCAGCTCTGTTACAGATCTTTGTGTAATCTGCAAAGAGGCATACCTTTCCTTCCAGACCCTCTGCAATGTCACCTATAAAGATGTTAAAGAGGACTGGACCCAGTACTGAGCCCTGAGGTACTCCACTAGTAACCCTCTTTCTTTGGAATGTGTTCCATTCACTATTACCTTCTGTGTCCTGTTGTGCAGCCAGTTTGCTACCCAGGCTACCACCCTGGAACCCACTCCCAGTCTGGCTAACTTGATTATTAGCCTTTTGTGTGGGACTGTGTCAAATGCCTTGCTAAAGTCTAGGTAGGCCATATCCACAGCCCCTCCCTGCTCTATTACTTTGGCCACCCAGTCAAAGAAATTAATTAGATTCATCTGACTTGACCATGCTGCTTTGGATCCTGTGCCCCGCTGGCCTCTAGGTACACAACAGTTCTTTATTTCAGAAGTGATTCCATTATTTTCCCTACCACTGAGGTCAAACTTACAGGTCTGTAGTTTCCTGCTTCTGCCTTACTCCCTCTTTTGTGAAGGGAAATCACATATGCCCTCCTCCAGTCTTCAGGTACCACCCCATCCTCCCATGATTTGTTAAAAAGTGTGGTCAGTGGTGTCACTAGGTCCTCCCTTAGTTCTTTTAGGATTCTGGGGTGAATCCTGTCAGGCCCCATTGCATTGTCCACCTTGAGTTTTAGGAGTTCTTTCAAGACTCTTTCTTCTGTAAATGGACTGGTGTCAACCCCACTAACCAGAG
The DNA here is from genome assembly GCA_016271365.2 of Neoceratodus forsteri. Taxonomy (NCBI): domain Eukaryota; kingdom Metazoa; phylum Chordata; order Ceratodontiformes; family Ceratodontidae; genus Neoceratodus; species Neoceratodus forsteri. The sequence goes on along the minus strand of CM028137.1, from coordinate 189,769,890 downwards.
TGCTTCTATTGTTTGGTTTAGGTAACTCCTCCTCATCTTCTTTTGTGAATACTGAGCAAAAGTATTCATTCAGTGTCTCTGTCTTTTCACTGTCTCCCTCTGCTCACCTCCCCTCTCCTTTATTAATCTTCACTATTCCTCCCATAACCTTTCTATGCTCCCTAATGTACCTATGAAAGGTTATATCCCCTTTTCTTAACTGAGTTGGCTATTTTTTCCTCAGTTTGGGCCTTTGCTATTCTGACTGTCTTCCCCCCTTCTTTCTGCTTTAATTGATACAGTTCCCTGTTGTGCTCCTTCTGTGATTCCTTATACATTCTGAATGCAGCCTTTTTCTCCTTAACCTTCCCTGCCACCTCTTTTGAGAACCATAGCGATTTTTTACTCTGCTTTGTTTTCTTTATTTGCCCCACACAAAGGCTTGTTGCTTCTATGATAGAAGTTTTGATTGTTCTCCATTGTTCTTCCACCCCTCCTTTTTGGCCATTTGGTAGTGCATTCCTCAGGTATTTACCCATTTTGCCAAAGTAGACCCTTCTAAAGTCCAGTATCCTTGTTTTTTTGTGGCTTGTCTCCATGGTTGCGCTTATTGTGAAGCACACTGTGCAGTGGTCACTTGTTCCCAGATGTCTACTGACTTCTAAATTTGTGATCCTCTCTCCATTTGAGAGTACCAGGTCTAGTATTGCTCCCTCCCAAGTGGGTTCCAACACTAGCTGTTTAAGGCCTGCCCCCTGCAGGGCATCAAGAATGATCCTGTTCTTGGATGTGGCTTCAGTACATGTCATTCAGTTAACATCTGGCATATTCAGGTCCCCCATCAAGAGTATCTCCCCTTTTTCAGCCATTTTGAGAATGTTCTCTATCATTTTCTTGTCCATTTCCTCCCCTTGAGATGGGGTCTGTATACAACCCCTGTGCGGATTGTGATGCCATTCCTTATCTCCAAGGTGACCCAGATTGCCTCTTGTCCTCCCTCTTTACTTTTTAGTTCTGTAGTTTTGATCACTTCCCTTATGTATAGAGCTGCTCCACCTCCTCTTTTACCCTCCCTGTCCCTTCTGTAGACTGTGTACCCTGGTATGTTGACATCCCAGTCATGGTTCTCCATGTACCATGTTTCTGAGACTGCCACAATATCCAATTTTTCATCTTCCATCAGGGCTACTAGCTCAGGAAGCTGTTTCCCAGACTACATGCATTGGTACTCATTGCCCTCCATTTAATGTTGGTGTTATCCTGTTCTCCCCCATCCCTGCTCTTATTGCCCTTGTCTATTTTTCCATTTACTCCTGTCCTGCCCTCTGTTGAGCTCTGTACCTCAATGTTTACCTTACTACCTGCCATGTTTTGTGGGGGGATGCTTGAAATTTCCTTCTTCTTATCATACCTCCCCCCTTGGCAAGTTTAAATGCTTGCCAAGGAAGCATTTAAATCTATCACTTAGGAGCTTGGTTCCCTTCGTGGACAGATGCAGACCATCATGCCAGTACAGACCTTCATCTCTCCAGGTGTATCCCCAGTCCCAAATGAAGTCAAAGCCCTGTGCTCTGCACCAGTTTTACAACCATTCATTAAACTGCATGGTGTGCAGTACCCTAGCCTCCCCCCTGCCATGAACTGGCAGCACCTCTGAGAAAGTAACCATGCTTGCTACCGGTCTGAGACCTCTCCCCAACTCCTTAAATTCATCCTGCACTGCACTGATTCCATGCCTAGCTTGGTAATTTGTCCCAAGGTGGACAATGATATCTAGTTCCCTCTCCTGTGATGCTGCTTCTGCAATCATGAGGATTCACTTCTTGACCCTCTAAGCCATGGCACCAGGCAGGCACCTTACTTCCCTCTCCTCTTGCTTCCCCAGTTCTACCCCACCAACAGTTGAGTCCCCTATCAGAAGCTGTTTCCTTCCCCTGTGGTATCCCTTGCCACTCGTTTGTGGGTCTCCCTTGTGGATGTACTCAGCATTCTTCTTGGTCTCCACTGAGGGTGCCATCATAAAGGAACCTTGTTTTGCCAGACTGGTGTATGATTTGTGTAGAGGTACAACTAGGGGTCTTTGCCTCAGTTCCACCACCTGCACCCTCCCAGAACCCACTGTGGTCAAACTGCTCTTCATACTTGGCAACCTCTGAGGCAGTGGTTGTGGCAGTGGTGCTCTTTGGGTGGGGTAGGCCTCCTTAGTCCTTGCCAGTTCAGCCTGGAGGTAGGCAATCTCCTCCTTCAGAGCTGACAGTTGCCTGCAGATAGGACAGCAATGCAGTTTCCAGAATGTCTCCCAGAAAACTGCTGCCCCACAGCCAGTGCATTGCACCACTCCCCACATGTCCCTCTCCCCTTATAATATACAGTATGTAATATATATATTTTTTTTGGTTGTGTGTACTTACCCTTTATGCACTGTGATGGGTTATTAAGAATATGACAGTTCTGCCCCAAGACCTGTTGAGAAAGTGATGTCAAGGAAATGCCATGCCTGGGGGTGTGTGGGGAAGGGGGAGGTAGTCCACAACCACAGATGGCTGTTAGAAACAATTAAATACACCACTGCTCCACCACCCTGCTGAGTACTGCCCTTTATAGTAATTCAACTAACCTCCAGTAACTTATTTAAAAATAGTTTTACTATCACAAAATCCTATGCACCAGTAAATTATTTAAAAATAGTTTCTGTTCCAAAATCCTAGTAGTCAATACAGCTATCCCAAGGGACAACCAAAATGTAGTATTCAAACCCTTGTGAAGTTACTTCCAAGATAAGCAGAGTTTGCAAGCGCTTTAGTCACTCCTCAGCCACCTGTAATTTATTTAAAAATAGTTTAACTGTCAGAAAATCCTAGTAGACAATCTAGCAACTTCCAAGAGTCTACCCAAATGCAGTATTTAAATCCTTCTGAAGTTACTCACAAGATAAACAGTGTTTGCAAGCCCCTTCTTGGTTAAACACTAAATAAATATATAAATAAAAAGCAATTGCTAAGGGTAGTTAGTTTCACCTCCCACAGAATTGAGCAAAAGTGCACGTTGTTGCAGATATCAAGTGCAATATAAAATTTCCCATACAGCTCACAGCTGAATAAAGAAGTATTATAAAAAGGATCTCAGAAATGCTGCAGTCTGATTGGCTGTTAGGATTCCAACAGCCTTACATTAATCCATGTTATACTGTCATGTACAGCCTGATCACCATGGCAGATGGATTCTTCCTGTCAGCATTCCATCCTCTAGCACAGCTGAATGTGTGGAATGATGCATTCTGATTTTGAACCAGCATTCTTAACCTGCTGGTGGAAGAACTATTTTATTAAAAATCTCCCTCTAAATGAGGAAAACATTCATAAAGGATATTTTTAACACTTTTCTTTTGGAAAACATTTTTATAATAGCAATAAGGCACTCCCAGGAGTTAGATTAACAGTTAGTTAATCACCCCGTAGGGGCAATATGGCACTCGGCTGCACCTTGTGCCACATTACACCCCTGGGGTGATTAACAGACTGTTAATCTTACCCCTGGTCATACCTTATTGCTTAAGTGTCCTTCCAGGACAAGAAGATGTGCTTCGTGTTTCTAAATATTTCTGCCACCAGTCGCTCATAGTAATCTGATGAAGTCTGGAAGTCTCCACCCATGGCAATTGGTTGACAATGGTTATGATGCAACCTTTCCTGATCCAATACAACACTTCATGGTCTGAAAACAATTAGGCAAGCAATTTCCTGCACCTGAGGCTGTCTGTGTTTCAATTCACACTGCAGGTTTTGCTATGACAACTCCTTAACCACAGTAACTTATTTAAAAATAGTTTAACTATCACAAAATCCTACGCACCTGTAAAGTATTTAAAAATAGTTTCTGTCCCAAAATCCTAGTAGTCAATCCAGCTACCCACAAGGGACAACCAAAATGCAGTATTCAAACCCTTGTGAAGTTACTTCCAAGATAAGCAGAGTTTGCAAGCTCTTTATTCACTCCTCAGCCACCTGCAATTTATTTAAAAATAGTGTAACTGTCAGAAAATCCTAGTAGACAATGTAGCTACTTCCAAAGGTCTACCCAAATGCAGTATTTAAATCCTTCTGAAGTTACTCACAAGATAAACAGAGTTTACAAGCCCCTTCTTGGTTTAACACTAAATAAATATGTAAATAAAAAGCAATTACCAAGGGTAGTTAGTTTCACTTTCCACAGAATTGAGCAAAAGTGAACGTTGTTGCAGATATCAAGTGCAATATAGAATTTCCCACACAGCTCACAGCTGAATAAAGAAGTAGTGTCCTTCCAGGTATTCATGACATGCTGAAGACCCTGGCTTCTAGTACAAGTTGCATATGAATGTAACATGCTCATTCAACTGTTAATACCACACGTTGAACAAATTTTGAGAAATGGGGAATGGCAGCCAGCTTTAATAATGCTAGTCATTAATTACAAAAGTAATCATGAAAAGGCTTAAGCTTAACAATTTACAACAACCAATTACCCCAGAAAGGTTACTTACGCTATACTACCAGGTTAAACTTTTTGTACAGAAACTATGATGGTTCCTAGGGAGGGTCAGGGGAGAGCAGGGAGAGATTTTGTTGCCCTCAGTTTGGATACCAAATTTTCATGATTACCGCAACTCTGCCACCTCAGATGATTAGACAATACATTAACCCCCTCCACCTAATTATTTACTAAACACTATCTTAATTATTCTTTTTCCTCCCTGGATGTGGGTGATGTTTACTCATTAATGGTATGAGATTGGACACCAGTGGCCAACATCGCAGTTCATCAACACCCTCTGTCTTGCATGAAATACAGTTACTGCAGGGTCAGGATGGATGACGTCATTAAAAAGAGTTAGGATGGAACCTCAACAAAAGAAAATGACCTAAGCAAGACCAAAGGTAAGGAAAAATAACAAATACTCACCAATCTGCTTTCTGCATACCTGGTTTTAGCAAGCAAATTAGAACAAGCATAGAAAAAATATGTATACTTACCATATCCCATGATGTCATTAAACTGCAGAAATTGCTACCAAAAGGAACATGCTGGGCAGCACACATGATTCCTGATGGATCCACAACTGGTTGGTGACAAAGTTTTTGTAGAACGACCAGACAGTGAAACAGGCAGGTTGACCTCATTTCGCAGTCAGCTGCCAGTTTCATAGGAAAATTATTGTTTTCCTTGGGAGGCTTCTCCCCTGAACCCCCCCCTTAGGATTCTCAATTCTGAGTCAGACCTGATTCGGGAGGAGGGTGCAGGACCCCTGACAGACAGTGCTGGGTTCCAGTGGGTTCCTGACAGCGACATGGCACTGTTGTCACTGTATGGGACCCCACTGTCAAACTGTCACTGATAGTGTATAATTCCATTCCTGACCATGATGAAGCACAGTAGCAGGCATTCCCCTTCCATTAACAGTACTGTGAACCTGGAAATTAGATAAAAAGAAAAGCTAATTTTGAGCATTGTAAAAAGTCCAACCCCCAACCAGTCCCACCCCCACCACAAAAGACCATAAAAATGAAGAAGTATTACCTCAGAGACTGTGAAACTGGATTCAAACCATTGCACAATTAAATAAATCCCCCAGATGCTGTTGAGCAGTGGCAGCAGGAGCAATAGTTCAACATCACTGAAATTCCTGATGTTGGCAAAAGCAATAAAGAACACAATTACTATCAAACTCAGAATGAGATCCAGATGGCAGTAATTGACATACCTCCACATTACTAATGAAAAATTAAATACTTACCATCTGCGTTGGGAAATGTGCTGCATTCCAATATCCCTAGATCCTAATCCCAATTCCTGGCCTGGCATGATGATGCCATCCACAGTAAACTGAAAAATAATATAAAAGCAGTACAAACATATTACAATCAAGAAGCCACAATACCAATCCACCAACACCCTTATCTTGCACTGGAAAAAAAATAAAGGCAGATACTTACTTGTGCAGCAGCAGCAGAATGGACTCTGTGAAGATGATCCACCATCAACCACCCAAAACAATACTTCCTGCAGCAACATGGCAATTAATAGAGACAGCAGCAGGCAGTAAGCTACAGTGCCACAATATGTCATTCACTCCCCACTGCTAGGCAAGTTACAACCACAGAGTCTGTCAGCACATCCAATCAGGAAGGACAGCAGCACAGTAAAATGATAATTTTACATTTCTATCTCAATCAATTGAACAAACAGCAGCAGGAGGAAACAATTGCAAGTAGCAGCAGCATTTTGCAGGAGGAATTTATTTTCTTTGCATGGCACCCCTTTTAAGGTCCCTGAGGTGGCGGCACAGCATGTAACATCAAGACTGACACCAGATTTCTGTCTCAATTTGAGGTAACATTTTTTGGTAAACATTTCTGGACATGTACTCCCTGTGCTGCACTTGCAGAAACAAAATGTGGCCTAAAACCAATTGTAAACAGTGGTCAAAACAGCTTTGTAATGTCTGGGTGCTCAGGGTGGCACCATAAAACATCAGGACTGACACCAGATTTCAGTCTCAGTTTGATGTAAAATGTTTTGTTAAATATTTCTGGACATGTACTGTCTGTGCTTCACTCACAGCAACAAGACATGGCCTAAAAACAATTGCAAACCATGGACCAAAGACCATCGTTTGGTCAAGATGGGGGTTTGATTACCATAAAACATACGAACATACAAAATTTGCCAGCAGATAAAGGCCTAGAGGTCTATCAAGTCTGCTCAAATGTGCAGCTAGCACCCCTTATTCTGCAGCTGCCCCTCCCTTCCACCCTTCCCCTTCATTAACCCTCCCCCTTGTCCTGTCCCATCCTCATTTGAAGCAGTCCACTGTTCTACTGCATACCACTTCTGCAGGAAATGCATTCCACCCAGCCACCACCCTCTCTGTAAAAGTGTCTCTCATCTCCCTCCTGAACCTTCCTCACTCCAGTCTCATATCATGGCCCTGGTGGCCCTCCCTCCTTACTTTGAACAGCCCCTCTGTACCCGTCTTGTTTATTCCTTTCATGTATTTAAAGGTTTCAATCATGTCACCCCGCTCTCCTCTCCTCTAGTGAGTACATGTTCAACTCCTTCAACCTCCTCTCGTATGATAAGTCCCCAGCCCCTTGATCATCTTTGTCGCTCTCTGCACCCCTCAGTAACTTAATGTCCCTCTTCGAATCGGACACCAGTACTCCGCAGTACACCAGGTGTGGTCTAACTAATGACCTATACAGTGGCAGAATCACCTTCTCCCTCCTCGAGGATATACTCCTTGCAATACAATCCAGCATTTTGTTGGCCTTTGCAGCTGCCTTCCTACATTGTGCCGAGTTGTTCGTTGACCCTGTAATGAGCACACCCAGATCCTTCTCCTCCTCTATCTGGGCTAGCTGCACTCCCCCTAGCTGGTAACTCCTCCTTGGGTTCTTCATCCCAAAATGCAGCACCTTGCACTTTTTGGCATTAAAGTCAAGTTGCCAGGTGTCTGACCAGGTTTCAAGCTTTGCCAGATCATCCTGCAATCCCTGCCATCCCCCTAGGTTATCCACCACCGTGCCTACCTTGGTATCATCAGCAAATAGACTGATCTTGCTCTTGATGTCCCATGATATGTCTGCAATGAATATCCCAAACAACACTGGTCCCAACACTGAGCCCTGTAGAACATCGCTCGTCACTGCCCTTGGGTGTGAGAGCTCCCCACCCACAAACACCCTCTGTTGCCTTCCCTGCATCCAGTTGCCTACCCATCTCACCAGCTTTGCACCCACCCCTTTGCCTACTAACTTCCTTCCCAGCCTTCCATGTGGCACTGAGTCGAATGCTTTACTGAAGTCCAGATACTGGACATCCACTGCATGGCCCCTGTCCAGTTGCCTAGTTACCCAGTCGTAGAACTCAACCAGGTTGGTTTGGCAGGATCTGCCACATATGAAGACATGCTGTCTGCTGTCCTGTAGTCCTTTGGCCTCTAGGAGGCCACCAGCCTCTCCTTCAGGATAGTCTCCATTAGCTTAGCCACAATGGATGTGAGGCTCACTGGTCTGTAGGTTCCTGGTTCATCCTTGGGGCCACTCTTGTGGATGGGCACCACATGAGCCATCCTCCAGTCCTGAGGTACACACCCCGAATGTAGTGAGGCATTAAATAGGTCTACCAAAGGTCCTACAAGGACCTCTACCAGCTCCTTCAGTACCCTGGGGTGGACGCCATCTGGGCCTGGCGCCTTGTCCACTCTCAGTGCCTTCAAACCCTCTTGAACTCTTCTCTCCATGATTTCCCCATCTGTCACCACTTCCCACCCTGCTTCTGCCATTTCTCCCACCTTGGGTGTCACCCCCCTCTTCTCTTTAGTAAATACTGAGCAGAAGTACTTATTTAGTGCTTCTGCCTTATCACACCCTGCTTCCACCCAACCCCCCTCCTTCCTAATCCTTACTATGTGGTCCTTACAGCTCCTTTTCTCCCTGATGTACTTAAAGAAGTCCTTCTCCCCTTTCTTAATGCCTTGTGCCAGCCTAAGTTCCGTAGATGCTTTGGCTCCCCTTACTGCCCTTGTCACCTCCTTCGATTCTGTCAAGTACTCCTCCCTGTCCTCCCGTCCCTGTTTTCTTGTACTTTCTAAAGGCAGCTCTTTTCCTCCTTACTTTTCCATGACCTCCTTGCTCAACCAGATCAGTTTCTTAGCCCTAGCCTTCTTGCTCTGGGCTTTGCAGCAGGTTTTGGTTGCCTCCACTATCCCCAGCTTTATGAGCTCCCACCTCTGGTTAGTGTCCATACTAGATTGAATTCTGGCCAGGTACCCTTTTACCACTTCCCCCATCCTCCTAAAGTCGGCCTTCCTGAAGTCCAGCACTATTGTGCCAGATTCCACTCCTTCCTTGCCCATATCCAATGTGAGTCATACTGAGTGGTGGTCACTCCCTGACAGCGGTTATTATGGTTATTATAACATTATGGCTGAGACCAGATTTCTGTCTGAATTTAATGTAACATTTTTGGAAGCATTTCATGACTTTAAGGCCCTGTTTGGTATGAGCAAAGCCAAGGTTCACTCTCACATAACTTTGGAAAAAATGTTGTTCCTAGTAACAAGTTCAAATACTTGACATTTTTGTATAGGATAGAAGGAGGAAACATATAAAGAAAATGGAATAAGATAAAAGAAGAAAGGTACACAGTTTATGGGCATGGTACTACAAAGGGGGATGGGAAGGCAGGGGCAGGGGACATGCATGGTCAGGAGGACAAAGGTAATCATATGAGAGGGGATGGGAAAGGGAGGGAGCATAAACAACTGGACAAGAAAAAATAAACAAGAGGATACAGAATGGAAGACAAAGAGCACAAAGGCTTTTTTTTCTGTTCCTTTAAATGTGTTAATTTTTTTTTTCTTTTTTAGGGGAGGGGTACAGAAGAAGAAGAGGAGTAGCAATAACAAAGAAAGGAGAAGAAAAGGAAAACAACACTGGTCCACCACAAGCCATTACATTAGGCACTACCACCTGTGCCACCACCACCACCACCACGAAGCTATGTTTTAAGAAAAAAAGTTTATTAAGAAACTAGCAGAGAAAAATGGAAAAAAGGGGGAATGAAACACACAAACACACACACACACACACACACACACACACACACACAAAGTATAAAGATAAAGAGAAAAAAACAGAACACAAGAGAAAGATACACTTTTGTTGTATAAAGAAATAGGAGATAAAACAAAGTTCAACAAACACACACACACACAAACACAAACTCACAATCTCTCACTCACAAAATTATATTTTTTTACTCTCTGTATCTCTCTCACAATCTGTGCTACTCTCTCTAACCTACAAACTTCAGGAAAAGGATGTAGATTTGGTGACTTCCTGTCTGAGTACAGGCACACACGTGACCTGCAGTCTGCTGCAGAGAGCAAGTCATGTGACAAGCCTTTTCCCTAATTTCACCTTAGTTAAATGCTAAGGCAAAATTTACCAGCAGAAGTGAAATTTACAGTTGAAATATCACCTCACTATACAGGCGAAATTTCATCTCACTATACAGGCAAAATTTCTGCTCAAGATCATAATTTCATGAAATGTTCGGTGAAGAAAAACTGGTGATTTCGCCGGAATTTCACTGATGAAATTAAACTTCACTGCATCTCTAATCACCCTCAGTTTTGCTATCCAGAGTTTTGTTTCCCTCCCACAACCCAGGTAAGAGGAGGAAGAGGGAGAAAAGAAACGAGAAAAGGCATTAATATGGGAGAGGGGGAACCCAACTTTGGTTTACACCAAAGGGGGATAGGTGTGAGTTCATTGGGGAGGGCTCTAGAACAGTATTCATTTGTGTGAATTTATGCATGCTGATTTTTCTTTTTTCCCCCATCCTTTCTTAGATATAAAAAAATAGTTGCCATTTATCTTTAAATCTGGTGAACTTTCTTGACATCATATGCCCACTGATCCTGCTGTTTTGTTCATTATGTTTTTTTTTTTTTTTTTATGCAAAGGTATCAGGCATGATATTTATGTATTTCCTATTTTAAAAACAAGCAGTAGCTGTAGGCAGTGCTTTTTAGTTCAGCAGAGCTTCCCTTATTGAATGTGTCACAATTGCAATACAGTGATATAGCAATCGCAATACTGTGGTCAACTGAAAAATCCACAATGGTACTACCCAGTGGTAATCTGGTATCACAGTGGTAGGTAATATATACATTTTGAATAGTGCACTGGTAGTGCACTGGAACGATGGTATCCCTATGGCATTTTTTACCATTTTCTTTGTCTCTCACACACACTGGTAATAAAATGGTATCACAAAATTTTGAGATTTTTGTCAGCTCCCTCAAATACTGACACACTGGTAGCACCATGATACTGCATTATTTTTACATTTCAGTATTTGGTACCTCTCGCAGCAACCCTGGACTCATGATAGCACAGTGGTACCAATATTAATCTCATTGTACTCTGTGCTGAAAATGCATTGTTAAGATAAATTACCTTACCACGCCCCCTGGGTCTGTGTGGTGGCTGCTTGTGTTTGTGTCTGTAGCTTAGTTTTTGAGGATTTACATGTTTTTATGCTTGTGGTAACTATACCATTCTTGCTCACTACATCCGTGAAAGTCTCCTGGACTGGATTTCTGCAAAAAATCATTATCAGATATCTTAATTTTCATTTTAAAATCAACTTTTTGGAAGCTATTCCAAGCAAAACATAAGAGAAGCAACTACATCTGACAAACCCGGTGACTCTGGGTCCTGCTGGAATCCACATTTTCGTCTGACCTGCTCCATGATCTGTATGTGGGCTTTTCAGCAACCTGTTTGAATGACAAAGAAGCATACTGACAAAGGAATTTCATATCCTGCATATGTGCAGGCACAGTTAATCACCTTCAGGAATTTTAATATTTCAGTGACTCTGGACCTCAGCTGTTGATCATTCTTTTGGCTTTTGACCTAACCACCAGGTACCTATCTGCAAGTGACTGAGTGCAACTGACAAGCTACAACAAGGATAAGTGGGCATATTGTCCTCTATTACTAACAACCTCCTTGCTCTGGGTCCCTAGACGCCCGCACTGGTCCAAGCCGCATAAGCTTCAGAAGTGTAATTCTATTGACTATGAAGTACAGCAACTGTCTCTTAAACTCCTCCTCCTCCTCCTCTTGATATCAGGAAGTGTCCACTCAAATCCTGGCCCTGTCTCCTACAGTACAACAAAGCCTGCCAAAATGGAGGGGGGGCTCAAAATTGCTACCTTAAGCATCTGCAGTCTCCTCCCAAAACTGGCCTCCCTTCAAATCTTTGCCAGCCAACACAACCCGGATATCCTTGCTATCATCGAAACTTGGTTGACACCTAGTACTCCGGATCATGCCATCTCTATACAAGGCTACAAGATATTCAGGCTGGATAGGACCTTGAAAGGGGTGGTGGGTGTGCAATCTATATAAGGACTACCTCACCTGTCTCCCTGGTTCTTACCCCACCACAGAAACCTCAGTGCAACTCCTCCTATCAAGATACTACTTGGTGCCCAAAACAAAGTCCTCATGATTGCTGCTGTCTATATCCAAAAGATCCTGATTCCAGCCTACAGGCTGTCCTCGAGTTCATAAGTATACAACCTTCTGACATCGAACTCCTTCTCCTTGAGGACTTTAATATAAATTGGCTTGCTCCTGATGCAGGGTCAAACAAAGATGCTAGCCTAGCAGCAAATTTAACACAAGTGGAAAACTCCCCTACCAGGAAAAACTACAAATCAGGGACCAGCACCCTCATTGACTGGATCCTTACCAGCCACCCTACCCATATAACCTATGTAAGTGTTCTCCCTGACTCGCTCAGTGATCACTCTCCAGTAATATGTACCTGGACAAATAAGTTTCGTAAGCCACCTCCAAAAACCATCTATAGCAGAGTCCTACCTTATGGCAACCTTAATCATCTCAAGACCTGTCTTAGGCAGATAGACCGGTCCTTGATTTACAAAACTCAAGATGTTGACCTAGCCCTTGATTACTTTATTACTACTTTCAACACTGCCTGTGACACTATGCACCAGTAAAAAGCGCAAAATCAAAGCACTCACAAATCCCTGGCTCACGGCGAAGCTATTGGCACAACTCAAAACTAGGGATCACCTCTGGGCCACTGCAAGAGCTACTGGCACTCTGTCAGACATCCAAAAATATAAACAGGCTCGCAACCACTGTACTAAACAGATCCACTTGATGAAGAGCTCCTACTTCAAGAATGCCCTCTCCAACTCCTGGGGTGAAGGGAAATCCTTCTGGGACAACATAAGAAATATCATGGGTCAACAGTCCAAATCCTCTCTTACAATAATGAATGTGGATGGAACCACTACATTAGACCCAGAGATCATTGCAAACACACTAAATGATACCTTCATGGACCTTAGTGGTGTCCTCTCATCTGATTTCTTCACTGATGCTGACCCTCCAATTTCTACTTCTACTACTGCCTCTCCAACCAAACCACCATTCCATTTCAAACAAGTAAAGGCACATGAAGTCTATAAATATGTAAAGAAGGCCATTTCTAAGTCCCGAGCAAGCAGCGACACTACTGACCTTAAACTTCTGTCCCTCACACTGGAGGAAGTACTGCTCCCCTTGACAAAAATTTTCAATCTCTCCCTCTGCTACAGCCAATTCCCTAGGAAATGAAAGGCTACAGTTGTCACTCCAGTGGACAAAAGTGGTGATAAGTCACTGCCTGGTAACTATCGCCCAATATCAATACTACCACCTCTCTCTAAGGCCCTTGAATGCTTGGTGGCGGACCAACTTTCAGACTACCTGGAAAAGCACAACATCCTATGCACTCAGCAGTATGGATTTAGGAAAGGGCACAGCACATCGACTGCCCTACTTGAATTCTCAGGAGCAATCCACAATGCCATGGACAAAGGAAACCCAACTGGAGCAGTCTACATTGACTTAACCAAGGCATTTGATACAGCACACCATGGCCTACTTATCAAACAACTACTATCCATAGGGCTATCGCAGGGTCCTGGTGATGGGTTAAAAAATTACCTTGCTCAGCGCTCTCAATCTGTAAAAGTATCTGGAGTTCTCTCAGACTCAAAACCGGTTCACTCAGGAGTTCCCCAGGTATCCATCCTGGGCCCCCTTTTTTTCAGCCTTTTCCTAAACTCCCTCCCCAAATCCTGCCCTGAACAAATAATCCTCTATGCCAATGATGCCATGATTCTTGCCACTCATAAAAATACGAACCTCTTACGCCTCAACCTTCAGCATGCTTTTTCCAAACTTGAGATGTGGTTCCTTGAACATAAGCTGGTTCTAAACCACAAAAAAATGAAATCCATGCTCTTCTCTAACCTGCAAAACAAGAAACAGCAAGTCCCACTCACCATTAATACATACCTGGGAAATACCCTTGAACAAGTGCCAATTTTCAAATATCTTGGACTCAACTTTGATCAAGGCTCAACTTTGCAACTCACATTGATAGTACAGCAAAAACTATTAATCAGCGAATTGGGATTCTGTATTGGAACCGACAGCTCCTTACCCATTCTGCACTGAGGATTGCCATCCAATCCTCTATCATCTCAGTCATTGACTATGGCTTAGCTAAATACGGATCTGCCACTACTACAGCACTTAGTTGCATTACAACATCCCTAAATAAGGCCTGTCGGCTGCTCACTGGTGCACGTCGATGTACCCACACATGTGAACTCTATGCTGACTCAGGTTAGATGCAACTCTCAAACCAGATAAAGTACCTTTCCTGCCTGATGGTGAAAAAATCCACTCTGGGCCTCACTCCACGCTGTATCCAAGACCTGTTATGCCCAAGCGCTAGCACCCATTTTACCAGACGATCAGAACAGCAGCCTCTCCAAGTCCCCTGATGCCGGACTTCTCAGGGACAAAGATCATTTGCCTATTGTTCCCCCAGCTGGCTAAATGCCCTCAGCACTCATATTACTGCCTCCACCTCTCTAGGTATTTTCAAATCAAGGCTGTTCTCTCACCTTGCCACCTCCAGCTCCTGTGACTGCCCTGATTAAACCTCCTATTTTCTCACTACCCAACCTGTTCCGTTATTTGACAAAGACATGTTAGGGAAACCTTTTCTCCTGCTATTGTCTGCCCCCACACCTTTCACTTACCTCTCTGTTCTGGACTTTTCCCCATTTGTTTCTCCTAATCTGGCATGACCTCTTTCTTGTAATAATAATGTGATTGTTGATATCTCATATCCTTTTGCACAAATGATTTGATATGTATTTGTATATGTTTTCTTGCTCTTGACACAACACAAATTGTTGTGTTATCTATGTAACCTTTTGTACTGTACCTAATTGGCATGGAACCTTTGTAAAAGAGCCTCTGGCTCAAAGGTAGTAATTCCTAGAACAATAAACTAAACTAAATTACATTATCAGCCTTATGGAGGACAGCTCTCAATTCCATATTTTTATTTGTTCACTTGTCTTTATCTTACTGGTAATGGACTGTTATTGTTCACATAGGCCAGAAAATTCAAAGGGCATTTGGCGATCGCTAAATGGGTTAGTGACTCTCAAACAACACATTGCACCCACAAAACAGGGTAAGATCACAAAATGATATCTTGGATAGCATGATTAGTGAGTCTTTGACCAGTTGGTGAAAGGGTCTAAAAGATGTCGCCTACCTAAATCAGGTACTATCACCTCCGCCTTCTACCCCGCCCCTTTGGAGTTCCCACCATCAGTAATACCACACATCCCCTGATGTTCAGTGGTTCTCCTGCCCATTCTGTACATGACAGACTGCCAATACCTATCTGCCCACCCAGTTCCACCTCTCACACCATTCATAGTCCCCACCATATGTTTATGCACTCTCCCCCCAGTGGCAATAGGCAGAGACACTCTGCTAAGTTCTGTGACCAACTGAGGACAGAATGCCAGTTTGCACTCACATGCCTGCTGTATAAGCAGCTGTGTGCAGTTAGCACATGATCATGAACTATCATCCATTTTGTGCCTAATCAAGTAGCTGAGAGGAGGGTCTGTGCTGAATGTGGTAGGGTGGCAAATATATAGTAAGCCTGTGGACCAGGAGGTAGTGTTAGCTGTAAAAACTAACTGGATCATGGTGGGGGCTTTGGAAATTCAGGGGGCAAGGGGTGTCACTCAACACACTACTGATCACTCTATCAGGCCCTGGGCTGGCTCTCCCCATCAGCCCAATGAGCCTATCTCCTGGCCAGCACAGTCAATAAGGCCATCCAAAACTGAACTACCTCCCTACAATCCACCTCCTTTGGCCAAAAGTGTTTGCTCGAGAGCTCTACCTCACTGCTGGCTCCATGCTTGAGTGCCCCCTAGTCTCCACCTGTATGGCTAAATATGCATTCTCATCTGCAGCACCTTTCCTCTGGAACAACCTACCCACTCCGCTTAGCACCATTGGCTCTTCCACTCTCTCCTTAGATCTCA
Source organism: Neoceratodus forsteri (assembly GCA_016271365.2). Taxonomy (NCBI): domain Eukaryota; kingdom Metazoa; phylum Chordata; order Ceratodontiformes; family Ceratodontidae; genus Neoceratodus; species Neoceratodus forsteri. The sequence continues at coordinate 189,753,905 of CM028137.1, read as the reverse complement.
CCTTCTGTTCTCCGCCCCTTGCTCCTGCCCTCCCAATATATTATCATGTCTCTACTCCCCTTCCTTCCTTTCCCTTCTTGGTCCATATCTACACTGCCATGATGCACTTTTTCCTTTACTTATCTCCGATCATGCCTAATTTGTATTATAACTTGTCTACTGCAGTACCTGTTATTGTCATAAATTTTATTTATCCATTGTGCTGCAACTTTATATATATATATATATATATATATATATATATATCTTTATGTAAATATCCTGTATATTAGCCTGTATATTTTTATTACTGTCTGTTGTATGCCTTGTCCCATCCTCCTTTGTACTTGCTTGTATTCCTGTACCATCCTCAATGACCCAGGTCATGCCTGAAAATGGTTCTCGGACCAATGTACCTACTCAGCAAACAAATGAATTAAAAAATAAATAAATGGGAACCACTGGACATTAGGGATAGTAACAATCTACTGTATACCTGTGGGGTGATTGTAGGATAGGGTAGGACTTGACAGCAGGTAAATTAAGAACCTGGATCTGTGGATAATTAGGGGAGGAGACCCACTGCCGACTGACTGTTTCCTGAGAGGGTGCTTTGGCACTGTAACTCCTGGGAGACATTTGGCCTGATGCTGTAATGTTGCCTGTGCTGTAAACAGCATCAGCAACATGGTTGTCGCACCAGCATGGGTGAACTCATTCTCCATATCCTCCTGCGTATCCACCCTAGAACAGGCTTTGGTGCCATCTGCAAAAAGACATACCTTCCTATCCAGTTCTCCTGCAATTTCACTTATGAAGACATTGAAGAGGCTCACTCCTAGTACTGAGTACCACCTCGTACCACACCTTTAACAAACTGTGGAAAGCCAGTGTGGAAAGTCCTATCTTCTCCCCAGATGTATATAGGTAACCTTTTGGCAAAAACCACCATGCATGTTGTCTGCTCGAGGACCCTCCCCTGATCCATACACTACCCTTATCCTGTCCTTTGCTAGGTCATTTGTCCCCAGGTGGACAATGACATCTAGCACCCTCTCATTTTCTGCTGCCTAATGATCCATTGCATCTGCTCTTATTCCTCCAAGCCAAAGTACCTCTCAGGTGTTTCACCTCCTTCTACTTTACCCCATCTTGCTCACAAGTCTATCCCCCTAATTAAGTCCCCCACCAGCAGTTGAGTCCTACTCAGCTGGGGGATGCTTTCTCCCTCCTTTTAACTGTGGAGTGGTCCATGGACAGTACTTTCCCTGGAGAAGGTCTATCCACCAGCTGAAAGGGTGGTTCAGCTGCAGGGAGAGTGGTTGACTGGGCAGGGCCTATTTCAGATGCAGAGAAAGTGGTTAGTGTGGGTGTGCAGCTACTTTGTGGGTGAGAAGTATAATATGGGGAGGGAGTCAACTGCAGGGAGGGATATTGTTGGGAGAGAGGCTTGTCCTGGGACTGGTTGTCAGGGGAGAGGGGATGGAAGGTTGGTTAAGCTGCAGGGAGGGTTGCTAGCTAGGGAAGAAGAGGGTGGTCTGGGAGAGGGTTCTAGCTGCACAGAGATTTTTTGGAGGGAAGGCTGGTCTATGGATGATAAGGGTGGTTTGGGGGATTCTGGCTGCAAGAAAAGTAGTTAACTGGGGTACAAGGCAGTTTTGGGGGCTATGAAATGACCCAGGGAGTGTGCTCAGATTTGGGGAGGCTTGTATGGGGGCTGAAAGAATGGTGCAGGGTGGTCAGTTAAAAGGGGGATATATTATGCGATGCCAAAACTCAGTATCCAGACACATGAGATACCTAGCACACCCTCTTGACCCACAGGAGACTGACAGAACCACTGTCTTGATAGAGCACAGTTGGAAAAAGCTGCCCAACACACAGGAGGCACATAATCCTGAAAACCCACAGCCCCAGGCAGGGGCAGAGTCCACAAACAGCCACCAGTAACTGGAACACACGCACAGCTCTGCTGCATGAATGCAGTCCTGCTGTAGGAATAGACAACAAAGCAGGTTAACTGGAACTGTGACAAACAAACCAGCACAGGGGTAGAAAATGCAAACCCCATAGAAGAGAGCACAGTGAAGGCTACAATAGGTCATTTGCCACAAAAGTCACAGATCAGGGAACCAGAGTTGAGGAGAACATGGAGAACAGAGGCGGGCAGTGGAAAATGATGCAGGGAGCAGCAGACAAATGTGCACTCATGATGGAATGCATGGGTGCTACAGATGCCAGGATGCCGATGCTGGAGGGTACAAAGGCCAGCTTAGGTAGGTGGACACCAGCTCATTGGCAGAGTGCACAACACACAGGGACCCCTACATACTGGAGAACAGGAAAGTGTACCATGGAGCATAGCCACGCCACAACACAGTAGCTGATGGGGGCCCAGGACACTGTAGACACAGAACTTGAACATGACCATGGTGCACAACACAGTCATGAAGCACTGGAACTATGGGCAGATAGTGGCACTACAGTTCTGGCACAAACTGCCCACAGATTAGTAGCAGCTACCACAGTTGTGGCACATGGAGTGTGATGTGCAAATGATGTACAATCACACCTACATGCCTGAGATGGAATAAAAGCTGGCAAGTGTTACACAGTCCTCTGGCATAATGGAGGAGAGAGTGGAAGCCATGGATGGGACAGGGTGCTTGACTGCAACCCCAATAACAAGGACAATCAGTGAGGTGGTACCATCCAGGAAGGGAAAGTCCACACTGAATGTGGATGGCTACCTCCTGGTCCATGAACAGACATGCAATGAGACAGTGTACTGGTGCTGTCAGCAAGTCCTGCCTTGGCTGGGTCATCATACTGCTCCAGGATGGCCAGCAGCACTTAGAGAAAAAGAGTGAGCACAATCATGCTCTGGAGGAGACAGATGCTCCACTGGCACAGGTGCTGGCTGGCATCATGTAGAAGGCACACAGCACTATGGCTACCCTGCACAGCTGTGCAGAGTGAGGCAACTGCAATGTCCACTGAGGTATGGCAACAGTTGCCAAGCAAGAGGGCCCTGCTGCAGATTATGAACAGGACCTGCAGCAAGGACCTCCCACCAGAACCAGCGACACTGGCTGACCTTACCTTCCCTGAGCAGATACAGATGATGAATGGATGGCCACGGTATAGCAGGATCACCAGAAGCACCACCCACCAGGTCCTGCTACTTACCACAGAGGACAACATCCTGGGACCTGGCACAGGTACCTTTCTGGGTGATGGATGATACATTCAAGACTGTGCCACACCTGTACACTCAGTCATATACCATCCATGCACACAGAGATGGGCCCTAACAGCCGCATCATGCCGTTGGTGTATACACTAATGATGACAAAGAGCTTGGAATGTTACTGCACCTTGTTCCAGGAGCTGAACAAATATGCCAGCACACAGTCCTGCACCCTCAAACCACCTACAATTATCACTAACTTTGAGCAGGCTGCAATCAATGCTTGTAAGATGGAGTTTCCTCAAGCCATGAATGAGGGTTGCCTGTTCCACTTTGGGCAGATTGTGTGGCAGAAGGTGCAGAACCTTGACCTGGCACCACAATACAGAAGCAACTCAGACTTCAGCCTGAAGATCCTTGAACTTGTGGCCCTTACCCATCCCCTGGCATAGGACATTCCAACAGCATTCGGCCTCCTGAAGCCAACCAAGGCACCCAATGCCACCACACTCCTAGATTGTTTTGAGCAGACACATGTGCTGAGCAGGATACAGCTGTACAGTAGCGGGGCCAAGGTGCCCATGAGATATGACCCCATGTTCCCACCTCAGCAATGGTTGGTTGTGGATCTCAATGTGTGAGGTATACCTTGGACCCAAAACAACATTAAGACCTGGCACCACCATCTCCATGCCGTACTCAGGAAAGTGCATGTAGGGGTCATGATGATGCTAGCAGAGGGCCACAGGGAACAGCAATGGACCAATGCCCTCAGGGAGGGCATACATCATGGACTGCTATGGGCACCAACCAAGAAGTGCTATGTGGCCCATAAGGAGCAGATAAGGATGGTACTGGCATTCAGGGACAAGGTCAAGCTGCTGGAGTTCCTCCATAGCATCTCACACAACACCACCCTGTGGAGTTTCTGTGGTTACACAGCACCTGACAGTTGCACACTCACAGTACATATCATGCATGGCCACCAGGTTGCCACTGTAGCTCCCCACTGTTGAATAAAATTGCACCCCCCACATTTCATATGCACCCCAACTGGTGGCCATGTCTTGTCACAACACTGCTGGGTATGGCCAAGCAGCCCACTGCACACTGCCACCTCTGCACTGTGTATTGCATGTTGCACATGCCTGACTCTGTGCAATCCCCTCAAATCCTTCCAACTGTTCATGTGTACCACACCTTGCACAGGCCTGAAGCTGTGTGAGCCCCCCAATCTTTCCAGCTGTGCAACTGTGTGGTAACAGCATGCCAGCAATGGGCTTCTGTGGAATCACTCCCACAACACACCTGGCTGTCTCTGGTGTGCAGCCCTCATGCCCACTCACAGTATATATCATGCATGGCCACCAGGTTGCCACTGTAGCTCTCCACTGTTGAATAAAATTGCACCCCCCACATTTCACATGCACCTCCAAATGGTGGCCATGTCTTGTCACAACACTGCTGGGTATGGCCAAGCAGCCCACTGCACACTGCCACCTCTGCACTGTGTATTGCATGTTGCATAGGCCTGACTCTGTGCAAACCCCCCAAATCCTTCCAACTGTTCATGTGTACCACACCTTGCACATGCCTGAAGCTGTGTGAGCCCCCCCGATCTTTCCAGCTGTGCAACTGTGTGGTAACAGCATGCCAGCAATGGGCTTCTGTGGAATCACTTCCACAACACACCTGGCTATCTCTCATGTGCAGCCTTCATGCCCACAATGGGTGTCCATGGCACAGATCCACCAAACACCTCCAGACTTTTTTCTGTGTGGCTACTGCAAGCCCATAGTGGGCTAGAAGGACATGGCCATATTCACACATCACACAGCTGGTGCGATGGCATGCTGCTTCTTGTCTTGGCACCCACATGCTGTGTCACTGAAGACCATTCTCTGGCACAGCTATCCATGTTCTCACTGTGTCATTCTGTTGTGTGCCTGCAGTGTCATGCATACACTGACCAACAGGCATTGGTACTCCAATTCCTTCATGCATGCCCAGCTGGCTGGCAGTCGGCTGACATCACAATGCATGCAAGGATGCACAGACAGTCTGCCATGCTGCCTGGGATGGCCAGTCAACACACTGGTTTCAGGTGCTTCGAGCATTTGTGGAAAATTCACTGAACAGCCACACAGCATCCCAACTTCTTCTGGCCAGACTATGTGTCAGGTGCTGTCCTGGGTCAGGCCATTGTGTGTTGGGCTGCTGGGGCTGTTGGGTTGTTGTTCATGCGATGCAGCATGTCAGGCTAGTAAGCTTCAGGATTGCAAAATCGTACCTAGCAGGACAGGGTGTTCTATGTGCAAGGAGAGTAGTTGATGGTGGGATGGGCAACTGGTCTGTGGGCAAGATGGGTTGTCTGGGTGAGTCCAGCTGCAGGAACAGTTGTCATTTGGGGGTGCTGGCTGAGCTCCAAGGAAGATGCTTTGTTTAGTGAAGCTAGGAGGTTGGTCCAACAGCAGGGCTGAAGAGTTGGTCCAGCTGCAGGGAAGGTGGTTCACTGAGGTGGGGAGGCAGGTCTGTGAGGGTTCCATCTGCAGGGGGATCTTGTCTGAGGGTAGGAAGGGTGGTCTGGAGGAGCCAGCTGCAAGGAGGGTGATAGTTGATGGGGAGAGGCTGGTTTGGGGTTTGTAAGGTAGTCTAGCTACAGGCAGGGTGCACAGCTTGGGAGAGGTCTATTGGGATGCTGATATGGTTGTCCAGCTGGGTGGTCATCTGGGCAGGGGGTGTTCAAGCTGTGAGTAGTCATGGGAGGTGAAGGCCCAATGGGCTGTACTGTGGAAACCCTCACTGAAGTTGAATTCTAAATTTAGTATTAAAGCAGTCATTAATTTGCCTTCAAAGTCTAATTTTAGTAATTTTTAATTATCTTTAATCATCATTGAAAAATACAACCTCTAAGAATACTAAATTCTAAGAAGTATTTCAGCAGACTACTTGTTCAACAGTAAGTTATTACTAAATGAGGATTAGAAATAGATCTGTAATGCTCTTAAAAGTATTTTTTTTTAATATTATTGAATCATAAATGAAGATTACAGTCAGCAGAGTAGTTCATGGATTTGAAGTCACAATGATGGGGACATTACCATGCATTTCAGTTCCACAAAGCAAGGATGCAGATAAAACAACTAGCAACACCAATGCATTTTTGAGAAGGTAAGCAATCATAAAATGTGGGGGTTTTACCTAGAAATAATATGATACAAAAAGGTTGGCAGTGTCCCTTTAAAAGTTTACTGAACTACATTTTCCACAAGTGAACTACATTTTCCAGAACCCCTCACTTCCCTTTCCTCTCCAGACTATAAATCTCTATTTTGATCATCATCGGCCTGGTTTTGCAGTTAAGAAGAAAGTTTGTGCTTTGTTTTGTTATAAAAGTGCATCTTTTTAACTTTCTGAAATGTTTAATACAGTAATGGAATTAATACTCTAGTCTTATTGCCTTGTAATTCAAATGCTGTGCAGTTTCCCATGGTGACTATTTGGTTATGAAGAAAGTTCTGTGCTCTAATCTCTCATGTGGCCAAAAACCTTTGAAAAGCCTATAAAGAACATTTTTTAACCAAATCACTCCTGAAAGTGTCTAGTGTGCCTTGTACCTCTAGATTACCCATTATTTGTGGTATTTTTACTGATTTAGTTAAGTTATAGTTTCATTTTTTGTTGGGGGGGGGAGCTAGTGCCTGGCTGCAGGAAGATTGTATGACTAAGCAAATTGAGAATCCATTTTCTGTGTGTATATCCATTCAGTATTTTACTTAACTTCTGTGCTGTAATGCAGTTAAACTCTGTTTTTTTATCATCATAGAACCAATTTGATTAGAATGTGGTGTTTGCTTTTCAAACCAAATGATTTGTTTAGCTTTGTTAGCATAGTATTATTCCAGTTATTCTTAGGATACTCCTCCTACATCAGTTTTCTAAATGATCAACGTTTTCTAATAGTAGCTAATTTGTTTTTTCTGTCCGTAGTTCTTTCAGTTTAGAGACAACTGCTTCTGTGTAGTTTATACAGTTTTCAACTGTGTAAACTTTGTCATTTACATGTTGGACATTTATTTTTAAATTAGCTATTGCTGTTTTTATGATTCTTTTAGGTCCTCTATGGAGAAAATGTCCCTCAGTTCAGCAGGGAGAGGAGGTATAACATTCATAACAGTTGATTTCAGTGCTGTTTAATACCATGGTAGTTTCTAATGTTTTGTTTTTATCTTTCCTGATATCAAAGCCTCACAATATAGGACTCCATTTATAGCCTAGGCGCTGTTCTGTTAGGATGTGAAGTTATTTTCTAAAAAATATGTGGTTTGGCTCATGAATGGTGAAAGATTGCTAGCATCATTTATTACAGTTCATTCAGCAGTGTTTAAAATTGCAGTAGGTTCTAATGTTTTATTTCTATCTTTTCTGATGTCAGAACCTCACAATATAGGACTCAATCCGTGGCCTATGGTCTGTTCTGATAGGATGTTGGAAGTTTTTTTTTTCAAAAACATGTTGTTTGGATTATGAATGGCGAAGGATTGTTTGTTACAGCATTCATGTCAGTGGATCTATGACAGTCGGTCGACAGTTTCATTGTTGACCAACATTACAGCGACTCTTTTATGTTGACCACATTTATGGTCAGCATAAAAGGAATCACTTCAGACTGTTTTTTCTTAACCCCCAATGTGGGGGGGGTCTGCTGCCCGCACCCCCTCTACTTAATCAACCTCAAGTCAGAGTTGCTTTAGGGAGGTGGTGCAATGCCCCCAGAAAGCAGTGCTGGGGTCCCGTGCTGCCACTACAGTGACCTGGCACTTTTGTCGCTATAGAGTCAGTAATGGTAAAGTTGTCACCATAGCTACAGTATACCCATGTCAGTTCATTTAGCTCTGTTGAATGTATTATTATTATTACCTTTCCTGATGTCAAAACTTCACGATATAGGAGTCAATTTGTAGCTTAGGGTCATTTCTGTTAAGGTGGGTAGTTAGTTCAAAAAATATGCTGTTTGGATCGCAGATGGTGTTGGCTTGTTTGCTACCCAGGCTCAATTCTTTCAGGCAGCCATCTCTGTAGCTCATGAACATGCAATTGTAGCCAGCTCATTCCATCCATGGTCCACTTTATACATGTTCAGAGAAGACATTCCTCTAATCAGTTGATTGTAGGGTGCACAGACTGATCAAAATACCAGCCAGGCAAACACAGTGCAATTCATTAAAGGGAATGGACATCTGTAATCAGGCCCCACCTCAGTGCGAGGAAGGATCCAAGTAGCATTTTCATAGCCAAGTTTAATTTTTTTACTTACAGTGAGGTTAGTAATTGAGATTTTATTAATTCTGCCATCCCTTTCACCAGCATTTTGAAATGAAGCACCCTTCGCACCACACCCATAACCTCCCACAGCTGTCCTGTGCGAATGATGTATGAACTGGTGATCATGCATAGCTATGGGTCCTGTATAGTTGGAGCTATTAATAGCTCCACTTTGCAGTTTACATGTCTTGATGTTATACCAAGATCCCATATAGATTGTCAGTTGACTGCCAGTCCATACTCTTGACATAGCACAGATACTTGTAAATTACAAATTGGAGATATCAAAAGCTCTGACTATACAGGACCTCTATGCATGCTTCCACAGCTGCTCCCTTGGATCATACATCATTCCTGGGACAGTCGGGGGAGGTTGTGCACTGCTAGGGGTGATTCATTTCAAAATGCCAGTGGGAGGGATGGCAGGATCAACCAGATAAAATCTTTATTACTAAACTCACTGTAAGTAAACAACAACAGAAAAAAACAAATTAAAAATGCAAAAATGCTCACCGGACATGCAGTCTCATACTGAGGTACAGGGGCCTAATTAGAGGTGGATGGTTCCCTTTAATACTTGCTGTGATTTAAGGTTTCTGCATCCCTTAATTTACTTCATATTATATCCCAAAGTAAAGTTTGCTTTGCCAGTATTGTTTGTAAATAAAGAGAGATGTGGTAGCCATGTTAGTCCAGTCAACAATGTAGAAAACAAATACGACAAATATGTTGCAGGTGATAGCTTTTATTGGACTAACAAAATTATTTTTAAGACTAGCTTTCAAGAGATTAAACTCTTTTTCTCAGGTCAAAAGTGAAAACAGCTGAGCAGTGTACCAGATATAAAGGTTGGATGTGGATTTGAAGCCTAGACTAGCAGGTTACAGATCAAAGTATTGCAGTCAATTTGCACCTCTTACAAACAGGAAGACTAATTTTCACTGGAGTGTGCCTAATTTTACTTTGATTCTGGACTATTAATTAACATTTCTAAAAAGACAGGGCATAAAGAAAATACATACATAGATACATAGACAGTGTCGGCAGATAAGGGCCTATGGCCCACCCAGTCGCCCATTTAAGTTTGTAAGTTCAGTTTGTTTTCCAAGAAGTCTGTTGCCCCCTACCTCTGACCTCCAGAATTCCTTTATGTCTATCCCATGCATTCTTAAATCCCGTGATTGTTTCAGCCCCAACCACTTCCTCTGGCAGGGTGTTCCACTTGTCCACCACCCGTTCTGTGAAGAAATTCTTCCTCACGTTTCCTCTGAATTGTCCTCCCTCCAACTTCATCCCATGCCCTCTAGTCCTGGAACATGTTTTTTGCATAAACATAGTGCATTCCTGCACCCTGTTCCTCCCTGTAAGATACTTGTATGTCTCTATCATATCCCCTCTCTCCCTCCTCTCCTCCAGGGAGTACATGTTCAGTGCCTTCAACCTGTCCTCATAGGACTTGTGATGCAATCCATACACCATCTTTGCTGCCCTCCTCTGAACCTTCTCTACCCTGTCTATGTCCTCCATAGGTAAGGTCTCCAGAACTGCACAGTGTACCCAGGTGCGGCCTCACTAGTGTCTTGTATAGTGGAATTATGACCTCCCTTTCCTGCTGGTGATGCCTGCCTATGCATCCCAGCATCCTATTTGCTTTACCTGCTGCCTTGTCACACTGTTTCCCTGCCTTGAGGTCATCAGAGGTGATAACCCAAGATCCCTTTCCTGCTTGGTGCATGCTATATCCTCACCCCAAACTGATATATTGTGCCAGGTTTTTGTGCCCCATATGCATTATCTTGCACTTCCTTGCATTGAATTTCAACTGCCAAACCCTGACCATTCTTCAAGCTTCTGCAGGTCCCTTCTCATTCTGTCTACACCCTCTGGTGTGTCTACTCTGTTACAGAGCTTTGTGTCATCAGCGAACAGTGAAATTTTGCCTTCTAGGTCCTGCGCAATGTCACTGATGAAGATATTGAATAGTACCGGTCCCAGCACTGATCCCTGTGGTACCCCACTGGTCACTCTTCCCTCTGTGGAGTGACAGCCATTTACCACCACCCTCTGTGTCCTGCTGCCCAGCCAGTTACCTACCCACCACACTACTGTCCTGCCCACATACCATTGTCTTAAGAAGTTACCAGTTAAAACAGCAAGAGGGTGCTGATGTGAGGATTTAAAAAGAAACTCAGAAGCACTGCTTTAAGCATAATTAATGGTAGTGTATCAATCAATCAAAATCTTTGTTTAACCAGGTGGACATCATTGAGCAGTGCTTATTTGCAAGATGGACCCGGGTGCAACATAGAGACCTGACAATACAAGGTAGTGCAATTGAGTACATATATATATTGATAACAGGCCAACAAGAAGCAATAGAACTTACAGGCCTGTGGCAATTCAAGTCAGAAGTGCAAAAAAGGAGTAGGTACAAATATTCAACCTGAGTACAGTAGTGGAGGAGAGGGAAGAAGGATAGGAGGCAAAGGAAGAAGAGTGAGAAGTAACAAGGGCAGCAGGAAGTTGGAGTGGAGAGGAGCAGGGGAGGATGAGGTAAATAGGGATGTAGGTTGAGAGAACAGGTAGGATAAGAGAAAGGGTATAAACAAGGGGAAGTGGATAGGACCATTAGGGAGGTGCATGAGTAGCAAGGGAGGATGCTCAGAGATAGTTTCAACCAGAGGGTACAAGCAATTCCTACCATAAAAATGGGAGACTTAGACTGAGGATAAGGTAGGGGAAGCAGGTCGGGGGGGTGGGGAGGGAGATAATGGAGTGTCTAGGGCTAAGGAATGCAGAGGACAGTACTAGGAGGTCTTAAGTTTTTGAGTACTGTGCAGGGCAGGATGAGGTACTATTGAGAACATTGATGCAGATCTTGCGAGGGAGAAGCAGTTGCATTCTTCTTTAAAAGAATGGGAATATAGGACTTAAAGGCAGAGGGACAGACAGGGATACACAATTTAAGAGTTTTTTGAATTTTGTTCCATAATGAGGGCAGCACGAAGCTTATGGCTGCTCTGCCAAAATGAGATTTAGCCATAGGTACCTTGAGTGAGATATATGAGTAACTTTGTAGTGCGTAGTTGCCTACTGCACTTAGAGGAAGATAGCTGGTAATGTAATGTGGCAGTTTTCTTGTAATAGCTCTGAAGATCCAGAGTGCAGTGTTTCTATCTCTCCTGGACTTAAGGGAGGTCCATCCTACAGCCATATACAGAGAACAGTGGTGCATGCTGAAGGGAAGTCCCTTATAAATCACAGAGCCCTATGATAAAATATGTCCAATTTTGTCAAGCAAGAGGCAGGATACTGACTGTATAGGAAGTCCGCGCAGTCTACCAATGATCGAAACATGGATTGGACCAGTCGTGCCTTAGTAACTCTAGTTTGAAATTGACTAATTCAAAAGAAAATTCCCAGCCTCTGTCTTAGTCTTTTTAGTAGATCCTCAGCATGTTCCTTGAAGGAAAGTCTGTGATCTAGCCACACTCCCAGGTACTTGAATTTTGTGACATATTCCAGCTTTTCTCCTAATAAGGTGGTGATCTGAGGGACTGAACCAGTAGTTGCAAGATTAATTGAAAGGGTAAGTGGAGAGAGAAGCATCTCTTTCATTTTTTTGGCATTAAGGAAGAGCTTTTTATGAATTAGTTGGCTCTGAAGGAGATTGAATTTGAATTGGAGGGCCTCACAGGCAGCTTCTGGCTTTGAGCAGCTTAAGTTGAAGACAGTATCATCTGCAAACAGATGAACATTGACCTTATGTATGCAGTTATCGATATTGTTAATGTATATCGCAAACAGTAAGGGATCTAATATAGATCCCTGGGGCACACCTCGCTGAGAGGTTTAAAGGGAGACAATTCGCCTTCGGTGTTAACTTGCTGAAAGAGTCCTGTTAGATAGTCAGTGAACCAATGCAACAAAGGAGCGTCTATGCCTATAGTGTGCAGGGAGAGGAGGAGCAGGCTATGATCAATGGTGTCAAAGGCCTTACTTAAATCCAGAAATACAGCACAGACGTAATTCTTGATGTCTCACTCCCTCTGTCAATCACTGGTTACTTTGACAAGGGTCATGATACTACTATGGTTAGCTCCGAAACCAGACTGCATTGGATTTAGAAGATTCATGGTTTCAAGATAGGACCGCAGCTGAGCATTCACTATTTTCTCCAGTAATTTAGACAATACAGGAAGGAGGGAGATTTGCCTGTAGTTGTTAAGGTCACAGGGTCCTCTGATTTGAACAAGGGAATGACATGGGCAGTCTTCCAAATAGGTGGCAAGATGCCCTGAGACAGAGATAGATTAAAGAGGTGGGTAATCAGCATAGCAAGTACGTGGTGGGCAATCTTTATACAATAAGGATCTAAGGAGTCTGCACCAGCAGTTTTTCTGGTGTCCAACTGTATACTGTACCACAGACGCCTCGGTGCGGTCGTGAGGGTCAGTGTCTACGGCGCCCTGCCCCACCCCCCCGACTCCATAAGATAAAGATGCCTCGGTGTGGTCGTGAGGGTCAGTGTCTACGGCGCCCTCCCCCACCTCCCAACTCCATAAGATAAAGACGCCTTGGTGCGGTCGTGAGGGTCAGTGTCCAGGGCGCCATCCCCCACCCCTCGACTCCATAAGATAAAGATGCCTCAGTGCGGTCATGAGGGTCAGTGTCTACAGCGCCCTCCTCCACCCCCTGACTCCATAAGATAAAGGTATGGGATATTTTCTGGCAGTAAACCACTGAGCTGTTGCCTCTTCTCAAGGATTGTTCTGCGCTGCTGGAGTTCGACCCCACCGATGCAGGGTGTCGGCTCCCCACCACCCCCACCACCACCCTTGGTGAACACTCCCTTTTATAGGGAGCTGTAACCAATCAGCCAATTTTTCCATTAGCAGCTTATATTGTTAAACCACTAGAGGCTGTTCTACTGCCTGAACTCCTGTTTTTCACTGACAGTCCTTGTTCCTCCAACTCTTAATGTCAGGATGATTACTATAATTATATCACTCTGCCTTTTGCTCCCCCCTGCTCAGTCCCCCCTCCTGTCGTACCCCGATGTACCCCAGACCCCCCCATTTGGCTGCAGTCTGAACGCACAGCTAGTCCTATTTTAGGTAACCACCAGCCCCCACATATCTGCTATAGGGGCTTGGTAGTTTGCTCACACTCCTCTTACTGTCTATGCAGGCCTGCATTATCAAACAACCCTTGCTACACCCCCTGGGGCTGACCTCACCCAGAAACCTCAACATACAACACTGTCATCCACCCTAGACTTTCATTATCTCCTTCAGGCTTACCTTAAGGCACATGCAATACCCATTCCTACCATCTCCACTACTATACCACATTCCCTGACATCCCGATACAAAAAGATGAAGTGTTCCAGGTACCCCTCCTCAAGATTCCTCCTTCTCCTCCTCCTCCTTTTATCTGGAATATCCATCCTAATCCTGGACCACCAATTGACATGATGCCACCCCAACGTACCTTGGGTCAGTTGCACATTGCCTCTCTCAACATCTGTAGCATCCTAAAAAAGTGGGACTCCTTCCAGGCCTGGGTACATCAACATCAACCGGAGGTCATTGCAGTGTGTGAAACCTGACTCACCCCTTGGACCCCGGATTCCTCCGTATCTTTGCCTGGGTTCACCCTTTACCGTGCAGATCATCAGAGTATGCGAGGGGGTGGATGTGCCCTCTATACTAAGGACACCATTCAAGGTCACCTACTCCACTCCCATCATCTGGGGGCAGGCACACAGGCCCTCACTGTCAAACTGGCTCTGGGAAGAGCCCAAAACCCACTGTTCATTACGACAATCTACATTCCCCCAAGGGACCAAAAATCAGCTTTCCGAGCAGTTTTGTCATATCTGGACACATTACCATCACAGTCGGAACAACTTGTGTTTGGTGATTTTAATATCAATTGGCTATGTAAGGATGCCATCCCTCAAATTGATCTCACCACAGCCCAAGACCTAACTCAACTGGTCACTTCTCCTACCCATTTGGATCCACGTACTGGATCCTCCTCTCTACTGGATCTCATCTTTTCCAATCGCCTGGGCAAGATTGTAAACGTCACTGTCCTTCCAGACACCCTCAGTGACCATTCTCCGGTTCTCTGCTCCTGGTCCTGTAAAATCCCAAGAGCTCCTCCCAAAATAATTGTGCAACGTAAACTTGGTCCTGGTAAATTGCACAACTGAAGCTCACCTCAGTGTCATGGATTGGTCCTCCATTTTTAATACTGTAAACCTTGACAGGGCCTTGGACCTATTTACCTGATCCTTAAATAATATCTGTGATCTCTATGCACCATTCATGAAAAGAATGGTTAAAGGCAACCATGTACCTTAGTTCACTGAACACCTCAAGACCTTAATGAAAACCAGAGACTCATTATGGTACCTCTCCATCGAGTCCAGCCTCCCCCAAGATAAACAGAATTATAGAATGGCTAGGAATAAGTGCACTTGGGCCATTCGAAGGGCAAAAGCAGATTACTATAAATCTGCCTTAACCTCGTCCTGGGGCTCCAGCTGCAAGTTTTGGAACAACATCAAGGAAATATGCGGTAAGGTCCCCAACCGGTTCCCCTCCCAAATCATGTCTAATGGGTCCTTGACCTCTGACCATACTCACATCGCTGCAGTTTTCAGTGATGCCTTCTCCAACCTTAGCCATGTTCTCCCCCCGAATTTCTATGACCCTCCTGCTCCTAGCTCACCCACCCCGCACCTTGGTGCCCTCCCCTTTACCTTCGCTACATCTTTCCCAAGTCAGCTGAACCATATCTTAATGCTGCCTTTAGTCATGCCTCCTCCAATGCTGACTCCCTCGACCTCAGAATTCTTCAGCTTTTGCTTAAGGAAGTCCTTGCCCCTCTCACCCACATCTTAAACCTCTCCCTCTCCCCGGGCAAATTCCCTGCCATCTGGAAATCTGCCTATATCACGCCCATATATAAAGGTGGGGACCGCTCCTCTGTTAACAACTACTGCCCTATCTCCATCTTACCCCCCCAAAGCCTTAGAGAGGATAGTTTCAGATCAGCTCACTGACCACCTCAATAAATATAACTTACTCTGCAAACAACAACATGGTTTCTGTAAAGGCCACAGCACTACTACTGCCCTGCTTGAACTAACATCTCACATCCACACTGCACTGGATAAAGGTCACATCACAGGTGCGATCTTCATTGACCTCACCAAGGCATTTGATACCGTCCATCATTCACTACTCCAAACCTCTTTGCTCAACCTGGGTCTCTCACAGGAAGCAGTGGGGTGGTTTGCTGACTATCTTACCAACCGGACCCTTCAAGTTAAAATTGGTAATACCCTATCATCTAAATCTCCTGTCCTCTCAGGGGTCCCACAAGGGTCCATTTTGGGTCCACTCCTATTCAGCCTCTTCCTAAATTCCCTCCCCGCATCCTGCACCTCCAACTTACTACTATATGCAGATGATGCTGTCATATTCTCCTCCAGCCCAGACCCCTCCCTATTCCACCACTCCCTCCAGTCCTCCTTTAATGTGGTTGAAAGTTGGTTCTCCTCACAATGCCTCATTATCAACTATAAAAAAAACAAGGGTATGCTATTCGCACACCCGCAGAATTCCAGGACTGGGCTCTTCCTGCAAATACTATCAATGTCCCAGACTCCCCTGGATTTTGTGCATTCGTTCAAATACCTGGGCATCACTCTGGACACTGGCCTTACCTATCATGCACATATACACCAGTTATCTAAGGCCCTAAATATCAGGCTAGGGCTCCTGCACTGCTATAAACATTGCCTTACCCCGGAGGCCCTTAAGCTTACTATATCCTCCTCGGTACTCTCCCTGCTAGACTATGGTCTCCTGACTTTTGGAGGGGCTAGCTCCTCAGCCCTTGTTAGCCTCAGACTCATTCTTAACAAGGCATGTCATCTTATATTAGGAGGTGACAGACTTACCCATACCTGTGCCCTATATAAGGATACCAATTGGCTTAACCTAGACAACAGAATCAAATTCCACACTTGTGTCTTGGCAAAAAAAATTACCTTTGGCCTCTCCCCTATTGCCCTCACCCCCTTAATTACTAAGGATGCAAAAGTTAAGCACACCCGTAGCTCTGACACCCATTGTTTCTCCATCTCTTCCTGTCGCACATCTCAGTTCCAAAGATCCTTTTGTTACAGGGCACCCCAGTGGATGAATAACCTGCCCTCCTCCTTGCGTTCTGATCAAAGAATTGGTTATTTTAAAACACACCTCTGGGCTCATCTTAGATCCACAAGTAACTGCAACTGTACATGATTCGATGACACCTTTTCCATCTGCTACTGACAGTGGCCTCTGGCCTGCCTCTCCTTACAGCTCTTAATCTCCCCCCTCCCAGGGTTGTTAAGTCCAGTTTTTCTCTCAACTGTTCTAGTTCTTGTATGTTAGCTTAACTGCTCCTGTTATTAACATAGCTCTACTCTGTAACAAGTACTGCACTGTGTAACTGTCCTAACTGTATTGTATATTCTGTATATATATTATATGTGACACGGAACCTTTGTAAAGGAGTCCTTGACTCAAAGGTATTTCTGATCTCTGAAATAAATAAATAAATAAATAAATAAAAATAAGGAGATCTTCCACCTCTTTTAGTGAGGCAGGTTGGAATGAAAATGCCGAGTCTGAGGCAGGGGGATCAGGGTAAGGGGTACTAATCTGGGTGCGTAGGGAGCAAGCTGGGGAAATATCAAATGCTATGCCTGCGGTGGCAAAATGATTAA
Organism: Neoceratodus forsteri; assembly: GCA_016271365.2. Classification (NCBI taxonomy): domain Eukaryota; kingdom Metazoa; phylum Chordata; order Ceratodontiformes; family Ceratodontidae; genus Neoceratodus; species Neoceratodus forsteri. The sequence continues at coordinate 189,736,620 of CM028137.1, read as the reverse complement.
TGAACGAATCTAAGATCTTCAACCTATCAGTGATGGTTGAGTTCCCAGAGTTAATCTTAAATAGAAGGGGGTTGTCAGAGGTGTGACCAGACAGGTCCTTGATAATTTTTCAGAATTTAACTGGGCTTTTGGCAGCAGAGCCAAGTTCTGAATGAAAGAAGGCAGCCTTTGCTTCTGTAACCATTTTCATGCAGACATTTCGTAATCTCCTAAACTGATTCCAGTGCGAAGGGGTATTGAATCTACAAGCTTTTTTCCAAAGTTTATCCCTTATGAGCAACATAGACTTGAGTTCAGGGGAGAACCATCTACAGATTTTTACTCCTTACATGGATTTTGGCCATTGGAACACATTTGTTGAGAGCCCTTGTCAAGCTATCATGGAAGATGTCATACATGGAGGTGACCATTTTTGCCAGGTAGAAATCCTGCAAACACAGGGAGTATTTAAACTCATTGAGATGAGCAAGCAAGTCAAAGTTAGGGGTTTGCTGGCAGCTCTTACACCAGCAATGAAGCAGTGGTCGCTGACATCAGAGAAAAATATGCCAATGTTTGCCAATCCTGGCTGTTTTTGAAGAGAACAGATGCAGTTACCTGCACAGCTAGAGCTACCATCCCTCACATACCAAAACATCCATTATACGCAGCCAGGCCATCCTGTACCATCGCATTTCCTCTAATCAAGATGACAGGGACAGATACTTTATTACACTAAAAGAAGCTTTCAGACAGAAGGGATATAAAACCAGCTCCATTGACAGGAATATCCATTCTGCTCTCTGTAGGCCTAGGGAATAACTACTATGGTACAAGCCACAGAGAACATCTGATCGCACACCTCTGGTAGTAACCTACAACCCAGAACTGGAAAAACTATGTAAAATAATTAAAGATCCAAAGCCACTACTGTCTGAAGATGAAGCTCTAAAAAATATATTTCCCACTTCACCAGTGCTTGCCTTCTGCCAGCCACCAAACCTGAAACAGAAACTGGTGTGAAGCAAACTTCCTTCTGAGATCCAATTAGGTGACAAAGGTGCAAAACCATGCAAAGCTCCTCACTTCACACTATGTACACATATTTCTCCTGAGACATGTGTCAGTCACAATGGAAACACATTTACAGTCCAAAACTTGTATACCTGTTCTTCTAGCAATGTAGTATACATGTTACAATGCAGAAAATGTGAGGAAAACTGCTATATTGGTGAAACCGGACAGGAACTCAAAACAAGAATGAATCACCACAGATTCACAGTTACCCATAAAAATGAAAATACACCAGTAGGGGAACATTTTTCTAGACCAGATTACTCCAGCAGTGATTTTACTGTCAGAGTGTTAAAATGGAACTTCAAAAACAGCCAGGATCAGCAAACATTTGAAATAAAAAAGATACAATACTTTGACACTAAAGAAAACAGACTTAATAAAGATGTTGTTTTTTAATACACTACCAGTAATTATGCTTAAAACAGTGCTTCTGAGTTTCTTTTTAAACCCTCACATCAGCACCCTCTGGCTGTTTTAAAAGGTACTTTCTTAAGACAATGGTATGTATTTTCTTTCAATCAATCAATCAATCAAAATCTTTATTTAATCAGACGAACATCATTGAGCATAGCTCATTTACAAGATGGACCTGAGTGGTCAAGAAGTGCAAGTGTTATTACATTGACAAGGGTATCATAAACAGTAATACAATGACAGGGGTAACAAAAAACAGTAATACAATGACATAAGTGCTAGTATATAACAATATACATATGTACAAGGCATTAACACTTTTAATCTGGGAGACAGTAGGCAGTTGGCACATCAGAGCTAATATGTAGATTATAGGACCTAGCAGGCATTTTGAGGGTGAATCTTGTGACTGGGAACTGGAGTTTTTTCAGCATATAGAAACACGAGCAGAAAAGGGGTGGGTAGGGCCGTGAATTAGGCCTTGTGGAAGCAGTTGCAGAGTTCTGGGAATAGGGTGGTGAATAATCTTTTGAAGGATATTAAGGTGGAGGTTATTTAGCTTCATGGTTTTTGGAGTGAGTTCAAACAATTGCTAGTGAGTAGCTGATAGCAGCCCTCCCAAGCTGGGTGCAGGCATTGGGGACCTTAAGAATGATAATTTGCTGATCCTTAGGTTGTATGGCCTAGAAGTGATTTGAGTAAAACAGTCCGAGATGTAGGTAGGTAGCTTGCCTGATAAGGCTTTGAATATCCAAATTGCAGCATTCCTATTTCTTCTGTGTTGTAATGATGACCAGTTAACTGCCTTATAAAGGGAACAATGGTGGGTGCTGAAGGAAGGTCAGTAATGAATCTGATGGACCTGTGGTATAGGGTGTCCAGTTTATTTAAGAGGAGTGAACAGTGTCCATACAGAAAGTCAGCATAGTCAATGAGGGATAGGAATGAAGCCTGGATTAATCTTTTTGGAGTCTCTGTTGAGGTAGTGCTTTATTCTAAAATAAACCAAGCCTTTGTCTCAGTTTCTTTAGTAGCTCCTCAATATGGACAGAAAAGTCAAGTTTGTTATCAATCCAGACACCAAGATATTTGAAGTTATCAACGTATTCCAGCTTCTCTCAAGTAAGGTGGTTAGTTGTAGGGTGGTAGATGATGGGGTAGTGGCAGAGCAACTTTGTGAGGAAAAGAGCATAGCTTTTGTTTTTTGGCATTTAGAAGTAGTTTTTATCCAGTAAGTTGTGTTGTAGGATGGAGAATTCAGATTGTAGCAGTTCACAGGCTTTAGACAATGAAGGATTGCTAACATATAGCACAGTATCATCAGCAAACAGATGGATGTTTGATTGAGTGAGGTTAGCATCAATATTATTAATATAGATGGCAAAGAGGATGGGGCCAAGAATAGAGCCTTGTGGTACACCTCTTAGCAGTAGTTTTAAAGTGGATAGGTAGTTTCCATTTTTTACCAGTTGTGATCTGTCTGATAGATAGCACTTGAACCAATTGAGTGAAGGGGAATCCAACCCTATTGAGCCAAGGGAGGTGATCAGTGATTCATGATCCACTGTGTCAAATGCTTTGCTCAAATCCAGGAACACAGCACAGGTACTATTCTTCTCATCCATAGCAGTCTGCCAGTCGTTGGTTACTTTGGCTAGGGCTGAAATGGTGCTGTGCCTTGATCTAAATCCTGATTGTGCTGTGTTTAGGAGGTTATTGTTATCTAGGTAGACCCTTAATTGTGAGTTTACTAACTTTTCGAGCATCTTGGACAGAACTGATAGGATGGAAATGGGCCTGTAATTATTGAGATCCATGGGATCACCAGATTTGAGTAAAGGAACTACTTGAGCTGTTTTCCAAATGGAGGGAATGGATCCAGTGGTGAGGGAAGATTGAAGAGATGAGTGGGGGGCAGATAAGACTTGAGATGCAATCTTGAGGAAGTAGGGGTCCAGGAGTCTGTACCTGCACTTTTGAAGTATCAAATTGGAGAGAGATCTTCCACTTCTTTCAATGATATTGGGTTGAAGGAGAAGGTTGATGTAGCCTTTTGGCCCACAGTGGATTGAAGATTCAAGGAAGATCTCAGGAGATTTGCAGGTGAAGAGTCAAATGCTAGTCCAGCTGTGGTGAAGTGGTCATTGAAGGTATTTAGAATTTCTTGTTTATCCGTAATTTCTGTGTTATTTAGTAGCAGTTTGCAGGTTAAGACAGGAGTAGAGTTTTGGCCCAAGATACCCTTTATAGTTCCCCAGAGCCTGGTTGGGTTATTATAGGAGGCATCCAATTCAGCTCTATAATAGGCCTTTGGCAGATCTTATTTGTGTTGTACATGAATTTCTTGCTTTTCTGAAATTTAACCGATCTATGGAGTCCTTAGTTTTTCTTGCCTTTTCCACAGTTTGTCTCTGGCTAGCAAGGCTGTTTTAAGATCAGTGGTGAACCAGGGGCAGGACCTTGCTTTAGTTCTGATATTGGTGAATGGTGCATGAATATTTAGAGCATTAGTGATAATGTCCTTTAAGATCTGGAGCTATTTCCACTGAGGTTGTAAGGTAGAAATCTTGCCAATATATTGTGTTACTCAGGTCATGGAGGTAACCTGGTATGTTGAACTTCTTTTTGACCTTTGGGGACAAATTCAGCAGGGTTGGATGGTTTGGGTGAAGATCTTATGCCAGCTATGGGACAATGGTCACTTACATCATTCGGTAGTACTCCTGCATGAGTATATAAGTGAGGCTTATTTACCAACATAATATCCAGGAGTGAGCTATTGCTAGAATTTTTTAGGTTAACCCTGGTTGGGTCTTTTATTAGCTGTGTAAAGCCATAGGTGTCACAGAAGGTTACCAATGGAGCAGATGCATTAGATAGCCAGTTTAAATTCAAATCACCAAGGATGATGGTATCTTCAGGGCCTAGATTGGTTATTGACCCCAGGTGAGATAGTAATTTGAGGCCTGCTGAAGGGGGCCTATAGCAGCCAATCAATTTAAATGGAGACAAGTTTGGAAGGGATATTTTGATTGATAAACATTCAAATTCCTTTGGTTCGGATGTGATGATGAGGCAGGTAGCAGAGATGGTGTCCTTAATGTATATGGCCCCCACCACCCCTGAAGAGGCGATCTGCTCTGAAGAGCTGATAGTTGGTAAGGTTTACAACACTGTCTTTGGTCGATGGTCTGAGCCAAGATTCAGAGATGTCCAGAAAGTCAGGCAGGGTATGTGCCACCCAGGCCTGTATTACGGAGAATTTTTTTAAAAGGCTGCAGGCATTGATATGTAGGAAGCTTAGGCCATTTATAGAGGATAAAGCAGCAGGGGAAAAAATACTTTCAATGGGGCCAGGATTTATTTCAATGGTACCAAAACAGATCAGAAGGTAGAAGATTAATTTGAGGAGGGCACCAAGGGAAAAGGATAGTGAGTGGTCAGAGCGTTTCCTCCTAATCCTGGGTGCCTGCTGTGAGCTGAGTGATGGTCCTGATATATGGATGCAAAATTTTTCATAGCATAATATTTAATGGACAGGCATAGTGGGTTAATAAAAGCCATGATACAAGTAGGGTGCCAGGGCTGTGCTGAATTGTTAGGGTGGCCTTATGTGGGATATCCCAGAGGTTGCATTGCAAACGTGGTTCAGGGTGAATAAGAATCCGTGGTTGGCCCTTGTGGATGGTAGAAATGAGCAGGTCATATTAACTGAGTTATTTATCTTGACACTGGGTATAGCATTGATATCATAAGGATTGGGTGGATACAAGGCTCAGGAGCAAAAGGGAGCAAAGTAGCATTGTGGAGTTAGGTATGGGTTAAGGAGGAGGAAGGGATGTGGGTGTGGATTAAGAAATGGCGGGAGAAAGTGTATAAAAGGAATCAACCAAGGGGGGGTGGGCAAAAATTTAGCGGCTTTGCCCGTACCTTCTGCCTGCTTCTCCCGGCCTCCTGGAACCCTTGGTCGGCTGCAGAGGTGCCGCTGACCCGCTGGCGTCTCGGAGCCCCTCCGCTCTTTGGATCTCGAGGGCTGCGCCTTCTACAAGGTGGGGGACAGAGGAGAAGGCAGTCAGTAAAGTACCTTTATTGCAGTAATCTGCAACAAGGTGCTAAAACTTGAGATCTGCACAACAATAGACTGGGAGGGTATGGGGGTTAGGCGCCTAAGCGTCTAGCCCACACAACAATTCAAAAGACTGTAACACTTAATTTTAACATAGGGAAAAACAGCCCATAAACCAGGCACAAAGTAAGAGAAAACAGCACTTTTTATGAGAAATTCAAAATAAATTACAGAAAAGCAGAAATCCCAGCCAGAATAATGCAGCAAACCACAGTTTAAGTCTATGGGGAAGGCGCACCAATTGGAAGCAAGGCACAGTCTGCGGTCACTTTCCGATTGGTTTGCGGCTTTGCCCGTACCTTCTGCCTGCTTCTCCCGGCCTCCTGGAACCCTTGGTCAGCTGCACAGGTGCCGCCGACCCGCTGGCGTCTCGGAGCCCCTCCGCTCTTTGGATCTCGAGGGCTGCGCCTTTCTGCCAGCTCCTCTGCCTCCTGGAACCCTTGGTCGGCTGCACAGAAAAAGCCACGACCACTGGCCTTGGAGCCCCCTCCGCTCTTTGGATCTCGAGGGCTGTGCCTTCTTCTGCCTGCTTCTCCCGGCCTCCTGGAACCCTTGGTCAGCTGCACAGGTGCCGCCGACCCGCTGGCGTCTCGGAGCCCTCCGCTCTTTGGATCTCGAGGGGCTGCGCCTTCTTCTGCCTGCTCCTGGCCTCCTGGAACCCTTGGTCGTGCCAGGTGCATGGGCCAGCTGGCGTCTTAGGCCCCTCCGCTCTTTGGATCTCGAGGGCTGTGCCTTCTTCTGCCTGCTTCTCCCAGCCTCCTGGAACCCTTGGTCGGCTGCACAGGTGCCGCCGACCGCTGGCATCTCGGAGCCCCTCACTCTTTGGATCTCGAGGGGCTCGCCTTCTTCTGCCTGCTTCTCCCGGCCTCCTGGAACCCTTGGTCGGCTGCACAGGTGCCGCCGACCCGCTGGCGTCTCGGAGCCCCTCCGCTCTTTGGATCTCAAGGGCTGCGCCTTCTATGCCTTGCCTTTTTAGAAATGTTAATTAATGGTCCAGAGTCAGAGTAAAATTAGGCAGTCTTTTGATCTCACAAGTTGAACTTTCCAACAGACACACTCCAGTGAAAATTAGTCTTCCTGTTTGTAAGACATGCAAATAGACTGCAATGCTTTGATCTGTAACCTGCTAGTATAGGCTTCGAATCCACATCCAACCTTTACATCTGGTACACTGCTCAGCTGTTTTCACTTTTGACCTTAGGAAGAGACTTTCACCTCTTGAAAGCTAGTCTTAAAAATAGTTTTGTTAGTCCAATAAAAGGTATCAGCTACAAAATATTTGTTGTATTTTTTCCTTGCCACTATGGAATGGAACAATGTACATGTTCTATAATTAAGGAACCATTTGTTTTCATACATATTGCATTCCTAAGATCAAAGAGGAGGGATCACTTTGTTTTTTAATTCTAATGGTTTTAAGGACTGGATTGGTGCCATAAAAAGCAGGGAAAATGTGAAAAAAGGCAAAATCATAGACTTCCTTAAAATAGGAAGACTTAAGAATTGCTTCTTTTTCTTATAACCCCCCAAAGTCCCACTGAACAATTTTCTTTCCTTCTGACCAGCTTCACTTTTGCTTCCTGGAGTTCGGTCTGAAGGAAAGATAGAAGATCCCCATGCTGCAGAGGAATCATATCCCAAAAATTGTGTGCAACCTGATACAGGTATATCTGGTATGAGGACAAGTCATTTCAGACATCGTGTGAGCACTACCCCCACTATGGTAACTGTCAAGCTGTGGTTAGCTTGCAAGTACTTAAGAATGCTGAGCCAATAGGAAAGGTGAGTGGCAAAAGTTAGAAACCGTGGCTGTGCACTGCAGTGAGATTGCAACTGTTAAATCTGGCACCATTCTGACAAACCGAGCCAAGGAGGTCTAAATTTCAGCTGTGTGTGAGAGATCTAGGACTGGGAGGTGTGGCATGGTCAGAAGAGCACTGGAGCGGAGCTAAAGCATCACTGTTGGATCAGGCAGTCAGGCAAGTGGTTTTATGCATTTACATATTTGGACAATTAGGGCTGGCAGTGGGGTGAAGTCAGAGTTCTAAAAAGTATTTTACATTTTAAACTGTTGGGCTGTAGACTGGGATGGCACTAAACTTCAAGTGCCTGGTCTAAAGGCTGAAGACAGCATGTGTGCCCTAGGAGGGTGGCAAGCAGCAACTGGCAGTACAGCATGGTATGGGCGCATGGTATGGGCAGTGGGGTTGGGGAAGGAAGGAGTCAACTGGGAGGACTAGTTTGGAGCCAGAAATGGGTGGAAGGACAGCAGCGGACAAGAGGAGGAGGAAGACATAAGGACTTCAGGTAGATGGTTATTACTGCAATACTGTTCTATATACTGTTCTGCTATACTGGAAGATCATGGAAACATTGCTTAAAGAAAGGACAGTGGGGCATCTAGAAGCCACTGTAATCCAGGACCATAGGCAATAAGGATTTACTGTGGGGAAGTCATGCCAGACAAATCTGGTTGATTTCTTCGACTGGGTGACAAAGGAAGTAAATCAGGGTGAGGCACTGGACGTTGCTTACCTTGATTTCAGCAAAAACCTTTGACACTGTCCCACATAGGAGGTTGATAAACAAGCTGGGAAGGCTGGGCATGGGGAACAGGGGGGCAAATTGGGTTAGAAACTGGCTAACAGACAGGAGGCAGAGGGTGCTGGTAAATGAGGTGCAGTCTGGGGAGTGGGGGTGACCAGTGGGGTGCCTCAGGGAATGGTCCTGGGGCCAGTGCTGTTCAATGTCTTCATTAATGACATTGCAGAAGGGCTGGAGGGAAAGGTCTGCCTGTCTGTAGATGACACCAAGATCTGTAACAGAGTGGATACCCCAGAGGGGGTGGAGAAAATGAGGACCATCCTGGGGAAGCTTGAAAAATGGTCTGAGGACTGGCAACTGAAATTTAATTCAAAAAAGTGTAACATTATGCACCTGGGACACAGAAAGCCTGGGGAGTGTTACAGGATGGGGGGGGAGGAGTTACTAACAGTCACAAAGGAGGAAAGGAACCTGTGGGTTATTATTTCAGATGACCTGAAAATGTCAAAGCAGAGTGCTAAGCCAGCAGGGAGGGCCAGTGGTATGCTGGGGTGCATAGGCAGGGGTATCACCTGCAGAAGGAGGGAGGTAGTGATGCCATTATATAAAACCATGGTCAGGCCTCACATGGAGTACTGTGTGCAGTTCTGGAAGCCCACCTTTGTAAGGATATTAACAGGCTGGAGACGATCCTAGAAGTCGGACTAAGATGGTACAAGGCTTGCAACACATGACTTATGAGGAGTGATTAAGGGACCTCAGTATGTACTCACTAGAAGAGAGAAGGGAAAGAGGGAACATGATAGAAACATTCAAGTACCTCAAGGGCATAAATAAGGTGCAGGGGAAACATTTTCCAATACAGAAGGAGCACAAGAACAAGGGGGCATGACATGAAATTGAAAGGTGGGAGGTTAAGAGGGAATGTGATGAAGTTCATCTTCACAGAGAGGATGGAGGACTCAGGGAATGGTATGCCTCGAGGTGGTGGGAGCGAGCACAGCGGATGGATTCAAGCATGCTTGGGGCAGCCATAGGGGAACCATAGAGGTACAGCAGTGGGTGGGTCGGAAGCAGTAATTCAGTACAAGGGCTTACAGGCAGACTAGATGGGCCAGATGGTCCTTATCTGCTGATAATTTTTATGTTTCTGTTAATTACGTATATGTCTAAATCTCCGTCAGCCATTGGGTCACTGGGTGGCCTTGAACAAATCATTATTTTCCCATGCTTAGTACTCTTTAAACTGTTTAGAAGCAAGATATCACACTGTTTTTAATACAAAGGGTTTCAGGAACAGTCTGGGAAGGAAAACCTTCTTAATGTGCATATACCCCCTTCCCATGTCTGTTTAGATGGTTAGAAATGGAGCATTGTGATGATTTTACTACCTAGTCTGATTTAGCCTTCTGTGGATTAAACAGGACTGGGCCTAATTTAAGTCTCTTTGTGCTGGCTGAATTAAACTGGCAACCATGCCATGATATTTAGTGGCTAAATTTGTAGCATCTGCCTCTGGACCAGAGGGTCATGGGTTCTAATTCTACATAAAGATGGTCTTAGTAACCCCAAATGTTGGCATACCAGTATAGTATAGGGGAGTAGCTATACTGTCAAAGTGTGCTGTTCTTCGAAACAGTAGGAGGTACTACTGTGCCACCTTTTGGGGATGGTGAGGTGATACCAGAAGGTAGCCTATGGATACTGCTGTTCATAGGACCCATGACAATGTACATGAAATCCATCCCTGGAAATACCGGATTTACCATCAAGCAAATTATGCTAATGCATTAGAGCCCATGATGTTCTGGGGCCCTCTGTGTCTGAGCTGCATACTCCATATACCGGTTCCTCTATTTAGTGTTTTACATGTCGGGATTTAAGCACCGAGTTTCAAAATGTTTTCACCTCTACTGACAGGCAGGCAACACGGATCTAAATCCATGTCTGTGTCTCCACATCTACAACCTCCATACTTCTGACTTGGCTCTGTCCCTCCAACCAGACTGACTCCTTCTCCAACAAGACTGCCACAGTATTTGGCACCAGTCACCATTTCATAAGAAACTGCAACCTTAAGTCCTGTCATTGGCACTGTTACAGTAATTTTTTTTGCAAGCAAGATGCACGTTGTGTTGGTGAGTACTCAAAACAGCTGAAGAGAAGAGAAAGAATCAGCCCTAATCGTGGCTTAGGTCAGGGTGCACCATAAGGACTTGGTGGCAGCAGAATCCAGGGCAAGGAGATGAGAACTAAGGAGGATGGAGGGACAAGGTCGCTCAAAATAACATTTAAAAAAATTATTTTGAGATGGCCACAAGGTCAGAATAGTGAGAGGCCAGTGGTTACCAATCTACAGCCAGGCAGACTGAGGTGGGAGGAAGGTCAGGGTGGAGCATGGAGGGCATAGAACCGAGTTGGCCTGACTGGAGGCCCGAGTGTCGAATCAAGTCTGTGCTACTGAGTGAGCTGAGCAAACACAGTCACACACCCACAGAGTACTAGAATGGTCAAGTAACCCAATTTGCCATTCAAGGCACAGCCAGTTAGTGTGGTGGTGGTGGTGGTGTGGGCAAGCTGAAGAAGGACTGGATCAGACAGAACAGCGGCACACCAGGAAGCAAGTGGAGGTCATCACAGTGGGTGGGTGAGTGCCCCAGGAAAAGGTGATTTTTTTTCTTTTTGTTAATGCCGTCCCTCCTTCTCTCCCTGCTTGTCATGATTATTGGGCAGTTTGATGTTTACTTGAGGATGGTTAAGTGGTTGCTGAGAATTGGGATGCATGCTGTGCTTGCAGAACATCCCTGGTGTGCATGTGTTTGTGTGTCCATTCTTTAACATTATGCTGGTATTTATTCCATTAGAGGCTGCATGTTCACTGTGTATGCACTACACTGCCTGGCTGTAGTCAATGTGTCGGATACTGGCTACTACAATTCTCACCATAAATATCTGGAATGCCAGCATTTCCACTGATTGTAGAGTTCCTTTCCACCACTATCTGAGGGCCAAGAATGTATGTGCTGCTGTTGCCAAACTTCCCAGAGTATTTCCTTGCCTCCTCCCTGTGATGTTGTCATATTAAATAATGAGCACATAAAGTCTTCATCTAGTTTTTCAGACAGACTTTAATGGATGACACTAAACTTGGTGGTAGAGTTGATACACATTCAAATATCACTGTATTTAAACAGGATCTTAAAAATATTGAAATATGGGCCAAAACTAACCTTATGTCCTTTAACACCAAAAAATGTCTAGTTCTCCATTTTGGAACAAAAAATCCTCAAACTAATTATTATTTAAATAATGTCCAACTTAAACAATCAAATTGTGAAAGGGAGTTGGGCATACTGGTTAATAACACGTTATCAACCATTTCACACTGTAATAAAGTGGCCAGATCATCTAATATTATACTAAAACAAATCAATAAAACCTTTATTAACAAATCTGAACAGTGTTTAGTTCCACTGTTCTAGGCATACGTAAAACCATATTTGGATTACGGATCTCCATTTTGAAGCCCATATCTTAGAAGGGATATAAACCGACTGGAACAAGTTCAGAGACTATTGACCAAGATGATACCAAGATTGAAAAACAAACCCTATGATATCCGTCTTAAAGAAACCGGACTTTACCCTTTACACTTAAGAAGACTTAGGGGGGATATCCTATTTTTGTTTAAAGTATTAAAATCTCCTGCACAAATGAAGCAATGTGGATTATTATTATCTAACAAACGTACAGTAGGCAGACTCCACAATAAGCAGTTATCAGTCGAATGGGCTAACACCAATAAGAGAGACAAATATTTCAGTATAAGGGCATCCAAGCAATGGAATTCATTACCACAGGATTTAATTAATTTAAATAACTTTGATATGTTTAAATCAAGGTTGGATATTTGGCTAAACTAACATAAATAACTAATGATCCACTATTAAGGGGGAGGAACAATCTCAATGGGCCTTGGCCTTCTTTTGTTCCACATTAATCCAGTAAATCCAGTATGGCTAAGGTTAATACACTAAATAAGGCAAGGCTTGACTTATGTGGCTGCCTCACCTCGATAAGCCCCAGTGCGTGGCTGCTTCTTCCAGCACTGCCTGCTTGGGGAGGGGTCTGAGTGTAAAGGCAGAGAGCAAGTTTTAAGCAATAAGCTCTGCTATGGATTGTGCAGGATGCTGAGTGTTCTGGCTGCAGCATCCATTAACTGGGGAAGCTGGTGGGTGGTGGGAAGTTGCTGCAGATGTGACTGGGTGCCATTTTCTTTGTGCAGCCATGCTGCAGGGGCGCAGATATGCCTCAGCATGCAGGCTGTACAAATATGTCCCCTAAGGGGTCCCCAGGTAGCTACTGGGCTCACCCAAGCCCCTAGTGGTCCCTGAATTTTATTTTTGTGTGGTCCCACTTTGGGGTACTCTACTTAACATAAACTCTGCACAAATAAGGTGCTTTTTTTATCTCCATCAGCAGTGTAGCCCCAGTGCAGTGTACCAAGAGACTACTACTCCTGCCTTGCAGGCCTGACCAAGGTTGAGGGACCTGGGTTCCTATTCTGGATATTACAGTGGATTCTTTCCCAAGATAGAGATAAAAATGCGTGGTGCCTCCACCAAGAGTAAAATTACAAGTGAGTTTGGTATTTAGCAGTACATTCCCCTGGAATGCTATACCTACACACTACTCTGTCTAGTCACCCAGCACATGGATTACCATAAACCAGAAATAATATTTTCAACACCTTGGAATTACTGACTTGCATTAATAATATGCTCACGAGTCAAACTTTTCCCAAATGGTTAAACCTCCATTAATTTACATGGGGGTGTGGGGTCAGGAAAGGGTAATTGGAAGCAGAGGTTAAGCAACAATCACATTTGGCAATTGACATTTAGTATGTGACATCAGCAAACAACCATTTGCAGTTTATAATTCAATAACATTCTTGAGGCAAGCCACCCACCGATCCTTGGATGGATTAAAGTTAAGTTGTCTGACTTGCTAGCTGCTGCAGATGTATAGCATACAGGCACCAACTGGTACCAGTCCCCAGTTCAGATAAAAAGTCCTCCCAGATCTGTCCCTGGGTACCCAGTACAAACTCGTTGCAGACCTGTGATGCAGCTGATTGGCAGGCATTGGTACGCTTGCTTAAATCAAATGTTAACTTTTCTGTACATCTATTGGCTACTTGGCAGAACTTGAAAGCAACTATTTACAATTCTTCAGGTGCAGGACAATCCCTGCTTTTACTTATGGTTCTGCAGACAGTCTTGGGTGGTAGTTGGACTGTAAATCTGGGGTAATTGAAACAGCAGAACTCTAGATCTTGACCAGCTTGAGATGAGTAGCAAGCACCTTGCAGCTTGGACCTTTCCTTTCCAGCAGGTTCTTGCAGCTTTGGAAGGCTGGCATCTCTCTCAGCTCCTCTGACAATTGAAACTCGGGATAAGCCGAAGTCACAGTCTGGAACACAGACTAGCACAGGGACCTGGGCCAGTGTGCCTCAGACCCCCACATCCAGACTTGACTCCTCAGGGGGAGGCGTAATGGCTGTCCCTAGCTGGTGACACTACCTGGGTGATTCCCAACACTGACCTTTATAGAAGACCTCTTTTTTTTTCCTTCTTCTTCTGGAAGTTTAGACACATTCGGATACTATTTGCATTTCAAGCCACACTGCCAGCGAGGCAGCTGTGGCCCTTTCACATCAGAACACAGTCTCTAGACGTTCACTGGAGATGCAGTCACAGTGAAACTTGAGTCCATACGAAGGGTTCCTCTGAAGACACTGAACTTGGCACTGAACAAATACACCTTTTACTTGAACAGTCCCTTGATACCAAAAATAATTTTCCTCACCGTGCAAGTGCTCCCAAACAGAAGAGGCTCTCTCTTCTCCTTTTGAAGATAAACCTGGAAATACTGGTGAGCCCCTGCATGTCAGGGAGACTCCCATACCATTTTCTGTAGGTCAGAACCATCCATTTTTTGGAAATCCATTTTCTGTATTTTCTGCAAACCAGAACCATCAATGATCATTCCTTTAACCAAATGTCCACCCCCTTCCTTGTGACTCTGAATCAAACGTAGGGTAGCAGACTGTAGTACCCACTATAGCCAGTGGCCACACAGCTCCCAAGAAGATCTCCATCACCTTTGGAATGCACAGATGACTTTCTCACTCAGAAACCCTTAGGCAGAGCTTCCTCCACTGAGGTTGCACACACTTGCAGCTCACAGCTGAAAGTTGCTGGGCCTCGCAGCTCTCTACCAGCTAAAGTTGCAAAACAGGGTTCCTTTAATGAAGTTCCTCCAGCATGTGGGAAAGACAAACTGAGGCCATGGGGGACAGGTAGCTGGAAAACCCCAGGCAGGCCCTTCCCAAACCTTGCAGCCATATCCTTCAGCAAAGGGTCTGGAGCCCTCCCTCACTCTGGAGGGGCTGTTGCTGAACTGAGCCCAGAACCAAAAGTCCTTGGGTTTTGGGAGCTCTCTGCCACTCCTTGATTGACTGATTTAACTGTCCCATTGAAACATTAATATGCATAAGCTCCTTTGATGCCTGATTTGTCCTAAAAAAGGTGCCAAGAATTTCCCCAGCTTCCCCCCCCCCCATAACTTTTTGGCACAGTACCATAAGTCCTTATCAGGATCCTAGCCCTCTGACTGGCTGTGCTGAGGTCAAAGGCTGCAATCATGGCTGCTGGCAACATTTATCAATAGGCAGACAAATATATGTCCCAGCTTTAAAGTTTTGGTGCAGCCTGCCCAGTGGCACTGAGGGCTGAGGCACTGGTCGCCTTACCTCATGCTATGCTGGTGACCCAATGTGCAGGAACAAGCAGGGGACACCAGGGGTTGGCAGGGGTGGAGAGGGATTGAGCACCCGAGGGACTGCTCTCCCTCTCTGGGGAGGGGGGACTTCAGTGGTCAGTGCGCTTCTGACCCCTGGCAGTGGCTAGGGGGCAGAGCACTGATGCTGTAAGAAGGGACTGAGTGGGACAGGTGCTGGGAGGAGCATATGCGGACACATGCATGCTCCCTCCATTGGCATCATTGCATGGCCCATTCTTGAGGAGGAAAAATGAGAAAAATGGTTCCCGGTTGGCTAGATGAGGAAGACACCCACTGCAGGCCCCAACCCTGAATGGCGCTCCCTGAACTGGATCCTGGTAGAGGTGACTAGATCTTGGAGGGCTCCTCACTGCCCTGCCATGGGGGGTAATCCATGGGGGAAGAGGGGTTGCTGCCTGATGTGGTATGAGGCTGAATGAGTAGCTGGGATGGTTGCCTACCTGAGACCCAGGAGAAATAGAATATAAAAAAAAATTCGAAAAAAAAAGTTTTGGTGCAGCCAGTACACACACCTTTATTTATTTAATGCCCCACATTCTCTAAGCAGTCCCTGTGTCCTGTTGAACACGTTGCAGAATCTAACAATTTTAATTAACCCCACGCCTGTTACTAGTGCCATTTCTCATATCCCCCAGGCACAGGCAGGTAGCTCATCAATATGTATTGTGCTTCATTAATATTCATGAAGCATTCCCCACAGCGCTTACTGACACTCTTTATTTACAACAAACTGCAACTACTTTTGTACCTTCTCCAGGTCTTGGGTCCCCAATTAACTCATTTTTGGCACAGAGAGCACTGGAGGGGCAGCTGTTTTCCACAATTGCAGTAAGAAAGGCAGAATGTGCTACTGCGCATGCACTGGCCACCACTATTCATTCAAACTTCAAACAATGTGGCAGCTCTGTGGTTTAGATCCTCTGTCCCCAATGCATACAACAGCCCAGGAGCCAGATGGAGACTTCAGAGACAATATGGGCAATGTGGAGGCAGGACCGGGGGATCCAGGAGAATGGGAAGCACTGGGTGGCCCTAAGGGGGGGTTACAGCAAGATCATGTCTGGGTTCTTCAGCTTTCTTTTTAATTTTGAAGCCTTTGAGAGGAGAACCACACATAGCCTGGTGTATAGAGACTGGCATGTCAACTGAATATATGTTTATTGTATGGTGGTAATGCTCATTTGTTGTATTGAAAGTGGCAACTGCACTAAGTATGGAATGCTTATGTTGCAAGGTTTGACCACGTACCTCTGTGTGGAAGGGGCCTGGTTACTGTGGTGCATACGGCCCATGGCAATGAAATTCCTGTCTGGTTGGCTTCAACTATTTTATTTATTTATTCAATTTTGATAACCGGGTTGGCCCACTGATCTCTGAAGGTCCCTTTTTCAGGTGGGACCCAGAATTAGTTACAGAAGGATACAGGTACATGAGTATACCAATATTAATTTATTTAAAAAAACTGAAAATGCTGCTGGACTCAGGGCGCCACCTAAACTATGTGGATGGTAAAGGGCCACTTCCTGGTCTTGACATCCACAACAGAGTGATGATGTGCTATCCGTACTCCATGCTGACCTGTTGCCATGGCTCCTACTCTTTCTCCTCCTCTGTGACCCTTTGGGCAGATGTGGTGTGAAGACGACTGAAGGAGTCATGGGAGTGATGGCGCATCAATGGAGTGGCAAAGAGCAAGACTGCGGACAAGCAAAAGCCCAGAGCAACTAACATGATGAAGGTGAGTGCTGTTTCCTCCTTTGCACACCCCAGTGTCTGCAGGCACTGCAGTTAGTCCTATAGGTAGTTTTCTCTTGTTGGTTGAATTCAACCCCCCCCCCGTCTGTCTTCTATTTTCCTGGCTCTTGCTTAAATCCTGTGCCATAGGCCTAACATGTATAGACTGGAAATGCTGGAGAGGGAGACAACAACTGAGGTGAAATATTTATTAAATATGTCTTTACCTTTTTGCTCCTGTGCTATTTTTGTTGGCTCTACTTAATTTATTTTAAATTGTAACCATGGTGTCTTCACCCAATACACCATGGCAATTACTTAATCCATTAAAGTGCCAAATGTTTGCTTGCTGGTATTAGCATTGGAAATGCAGGAGTTAGACAGATGCAGAATAGGAATGGCAATGAAGCATTGAACTTCACGTGAACCCCACCTCCATCTCGTAGAGATGGACAGGATTTGGGGTAAGTGTTTCGGTCATAGCCCATGACGATCAAGCCATGTCACCTCACCCTATTCTGCAGACATCGACATGTGTTGAGGAGTGCCTGAGGGTGTTTGGCTTTACAGTCACCCCATTCCATAAAGCCATATGGTGGAATGGGTGCAGAACAGAAGAGTGGAGTGAAGTGTTGGGCCGAAGAATCCAAGGTACACCTCGATGCTGATCAGTGGCTGGGGGGTGGGGGTGGGATGGCATGAGCAGTACAGTCAGCAATCCAAAGGCACACCCCAATGCCTGTCTGTCTGTACAGGATAAGACGTTATGGTTACAAACCCTAATGCCTCTGGCATTTGTTGGTATTTACAGTACATATTTTCAACATGGCCTTTTTGTGACCCCACCTCAGGAAAGCATTTGGGACCTCTTCTCATGAAGAGTGGCAGTGTGATTTTGCCAATGTGATTTTGTCAATGTGTCCTGAAAACTGACTTCCAACAGTGACAGTGCCATTCTGTGCCACATGTACAAAAACACAGATTGGGCAGGATGTGAAGAATGACAGCTGTACCATCCATAGGGAGGTATGAAGAGATGACTATGTTAAAAAGGCAGTAGGAGTTGGAGGCAGTATAGAGCAGTGGTCTAAGGTTCTGAGCTGCAAATCTGGTGACATCCAGCAGACCAGACTTGGGTTTGAATCCCACAGCTTCCACTTGCATACTGTGTGACCCAGAGCAAGTCACTTAACCTCCTTGTGCTCCCAGGTCGCTCCTGTAAAAAAGCTTTCAGCTTAGTGTGCTATACCTGGTTAAACAACTAAATAAAAAAAATCTGTAGTGGGAATATTAACAAGCATTTGTCAATGCCGAATGTTTGCTTGCTGGCATTAGCATTGGTAGTGTAGGAGTTACAGAGCTGCATAATAGGAATGGCAGTGAAGTATTGAACTGAAGCCAACCCCACCACCACCCTGCAGAGACTGACAGGCATTGGGGTGTGCCTTTGGGTCATCAGGCGTAACGGCCATGCCATTTCACTACACCCTACCCTGCAGACACCAACAAGTGTCATGGTGTGCCTTGGGGTCTTTGGCCCTTATGCGCAACCCATTCCATCAGGAAATATGGTGAGATGGGTGCGGTATAGGAGAATGGGGTGAACTTCGTGGCCAAAGAGTCCAAGGCACACCACGATGCCTCTCACTGGCTGCAGGGTGTGGAATGGTATGAGCATTACAGGCAAGAATCCAAAGTCACACCTCTGATGCCTGTCATTCTCTATAGGGTGGGGCATTATGGTCGGAAACCCGAACACCTCAGGCATTCGTTGGTATTTTCACTCCAAATTTTCAACATGGTTTTTTGTGACCCCCGCCTCATGAACAGTGGCAATATCAGTTTGTTAGCCGAAAGTTGATTTTGCACAGCGACTACGTAATTTAGCACCACAGGTGCAAAAACACATTCTGAACAGGATGTGAAAAATGACAGCTGTACTGTTCATGGAGAGGAGTAAAAAATGGCAATGTTGAAAATCTGCAGTGAAAATATTGAAAAAAACTGGTGAAGTCATGACCGTGCATAGAAACTTTGCAACGCACACCCGTAATGTAATTAGTTTGGGGATTTTTTACAGCAGATTGTCAACACAGGCATTTTGGGACCTCCGATCATGAACAGTGTCACTGTGATTTTCTTTATCTGTCCCAAACAATGATTTCCCACTGTGACCACACATTTCTGCACTGAAAGTGTGAAAACACATTTCGGCCATGTTGTGAAAAATGATAGCTATACTGTTCATAAGGAAGTGTAGACAAATGCCACTGGTGAAAATCTAGACTGAAAATATTACAAATTCATGAACTTATGAGGGTGTGTGGAAACTGTGCAATGCTCACTCGTATCACAGTCATTTTATGGACTTTTGTCCACCAATTTTCAACATAGCCATTTTAAGACCTCTGTTCATGGACAGCGTTACTGTGATTTTCTTAATGTGTCCCAAACATTGATTTTGCACACCAACTGTGCCATTGTGCGATACATGCATTGAAACACATTTTGGGCAAGATGTGAAATATGACAGCTGTACTGCTCATAAGAAGGCATGGTAAAAGGCAATGCTGAAAATCCAGAGTGCAAAATAAAAAATTCGCGAACTTACAGCGTGCGCATAAGGGTTTCACTAAAACACGCTCGTAAAGCAATCATATGTTAGAATTTTTCATCAAATTTGCAACATAGACATTTTGAGAACCCACCTCCTGAACACTGGCACTGTCATTTCGTTAATCAGACCCAAAAGGTGATTCCGCCCAGTGACCACAAAATCACCTTTCGGGGCCGATTAACGTCATGACAGTGAAATAATTCATGAGGAGGGCTCTCAAAAACCCCATGTTGAAAATTTGGTGCCAAAATTCCAAAAGAGGCCCAAATATGCATCAAAGTGGAAAAAACCCTATTCATCCCATTATACAGCTTACTGGCATTTTCTTAGTTAGCGGTCGGCTTTGAAGAGTGCAGACGTGTTCCCGGTCCACCAAAGATTGTCATGCCAGACTCCGGAGGTAAGTATGGGTGAGAGGAGGTGTGGGGAGGCAAGGTGCACAGTGGGTGGGTGCGGGGTGTGAGAGTGGGGCCAGGGAGACCACCGAGGGACTGTTTCCTTCTTTACAGGAAAAAAAAAACACAACATCGCTGGACGGTTTTAATTTTACAGGGACATTTATCTGGACTTTTGGCACGCTGGGGTGGGCTCCTAGCATGCCAACCTACTGTTTTGTTGGGGGAACGACTGTAGCCGAAGGGGGATTGGGCACCCCCATCAGCATATGGGGGATGCAATAGCCAAGGGGATTGGCACCCCCTTGGTACAAACATAGGTTTTGTATGGGGAGAAATTATGCCGGGGGTGGACTCCCGTCGGCACATCTAAAAGTTGGAGGGACTAAAGCCAGTGGGAATGGGGCCCCATCGGCAAACAAAGACTGTTGGGGTGGCATATGCTGCCAAAGGGATTGGGCACCCCCTCAGCATGGGGGCTGTATAATACTGTTTGTGAATTTGGAGCAAGCTGCCCACCACGGTCACAAACAGTATTAGTCTACCTAACATTCTGCCCTGCAATGACGGGTCTCTCCCTCATTGCAGCACAATGAATGACGCTGCAATGACGAGGCGGCCCCTGATTGCTGTAGCGAAAACGTTTGTACTTGGTGCACTTTTGGAGACTAGTGTCATCGGCACACTGTGCCTCCATTGGTCCACCACTGTCAAACCTCCAAATGCAGTGCCTCCCTTGGCTGTAACAGTGCCACGCCTCCAGAACCCGCTTCTCTCCTAAGCTGTCACATAATTTTTCTTGTGCACGTGCACAAGCAAACATAAAAAGACTGGCTTATGTATTGTTTCTTTTTTCTAAAAGGTGACACATAGTGAACAGTTTAGTAGTGTATGAGGCTGGGCATCCATGGGTGTGGGTGGGGAGCTTACTGTATGTATGTTGGGGGCTGAGCATCAGGGTGTGTATACGTCTGTGAAAGACAGTGTGGAGGAGCTTGGCACTTGTAGGAGAATGCTGAGTTTGTATAGAAATGGACAATGACATGAAGAGGAAGATTCCAAAGGTCCCATCTAGTCTGTATGGCATGTATGGGGAGCAAGGCATATGTGTGTGTGTGTGTGTGTGTGTGTGTGTGTGTGTGTGTGTGGCTGAGCATGAGTGTGTGTGGTTGAGAAGCTGACTGTATGTATGATGGGGGGGCTGAGCATTGGGGTGTGTGTGCTTGTGTGAGAGACGATGTGGAGGAGCTTAGCATGTGTGGAAGATGGCTGGATTTCCATAGAAACAGACAATGACAGAAGAAGAAAAGGTCAATGTTCCATCTAGTCTGTGTGGCATGTATGGGGAGCAGGCTGTGTGTGCGTCTGTGTGGGGCTGGGCATGCATGTGTGTGGATGGGGAGCTGGTTGTATGTAGTGGGTGCTGAGTATCAGGGTGTTTGTGTACGTGTGTGAGAGACTGTGTGGAAGAGCTTGACGTGTGAAGGAGATGGCTGGGTTTGTATAGAAATGGGCAATGACAGTAGAGGAAGGAACCAAAGGTCCATCTAGTCTGTGTGGCATGTATGTGGAGCAGTGTGTGTGTTTGGGTGTGCATCTGCATGAGTCTCTGTATGTATAGCTTGGCATGTGTCTCTATAGGGAGCAGGTTATGCATAAGGTGAGCTGGGTGTGTTTTTTTTTTGGTGTGGAACAGTTTTTATGGCTGGATATGCATGTGTGTGTGTGTTTGGGGGGAGCTGTATCAGTGTGGAGAAACTGAGCATGACTGTGTTTGGAAGGACTCTGCGTGGGTGGAGAGGAGCTGTGTGATGTGGGTGGGGGGAGTTGAGTATGTGTGAGTGACCAGAGTCTTTTCACAAACTGAGGTTGCTGCCTTGGTTCTGGTATATACCCTCCTGACCAACCCATTTAAACAAACAAAAAAAAAGTGAAAAAAAAGTCCTTTATACCCAACTGACTCACAATGTTATTACTAATATTAACCTATTTTCCACACTGCCTACAGATCCCATGGAAAATGACCATAATGTGGGAGGACATTGACCACGTGTATCAGATAAGTATTGTTTTATCATTATATTGCCTTGTTTTTTCAGTTAGCTACTAAAGAGCTGCAGAGTCTTTGAGACCTTGTTGCTATTTTTTGTACTACAGGTACAACTGGATGTTCTCTTCGAGTCACTCAACCCCATACAGGAATCCCAATGACTCAGGTAAGTGATCTTTAGTAATATTTATTCTACAACAAAAGGGTGCAAGTGGTGCAATTATATGTACCATGCCAGCCATTACCTTCATATTTTTGGCACAGCAAGGGGTCTGGGCAGGGTCAAGTTGGCAGGGGATATTGATGTCAAGATGATGTTGAAAGAACAGAGGGAGCCTAGCCAAATGGCCAGGTAGTACCAGGAAGAGGATGGTAGCGAAACACAGACCCTCACTGTCATGCTCACTAGAACACATAAAACCATTTGGAGTGGTGAGGAGAGATGTAAAGTCTGTAAGCAGCTACGAGATGGCAGGAGAGAATCCAGGAATCATGCTGTGGGATGAGATTTTAGCCTGTTTCAGTCATTAGATAGGAACATAAATATGAAGAAGCCAGAAGAAGGCCATTTGATCTATCTGGTCTGCTTGTATTGCAGGAACCACAGCTTGCACTACTGACCCTGCCTCCCTCCTCACTCCTCCCATGCTGCCATGGGAGAAGGACTGCTGTGTGCCCAATGGAAACTCCACAAGGGAATGGGATCACACAATGCCATGCCCCTTTGGACTCCAGTCCCTGACAAACTGGGGTTCACCTGCTTTATCATGTACACTGTCCCACACACACAGCATGGTGGGTGTGGAAAACTGCAGATTATGTTCTGTCAGTGGTATGAATGACATGCACCAGGGGAGGAGGTCAGGAGTGTTTCTGGTCAACCGTTTTGTCAGGATGCCAAACTGGTGGTGTGTGTGATTTGTGAGCTAGATGTGTGAATGCCTGTTGGGGAAGGGGGGGGAGGCATGGGTGTTGCCAGATGATCATGATGTCTGGATTCCAGATTGGTGGTGAGCATGATGGTGACAATGTGTACAAGGATGTAAGGATGCATTGACAGCAGTCGCGCACAGCACCAAACAGACATCCTGACATAATGTCAACTGGTGTTACTCATGCCCCATTAGGCATGCTGATACTCCTGTATGCTGGCACCACAGAAGCATACCAGTCAGGCATCCTTGACATCCTGTTTGAACTTAATGTCAGGATGACAGATTGTGCATGTTGACAGTGTACTGTGATGTCTTCGGTGGTGGGGACATGAGTGGTGCCAGTTGACTGTGATGTCTGGATGCCTGATTTGTGGGGTGGGGGGCATAAATGTAGTGCCCATCCACTGTGATGTCAGGATGCCTGATTTTTGGTGTGCATGAATGGTGACTGTACCGAGATGTCAGTATGGTAAAATAGGATGGGGTGGGTGTTACCAGTTGTCTGTATGCCTAATTGGGGGCATGAATGTGTGGTCGAATCTACTCCTGGTTAAACAACTGAAAAAAAAAGGAATATGAAGCCAGACATATCAGGATGTATTGGGGTGAGTGCATTTACAATGTAAAAAGAATCTTTATAAAAAGAATGGTCAGGGGCCAGAGATTTTGGAAGGGCTGCAATGGCATGGTAGGCAGGGAAACTGGGCATTCTGGCTGGGCCATTGAAGTTTTTATCTGCCAACACCTTCTATGTTTCTGTGTAAGTCCATACACAAAATCTGCTCATTTATACACTGCATATGCTGCCAAATGTGAGCCATAAATAATCCATTAAAGATTTGTTTTAGCTTGCCCCACCTGCAGCAAATCAGGATACCATGTGACAGAAAGTCACTTCTCAGCTGAGCTGCGTGTTAATTCTGTTGCAGGGAGACATCATTGGAGCAACCCATGGTGGCAACACTGGGATGGGCTGAAACTGTCTGCACTCCCATGAAGACCCTTTCCCCTACTTTTAGGAACAGGTAGTACTGGGGTTATTTACTTTAGTTTCATTTTTGTAGGGAGCAGGAGTGTCCCACAAGGTCACTTTGTGCTTTCCATGTGAACTAGGAGGGTTTCTGCACAGAGGCACACCACGCGGCACCATGTTGTGAGGCTAGGAAGACTCTGTGTAGCATAGATCGGGGACATGACTGGTATACAGGTAACTTTGTTGGGATTTCCAATGTACAGCTGGTGATTAGCTGATGTTGGATGGCGCCTACATTAAGATGTGTGGATGTCTGATTTTGTTGGATGTGCCATAATTTTTTGGGATCATTCCGCTGGAAGGTTTCCCCTACAATGTTGTAATTTTGCTACCAGTGACCGATGCAGACCATTCTGATACCATGCTACATGACCATCATGCTACCACCAGCATAAGGAATGGAATGGAATGAGACCATTGTATTACCATTGCACTTTGCTATCATTGACACATGGTACCACAGTGGTCACAATGGTAGAGCAGCAGAATTGAAACAAATCCACTGTGATACCAATTGCAGTGGTATCACACTAGTGTTTGTCACTGGGCTACCATTGCACAAATGTTTACCACTGTGATATCACTGCGTGATGATGGTATTACAGTGGACAGAGTGGTATCACACTGGAATTGGAATAAAACCACTGTGATACCAACAACCAGTGGTATCACAATGGGGCACATTTGTTACTACTGTGGTACCAGAAGAGGTGGCGTTACCAGTGAACTACCACTGTCTGCATGGTATCACAAAGGTTACAATGGTATCAGAATGGAATTCGAACAAATCCACTGTGATATCATATATGAAACCTACAATAGTAGTAAATTGGAAATCGCAGTGGTAGTACAGTGGTAAACAACAGGTATTACAATGGTATTCCGAAGAAATTTTTGTAAGGGTTGACTACAGTATTGCAGGGTTAAGTCTGAGTTTGATTATTTTGGCAGAATGTCAGAGAGAACAAAATAAATGACTTAAGGAAAGGCTGAAATACTGAGGGAGACATGTCACTCATCCCCCTACAGTTATGCCCGAAGCCGTCTTACTGAAGGACAGTAGTGAGAGCGGTTGGGATGGGATGAGTAGTTATGAGACAGTGACTGATGCTGGCTTAAGTGAGAATTCAGGGTGACAATATGGTGTTTGGGGCAACTCCAATTTAAATTTAGTTTAAAGGAAAATATATTACTCACCCTGATGGCTTTTTTGGTGCCACCGACCGGGAGAGCCAGGGCTGAGCAGGGACCACTGACCAGACTCTAGGTAAGCACTGTTAGTAGTTGGAAGAACTTAACAGCTGCTATCCTGGACTCATTCATTTGCGTGAATTTGTGCATGCTGCTTTTTCTTTTTTCCCCATCCTTTCTTACATATCAAAGAAACATTTATCTTTAAATCTGGCAAGCTTTCTTGACCCTTCCTGATCTTGCTGTTTTGTTCATTATGCGTTTTTTTTTTTTTATGGAGAGATGACAGACACAATAATTATGTATCTCCTATTTTAAAAACCAGTCTGAACAAAGCTAAATATTTTCTGTGTAAAAAAATAAAAATTGTTATCATGACCACATTTTAGGACTAGCATCTCCCATTTTTTTGGTGTGTGTGTGTGTGTGTTTGTTCTACAAAATATTTATTGTATTATATATCTTTCTGGGTCTCTTCATTCAGCCCCAATGAAAACTGATAGCATATTTTCAGACTTTCAATTAGAGATGCAGCGAATTTAAAATCCACTGGTGAAGTGCTCGCAAAGTGGGCACTTCGCATTGCCACTCTACTACATGGAGTAGGCAATGTAACATGCTCACTCTGCCTTCTCATTACCCATTCGCGTTGGGCTGAATGACAACGCGAAGTAAGGCGAAGTCATTGATTTCAATGGACTTCGCGTTCCTCATTATGATTCTAAGTGATCCACTTGGTGTTTCAGACTTGGCAGTCTCCCCACATCACATGGCTTACAGTACTGTAAGTCACATGCTCTAGCCAGCAGGAAGGAAGTGAGTCACACAGACAGTTTCACTTTCTCCTGTGCAGACTGAGAGAGGGTGAGTACTAGAGAAAGGTGTTTTGACTGTAGAGGAGGAGAGTTAAAATTTGATAGTTAACCCAACAGCTTTTTTAAAAGCTACGTTTTTTTTGTCTTTTCTGTACTGTTTTTTACTTAATTTGTTCTTTCTGTAAATTTTATTTTTCTTACCTCTATACTTACTTAGTTGTTTGTCTGTGTGTGTGTCGTGCTTGTGTCTTGTGACAGAGTAATGATTGCTCGGACCGAGGGAGAGTAGGAGAGATGGAGCAGGGTGAGGAAATGTGTGGGGCAGGGGCAGCTCTGGGAAAGCGTGGTAGTACGCATCGTACCATGTGCATGCTTGGGGGGCATGGGCGTCCATTTGTGTTGGACCGCTCTAAACTTGTGAGTGTCCAACCCCCAGAAGCAGGACCAGCACCGCCTCCTGACACTGAGGAAGTTCAACCATCACCACCACCACCACCAAGTCCAGCACAAGGTCCTTTGGAGCAGGATGTGCCTGCTCTCCCAGGCCCAGGTGTGGATCCCATCAGTACTGTTGAGCATTGTGAAAAGCCTACTGCCAGTTCATCTGGCCCTCCGCTGCCTGTGTCTGGTCCTCCCTGCACCTCCATTGTTTGGCAGTTTTTTGACTGTGTCAGAGGGGACAGCAGTGTGGTGAAGTGTTGCCTATGTGCGGTGGAGGTGCACCGTGTCCCCCGGGGGAGTCACCTGGGGACTGGGGGACAGCGCACCCATATGCTTAATCACCACCAGTTGGTGTGGCAGGCTGCCACAGAATGGACCATGTCTGCACCTGCTGGCCCTTCCATGGCAGAGGGTGCCTAGTGGCATCCCTAAGAAGAGGAGGGCCACAGCAGCACCTACTGCTCCACCAGCACCCCCACCACCAACACTACCACCAGCAGGTCAGTCTGTCAAATGAGTGGACACCAGAGAATTGCATGTAACACTGTCTGACTTGGCAGTTCTCTGGAGTGCTGTTGAGGAGAACAGCGAGATGATGACTGCTGTGGAGCTGTGGCTGGATAACATAGAGGGACAACAGCTTTAAATTATGTCCATGCTGGAACTGCTGCTGCATCACCATAGGATCCCACATTAGTTTTGTTTCCTCACACCATGTCCTTCCCCCACACTTTTCTTGCTATGTCATAAATGTACTCCTCCACCATCTCTGACCATTGTATATATGGTTGTGTATTTTGTAGGTGATGATGAGGGGGGGGTTAAACTTGACATGTACATGTACTCATGCCATTGTTCTGCATCACACAGGCGACTCCACCTCCGAACTGTTGCTGTGTACCTTCCAGTGCGCAATGAGAATTTTTTGCACTTAAATGGAAACGGATAACTCTCAAGCACATGAAGGTAAGTATTTATTGTTTTTTTTGGGGGGGGGCATCATATTTTCAGTTTTGTCTGTAATGTTTTCTTATTTTTTTTATCTCTTCACAGATTTCATCAGCATCCTTCTGGAGTCCAGTTGTTAATGATGGTCATGGTCATCGAATGAAACGGCTTCTGCATGTTGCATGTGTGCCCAAGTTCGGGTCGGGGGAGGGGTGCACCTGATCATGTTGATGAACTTTTTTGGATAAGGCCACTTTGACAGAATAACAAAGTATTGTGAATTTTCCTAAAAAAAGAAATGAATGACTTCTTAAAAGTTACAACTTCATTGTTATGTGTCCCTCCCCTGGTTCTCAAATCTTAATCCCTATTGTCAAGTTACATTTCAGAGACATATCTTGTCAACTACTAAGACAACCTATTGTGTGCAATATTTGCAGCAGGCTTTACAAAGCAATGAAACAGATGAAATAAAATCTTCATACTTACCAGAATGGATTTCACATGGACATTACATCGGTTCCTCTCTGCATGGTATAGCTACAGCATCTTTCCCAATGAGTAATAGCAATGGAGCCTGTTTTTGTTCTCCTATTAAAGAAACAAAAGAAGTGTACTGTATGTGATTTGCCACTGAGGCTCTCAAAAGCTACTGAAAACAAAACATGCAACTTAAGGAAGTGAGGCAGCATAACAAACATGAGCGCACATACTCACTTTATGGTTTAAATATTAAGAAGCTGGTGGTGGTGCACTGGTAGACTGGTGGTCCGTGGTGGTTAGACAGACTCATGGTGGCAGCAGAGTTGGATAACATCAATCCCGGTGGTGGTGGTGGTCCGTGGGGGGCAGACAGACTCATGGTGGCAGCAGACTTGGATAACATCAGTCCCAGTGGTGGTGTTCTGGGGTGGGCAGACAGACTCTTGGTGGCAGCAGAGTTGGATAATATTAGTCCCAGTGGTGGTGGTGGTGGTCCATGGGGGGCAGACAGACTCATGGTGGCAGCAGAGTTGGATAACATCAGTCCCGGTGGTGGTGGTGGTCCATGGGGGGCAGACAGACTCTTGGTGGCAGCAGAGTTGGATAGCATCAGTTCCGATGGTGGTGGTGGTCCAAGGGGGGCAGACAGACTCATGGTGACAGCAGACTTGGATAATATCAGTCCCGGTGGTGATGGTCTGGGGTGGGGGGGCACACCGCCTTTTAAATACTGCAGTTAAAACCTGCCAACATTAACCTCATCATCATCCTCATAAAGAAAACTGCCCTCACAGTCATCGATGTCTGACATCTGACCACTGGGAAATTCTTTCTCCATTATGTCATAGAAACATAGAAACATAGAATTTGACGGCAGATAAGGACCGCTTGGCCCACCCAGTCTGCCCATTTCCCTACCTAGTGGATAAGCTGCAGATCCTAGTTAACCAGCAGCCTACTTCTTCCTACCCCAACCCCCCAGAATTGCCTTATGACTATCCCATGCATGCTTAAATTCCACCACTGATTTTGACTCCACAACCTCCTCCGGAAGGCCATTCCATGCATCCACAACCCTCTCTGTGAAAAAATACTTCCTTAAATTACCTCTGAGCCGCCCCCTCTATCTTCAAATTGTGCCCTCTTGTTCTTGCGCACCTCTTTTTTTGAAAGATGCTACCCTCTTGGACTTTGTTGATTCCCTTGAGGTACTTGAAAGTTTCTATCATGTCCCCCCTCTCCCTCCTTTCCTCGAGGCTATACATATTAAGCTCCTTAAGTCTCTCTTCATATGTCTTCCGGTGCAGACCCTGCACCATTTTAGTGCCCTCCTCTGGACAGCTTCCATCCTGTCTATGTCTTTTTGGAGATTGGGTCTCAGAACTGCACACAGTACTCCAGATGGGGTCTCACCAGCTGTCTGTACAGAGGATAATAACTTCCTGTTTTCTACTGGTGATGCCTCTCCTATGCATCCCAGTATCCCCAACCCTCCTTGCTGCCTTCTCACATTGCTTTCCACCTTTAGGTCATCTGATATGACTACCCCCAGGTCCCTTTCCATTTTGTTGTTGTTAGTATCTCACCCCCATTGTGTACTCTTCCCTGGGTTTTGTTTCCCAGGTGCATTACCTGCACTTCTTAGCATTGAATCTAAGCTGCCATACATTTGACCATTCCTCTAACCTTGCCAAGTCCCTTCTCATCCTTTCCACCCCACCCTGTGCATCAACTCTGTTGCAGATCTTAGTGTCATCTGCAAGAGACATGCTTTCCTTCCAGTCCTTCTGCAATGTAAGCTATAAAGACATTGAAGAGGACTAGTCCTATCTGAACCTGCGGTACCCGCTAGTAACCCTCCTTTCTTCTGAGTGGACTCCATTTACTATTACTCTCTGTGTCCTATTCTCCAGCCAATTCTTTACCCAGGCTGTCATCTTGGGACCCACTCCAGGCTGGCTAACTTATATATTAATCTTTTGTGTGGGACTGTGTCAAATGCCTTGCTAAAGTCTAGGTAGGCCATCCACAGCCCTCCCTGATCTACTACTTTGGTCACCCAGTCAAAGAAATCTATCAGATTCTGTCTGGCATGACCTTCCGCTGTGAATCCATGCTGCCTAGGGTCCTGTGCCCTTCTGGCCTCCAGATACGTGACAATTCTTTCCTTTAAGTGATTCCATCATTTCCCTATCACTGAGGTTAAACTAACAGGTCTATAGTTTCCTGCTTCTGCCTTGCTCCCACTTTTGTGAAGGGGAATCACATCTGCCCTCCTCCAGTCCTCGGATACCACCCCATCCTCCCATGATTTGTTAAAGAGGGTAGTCAGTGGTGTCACTAGCTCTACCCTTAGTTCTTTCAGAATTCTGGGATGAATCCCATCAGGCCCCATTGCTTTGACCACCTTCAGTTTTAAGAGTTCTTTCAGAACCCTTTCTTCTGTAAATGGGCTGGTATCAACTTCTGTATCCAGAGTGTTACTACTGTTTGTTTTATGTACCGCCCCCTCTTCCTTTGTAAATACTGAGCAAAAATATTTGTTTAGTATCTCTGCCTTACATTCTCCCTCTGCCCACCCTCCTCCCCTTTATTAAGCCTCACTATCCCTCCTTGGTCTTCCTTTGCTCCCTGATGTACCTATAAAGGTTTTATTCCTTCTTAACTGAGTTGGCTATCTTTTCCTCAGTTTGGGCCTTTGCTGTTCTGACTGCCTTCCCAGCCTCCTTTTGCTTTAACTGATACAGTCATCATCTACGTCAGTGGTGGTCCGTTTCAGGCAGCCACTGCCAGTGCCACTAGGATGCTCCATTTCTACATCAGCAAGACCACCACAACTAGGCCGGGGTATGAATATCGAGGTTGCAGTCTGTGCTGGTATGTGCCTCTCATTCATTTTAATGAATGTTAGCAAACTAACATTTGCAGGAGACAAGTGTGTCCGACAATCCCTGATTATTGCACCTGCTGAGCTGAATACCCTCTCAATACTTACACTGGAGGGTGGGCATGTGAGGTACTTCAGTGCCACTGCATTCAGCTCTGGCCATTCACTGACCTTTCTACTCCACTGTACAAAAGAGGATCTTCACTTATTGTCAAATGCCTGTTTTCAGACAAATATGACTCAGCCATTCTCTGTGCCACACTAAGTCTGATTGTTGATGCATCAGCCTGTTTCCCGGAATCATTGATTCCACAAATACCCACATGGGACAAAGCCTCCCAAAGCAGGTTGACGCCAACCACTTTGGATGACAGACCACCAGGAACTACAGTCCTCTTACACTTGCATGATATGCTTGCTGGTCCTCCAACTACACCTTCAGCTGGATTATGCTGCTGAGGTTTGCAAACCTTGGCACGTGACTTCTGTGCCCCATGAACCAAGCGAACCAGTTGACCACTAATATTTTTTACCTGTTCAGGCCTTCCCTCCAGTACTGATGCAATTCCACATTTGTATCGTGGGTCCAGCATTGTTGCCATGGCAAAGTTGTCACTACGCTGAATGCTCACAATGTGACAATTGTGGTTGAATACTGTCAGCATGTGTTGCAGCAACATACTGCTACCACCATCTCTGGCAACATCAAGTCTATGCTGTACATTCACCAATGTCTGCCTCAGCACCTGCAGCAGTGGAACTGATTGGTTAATGGAGGCAGACTCACCACTCACTGCCTGTGTGGCATGTTCAAAAAGCCGCAAAATTGTTATTACAGAGTCCATGAGGTGCCACTGTTCAGTCGTCATAGACATGGAGGCCCCAGAACTGTCACGGCTAGTGTACATAACAAGATATTCTGTGATGGCTTTGTATTGTTCATACAACCTCTCTGCCATGTATAACGTGGAGTTCCATCAGGTGACAACTTCCAGCTTCAAGCGGTGCTGAGGCAGGCTGTTTTGTATCTGCAACTGTCGC
Source organism: Neoceratodus forsteri (assembly GCA_016271365.2). Classification (NCBI taxonomy): domain Eukaryota; kingdom Metazoa; phylum Chordata; order Ceratodontiformes; family Ceratodontidae; genus Neoceratodus; species Neoceratodus forsteri. The sequence continues at coordinate 189,705,043 of CM028137.1, read as the reverse complement.
AGTTGGTCACGGCCCTTTACAGATCTTGAAAAGTAAGAGCAGATATATCATGCAATGGTCAGCATTTTCTTTATGTCAGGGTGCAGCAGAAGCTCCTGAACCACAAGATTTAAACAGTGGGACATGCATGGAGCAAGAAAAAAAACACCATTTGTGATGCATTTCACCACATTTGGCCCATTGTCACTTGCTATGAACCCAGCTCTCAGGGACAGAGGGTTTAGTCATCTGTCAGGTTCAGTCAGTACCATGTCCAACATGTTGTCACCAGTTTGTGAACAGGTCACACTGTGCATAGCAATTGTTGCATGCTGGCGAATTCGCGAAAGATTGCTACCATGACAATCCACCTTCCTGCACTGATTATTCACATCGCCAGTATCACAAACAACCCCCGGCACCTGTGCCCAGTGTGCAGTTATACACAGAAATGAACTCCCCATTGTTTTGCCACTTGTCCACATATCCATACTTTCTTGGATGAATGGAGAGGAGGAATGTTGAAGGGCATTTCATACTGAGTCTGAGACAGTGCGGAACAACTTGGAAACAGCACGAGTAGAAAAGTATGTCCTGGATGGGACTTTCCATTTTGGACAGGCACAGGCAGCAAACTGCCGGAACCCAGAATTCTCCACAAAGGAGAAGGGCAAAATATTGATTGCCAGCATTTCCGCTACTGCAGCATTAAGTTCACGTGACACTGTATGATTGGGGGTGGTGCTTCAGCTAATGCGCAAAAACACTCTGTAACGTGGACTGACTTAAATGATTTACATGGGGTGTGTTGGTCACAAATGGTTGTGCTCTGTGATGAATGGCATTGGCAGGGGGTGGAGTGTGGACATTTGATGAAGACGGTTGCACAGGTGATGATGACAAACCCAGAAATTATGTTATTTTTCCAGATTTGCCAACCGAGGTTGATGTGCCACTTGCACTAGACAGACTGCATTCACCACCACCACCACCACCACCCCAAAACTGCTACTCTCATCAGCACTGGACAACATTTCAAAGTCATTATGGTCTTCCACCTCATCATGCTGTAGTAATCCTCTGCTCTTATTACCGCACTACTGCACACATTTAATTTCCTACTGGGCTTAACAGTCTTGGAAGGGGATAACATGCTGGCTATAGTTGCCGCCAGTGATACGGGTGAACGCCCAAGTCTGGTATTAGCTGCCAGCTTGTGCTGGGTCCACAGAGCCAAGTGCCTATTCTTAAGATGCGTATGCAGTCCTCCTGTCCCAAGATGGTTCCCCTTTTTACCTCAACTCACACGCACATGGCAAACCTGGCAGATTGCAACTGAATCATCATTTGCATCTTGAACAAAAAAACTCCAAACAAGGGACTGTGATGCTCTGCTTTTAACATGTTCATGATGATGTGGCTTATTTAAGTCTGTTATTTTAAACACTGAAGTGGGGGGGCACGTGATGTTTCTGGCACTGCACACCTGGACTGCAACTGACCACCACGACTACCCATCATATTGAGAACTGGGTCATCATCATCATCATCCACTAAAAACGGTAAATCACAAGTTTTTACAGGGGAGAATTCCTGCAAACAGATTCAGACACTGCCACTTTTAATTTCTTTTTCTCCGGTTCCCAACTGGGGTCAATTAAATCATCATCATATTTATCAATGTCACTGTCACACACATCCACATCTTCTGCTTGGATGCTAACATGTGGACTGCATGTTGCAACAACAGCAACATCATCATCATCATCATCATCAGCATCATCACATTCATTATCAGCATCTACACCACCATCACCTGATATTTTTTCACCACACTGTGAATCACTGTTGCATGGAAAATGAGTGACGTTAAGTGCCACGGTGGATGGAATATCATATTGTATGCCATCATTGACATGATCATCAGAATCAGGTTCAGTTAATGGGATGTTACTGGGAAGTATGACATCATCTACACTGTCACTCATTTGCACTGCTTCACACTCAATATGTTTGGATACAGTACACCGGTAGGAATTAGAACTTGACGCAACAATGCTAATACTACCTCCACCACCACTAACACCACCGGCTGGGAAAACATCATCTCCTCCAACTATCAGTGAAGCTACTGATTGGGCTGTAAAAAAACATTGCAGGAGAAATACCTTTCCTCACATCAGCAATGCACTTCTCCGTCTGTGTACTACTTCCATGCCCACAGACCCTCTTACTGCCAACATTGCAATGTCCTGAAACAGCTTTACTTGCAAGTCTCTTTGCAGGCATTTTGGGGGATCAACCACAAATATTATTACCAAATTCAGATTTTGATACATTCACTTTCTGACTGGAGGGTCGCTACTCACTAGCTGGATGTGAAGCAAAATAAACAACTGTGACTTTAGCAACAGATAAGAGACTACTGTGTTGTGACACTGTCATGGAATTAAAACAACTTCAGTAACCAGTGGTGCTGATGAGGTCACAAAAACAATCCAGTCTGGTAAAAAATACTTTTTCAACGTGGGGGTGGGGGGTCACTGAATACAGACAGTGCTGATTTTTATGGCACTACAAGCAGCAAAACTAAAAACAGAGAACACTATTGCAGTACAAAATCAGGCAGCTGCAGTGGATAGCAGGTTTGCACTGCTGCGCTTAGTTTCACTTACACTGATTTGTGTCACAAATTTTAAAAGGTGTATTATATTTGATGCACGCAACACTGCACACACAACACGGAACACTTTGTGTACAATGCTGAATGAGGATTGCGATGCAAATGCAAAAGTTCAGTGTACTCAGTGCCACGTAATGTAAATTTGTAATTTAAACAACCAGACCTTATGAAATGCTGCGTCACATTCACACAACAAGCAGCAAGATAATCTGTACTATCACTGACAATTTTACTATGTGTACAGTAACACAGTCAGTTATATAACAAAAATATTACCAAAACACAAAGAAATCAATAGTTCTCCAACTTAAATCAACCTACACACAGATACGCCTCTCCCCCATACAGCACACTTCACTGTATTTCACCACACACACTCAGTGTTGTAAATTTACATTCAAAATCCATGCACAAACAAAAACGCTCGATGATGTGAGCACAGGAGGGTTTTCTACAATCGATGAACTACAGCCTGATCCCCCCAAAAAGCAAAAATGCTTTTTGAACAGCTTTTAAAAGATTCCTACAGACAGCTATCAGAGCACACTGTCTCTTACTCCTTCCTACTCATACTACCTCGAACTGAGTCTGTGCAGATCAATATAGAGCCCATGTGACCTGAACTCCCATGAATCACTGCAAAATCCACCTTCGGAGCTCAAAAACAAGGCAAAGTGAGGCGAAGTGAACTGCCACCAATGTACTTCGCCTTAAAAATTGAAAGAGAAGTGACCAGTGGAGGTGGAGTAATGTGAAGTAGCTGTTTTCAATGCACTTCGCATTCCACATTATAAAGTGAAGTACTCTGCTTCGCGTTGCAGAGCACTCCGCAAATCCATCTTTGCTCCGCGAATCACTTTGTGGAGTGGATTAAGCCCACGTCGCCTGCCACTACTTTCAATTTGCAGTCACTCTAGATGATTATTCATTGTGTGTAAGGGTTAAAAAAAAGTCACAACACTTCTGGCATATGATCAGGAGATGTTTGTCCCCTGTTTTGGTACTCTAAATGCAATGATATTGTGGGGGATAATCTCTGAAGCACACCACAGTCATTACATCATGGGTTGTGTTCACCTGATAGGTTGCTTGATGCACATGTGACTTCAAAGAAGCCCAACCCCTGTCTCTGTGGCTCTACTCTAGAATCTGCAGTTTCAAATGTGCATCTAAAGAGGTTGCATGCCCGGTGACACTAAGGGTTTAGGCACTAGTCGCCTTACCTCGTGCTATGCCGGCAACCCGGGTTCGGGAACAAGCCCGGGACTCCAGGGGTTAGCAGGGGTGGGAAGGGATTGAGCATCCAATGGACAGCTCTCCCTCCCCAGAGAGGGTGTAGGGACATGTGTCTCTCATGCGTGACCTCTGGCAGCAGTCAGGGGAAGTCATAGGTGACGCAGCGGTATGGAAATGGTGGAGCTTCGTAGACGCTGGACATTATTGCACATCCAAGTTCCACTGTGAGGGTGGGGGATGGGGGATGGGGCAGGGAAAAAAACCAACACAAGAAAACCCCTCTGGAGCCTGGTGAGATGACTGAGGCCTCAGGGGCATGCCCACATCCCAACGCTGGTACAAAGCACTCTGGACTCTCTATGGCCGACCTGATGACTGGTAGGGTGCCTCTCATTTCAGAAAGATCCACCAAGGGAGAGCATGCCCTCTCCAGGAGGGTGATCTGGGGAACTGGATCTGGCCAAGTCATTCGGAGGGGAGCCTGGGAGAAGCGAGGACTCAGGCAGGGAGTGAGACACACAGCCGAGTAAGCACTCCTGAAGGATGCCCAGGCTCCGGAGCAAGAAAGAAAGTTAAAAAAAAGAAAGAGGCTGCAGCACTTCAAACTCCTGAATTAAAAGTACTACAATTGCAATCATTTTAAGGTAAGAGCTGGGGTCTGTGCAGACAGTAACCTAAATATACTTATTTTAACAGGTTTAAAACCATTTGAGAGCACAATAACAGCAATATTAGCAGAATGTTGGTATTACAAGATTATCCTACCTAGAAACACGATTGGTGCTACGGGTGGAATTATTTAGAAGTACCAGAGTCCCTAGAAAGATCAACTTTTCTTCTTACTGCCTGTATATTTATAGATGTGTATATTTATTTATTTATGAATGTATGTTTTTGATAACTGGGTGAACAAACTGATCCAAAGGACCATTTTCAGTCGTGGTCTGGTCCGTACAGTGGCACAGACTATAGGTACAAGTTATAATACAGTAGGTACATATAATACAGTGAGTAAAGTGGTATCAGAAACAGTGATACATAAACATCATATCTTAAAAATAGGGGTCAAGGACATAAAAACAGGTCATAACAAATAAAGCGATGCTTGTCTGCTTGCAGAGAACTAGGACATACACTGGCAGCAAATCAAGACATTATTCAGCCAGTCCAAGGTTTACAAATAAAGTGCATAAGGGATTACACTATAGCGATCAACATTTTCACAATGGAGTCAAAAACATGTCAATTGTATATGTAGTAGCCAGTACTTAGGATATAAGGCAAATGGTACACTGGGCCCCTAAGGTGGATTTCAGGTAAGGGTGTTTCCAAGGGAGCAGGCACAGGTGTCCTGATACATGAGCCAGTCTCTTAGCTTCAATTTGAAGGACTGATGAGAGGATAACTCATGGATAGCAGGTGGTATTCTGTTCCAGAGGTAGGGGCAGAAACAGAGGAAGCTTTGCTCTCCATGACAGTAGATACACGGGACTACCGGGGGGGCAACAGAAGAGACCCTCAGACACCGAGTTACCACCCTGTCAGTGAGAAATGAGGAGTACGGGACTCATGAGTTCCTGAGAGAGGTGTCGGCTAGACAGCCCATAGCATATTCAAAATGTCCCATCAGAGAGAGCCATCCTTAGGACTGATATAGAGAGCTGTGATGAGTGGAGGAAGGGACCTGAAGGGAGAAGTGACAGATAGAGTTGTATGTGATATTTAGCCTTTTAGATACTTATTGCTGCAAGGAGCTGAGCTCTTATTCTTAGGCATCCTGGGGTTCCTGCTAGTGACCCCAGTGACACTTAAATGAGCAGGGGGAAAAATAAATACAATTGTGAGATAAGTGGCAGTATCATGGCTCCTCTGTGCCCCTTTCCTGCAGTTAGGGGTACTAGGTATTGTAATTAGCCAGGTATGGGCATGCTGGGATCCCTGTTAGTGATCCCACAGCCAACCCATTAAGCTTACCTTCAATATGCCTGTGGTGGTCTGGTAGCTCCTATGGTATCCAGATTGCAACTTATTAAGTTCCAGTCTGTCCTCTCCTGTTTTCAATTCACTGATCACTAGGGCATTCAGGTATTCCATCCTGTGGTAATGTCAGCCCCTCCCCACCCCTCCGCTTCTCCTGGGCAATGCCAGAGTTTCCAAAATGGCATGACCAGTTTTGAGGCTTCTGTGGGAGTCTAGCCACTTCTTTTGTGTATTCAAGCTCCCACCGTAGCCAGACTCCCTCTTGCAAGACTAGGGCATACTTGCACATGCGTGTCCACATAGCCACAGTCTTAGTAAGGCTACCAGATAAATGACACATGTGCAATGTGGGATGGCCATCTTGCTCACAGCCCTGGTCCATTACAGCCAACAAAAGCAGAAAAACTAGCAGAGAGGGGCATAAGTAAATAACGTACCCCTTCACCGAGTATCCGTGGACTCGCTTACCCTACAAAGGGCTTGAGAGTATAAAACTGTTTGCAAAGTGAGATGCAGCAAAGAATGTTGCACAAGGATAGTGAACAGACCACCTTGATTACCCTAAAAGAGACAGTAACCACACCAACCTTAAAGGGGCAGTGCTCCCATTTATTCCGGCTGCTATTAACCCACACTTGGCAACAGGCAATGATAGATACTTGGGGCAAGATATTAATCTATTTCTGCCACATTTAAAGAAACAGTATCCCACTCTTAAGGCACTGCTATGATAAATAGAATCCTAATCCTGCATGGGAATACTAGCAGCAAGTTGCAGTACACACAGTCCCCTAATGTGTCAGTAGGTACTACACTACTGAGGGCAAAGGTCCTTCATCCTCAGTTAATGACTAGATTGAAACAATAAGTTATTTGCATACATTACGATTTACATCACTTCCTTCCCCCTGACATACGATCATGGCCAAGACGATGAGCTGCAAGTAGTGCAATGTTCCTATAGTAGCAGGCCAGTTAGGAAGGCTGTGCTCTTCTTGCATGGAACAGCCCTCAAATTTTAATAGCAAGGAAGACCTGGGAGAGGGCACCCGTAATAGTTGGAGCATCACAGATTAAACGTCTAGCTTCAAGCTGCCACAGAATCAGAATTCAGACATGGCTGCCATTTTACAACAAAACCAGAAGGTTATGCATGTGCAACAACAGTTACTAGAAGTCATGCTTGCTACTGAAATTATCAGAGATAGAGGGACACAAGTCACTGGCCCCATTAGCTCAGGATGACCTTACAGATAACGAAGCACTGGACACCATGGATCCCACATTAAACACTCTGCTCCCTACCCCAAGACTATGTACTCCCTCACCCAACTCTGGCAATAACTCAGGGGGAGAAGGCGACATGGAATTAGACCCACAATCATTAACTGCAAAGCGATGTTTTTCAGACCAGATCCTTGCACTGGTACATAACATTATTTATTTACTTGTTTATTTATTTATTTAGGAAATTGGAATTACAACCCTTTAAGTCATAGACTCATTTCCAAAGGCTCCATGTCAGAATAAAACAGAGACATCCATACAGTACATACATAGAATAAATGTGGGTGAGCAATGATACCCAGTATAAGTACAATGAGCACTGGTTAATGCCTATACATTTGGTAGCTAAAACAGGGCAGAACTATCGGCATATTTACCTAATGAGTGGTTAAGACCTGTACAATTGGTAGCTAAAGCAATGCATGATATGAGCTGGCAGTAAACTACCTCAGGGAGGCATTGTCTTATACATAATACAATGCATTCATAGTCCAGTGCAACTATATGGTAACTGAGGGAGGTGAGGAGCCTGTAGGCAAGAAATAGTAAGGGCTGTCCACTGCCTGGCCAAGGCGGGTGTGTATCCTAGTGGCATGGTGCAGGATCCACAGGTTACTGGTTACACTGGCATTGACATGAGGAGAGGATATGGACACTTAAGGAAGCTTTAAAAGGACCTAGATTGGTGATTGATGTGGCAGCCAGTGGGATGGCATTGTGCCAGGATGGAGCTCTAAGGAGGAAGAATCACTGGGCCAGGGTGGCCCCGAACCTAGGAACCTTCCACATAGTTTTTGGGGTGGCCCATGTGGGTGTTGAGATGGCGGCTGCCTGGAGAGAAGCCATGACACCTATTGGGGTTAAACCCAGGTGGATTTGTTTGGTGAAGAGACAGGTCTGCTATAATAGTCTTTCCTCAAGGAAGAGGATATTGGTGAGTGCGTATTGAGTGCAGGTATATCTGTTTCTGTTGGCCCCAGAGAGGAGTTGGCAGGCCTTATTGATGACTACTTGTATTTGATGAAGCGCCATAGGGTCAGTGGCAGCATAGATTGTGAGGCCATAGTCCACTGACTGAGAAAGTAATGGCTAGGTGAAGTGCTTCAGGTGGCAGGCAGTTTTTATGTCTGTAAAGGAGACCAATGCGGGTATTGGTGCTGGAGGTGAGGATTTTTATATATTCTTTGATGAAAGGGAAGAGTCAAATGTAATACATGGATACTTATACATTTGGACCTGTTCCAGTGGGATGAGAGAAGCAGAGAGTATTTCCAGGGGGAAATCCTTTGATCTGTTTTGGAGGTGAGCATAGAGCATTGTTTTAGTTTTTTTAATGTTGACCACCCAAACTGTGTTTAGCAAACCAGTGTTAAATCTGAGAGAAGGACTTTTGTAAGGTATGCTGGAGAGAGAGAGAGAGAGAGAGAGGATCAGGATGTGCGGCATAAAGAACAGCATCATCCACATAGAGAAGAAGGTTGCTGGGGCAGGATTTAGGCAAGGTGTTGAGGCAGATGCTGAATAGCAAGGGACCCAGGATAGATCCCTGGGCAACTCCTGAGAGCACAGACAGCATAGTAGATATGGTATTATTAATTTTAACACATTAGGTTCTAGATGAAAGATAGCAGGAGGACCATGAGAATGGGCAATGACAGACCACAACTTGTTATAATGTGTTAAGAAGGAGGGGTGAAAAACTGTGTCGAAGGCCTTTGAGAGGTCTATAAACACGGCTCCTGCGAGATGCCTCTTTGTCAAGCTTGGAGTGCAGGGAGTTAGAGAATTCTGTGAGGGCAGTCGTAGTGCTACAGTATGACCAGCTCTGAAACCATGCTGCTCCCTACATCAGAGGTTGTGTGCGAGGAGGTAGTCAGTGAGCTAATTGGCATGATCTTTTCAAGGGCTTTAGAGAGTGCAGGGAGAATTGAAATAGCCGGTAGTTGTTTTGGAGGGAGCTGTCACCACATTTCAATATTGGTGTTATTACTGCCATTTTCCATGAGATTGGGAACTGGCCCAGGAGTAGGGACAGATTCAGAAGGTCCATGAGTGGGGAGATAACTGAGTCTAGCACAAGGTATAAGATACACATATCAAAGGTGTCTTTGCAGTAATTGGATCTCTAGAGGGCTTTGGACAGGTAGGCTTTCGCTTCTGTAGGGGTAATGACTCTGAGTTTGAAGGGGGTGGAGGAGCTCAGGTGATGGGGTAGGCTGAATTGGATCGAAAAAGTTGCTAGGTAGGTCTGAGCAGAGGTTTGAGCACGTGGAGTTGAGGCAGTTAGCTATGTGACGTGTGTCTGTGGTGGCAGTACCATTAACATTAAGTTGTGAGGGGGAAGAGCAGGATTTACCATTAAGCTCCTTAATGTAATCCCAGAACTTTATTTTGCTACCCCAGGAGGTGGCTAGGGCAGTTCTGTAGTGCTCCACCTTGGCCTCGCGGATTGCCCAGGTACACTTATTGTGGGCAGCATTATAGGAAATACCTATCACTTAGGAAACTGGAGGCAGTGGTATGATGCCAGAGGTTGTCACGCATTTTAAACTGTTGTAGGAGTTCTGTGATCATCCAGGGGGCACTACATTTCTTAGTGGTCACTTTGATGGTTGGTGCAAAAGCATCACAGATGGTATTAAAGGTGGTGGTGAAGTAGTTCAATGCGTCATCTATGTGCTGGTTTGGGGAAATAGGGGACCAGTCCCAGTTATTTAGATATTATTTGAGTTTGGCTATGCCTCCTGGGTGTAGTTGATGATAAAAGGTGATATTTGGTGGTGGTTTAGGTAGCTGACAGGACCAGCTGAAGATGATTGAGGAGTGGTCGCTTAAGCCTTAAGCTTTGGGTAGGACACTGAGGTCGGTAATATGGTAGGGACAATTAGTGAGCAGTGAGTGCACTTCGATACACCGGCTCCAACATCTCAATCAAAGCTCCTACCTTCCCTTCAACAACCAGCCAAGAAGGCAAACATATTTCCAGTATGCAAATCATTTGATGAGCTCATTAATAAGGAATATAACTCACCTGACCCAGCCCACATTCCAGAAAGGAGATTGTGAGATAAAATGTATCCCCTACAGGATGACAAACTAGCATTGTGGTGGAATTCCCCCAGAGTAGATCCACAAATAGCCTCCCTCTACAAGAAAACAGTTCTTCCTATGGAGTCCTTAAAGATCCTCTAGACAGAAAGATCAAGGATATACTAAAGAAAAATGCTGAACTAGCAGGGCTAGAGGCAAGAGCAACCATAATGGCCATTTATGCCACTAGAGCACAAGTTGCATAGTTACAAGAATTAGCAAAAACAATGTCGACAAATCCCACAGAGAGTCAACTATTAGAAAATGTGATACTCTCATCCAAGTGTCTGGCAGATATGGTCATAGACTCTCTAAAGATAAATGTCAGGGTGGCAGTTCTAATCAACAGTGCCAGATGAGTACTCTGGATGAAGTTAAGGGATGTTTACAATGAGTCCAAATCCATTCTGCACAAACTTCCCTTCAAGTGAACACTAATTTTTGGAGAAGTGCTAGAGAAATATCTCAAGGGTAAGAAGAGTACAAGGCCCTGGGCAAGGAACAAGCTAACAGGTCCACTTATCTCCCAGAATGACATAAGTCCCACTCTCATTCTTTTTTGGGACAAAAGAAGGGGTCAATATGGGTACAGAGGGAACAGTTACTGTGCTCTTTATGCCCATAACCACTCCCACAATAGGTATAGGGGCAACGGGGTGCCAACAGAGGTAGACGACACAGCTCATACGCCCGGAGAGCCCACGGAAAACAGTGACTATCACTACTTCAAGATTTACCCAGGTTAGCATTTTGCAGAGGTCTTGGAAAATTCTAGAAATCATTACAAAAGTCTATGCCATAGAACTAACTCAGATTCCCAAACTACACAGATTGATTTTGTCCCCAGTATCCAAAGACAAAAAAAAAATGTGCCCAGATACGGCAGGCTATGGGAGATCTGTTACACAACAGAGCAATAGCAGAAGTACCAATGTCAATGAGGGGACAAGGGTTTATTCAGTAATTATTCGTCACAATACCAAAGAAAACAGGAGCAGTAAGACCTGCCCTGGATCTAAAGTCACTGAACAAATATGTGAAATACAGACCATTTAAAATGGAGATAATCAGAGTGACAATAAGGACAATACGACCAGGGGACATGTTCACATCCATAGACCTAAAGGACTCATATCTACATATCCCCATAAGAATCCCACATTTCAAATTCCTCTGATTTCACATACTGGGCAACCACTACCAATACCAGGTACTCCCATTTGGCCAGGCATCGGCCCCCAGAGTATTCACCATGGTGTCAATAGTCCTGGCAGCAAAACTTCGGGAACAGGACATTTAAGTAATACCTTATCTGGACGACTGTCTCATCCAAACACGCTCAATTCAACAATTGTTCAGGGACACACAAGCAGTCACACGATGCCTATAGAGTGATGGCTGGGTCATAACCCATGCCAAAAGTTGCCTAACCCCAAGACAGTCAATAGAGCACATAGGCACCAGGATAGACACCTTGATAGAGATGATATTCCCATCAGAGAAATGCATCCACACCGTGAACTCAGCAACTCACAATTCACAGTGGAGAAGACAACCATCACTGGAAGTTATATCTCAAGTACTGGGACTGATGTCATCCTGCATAGACATAGTACCCTGGGCAAGATGGCATATGAGACTACCATTACAGTTCCTGATCAAGCAGGGTCCGACTTAAGACCTGGACTTCACCAGAACAGTCTCCATCCCAGCAAAAACCTCACAATCCCTAAAGTACTGGATACAAAGTGAAAATATCAACAGTGGCATGCTCCTAGATGTTCAGCCAGATATAATAATAAATTCAGATGCAAGCCTATCAGGCTGGGAAGTGTCCATGGAGACAAACAAGGCACAAGGCCATTGGGATGCCAAGGAGTCAAAATTATCAATCAGTGTATTAGAGAGGAGGGCGTTTTTCCTGGCCCTGCTACACTGCAAACAGATAATAAAAGGAAAACATGTACTGATCAGATCAGACAATCAAGTCACAGTAGCATATATCAACAAACGGGAGAACAAAGAGCCATGTGATGCAAAGGGAGGTTGCAAAGCTAATACCATGGGCAGGGAAATGCCTGGCCAGCATATCAGCAGTGCATCTGGCAGGCAACCTGATTAAAACAGTGGATTGAATGAGCCGCCAACTGATCCATCTGGGGGAGTGGAGTTTACACCCACACATCTTCTGAATCATTGACAGGAAATGGGGGCTGGTAGAGATGGACCTTGTGGCAACCAGCAAGAACTCCCAAGGCAAGCAGTTCTATTCCCAATACAGAGACAGCCAAGCTAATGGAACTGAAGCGTTATCACACAGATGGATATTTGACATGGCATACATCTTCCCTCTATTCCCCCTTATGCCCCAGGTCCTGAGAAAGATCTGAATATCCAGAGTGACAATAATACTGATCACCCCATATTGGCCCAGGAGAGCATGGCTAGCCACAGTCTTAGCAATGGCTCTAGACCATCCATGGATCCTCCCATTCAAACACAACATACTAATGCAGGGCCCAATAATACACCAGAACCCGCACACACTAAAACTAACAGCATGGCTCCTGAAAGGGAGAGACTGCTAGAACAGGGATTTCACCCAGTGGTGATGACACCATAAAAAATAGAGAAGAGATTTGACGACCATGGTATACCAGATAAAGTGGAATATTTTTACTAAGGGTACGAACAAAGACAGATAAATCTGAAGAATGCAGACATACCTAGCATACTTTGTTTCTTCAGGATGACTTAGATAAGGGGCTAGCCATGTCCTCACTCAGGGTACAAGAAGCAGTGATTGGGGTGGCAACAGGACAAATCAATGTTTTGTCCCCAGGGGCTCATCACAACGTGATACACTTCCTCAAAGCAGCATCTAACAGACACCCACAGGTAAAAGCTACTGTAGCACCATGGGATCTCAACCTATTACTAAGAGCAATGACAGCTCCTCCATTTGAACCTGTTGACACAATCAACCTCAAATGGTTGACTCTAAGAACAGAATTCATGGTAGTAAAATGCTTGGCAAGATACATAGGGGAGCGTCATGCCCTCTCATGTAAGGCTCCATTCCTTATGTTTCACAATGACAGAGTATCACTGTGAACCATACCTTCCTTTATGCCAAAGATAGCCTCTGCCTTTCACATGAACCAACCAATGGAACTACCTAAGAACATGTCCCCATAGGAAGTAGCACAAGAGCCAAAACTGCAGACTCTAGGCCTGAAATGAATTCTGTCCACTTACCTAAACAGAACACATGAGGTAAGAAAGACAGGCTACCTATTCATAATCCTTCAAGGATGCAGAAAGGACCAAGCTGTGTCACAATACATAATCGAGTCCTGTCTGAAGACATTGGTAAATGAAGCCTACATGTCCACAGGCACACTACCCCCACAGGACCTTCAGGCACATTCAACGCGAGCAGTAGCCACCTCCTTGGTGGAAAGGAATATGGCCACTACAGAAGTCATTTGTGCAGTGGCCACATGGGCATCCCCTCACACATTCATAAGACATTACATAATGGACGTAGCAATAGACTCTAAGACTAATTTTGGTTGTGCCATTCTTCTAGCGGCAAATCAGATGAAGTAGAAGGTGACATGTCTAACCCACCCGCTATTCCGGTGCTGCTACTTAGAACCCATGATGTAATGACTGTAGAGTACCTCAGAGATTGTCCCCCACAATGGTAGTTTACTCACCTGGTAAAGGTGATTGTGGGGATATACATCTCTGAGGCACTCCACATCCCACCCAGTAGACAGTCATAGTCAATAGATGTTTAACGGCATAATGTAATGTCCAGTTTAGGAGTAGTGTGTATTAATATGAAATAAATACAGAATACAGATAAGCAAACAATGGGTCTCATTCAATTAACTATATAAACTGCACAGACAAAAAGGCATCCAGTTAACTCTCATTACAGGCACAGTGTGGAAGAATTTGAACTGGAGACTCTAGGGCAGAGCCACAGAGACAGAGGTTGAACTTCTTTGAAATCACATGTGCATCAAACAACATATCAGGTGAACACAACCCATGATGTAAGAACTGTGGAGTGCCTCAGAGATGTATTCTCCCACAATCACCTTTACCAGATGAATAAACTACCATTTTTTCCCTAGTACTCATGTGTTGCTGTGAGAATTAGCACATTTGCGGTCCCTGAGCAGACCATCTGTGGGAAGCAATGTGTGTGTCTGAAACAACACTTAAAATGTAGATCCTGGATTCATGTCACAGTTTTTTAACAGATTGTAGCTGGTAGTGGGCTGGATTATGAAATGCCATTGTGTCAAAAAGAAGGTGGTGAGGGGTGGGGGTGGAACGAGACCCCCCTGATGATGCTGTTCAAACTCTGCTGTGGCTATGTGGTGGCAAGAATGAGATGAGTCCCATTTTGTAAAACATGTTTATTTGCATTTCGCAACAACATAGAAAACACAAATACAGTCTTGGCCAAGAATATTACATTATTCAAGAAAATGGAACAGATTCTTCTGAACGTTAAATTCAGACATTAAAACATGCCACTCATGTCTTTAAGTACCTGCTTATTGCTTTTCTCTGTAATTACAAGGTTGTACATTGTGTCCAGTGCCAGGATAGTCTCATTTCACTGCAAAATTATAAAAACACAAAAAGCTCTAATCAGAAGTTTTTTTCACTAAACGTGTAAGATTAATACAAGACATTATTTAAACTTTGAATACTGAGGGTGGGATATTCAAAGGGGTTGCGCAAGGCGCAACAGTGTTGTGCCATCGCAACCCACTGATGCGCCCAGCCGATATTCAAAGAGGAACCTGCTCCTCCGCAAATCCCGGACGCACCAGGGTGCACCAGTAATGTATGCAGTGCAAGTGCGGGGCTTGCCCATGCATATGCAGCACATCCCGATATTCAGCCCAGGATGTGCGGTGCATATGCAGACACACCCCTACCTTGCATTGCATGGGGGAAGGGGTGCAAAGATGTGCCCGAATAAAACAGGAGCAAGGACTGGCCACCCACAGGCCGGCTGCCATACTGCTGGGCGCAACATGGCAGCTGCCAGCTGTGGATTGCCACCAGAGCCCAGGCAGCACCGTCTGGTGGTATAGCACCCCCCCAATGCCTGATCGTGGGCTGTAATATTTAAATCACTCCCTAGTGGTCCAGTGGACCAAACTTCATGCCTGATCACGGGCTGTAAAATTTAAATCACTCCCTGGTGGTCCAGTCGACCGAACTCCATGCCCGATCGCAGGCTATACTGAATATTTTACTCCTTGGTGGTCCAGTGGTACCTACCCCCCTCCCAACCCACCCAATCACACCCGCCACCCTGTTCCCCAGATCAGCAGCGGGCGGCAGCACCCTACCCGAAGCCACCCGCTGCCAGCCTAATGATGGCATACAGTACAAATGGGTGTGTAGACTGTACTGTACTACACAGTCCCGAAATGTGAATGGATCCATGATGTGGACCAACGGGCACAGCCGCATTGTACGCTGTCAGTTGGCGGGCAGCCAGGCAGCTTGTGGGTGGGGTACTGCTTCCCACTGCTGCCCGGGAGGGAGTGGGGTGGTGGGTGTGAGTGGGTGGGTTGGGAGGGAGGTATAGGTGCCACTGAACCACCAGGGCATAAAATATTCAGTACAGCCTGTGATCGGGCATGGAGTTCGGTCCACTGGACCACCAGTGAGTTATTTAAATATTACAGCCCACAATCGGGCATGGGGTTCGGTCCACTGGACCACCAGAGAGTGATTTATAATTTACAGCCTGTGATCGGGCATGGAGTTTGGTCCACTGGACCACCAGGGAGTTATTTAACTATTACAGCCTATGATTGGGCATGGAGTTCAGTCCACTGGACCACCAGGGAGTAAATTAAATGTTACAGCACGTGATCAGGCAATGGGGCGCGTTGCTGGTGAGGGGCTGGGGGCATCAGTCCCCAACGGCTGCAGCCTGGCAGGGCGCCAGGTGCAAGTCACAGGGGATCGGCGCACCTGCTTGCAAATTTGGGCCATAATGACATGCAAATGTCCCCATTTGCACCTTGCATATATTATAGCCCCATTTGCATGTCCACTGCTGAATATTGCGGTTTCTGTGCTAGTGCATCCCCCTGCTCCTCTCTGGCCACTTGTGCTGGTGCAGTGCCACTGTGCCATGTGCACTGCAGGTGGCCACAGTGCCATATTCAATGGTGCAGAGCCATGGTGCAACACTGTTGAATATCGCCCAGATCACGCCTTAGCACATCCCAGTTGCGCTGTACCCAGCTTGCGCCCCTGCCTGGTACAGTTCTGAATATCCCACCCTGAGTGTATAACTTAGTCTATAAGTGTATTTGCTATCAATAAAGTGCATTTCTATTTCAGGTAAGGAAATGTACTTGCTTTTAGTTTTTCAGTTACAATGCTTCTTGCTATATGAAGAGCCACATAATTTTCAAAGTGCTGTAAACAGAAAAAAAGCACAAACAGCTTTTACAAGGTTCCTTTCTAATGAAATGCCAATTAAGACCATAAATGCATCCTGAGTACCAGATATTTTTCCAAAATACAAGATAGCACTGTAAGTGCATTCTGATTAATTATAAGCTTCATAAAAGAAGTGGATTACAACTATTTTAAATGTAATGGCATTTGAAACATTTTAAAGAAGTTCCAAAGATTGTTCAACTCTCTTCAAGTAGCAGCATGGCTTCTCAATCAGGCAGCAAGAGAAAGTCATTCAGCCCGACCTCTTGTTTCAGCAGGAAGTCACTTGCCAGATGTGGTATTCATAGGCAAAAGTCACCATTGTGACAAATCTAATATCTATACAACAACATCTAGTACTTGGGATGCTTTTAGAGTCTTAACTAAATTGGCATTTCCTGAGAAAGGAATATTGTAAAAGCTGTTTGTGTTTTTCTGTTTACAGCACTCAGGAAAATTATATGGCTCTTTTTACAACAGTAACTGCAAAAAAACAAAAAGCAGCTACATGTCTTTATTTGAATTATTTGAAAGCCTTTAAATGTGCTGTATTTGCCACAACAATAATTCCTTGTATTAATCTTACGCTTTAACTGAAAAAAAGTCTGATTAGAGCTTTTTGTGTTTTTATCATTTTGCAGTGAATTGAGACTATTCTGGCACTGGACACAATGTGTGACCTTGTAATTACAGAGAAAGCAATAAGCAGGTATTTGTAAGCCATGGGTGACATTTTTTTAATGTTTACGAAAGTTGGCAGCAGCAAAAGGTCATCCTGGTCTATCTAGGCTGCTCAAGATTGCAGCTAGCACCCTATTCAGCAGCTGCCCCACCCCCTTCCCTCCCTTTACCCTCCCCTTTGCCCTGTCCCAACCCTTATTGAAGCATTCCGTTGTGTTACATGCCACCACCTCAGCCGGTAGCGCATTCCACTTTGCCACCACCCTCTCCATAAAGAAATGCCTCCTCAACTCCGTCCTGAATCTACTCCCCTCCAATCTCATGTCATGAACCCCTTGTGTCGCTCCCCACCCTCCTCCTGAATAGACCCTCTGTGTCTATTTTGATTATCCATTTCATGTATTTGAAGCACTCAATCATGCCCCCCCCCCGTCCCTTCTCTCCTCCAGTGTCTACATGTTTAACTCTCTTTGTCTCACCTCACATGGCAATTCCCTCCGGCCCTGAATCGTCTTCATTGTCCTACACTGCACCCCCTCCAACAACCTAATGTCCTTTTATAGGTATGAGCATCAGTGCTGCATGCAGTATTCTATGCTGGGTCTAACCAATGATCTGTAAAACGGTAGAATAACCTCCCTTCTTCTCAAGGTAATGTCCCTTGCAATGCACCCCAGCATTTTGTTGGCAATTGCTGCTGCCTTTCTGCATTGCACACAATTGTTTATTGCTCCCTAGTTGAGCACTCCCAGATCTTTCTCCAGATCTTCTGAATCTAACATTCAGAAGACTATTATATAAATCTGCATTTTATCTAATTTAAGACGTCTTTTTGTGAAAGGCTTTAACAAAACAAGTGGCAAAGATCAGAGAAGACAAGAGAAGCATATAGGTCAGGTAAAAATAAGCAGCACTAGTTGGTGCACATTGGAATACTGGTAACTAGACTCTGAGGGGAAAGGGCAGCATAAAATAAGGAGTGCTTTTCACTGATGTGAATTTAGTTTCTGTTTTACAAAAACTCTAAAAATGATACACAATTGTACATAAAGGATGACTTGCAAATGAAGTCATACTTCTATGTAACACTGGAATCAGTTGATTAATTAAATGTACTGTTGTGAAGTAAGCTGGGAATGAAATGTAAAATTGCAATGTTGTTATATTATTTTCTGCCCCCCAATACCAACTCCAATGTGACCACTGATATCGGGGAGTCCAGCAAATATCTTTGGGATTTCGGTATTATGGTTGTTTTCCCTATGGTGCTTGACTGCTTTGGGTATGCTGGAGAGTGCTGCCTGAGAGAAAGAGACTGAGAGAGACAGAGAGAGAGACAGAGAGAGAGACTCTTCTGATTTTCCCTCCGCCTCTCACAACACAGACTGTAGCAGGACATTTTCCTGCTTCCTGCAGCACAAGCTGATGGACGGGGATGCAGCACATCAGTCTCTCTCTCTCTCTCTCTCTCTCTCTCAATGGCCCCTCCTTCTCAACAACTATGTCACACACTATCCTGGTTACTGGTTCTGTAACTGCTGGAATGCACTCATTCAAAAGAGAAGCAAGAAGATCACTGTGATGCCCTCACAGCACTGTGGATCATTACTGATCATGTAAGTCAGTAGTGAACAGAAACAAGGACTGCAGGCATTCATTCACATTGTCTCAGTTCCTTACACTATGCCTGTCTTATATCTGTTTCTGCAAGTACCTGAAATCAATCTGCTTGCCTCCCATTCTCCCCCACATCCTACATGCCGTCTTTCTCTCTCTCTCACAGAAATCACTTACCCGCAGCTACACACATACAGAGAACTGCAGAAATTCTACAGCACTGAGGAACGCACTGCAGACATATGCTGCTGAAGCACATAACGATGGGGAGAACTGTGTCCTGTCTGTGTCACTCCCTCTCTCTCCCTGTTGTCACCAGCCCTCACCGTACTCACTGCCACTGATGTCACCAGCCCTCACCGTACTCACTGCCACTGATGTCACTAGCCCTCACCGTACTCACTGCCACTAGATGAATTCTAAGCATTTCCAACCGTCCTGGTCTCTTTTTTTTACTTGTCTCTATCTCTCTCTCTCTCTCCCCCTTCACTTCAGTGCGCTGCTGTCAGCATGAAAAGTATGTCGTTGTATGAACTGGTATGCCTGGAGGGGGATGGGGAGTCTGATGTGCAGGGAAGTGGCAGCACAGGCCAGCAGACCTTGGGGACAGGGTGGACACAGACAGAAAAATGCCTCCTAATGCTTCCTGCAGGCTGCTTTATGCCCATCACTAATAGCATCAAAAGTCAACACGGAGCCCTCCTTGAGCTGGAACACCGGGCTCAATGTGTGGCAGAACATGAGGGGACTGCACTAACATCCATGGCAGCTACAAATGCATCAGCAAGCTGTTGCAGTCTGAGGGAGAACTGAAAGCAGTTACTTGCCAAGCCTTGTTTTTAAATCCCCTGGCTTGGCACACTTTCCTCAGCTGTTCAACAGTCCCTTTGTTTAGCTGCAGTTGCCCGATTTGTGCTCCTTGGCTCCTGGTCCCTGCAAACAAGCCCAAAGCAAGAGAAAGGAACAGAACAAAAACAAGGTCAGTTGTAATTCTTCTTTCTGCATTGAAT
This sequence comes from Neoceratodus forsteri, assembly GCA_016271365.2. Taxonomy (NCBI): domain Eukaryota; kingdom Metazoa; phylum Chordata; order Ceratodontiformes; family Ceratodontidae; genus Neoceratodus; species Neoceratodus forsteri. The sequence continues at coordinate 189,684,982 of CM028137.1, read as the reverse complement.
CCCCAGTTTCACACTACTGTAAATAAAAAGTATTAGTAGCTTAGAATCCTTTGCTGTGCCCTCTGACCTGCTGTGTTGCTGTCTGAGAGAGAACTGTGGGAGTGCCGTGGAGCTCTACCAGGGGCGGGGATGCAGAAATGTCTTTTGTCTTTTTTCATATAAAAACCACTGTGAAATAGTGCAGTGCTGCATTTGGTAGGGCCAAAATGGGTAGACTATTTCACAGATGTGGAGACAACTGTGAAGCAATCCAACATGTTGTTAGTTCAGAAAGAAGCCCTTTTACTGATCGTGAAAGGACTGCAGGGCTCTACCCATCTGCAGCCCTAAAAAGCAAAAGGAAGAAAAAGCAGAAGCAAAGAACAAAACTGACTTACTCATTCGGGTACCCGACAAAACATTAAACACTGTATATGCAAAGTTAAGAAAGAAAATATACTGTTGTGCCATAGTCTACACAAAAGTAGTATACTTCCACTACAACAATTATTTCCCCAAGCATTACTACTTATCCCACAAAAGAAAAATATTTGGTAGCCAACTCTACAAAAACACAAAAACAGATTACATCTGATAGGATGTTTAGCAATTACTGTATGACTGTTCCCTGTGAGAAGCAACCTGACTTGTGAAAAAATAAACTACTGTATGTATGTGGGCAGACATGTCTCACCCCAAAATTTCCTTATTGAGCTCACTCATTTACTTTTGTGGTTTGCATGTTCAAAGAAGTCTGCTTACACAGTATGTTTGCTATTTACATAGTTTGGAAACTTCTGTATGCACACAGTTGTGAGACCCTAGCTTTGGAGGGTAGTTAACAAAGTTAAAAGTAATAACCTATGCAATCCAGAAATGTAGTGGTTACCTGACATACCCAAGATGTTTATTGTCTGGTACTAAATGAGTTTCTATCAGCAGTTGCTTCAGCAGTCACTTTGCTATCAACACATTTTAAAAGAGTATAATGCTAACAGTTTCCCATTTTCTGTCTGTCTCTGGAGACCCCCCCCCCCCCCGTTCTTAAGTTCAGTCCTTATTTTTTTTTTCATTTTGAACATTTTACTCAAACTGTGGGTCATTAACTTGATGTTACAAATTTCAGAACACTGTAAAATAATTAGGCAACACTAACAAGGTTGTCATTATTTAAATGTTTTGACACGTTTACTCAGTAAAAGCATACCAAATTGCAATGAGTGGCGTCTCTTAAACTGTTACACTGCTATCTAATTGCACTCCTGTGTGAATATTTCCTGTTATTTACTTAAGAGATTTGTATAGCAGTGCGACGTATAAGTAGAGACATGATGTCTGGTGCAGAATGAGCCTTATTATATTATTTTGTATTGTAAACTCATACTGGGCAGTATTTGTCTATTGTCATAACTGTAAACTGTGAAATTTCAGCACAAAAACAATAATTTCCCAGATGATTTTGTTGCAATGATTTTATATAAAATGCCAAGAGTTTCTTAGGAATAACAAACATAAAAGGAACTATGACTGCTGGGTGACCTCATGTGAAATCAGTATAAAGTGCAATATGAGAAAGGCAAACATAAATCATTTCAGTGTGTGGAACAGGAAAATGCATATTGGACTTTACTTAAAATTCCTCTAGGCATCGTGGAAGGCAAATCAGATGTTTAAAAATTCTAACTTTCTTTGACTCCAGCATGCTGTTGTCCAAAGACTCAGACACAAGTCCACATCCTTCTAGTTTAGGAGCAAAGAACGTGAAATAGGGGCAATATGCATGCCATGTGTCTTGGGGATCTGTCCAAACCTAAAAGATTTTAAGAAATGCAAAGCTGCAAAAACTGGTTTGCATCTCTAGCCAGGAGTAGTCTTAGAAATTCATCTTCTGTTCAGTATCCTTGTGAAGTATGGAAGAGGTACAGCGCAGAATATTAGCACGGACATCTATTGTTGTTTGTGGAGTACAAGCAGAAGGTACTGCCCTGATAAACAATAATAAACAACAATACATTTCAAAATATCATCCATGTAGTTTCTTCTTAGAGCAAGTTTGAAAATAAAAGCTGACATAAATTACAAATAATTCATGTACAAGTACCAACTTAGCAAACAGCAATAACCTGTTCACATACCTCCCAATATGAAACATACCAAGCAGCCTTGGGGAAGGGGGAAGCATGGTCACCTTCTTTCCACAGTGTCCTGGTCTGGTTCCTTTCCAACCATCTCAAGAGTTATACCAAAACAAAAGGGGTCCATGACCTTTGGTACCTGCCAAATATTGCCAAATATTGGCCAGGCTTTCAAAACTTCTAGCCCTCACCATGCTGGATGTCTCCCCACTTGAAGTGGTGCAATCATTCAAGTACCTTGGTGTGTGGCATGTCAGCAAGCTTGACTTAGCCCATATCAATGGTATCCAAGAGAAAATTGGCCCTAAGCTAAGTGCCCTGTACCTTAACAAAGACTGCCTATTCTTGTTGGTCCTCTGTGAGCTGGTTACTAAAATGGTGCTGCCAGTATTTGACTATGCAGATGTGGTCTATGGAGCAGCACCCTTCACCTCCCTAGCCAGACTGTACAGTCTCTGAATTGTCTTCTGCCACTTTGTGACAAACTCTCTCCCATACACGCACCACTTCTCCCTCTGTTCATCTCTCTTATTCCTCCCCCATCCTTCATGTCACCAGTTATACTACTCTTCCTTCACCAACAAGTATTTGTTTAGCTCCCCTTCCTTCTTACCTCTCTTCTCTTTTATCCCCTCCTGCACCCTCTACTTGAGGAACCAGAGAACTTTCTCCACTTCACACCACTGTTCCTCTGCTGGGCAGTCATCATTGTTTCCTATCACTTGCCAATACTCCGAAACCAGCTTCCCTTTCTCCTCCAACATTCCTCTTCCCCAGTCTCCTTTAAGCTCCAGCTGAAGCTCCTCCTGCCACCCATCTGCACCTGTTTCCTGCAGAATGTTCACCCTGGTAATGTTTGGTAGTTCAGGTGTTGGATCCCTTAGTCCTTCACTGATCCCTGATACAATGCATTTCTTACCCTGTATTGCTTTGTAGTTGAATTCTCAGTTTTCCACCTTCACATAGAAACATAGAAATTTGTCAGCAGAAAAAAAAAACATGGTCAATCCGGTCTGCCAAGTCACACCCCCCCCCTCCCCAGGAAGACCACCTACCCTTCATTTCCTGTCTGCCCCTTCTTGTTTAGGCCCATGTATGTATCCAAGGCTTTTTTTTTTTTTTGCAATTCACTGTATTTTTTACCGAGCTGCCTGCCGCCCTCCAATCAGCTTGGTCACAGCTTGCCGGCTTCTGCTCCCAAGTCAGCCACCCCCGATACCCTGTGGCTTGGCCCCACAGCGGGGCCCGCAGCATGGGGGCTAGATGCAGCTGGGAAATAGTCAGGGTCGGGTCTGGGCCTGGGAGCACATCGAAGCCGCGTGGGCTTCATCCATGGCGGCCGGCAGCTCCGCTTTTCCCGGTTTCCCCACCCCGAGGAGGCGGAGCGTGCAATGATGCAAGCGTCCGTCCTGTCTCTCTCCCACCCCCTTGAGTAAGCACGCAGCGCAGGTGTCCACCAGCCTCCGCTAAGGCCCCCATTGCTCAGTTGCTGGCCAGCCCTCCCCCCCGGAGGAAGGAGAGAGCAGTCCGTCGGATGCTCCAATCCTTCTCCCGGCCAGCCTTCCGATGACCGGGTCCGTTCCCGAACCCGGGTCGCCGGCGTCGCAAGCGGAAATCCCACCGCTGCACCAGCGGGCCAGCTGCATATCCAAGGCTTTTTTAAATCTGCCCACTATCTCAACTCTCACCACCCCTTCCAGCAGTCTGTTCCAGGACCCCACCACCCTCTCAGTGAATAATTTCCCCTTGATGTCACCTTTAAATCTGCCACCCTCGTGTTTTAATGCATACCCCCTAGTGGATTTATTCTCACTCAAATTGAAGATATTTTCAACCCTCCCCCTATTTATGTCCTTCAAATACTTGAATGTCTTTACCATGTCCCCCCCCCTCCAGTGTGTACAGGCCGAGCTCACCCAGTCTCTCCTCATATGTCTTCTCCTGCAGCCCACTCACCATTCTGGTAGCCCTTCTCTGGACCCTCTCCAGCCTGTCCTTATCCCCTTGTAAGTATGGCCTCCAGAACTGTACCCCATATTCCAGGTGAGGTCTGACCGTGGTTTTGTATAGTGGCATGATCATGTCCCTTCTCCTGCTTGTAAAGCCCCTCCCTATGCATGCCAACATTCAGAGTGCCTTCCCTGCTGCCATGTCGCACCGACTCCAAACCTTCAGGCTATATGAAATAGTGATCCCCAGGTCCCTTTCCTGTTCTGTTGTCGCTAGTTCTTTCTCCCCAAGCCAGAACTTTGCCCTCAGGTTTCTACACCCTATGTGCATAATTCTGTATTTCTTTGTAGCTGCCATCTTTCTGACCACTTCTCTAACATTGCCAGATCCTCTCTCATGCTTTCCACACTCCCCTCCATATCTACCCTATTACATTCTTTCATGTCATTTCCAAACAAACTCACCTTCCCATGCAGACCCTCCATAATGTCCCCAATGTAAATGCTGAAGAGTATGGGTCCCAGCACTGACCCCTGGAGAACCCCACTCATAACCTTTTCCTCCTTTGAGTGCACCCCATTTACCATAACCCTCTGTGTCCTTCCCTCTAACCAATGCTCAGCCCAATTTTTGAGCTTGCTCCCCACTCCAAAACTACCTACTTTGCCTACTAGTCTCATGTGGGGGACAGTGTCAAAGACCTTCCTGAAGTCCAGGTAGGCCATGTACTCTGCCCCTCCCTGGTCCCATATCTCTGTAACCGCATCAAAAAAATTCAATCAGGTTGGTCTGGCAGGACCTACCACCTGTGAATCCATGCTGGTTGCCATCCAGGAGGCCTTCTGCCTCCAGATATTTACTCAGCCTTTCCTTTATAAGGGCTTCCATTAGCTTACCCACCACAGAGGTAAGGCTAACTGGGCGGTAGTTTCCCAGTTCATCCCTTCCTCCCCATTATGCAAATGCATCACTTCACTACTTTTCCAATCCCCAGGAACCCTTCCCTTGTCCAGTGACAGATTAAACAACCTCGTGAGAGGTGACGCCAACTCCTGCCTCAGCTCTTTGAGTACTCTTGGGTGAATCCTATCTGGGCCCATCGCCTTATCCTCCTGCAGTTTTTCCAGTTCTTCCACTATCCTATCCTCCATGAATAGACCTGAGTCCACTTCCCTGCCCTCCCTTCTTCTGGCTTCCAACTCTGACCCTATCCCCTCCTCCACTGTGAAGACTGATTTCAAGTAATCATTCAGAACATTTGCCTTTTCCATGTCCCCTTCTGCCATTACCTCTTCCCCTTTGAGTCTCATAATCACCATCTTCCCATTCCTTCTGTCACTCACATATCTAAAAAACTTCTTATCCCCCCTTTTCACCTCCCTCTCTATGTTCTCCTCCATATTCGCCTTCACCCTTCAGATTATTTTTCCTATTTCCCTCAGTTTTGTCTTAGATACCTCCCTGTCTATCTCATTCTGAGAGGCTTTATATGTCCTGAATGCCATCCAAGTTTGTACCAAACGTGTATTAATTTTTTCCTCTGTGTCTGCATTTTATGTTCTATTCAATGTAATGTACTATATTGTGTTCTTCTGTTTCCCTTAGTAAGCATCCCGTGGATAACACCTGGAAATGAGCCTCAGCTCAGTGTGCCTTACCCGGTAACCAATTTTCAAACAAATAAATAAATAAATAATCTGCATCCATCACCAGTGTTACCTCCACTACCTGTAGAAATCACTTTTTTTTTTGTTATTTGCCTGGCTCCAACAGCTTTCAGAGGAGGCTTTGTACCTCCTCCTGCTCCGTCCGCCAGGGCAATCCCCATGGCATCCCATCCCCAGTTTCATCTGCTTGTTGGGCCAGTGGTGTTACATTTTTCCCCTGTTTTTTCCTCCCACTCCCCTGAGGTGCCTGCGCTTAGGACATATGTCCAAGCTTGCCAATGTGCTGACACACACTGACAAGCAATGAGCATAACAGCGCCCACCTCCCCGACTCTAGCAGTAGTAGAGCTGCCGGTGCCCCGAAAGCCCATGCATCCACTGGCTTCAGGGGCATTGGGTGCCAGAAGCACCCCTGGTATCCCACCCCAGAAGGAGGAGAGCATCTGTGGGGATGCTCAATCCTTCCTCCCTCCCTGCACCGACCCCCAGCAACCTGATTCCATTCCCGAACCCGGGTCACTGGTGTAGCATCCAGCGCCTCAACCCTCAGCACCACCAGGCCAGCAGAAATCACATTATTGAATGGTTATATGGACTACACAGCCCTGGGAGGTGAGCATTCTTGCAGATGTTAATCACACTTCCTGCCAACATCTGCTCCTATGGCTATGTTTGGGCTGTGAACCCACGCTACCAGCATGCCAGACTACCTGGGATGACTAGGTGGGCCAAGCAGTGCCTATCTGCTGTCAAATTCTATGGTTCTATGGCTCTGTGTTTCTACCCCAAATTGCATGGCACAATGGAGCTGCCATCAATTGCTTTTTAATTTCTTTTATTCTTAGGCATAGCTGCCTGTCAATGAAACTCAACTGATCGTAGAAAATATTCATTTATACTGAGCTCTAGTGTCTCATGTCCACACACCTTGCTAATTCTGCTAGATGTAAAGGTATTAACTGGATTAATAGTTGAAATGTATGTATTGTATTGTGATTCCTGATGTCAGTCAGTCCAGTGGAAGGTTAGCCTTAATCCCACCTCAACCCCCTAGAAATGGCTAAATGATATCCCAGATCAATGAGGCCATGATGTACACTGGGATTATAGATAAGTAAATCAGAACTTCAGTGAGTTCAATTTATGCAATTCACCTTTGAGTTATTTTGATGACCCATCACACTTCACATTAAATATTGTCAAAGTTCATTGTACCAGATAAGTGGTTAAAATAAGTTTAATATATTAATACATCTACTTGAACACTTACAGTATGGATCATTCACAAACTCATGCCAGCAATATTAGAAATATTCTGTGCCATGATTCATCACTTCCAGAGCCAACACTGCTGCCGTGTCAGAGGTGCCTGGCATCATTAACAGCAATGGAATGTTAGCAGCGGACATATGTGTGAGGGATATTAGCAGTTGGCAAAGCTATACAACTTGTAAACAACATGCTTTCCTTCACACAGACTCATTATTTCTCTAGTCACTTAGGGATTTGTGTGAATACAGTACCTATATTTATCAAATTGCTTAACCACGACTTTAGAAGTCAAGAATATTAAACAGATGGAAAGATCATAAATCAAGGAATGTAAGTGAAAGTAAAAAACATTCAGAGAACCGCTCTCCTTTTCTTTTATTGTAATGTACTACAATTTTTTTATTTATTGACACTTTCACATTTTTGAATTTATTAACACTTTCATGCACGCACGCGCGTGCACACACACACACACCCCAAGATAGCCTTGTTTAAGAGAAACACCTGTTTTGAAGAGGTTAATTGGTGTAACAGCAGGAATTTACAGAGTAAAATAATTAGTATACCAGGAGCCCCATGTGCACAAATGATATGCCATAGCCTTCAGATCTCCAAAGCAGGAGGTAGTGTTGCAGGCAAAATCAAGCACCAGCAACAGGAGGGACAAATACCCTGTTAGAGAATCTCAGAGACCACATTTTAAGATAAAACTAACCTGCATTTGTGATTTTATTTTCCTTTCCAAGCAGGAAACAGCACGCCAGGGTCTGAGACCAGCACTAGGGAAGGTGGGTAAAGGGAGGCATGAGGACCAGTCTGAATACAGGGTCTGCATTATAAACACTGCTGATCAGAATTTCATCATGTTTTTCAAAAAGCAAGCGTCTGCAATGGGGGTGGGGGATCCTGTTAGAGAATTTCATGGAACATATTTTAAGATAAAATTTATCTGAATTTATAATTTTATTTTTCTCCTCAGGCAAGAAGCAGCATACCATGGTCAGTGCTTGTAACTAGGGATGGCAGATTAGGAAGGCAAGTGGACCAACAGGAACTAACCAGGAAGCCCAGACTCCTGTATAAATTTAAGACCAGTCAGCGTGTTCAACTATACATGTGTCCCAGCAAATGAGTGGACCACCAAAGGAGTGGGACAGGTATAGACAGTAGTGTCTTAGGCACTGGCAGGTTACTGACTGTGACAGCAGGCATGCAGAAGACTATGCCTGTCCACTGAGGTAAGGTAGGGTACCTATACACATGTTGCTGCCTAAGGATTGCTGTAACTTGGAAACTGTTGGTAAAGATAGAATAGAGGTAACATTCTATATTGGGTAAGAGTATAACAATTATTTGATTATTTTTTTTCATAAGTAAAACTCCCTACCTTTGATATAGGTATAAAGGGGTAGGCTCAGAGAAAATGGGTAGGGCCGAAATAAATATTAGGAAAGCCTAAGGAGGGAAACACAGGAATTCCATATGTAGGGCCCAGGTACAGAGAGGTAGAGAAACAGGAGCAATTTAGGAACAAGTGCTAGGAAAGGCTAAAGAGGAAGTGGTAGGAAATCTCAATCTAGGGCAAGGGTACAAAGGCCTAACTGAAACAGGATGGATTTAGGAGAATCCTAACTGGAATAAGGACACAAGTAACAAAATAAGATGTGGAAACAAGAATGTTGGGAGTGGTGCGGTGCAGCGGTTGTTGAGAGGCAGTCTTCAGAGAGAGAGTGGAGACTGAAGTGCTGTCCAATTTGTATGCATCTCTTGGGTTTTCGGGAGGAGGTCACCAGATTCCAGGATGCATTGGCTAGGATCCAGGGGATCTCTTTCCTCACCCAGCAACCATCTAGTCAACCACCATTGCCTCAGAGGGTGCTGAAAATGAGGAATGGCGGGACTGTGGTGGGCTCCAGGAAGGTGGGTTGGTGGGTCAGAAATCTTTAGCTGGTGCCACTAACCAGCTCATATACTACTCTGGTGAGACGGGACTGCCAGAAGGAGTTACCCATGGCAGTGGCCAAGGAGGATGTGGGGGCCTTCCACAAGGGAGACACCAATGATGGAGGCAGAGAACCCAAGCAGAAGAGGAAGTAACTTCTTCTGAGGGACTCAATTGTTAGCAGGATAGTTTTGGGAACAAGATAGAATGGGAAAAGGGAGGTGAGGTGCCTACATGGATCCTCAACATGAGGGGATGAAGAGCAGATCCTTAAGGTTGCTAGGGAAGTGAGGCAGGAAGAGAACTTGGATGTCATTGTCTATCTGGGAAGAAATGATGTAGAAAAGGATGCTGCAGAGTCATTTATGATATGTTCAGGGAGGTGGGGAGCAGCCTGAAAGTGGTAGCTCACATGGTGGCATTCATTGAGTTACTACCTGTATACAGCCAGGGGAAGGAATAGGGAGTTTTATACCAGGTGTTTCAACAATTGGCTGATGGCATAGTGCAGGGAGGAGGTATTTGGCTACATCATGGACTGAGGTCCTACCTGGTGGGACAGAAGCCTGTATAAGAGTGATGGCCTACATCTATCCTGGAGGGGAACAGCAGTCCTGGGAGAAAGTTTTAGATGTTAATTTGATGGCCATTTAAATTAGCCAAGGGGGAGGCAGAGATACTGAGGGAAGCAAAGATTGCCCCTCTCCCCACTGGAGAAAAGGATATCAGTAAAAAAATTAAAAAAAAAAACAGTGGAAAAGGATTTCCCAGCATTAGTGAGAAGAAAGAACTGGAGGAAGGAAGGTTGGGAGGGTCAGCAGGAGGAACTGAAGTTGTGGAAGGGGCTAAGGAGGGCAAACAACAAGATAACAGAAAAGGGACAGGCAAGCTTGAGGAGGTGGAAAGGGCAAGGGAAGTAGGCTAGAGGGGGGCAGGGTAGGGGACAGAAGGGAAAAAATGAAAAGGAAGGCTATTTGTGTGAACACGAGGAGCCTGCAAAACAGTTTTTATGGCTGGATATGCATGTGTGTGTGTGTTTGGGGGGAGCTGTATCAGTGCGGAGAAACTGCGCATGACTATGTTTGGAAGGAATTTGCAAGGGTGGAGAGGAGCTGTGTGAAGTGGTAGGGGGGAGTTGAGTGTGTGTGAGTGACCGGAGTCTTTTCACGAACTTAGATTGTTGCCTTGGTTCTGGTATCTACCATCCTGACCAACCCATTTAAACAAACAAACAAAAAAGTGAATAAAAGCTCTTTATACCCAACTGACTCACAATGTTATTACTAATATTAACCTATTTTCCACATTGCCTACAGATCACATGGAACAATGACCATCATGTGGGAGGACGTTGACCACGTGCATCAGATAAGTATTGTTTTATCATTATATTGCCTTGTTTTTTCAGTTAGCTCCTAAAGAGCTGCAGAGTCTTTGAGACCTTGTTGCTATTTTTTAATATTACAGGTACAACTGGATGTTCTCTTTGAGTCACTCAACCCCATACAGGAATCCCAAGGACTCAGGCAAGTGATCTTTAGTAATATTTATGCTAGAACATAAGGGTGTAAGTGGTGCAATTACATGTACCATGCCAGCCATTACCTTCATATTTTTGGCACAGCAAGGGGTCTGGGCAAGGTCAAGTTGGCAGGGGATATTGGTATCAAGATGATGTCGAGAGAACAGAGGGAGCCTAGCCAAATGGCCAGGTAGTGCTAGGAAGAGGATGGTAGTGAAACACAGACCCTCACTGTCATGCTCACCAGAACACATAAAATCATTTGGAGTGGTGAGGAGAGACGTAACGTCTGTAAGCAGCTACGAGATGGTAGGAGAGAATCCAGGAATCATGTGCTGTGGGATGAGATTTTAGTCTGTTTCAGTTATCAGGTAGGAACATAAATGTGAAGAAGCCAGAAGAAGACCATTTGATCTATTTGATCTATCTGGTCTGCTTGTATTGCAGGAACCACAACTTGCACTACTGACCCTGCCCCCCTCCCCACTCCTCCCATGCTGCCATGGGAGAAGGACTGCCGTGAGCCCAATGGAAACTCCACAGGGGAATGGGATCACACCATGTCATGCCACTTTGGTCTCCAGTCCCTGACAAACTGGGGTTCACCTGCTTTATCATGTACACTGTCCCACACACACAGCATGGTGGGTGTCAAGACTGCAGATTATGTTCTGCCAGTGTGATGAATGGCATGCACCAGGGGAGGAGGTCAGGAGTGCTTCTGGTCAACTGTCTTGTCAGGATGCCAAACTGGTGGTGTGCATGAGTTGTGAGCTGGATGTGTGGATACCTGTTGGGGAAGGGGGGCATAGGAGTTGCTAGATGATCATGATGTCTGGATTCCAGATTGGTGGTGAGCATGATGGTGACGCTGTGTACAAGGATGTAAGGATGCACTGACAGCAGTCGCACACACCACCAAACAGGCATCCTGACATAATGTCAGCTGGCATTACTCATACCCCCAATAGGCATGCTGATACTCCTGTATGCTGGCATCACAGAGGCACACCAGTAAGGCATCCTTGACATCCTGTTTGAAGTTAATGTCAGGATGACAGATTGTGCATGTTGACAGTGTACCGTGATGTCTTTAGTGGAGGGGGCATGAGTGGTGCCAGTTGACTGTGATGCCAGGATGCCTGATTTTTGGGGTGGGGGCATAAAAGTAGTGTCCATCCATTGTGATGTCAGGATGCCTGATTTTTGGTGTGCATGAATGGTGACTGTACTGAGATGTCAGTACCGATATGTCAGTATGCTAAAATAGGGGTGGGGTGAGTGTTGCCGGTTGTCGCTATGCCTAATTGGGGACATGCGTGATTGGTCGTATCTACTCCTGGTTAAACAACTGAAAAAAATATATAAATATGAAGCCAGACATATCAGGGTGTATTGGGGTGAGTGCATTTACAATGTAAAAAGAATCTTTATAAAAAGAATGGTCGGGGGCCAGAGATTTTGTATGAGCTGCAATGGCACGGTAGGCAGGGAAAATGGGCATACTGGCTGGGCCATTGAACTCTTTATCTGCCAACACTTTCTATGTTTGTATGTAAGTTCATATGCAAAATCTGCTTATTTACACACTGCATATGCAGCCAAATGTGAGCCATAAAAAATCCATTAAAGATTGGTTTTAGCTTGCCCCACCTGCAGCAAATCAGGATACCATGTGAAAGAAAGTCACTTCTCAGCCGAGCTGCTGTGTTAATTCTGTTGCAGGGAGATGTCATTGGAGCAACCCATGGTGGCAACACTGGGATGGGCTGAAACTGTCTGCACTCCCATGAAGACCTTTTCCCCTACTTTTAGGAATGGGTAGTATTGGGGTTATTTAGTTTCATTTTTGTAGGGAGCAGGAGTGTCCCACAAGGTCACTTTGTGCTTTCCATGTGAACTAGGAGGGTTTCTGCACTGAGGCCACACCATGCAGCAGCATGTTGTGAGGCTAGGAAGACTCTGTGTAGCATAGATTAGGGGCATAACTGGTATACAGGTAACTTAGGTGGGATTTCCAGTGTACAGCTGGTGATTAGCTGATGTTGGATGGCGCCTACATTAACATGTGTGGATGTCTGATCTTGTTGGATGTGCCATTATTTTTTGGGATCATTCCGCTGGAAAGTTTCCCCTATGATGTCATAATTTTGCTACCAGTGACCGACGCAGACCATTGTGATACCATGTTACATGACCATTGTGCTACCACCAGCATAAGGAATGGAATGGAATGAGACCATTGTATTACCACTGCACTTTGCTATCATTGACACATGGTATGACAGTGGTCACGATGGTAGAGCAGCGGAATTGAAACAAATTCATTGTGATAAAAATTGCAGTGGTATCACACTGGTGTTTGCCATTGGGCTACCATTGCACAAATGTTTTCCACTGTGCTATCACTGCGTGTTGATGGTATCACAGTGGACACAGTGGTATGACACTGGAATTGGAACAAAACCACTGTGATACCAACAACCAGTGGTATCACAATGAGGCACATTTGTTACCACTGTTGTACTGGAACAGGTGGCGTTATGAGTGAACTATCACTGTCTGCATGGTATCACAATGGTTGCAATGGTATCACAATGGAATTCAAACAAATCCACTGTGATATCATTTATAAAACCCACAATAGTAGTAAATTGGAAATCGCAGTAGTAGTACAGTGGTAAACAACAGGTATTACAATGGTATTCCGAAGAAATTTTTGTAAAGGTTGACTACAGTATTGCATGGTTATGCCTGAGTTTGATTATTTTGGCAGAATGTCAGAGAGAACAAAATAAATGACTTAAGGAAAGGCTGAAATGCTGAGGGAGACATGTCCCCCATCCCTTTACAGTTATGCCCGAAGCCGTCTTACTGAAGGACGGTAGTGAGAGCGGTTGGGATGGGATGAGTAGTTATGTGAGACGGTGACTGATGTTGGCTTAAGTGAGAATTCAGGGTGACAAGATGGTGTTTGGGGCAACTCCAATTTAAATTTAGTTTAAAGGAAAAAATATTACTACCCTGATGGCTTTTCTGGTGTCACCGACCTAGAGAGCGAGGGCTGAGCAGGGACCACTGACCAGACTCTAGGTAAGCACTGTTAGTGGTTGGAAAAGCTTAACAGCTGCTGTTCTGGACTCATTCATTTGCATGAATTTGTGCATGCTGTTTTTTTCCTTTTTCCCCATCCTTTTGTATATATAAAAGAAACATTTATCTTTAAATCTGGTGAGCTTTCTTGACATCAGATGCCCACTGATCCTGCTGTTTTGTTCATTATGCATTTTTTTTTTTCGGAGAGGTGACGGGCATGATAATTATGTATCTCCTATTTTAAAAACAAGTATGAACAGAGCTAAATAATCTCTGTGTAAATAAATAAAAATTGTTATGATGACCACATTTTAGGACTAGCTTCTCTCATTTTTTGGTGTGTGTGTGTTTGTTCTACAAAATGTTTACTGTATTATATATCTTTCTGGGTTTCTTCATTCAGCCCCAAAGCAAACTGATAGCATATTTTCAGACTTTCCATTTGCAGTCACTCTAGATGATTATTCATTGTGTGTAAGGGGTAAAAAAAAGTCACACCACTTCTGGTACATGATCAGGAGATGTTTGTCCCCTGTTTTGGTACTCTAAATGCAATGCTATTGTGGGGGATAATCTCTGAAGCACTCCACAGTCATTACATCATGGGTTGTGTTCACCTGATAGGTAGCTTGATGCACATGTGACTTCAAAGAAGCTCGACCCCGTCTCTGTGGCTCTACTCTAGAATCTGCAGTTTCAAATGTGCATCTATAGAGGTTGCAGTCCCAGTGACACTAAGAGTTAAGGCACTAGTCACCTTACCTCACGCTCCGTCGGCAACCTGGGTTCAGGAACAAGCCTGGGACTCTGGGGGTTGGCAGGGGTGGAAAGGGATTGAGCATCCGAAGGACAGCTCTCCCTCCCCAGAGAGAGTGTAGTGACATGTGTCTCTCATGCGTGACCTCTGGCGACAGTCAGGGGAAGTCATAGGCGACGTAGCTGTATGGAAGTGGTGGAGCTTGGCAGACGCTGGACATTATTGCACATCCAAGTTCCACTGTGGGGGTTGGGGAATGGGGCAGGGAGGAAACCAGCACAAGAAAACCCCTCTGGAGCCCGGTGAGATGACAGAGGCCTCAGGGGCATGCACACATCCCAACACTGGTCAAAAGCACTCAGGACTCTCCATGGCTGACCCGATGACTGGTAGGGTACCTCTAATTTCAGAAAGATCTACCAAGGGAGGGGAGGCCCTCTCCCAGAGGGTAATCTGGGGGACTGGACCCGGCCAAGTCATTCAGAGGGAGCCTGGGAGAAGCGAGGACTCATTCAGAGAGTGAAACACACAGCCGAGTAGGCACTCCTGAAGGATGCCCAGGCTCCAGAGCAAGAAAGTTAAAAAAAAGAAAGAGGCTGCAGCACTTCAAACTCCTGAATTAAAAGTACTACAACTGCAATCATTTTAAGGTAAGAGCTGGGATCTGTGCAGACAGCATCATAAATGTACTTATTTTAACAGGTTTAAAACCATTTGAGAGTACAATAACAGCAATATTAGCAGAACTGTTGGTATTGCATGATTATCCTAGCTAGAAATACGATTGGTGCTACGGGTGGAATTATTTAGAAGTACCAGGGTCCCTGGAAAGATCAACTTTTCTTCTTACTGCCTCTATATTTATAGATGTGTATATTTACAGTATGTATTTAGGTATGTATGTTTTTGATAAAAGGGTGAGCAAACTGATACAAAGGACCATTTTCAGTTGCAATCCGGTCCGTACAGTGGCACAGACAATAGACACAAGTTATAATACAGTAGGTACATATAATACAGTGAGTACAGTGGTATCAGAAACAGTAATACAAAAACATCATATCTTAAAAATAGGGGTTAAGGACATAAAAACAGTTCATGACAAATAAAGCGATGCTTGTCTGCTTGCAGAAAACTAGGACATACACTGACAGCAAATCAAGACATTATTCAGCCAGTCCAAGGTTTACAAATAAAGTGCATAAGGGATTACACTATAGCAATCAACATTTTCACAATGGAGTCAAAAACATGTCAATTGTATATGCAGTAGCCAGTACTTAGGATGTAAGGCAAATGGTACACTGGGCCCCTAAGGTGGATTTCAGGCAAGAGTATTTCCAAGGGAGCAGGCACAGGTGTCCTGATACATGAGCCAGTCTCTTAGCTTTAATTTGAAGGACTGATGAGAGGATAACACATGGATAGCAGGTGGTATTCTGTTCCAGAGGTAGGGGCAGAAACAGAGGAAGCCTTGTTTTCCATGACAGTAGATACACAGGGGACTACCGGGGGGGGGGAGGGGCAACGGAAGAGACCCTCAGACACCAAGTTACCACCCTGTCAGTGAGAAGTGAGGAGTATTGGGACTCATGAGTTCCTGCGAGAGGTGTCGACTAGACAGCCCATAGCATACTCAAAATGTCCCATCAGAGAGAGCCAGCCTTAGGACTGATATAGGGAGCTGTGATGAGTGGAGGAAGGAACCTGAAGGGTGACATGACAGAGAGAGTTGTATGTGATATTTAGCCTTTTAGATATTTATTGCTGCAAGTAGCTGAGCTCTTATTCACAGGTGTCCAGGGGTTCCTGCTAGTGACCCCAGTGACACTTAAATGAGCAGGGGGAAAAAGAAATACAATTGTGAGATAAGTGACAGTATCATGGCTCCTCTGTGCCCCTTTCCTGCTGTTAGGGATACTAGGTATTGTAATTAGCCAGGTATGGGCATGCTGGGATCCCTGTTAGTGATCCCACAGCCAACCCATTAAGCTTACCTTCAATATGCCTGTGGTGGTCTGGTAGCTCCTATGGTATCCAGATTGCAGCTTATTAAGTTCCAGTCAGTCCTCTCCTGTTTTCCATTCGCTGATTGCTAGGGCATTCAGGTATTCCATCCTGTGGTAATGTCAGCCCCACCCCACCCCTCCACTTCTCCTGGGCAATGCACGAGTTTCTAAAATGGCGTGACCAGTTTTGGGGCTTCTGTGGGAGTCTAGCCACTTCTTTTGTGTATTCAAGCTCCCAACGTAGCCAGACTCCCTCTTGCAAGACTATGGCATCCTCGCACATGCGCGTCCACGTAGCCTTCATCTTAGGTACGGCTACCACATAAATGACACATGCGCAATGCAGGATGGCCATCTTGCTCACACCCTGGTCCATTACAGCCAACAAAAGCAAAAAAACTAGCAGAGAGGGGGCATAAGTAAATAAAGTACCCCTTCTTCAAGTATCCGTAGACTCACTTACCCTACAATGGGCTTGAGAGTATAAAACTGTTTGCAAAGTGAGATGCAGCAAAGAATGCTGCACAGGGATAGTGAACAGACCACCCTGATTACCCTAAAAGAGACAGTAACACACTAACCTTAAAGGGGCAGTGCTCCCATTTATTCTGGCTGCTATTAACTATACAGTGCCACACTTGGCAACAGGCAATGATATATACCTGGGGCAAGATATTAATCTATTTCTACCACATTTAAGGAAACAGTATCCCACTCTTAAGGCACCACTATAATAAATAGAATCCTAATCCTGCATGGGAATACTATCAGCAAGTTGCTGTACACACAGTCCCCTAATGCGTCAGTAGGTACTACACTACTGAGGACAAAGGTCCTTCATCCCCAGTTAATAACTAGATTGAAACAATAAGCTATTTGCATACATTATGATTTACATCACTCCCTCCCCCCCCTGACACACATATCCTTCTCTACCCTTTCTCATCATGATACGATCATGGCCAAGACAAGGAGCTGCAAGCAGTGCATTGTTCCTATAGTAGCAGGCCAGTTAGGAAGGCTGTGCTCTACATGCATGGAACAGCCCTCAAATTTTAATGGCACGGAAGACCTGGGAGAGGGCACCAGTAATAGTCGGAGCACCACAGATTAAACTTCTAGCTTCAAGCTGCCACAGAATCAGAATTCAGACACGGCTGCCATTTTACTACAAAACCAGAAGGTTATGCAGGTGCAACAACAGTTACTAGAAGCCATGCTACTGAAATTATCAGAGATACAGGGACCCAAGTCACTAGCCCACTACCTCTGGATGACCTTGCAGATAATGAAGCAAAGGATACCATGGCTCCCATGCTAAACACTCTGCTCCCAACTCCGAGACCATGTACTCTCTCGCCCAACTCTTGCAATAACTCAGGAGGAGAAGGCGACGTGAAGGTAGACCCACAATCATTAACTGCAAAGCGAAGTTTTCCAGACCAGATCCCTGCACTGGTACATAACATTATTTGTTTATTTGTTTATTCATTTATTTAGGAAATCAGAATTACAACCCTTTGTGTCATAGACTCATTTCCAAAGGCAAAGTCAGAATAAAGCAGACACATTCATACAGTACATACATAGAATAAATGTGGGTCAGCATCATACAGAGTATAAGTACAATGAGCAGTGGTTAATGCTTATACATTTGGTAGCTAAAACAGGGCAGAGCTATTGACATATTTACCTAATGAGCGGTTAAGACCTGTACAATTGGTAGCTAAAGCAATGCATGATATGAGCTGGCAGTAAACTACCTCAGGGAGGCATTGTCTTATACATAATACAATGCATTCATAGTCCAGTACAACTATATGGTAACTGAGGGAGGTGAGGAGCCTGTAGGCAAGAAATAGTAAGGGCTCTCCACTGCTTGGCCAAGAGTGGGTGTGTATCCTAGCAGCATGGTGCAGGATTCACAGGTTACTGGTTACACTGTCATTGACATGAGGAGAGGATATGGACACTTAAGGCAGCTTTAAAAGGACTTAGATTGGTGATTGATGTGACAGCCGGTGGGAGGGCATTGTACCAGGATGGAGCTCTAATTGGGAAGGATTGCTGGGCCAGGGTGGTCCCGATCCTAGTCTCCTTCCAGATAGTTTTTGGGGTGGCCCATGTGGACATTGAGATGGCAGCTGCCTGAAGAGAAGCCATGACACCTATTGGGGTCAAACCCAGGTGGATTATTTTGGTGAAGAGACAGGTCTGGTATAATAGTCTTTCCTCAAGGGAGAGGATATTGGTGAGCATGTATAGGGTAGAGTTATATCTATTTCTGCTGGCCCCAGAGAGGAGCCGGCAGGCCTTATTGATGACTACCTATATTTGATGAAGCACCATAGGGTTGGTGGCAGCATAGATTGTGAGGCCATAGTCCACCAGCAATAAGACTGAGGAGGTAATGGCTAGGTGAAGTGCTTCAGGTGGCAGGCAGTCTTTATGTCTGTAAAGGAGACCAATGCAGGAATTGGTGGTGGAGGTGAGGATTTTTATATATTCGTGGAATGAGAAGGAAAAGAGACAAATTTAATACATGGATACTTATACTTTTGGACCTGTTCCAGTAGGATGAGAGAGGCGGAGCGTACTTCCAGGGGGAAATCCTTTGATCTATTTTGGAGGTGAGCATAGAGCATAGTCCTAGTTTTTTTTAATGTTGACCACTAATCTGCGTTCAGCAAACCAGTGTTCAATCTGAGAGAAGGAGTTTTTTAAGGTATGCTGGAGAGAGAAAGAGAGGATCAGGATGTGCAGCATAAAGAACAGCATCATCTGCATAGAGGAGAAGGTTGCCGGTGCAGGATTAAGGCAGGGCATTGAGGTAGATGCTGAATGCAAGGTACCCAGGATAGATCCCAAGGGAACTCCTAAGTGCACAGAGAGCATAGTACATATGGCATTATTAATTTTAACACATTAGTTTCAAGATGAAGTATAGCTGGAGAACCTTGAGAGTGGGCAATGAGAGACACCAATTTGTTGTAATGTGTTAACTCATTGTCTCCTAGCAGATGCCTGTAGTCATCAATAAAATACACTGGTGTGTCCTGAGGACCTCTGCAGAAGTCAGCTGCTGACTCCCAGTGTGCCCTTGCAACATCTGGAGAAGTCACATATATGTTAATATATAGTGTAACAGAATATAATATATATTTGACTGCATAGCACCGTTGGAAAGGTAACTTTATGCTGAACAACTTTGCCACTGATATTTTGTGTATATCATGTATACTTTAGGAGTTATTCACATTTGTTTATGGTATGGTGTGTATGGCTTATGTTGCCTGTTTTGGTGAAAAAAATATTTTTTTTTGCTTTTTCAACCAGCATAGAAAAAAACAAAATTGCATATTATTTATTTATTTATTATTTATTAGCTTTTGGTAACCGGGTACGTGCACTAGGCAACAGACCTGCCTATTTTCAGGCACGACCCGGGAGAGCACAGGACATTGGTTACAATATGCAGAAATACACAGACATAATATAGATGTACAGGAGCAAAACAAGATATACATTGGGTAGCACAGTAATAGTTACATAAGGGTACATTTTAGGCATAGATCATAATAAGGATGTAAAATAAAGCAATTAGGGTAACCATAAGACAGCTGAGGACAGTAAAGACATCAAGGTTCATAGCCACCTAGACAAGCATATTGAATGGGAGAACATTAGTGTAGTACTCAGGGTCAGACCCGACAGCCTGCAGTGGGACAAAGCAAATTAAGAGCATTTGCATTGGCCAGAGGCTAGAAGGTGGGTGAACAGTGAGTCTTTGAATTCTCGATGGGAGGCTGAAGTTTTCACCATAAGGGGGAGTGAGTTCCAGAATTTGGGAGCAAAATGGGCAAATGCCTGTTCACCCATTTTTGTCATGCAAGGTCTAGTGGAGAGCATGGGGACAGAGGAAGACCTGAGGGTATGGGTGTGAGGCAGGAGTCAGGAGGTTGGCAAGATAGACAGGGCAGGGAGGTCTAGACAGGAGTCGATAAAGCAGCCCAGGGAGTAGGCTCAAATATCCTGAGGCGACAGCCAATTTAAGCCAGCGTAAAGGAGACAATGATGGGTATGACGTGGGGCAGTTAAGGCGAATCTACAGATGTTGTTGTAGACAGTGTCCCATTTGTGGAGTGTAGCAGAGTTTGCAGGATAGAGGAGGGGCAGAGCATATTGGAGCTGGGGTAAGAGAATACCTCTCGCAAAAGAAAGTCTAACGGAAGGAGTGAAGGAGTGGTGCATGTGATAAGCTCCGCCAATTTTAGCATTGACAGCACGGCACACCATATTGACATGTTGAGACAGGTCAAGTGTGGGATCCAAAGTGACCCCAAGGTACTTGAAGGACTCAGTGTTTAACATGAGGGAGCCATCAAGGCATTGAACCCAGAGCCTGTTTGCAGGGGCAGACAGTTTCTTAGAGGATCCGAACAGCATAGCACAGGTTTTTTCTAGGTTCAGGACTTGGTGGTTGCTAGAGAGCCAGGTCTGCAGGAATTGGAAGTCATTAGTGGCAGTGGAGTTAATGGCAGCAACTGATTTTGACTCAGAGTAGAGAACAAGGTCATCTGAGTCCATAAGAGTGCAGCTATTCCGGGACATGGTGGGAATATCATTTAGGAAAAGGGAGAAGAGTAGAGGTCCAAGAGTGGATCCCTGGGGAACTCCACGGGAGATGTTTAGGGGGAGGAAAGGGCCTTGTGAAATGCTGCTGCCTGAGTCCGATTGTCAAGATAGCTATGGAACCAGGAGAGGGCTTGGTCAGATGCTCCAATGGATTGGAGTGTCTTTAGCATGAGAGGATGGTGTACCACGTCAAAGGCTTTAGACAGGTCGATAAAGGCGGCCCCAGTGAGTAGGCCACGGTCCATATTGTTTCTGATGTCATTTGTAAGTTGTGTAAGTGCAGAGGTGGTACTGTGACCGGGCCAGAAACCATGTTGGCACGGGGTTTGAAGATTAAACATGTCAAGATGAGCAGCAAGCTGGCAGTGGACTATTTTTTCAAGCAGCTTACTGAGAGTGGGCAGAAGAGATATAGGACGGTAGTTGGACATGAGTTTGACATCGCCCTTTTTGTGTATAGGGATGGTTCTGGCAGTTTTCCAGGTGGTTGGGACAGTAGACATACAAATCGAGAGGTTAAATAGCCAGGTGATATGTCTGGTCAGCCAAGGTGCATACTGCTTAAGCATGCAAGGATGGATGCCCTCAGGCCCTTGACCCCCCACATGCCGGAAGGGAGTTAAGTAGCTCAGAAACCTCAAGGTATGTGGTTGGAGCCAGAACAAAAGGGAGGGGTGGAGGGGCAAGGGAGGAGAAGAGGGACAGTCAGGTTGTGAGCTAGTTAGAGTAGCGACTGGTGGAGAAGAAAAAAGGGCATTGAAGGCGTTGGCAATGGTATCATGGTTGGTGCAGTGAATACCTTGAATGTTCATGTCAGCTGGATTCTGTTGCTTGTCATTGCCAAGAATGTCCTTAATTTTGGACCAGTACCTGCGCGGATTTGTAGAGGATGTTATTAGTAGATTCCTAGAGTAGGTGCTTTTGGCAATACGAATTGGTCTTTTGCAGTTGTTACGTAATGCACGATAGTCTTCAAAGTCTGCATGGAGGTGGGAGATCTTCCACCTGGACCAAAGTTTGTCACTAGATTTGAGAAGTTGAAGCAGGGGGGCGTGTTAGCCACTTGGTTACTTTCCCTGCCATCCTACGTGTGGTGACCGGGATGTGAAGGTTTTGAAGAGAGAGGAGGACGGAGTTGAAATATTCTGTGGCTATGTTAATGTCCTCTGTTTGGTAGAGAGGGGACCAGTCAACCTGGTTAAGGTCAGTTAAGAAGTCCTCATGACTTAGGCAGGAGAGATTAGGAAAGGTTACAGTTTTAGCAGGGAGGGGAGGAATGACAGTGTTCCAGACACAGTAGATGGGATAGTGGTCACTAATTGTGTCAGGTAGCACACCGGCTGAGGCAACATATTCTGTCCTGTTAGTAAGTATCCAGTCAAGGAGGGTGGTACAGTTGCCCCCCACATGAGACCCTTGTGGGTTCATGTATGAGCTGGGATAGATTTGCCTAGCTAGCTAAGGAGGATAGGTTAGCTGAGTTTTTCTCGGACCAGTCAAGGTTAAAATCACCAAGGCAGATAATGTCTTTCTTGCCTGTAACTGTAGGCAGAAACCCTAGGAGTTCAGTGATGCCTTGTGTAGCATTTTTTGGGGGGATATAAGTACAAAAAATATGGAGTTTCTTTACACCCCCAAGAAGCAGTAGGGAGTGCAGGATTTCACAGTTTGGTAGGATGGGGTCCTGCAGAAGGGTAATGTTTAGGTGAGTTTTGAAGTAGAGGGCAAGGCCACCTCCCCTTTTAGTGCCAGGACGGTCGATACGAAGCATGCTGTATCCAGGAAAGTGGCACTGAGAGTCAGGCACTGTGGGCTTAAGCCAGGTTTCTGTGATGGCGAGGATGTCCGGGACGTTAGTATACCACCATTGGAAAGGTAATTTTGTGCTGAATAACTTTGCCACTCATACTTTATGTCTAGCACTTACGGTTCTTGAGCTATTAGGATTTGTTTGTGGCATGCTGACTATAGCTTGATTTTGCTTAGAAAGGCCCAGGATTTACTGTTAACAGTATACAGGAGACAAGTGGTGCAACTTCAGAGAGCTCCTGTGGAGGCAGTGAGTTAAGAAGGAGGGGGGTGAGAAACCATGTTGAAGGCCTTTGAGAGGTCTATAAACACGGCCCCTGTGAGGTGCCTCTTGTCAAGCGTGGACAGCAGGCAGTTAGCGAATTCTGTGAGGGCAGTCGTAGTGCTACAGTATGACCAACTCTGAAACCATGCTGTTCCCTACATCAGAGGTTGTGTGTGAGGAGGTAGTCAGTGAGCTAACTGGCCATGATCTTTTCAAGGGCTTTAGAGAATGGGGGGAGAATCAAGATGGCTGGTAGTTGTTTGGGAGGGAGCTCTCACCACATTTCAATATTGGTGTTATTACTGCCATTTTCCATGAGACTGGGAAATGGCCCAGGAGTAGGGACAGATTTAGAAAGTCCACGAGTGGGGAGATAACTGAGTCAAGCACAAGGTATAGGATACACATATCGAAGGCATCTTTGCAGTAATTGGAGATCTGGAGGGCTTTGGACAGGTAGGCTTTCGCTTCTGTAGGAGTAATGACTCTGAGTTTGAAGGGGGTGGAGGAGATCAGGCGGTGGGGTAGGCTGAATTTGATCAAAAAAGTAGCTAGGGAGGTCTGAGCAGAGGTCTGAGAAGGTGGAGTTGAGGCAGTTAGCTATGTGACTTGTGTCTGTGGTGGTAGTACCATTAATACTAAGTTGTGAGGAGGGGAGAGCGGGATTTACCATTAAGCTCCTTGATGTAATCCCAGAACATTCTTGTGCTACCCCAGGAGGTGGCTAGGGCAGTTCTGTAGTGCTCCACCTTGGTCTTGCAGATTGCCCAGGTACACTTATTGTGGGCAGCATTATAGGCCTGCCTATTGATTAGCAAACTGGAGGCAGTGGTATGATACCAGAAGTTGTCATGCATTTTTAACTGTTGTAGGAGTTCTGGGATCATCCATGGGGCACCGCATTTCTTTGTTGTCACTTTGATGATCGGTGCAAAAGCATCACAGGCAGTATTAAAGGTGGTGGTGAAGTAGTGCAATGCATCATCTATGAGCTGGGTTTGGGAAATAGGGACCAGTCCCAGTTACTTAGATATTGTTTGAGTTTGGCTATGCCTCCTGAGTGTAGTCGATGATGAAAGGTGATATTTGGTGGTGGTTTAGGTAGCTGGAAAGACCAGCTGAAGATGATTGTGGATTGGTCACTTAAAGCTTTGGGTAGGACACTCAGGTCGGTATTATGGTGGGGATGATTAGTGAGCAGTGAGCTTCGATACACTGGCCCCACCACCTCAATCAAAGCTCCTACCTTCCCTTCAACCATCAGCCAAGAAGGCAAACATATTTCCAGTCTGCGAATCATTTGATGAGCTCATTAATAAGGAATCGAACTCATCTGACCCTGCCCACATTTCTGAAAGGAGACTTTGGGATAAAATGTATCCCCTACAGGATGACAAACAAGCATTGTGGTGCAATCCCCCCCACCAGTAGATCCACAAATAGCCTCCCTCAACAGGAAAACCGTTCTTCCTATGGAGAGAGCTTCAGCCCTTAAAGATCCCCTAGACAGAAAGATTGAGGATGTACTAAAGAAAAATGCTGAACTAGCAGGCCTAGGGGCATGAGCAACCACAATGGCCACTACAGCACAAGTGTCATGGCTACAAGAATTAGCAAAAACAACATCGACAAATCCTACAGAGAGTCAACTATTAGAAAATGTGATACTCTCATCCAAGTGCCTGGCAGATATGGCCATAGACTCTCTAAAGATTAATGTCAGGGTGGCAGTTCTAATCAACAGAGCCAGACAAGCACTCTGGATGAAGTTAAGGGATGTGGACGAGTCCAAGTCCATTCTGCATAAACTTCCCTTCAAGGGATCACTAATTTTTGGAGAAGGGCTGGAGAAATATCTCAAGGGTAAGGATGAGTACTAGGTCATGGGCAAGGAACAAGCTAACAGGTCCACTGATCTCCCAGGAAGACATAAGTCCCACTCTCATTCCTTTTGTGGCAAAAGATGGGGTCAATATGGGTACAGAGGGAACAGTTACTGTGCCCTTTATGCCCATAACTACTCCCACAATAGGTACAGGAGCAAGGGAGGTGCCAACAGAGGTAGAGGACACAGCTCATACACCCGGACAGCCCACGGAAAACAGTGACTATCCCTACTGCAAGACTTACCCAGATCAACATTTTGCAGAGGTCTGGGAAAATTCTAGAAATCATTACAAAAGGCTATGCTATAGAACTAACTCAGATTGTAAACTACACAGACCGATTCTGTCCTCAGTATCCAAAGACAAAAAAAAAATTTGCCCAGATACGGCAGGCTATGGGAGATCTGTTACACAACATAGCAATAGCAGAAGTACCAATGTCAATGAGGGGACAAGGGTTTATTCAGTATTCTTCACAATACCAAAGAAAACAGGAGGAGTGAGGCCTGTCCTGGATCTAAAGTCACTGAACCAATCTGTGAAATACTGACAATTTAAAATGGAGATAATCGGATTGACAATAAGGACAATACGACCAGGGGACATGCTCACATCCATAGACCTAAAGGATACACATCTACATATCCCCATATGACTCTCCCATTTCAAATTCCTCTGATTTCACATACTGGGCAACCACTACCAACACCAGCTACTCCAATTTGGCCAGGCATCAGCCCCCAGAGTATTCACCATGGTGTCAATAGTCCTGGCAGCAAAACTTCGGGAACAGGACATTTAAATAATACCTTATCTGGAAGACTGTCTCATCCAAGCATGCTCAATTCAACAATTGTTCAGAGACACACAAGCAGTCACACTATGCCTAGAGAGTCATGGCTGGGTCATAAACCACGCCAAAAGTTGCCTAACCCCAAGCCAGTCAATAGAGCACCAAGGCACCAGGATAGACACCTTGATAGAGATGATATTCTCATCAGAGAAACACATCCACACCCCGATCTCAGCAGTACAAAACTTACAGTGGAGAAGACAACCATCACTGGAAATGATATCTCAAGTACTGGGACTGTTGTCATCCTGCATAGACATAGTACCCTGGGCAAGATGGCATATGAGACTACCATTACAGTTCCTGATCAAGTAGGGTCCAACTTTAGACCTGGACTTCACCAGAACAGTCTCCATCCCAGCAAAATCCTCACAATCCCTAAAGTAGTGGACAAAAAGAGAAAATATCAACAGAGGACTGCTCCTATATGTCCAGCCAGATATAATAATAAACTCAGATGCAAGCCTATCAGGCTAGGAAGCGTCCATGGACACAAACAAGGCACAAGGCAGTTGGGATGCCAAGGAGTCAAAATTACCAATCAGTGTATTAGAGAGCAGGGCGTTTTTCCTGGCCCTGCTACACTGCAAACAGATAATAAAAGGAAAACATGTACTGATCAGATCAGACAATCAAGTCACAGTAGCATACATCAACAAACTGGGGGGAACAAAGAGCCATGTGATGCAAAGGGAGGTTGCAAAGCTAATTCTATGGCCAGGAAAATGCCTGGCCAGCATATCAGCAGTGCACCTGGCAGGCAACCTGATTAAAACAGTGGATTGACTGAGCTGCAAACAGATCCATCTGGGGGAGTGGAGTTTACACCCACACATCTTACGAATCATTGACAGGAAATGGGGACTGGTAGAGATGGACCTAATGGCAACCAGCAAGAACTCCCAATGCAAGCAGTTCTATTCCCAATACAGAGACAGCCAAGCCAATGGAACTGATGCATTATCATACAGATGGACATTTGACGTGGCATACATCTTCCCTCTATTCCCCCTTATGCCCCAGGTCTTGAGAAAGATGCGAATATCCAGAGCAAGGATAATACTGATTACTCCATATTGGCCCAGGAGAGCATGACTTGCCACAGTCTTAGCAATGGCTTTGGACCATCCATGGATCCTCCCATTCAGACACAACATACTAATGCAGGGCCCAATAATGCACCAGAACCCACACACACTAAAACTAACAGCTTGGCTCCTGAAAGGGAGAGACTGCTAGAACAGGGATTTCACCCTGTGGTGATAGACACCATAAAAAAATCGAGAAAAGATTTGACAACCATGGTATACCAGAGAAAGTGGAATATTTTTACTAATGGTACAAACAAAGACAGATAAATCTGAAGAATGCAGGCATACCTACATACTTTTGTTTCTTCAGGATGACTTAGATAAGGGGCTAGCCATGTCCTCACTCAGGGTACAAGAAGCAGTGATTGGGGTGGCAAGAGGACAAATCAATGTTTTGTCTCCAGGGGCTCATCACAACATGATACACTTCCTCAAAGCAGCATCTAACGTGCAACCACAGGTAAAAGCTACTGCAGCACCATGGGATCTCAACCTATTACTAAGAACAATGACAGCTCCTCCATTTGAACCCATTGACACAACTGACCTCAAATGGCTGACTCTAAGAACAGCATTCATAGTAGCAATATGCTCGGCAAAACACATAGGGGAGCTTCAAGCCATATCATGTAAGGCTCCATATCTTATGTTTCACAATGGCAGAGTATCACTGTGAACTACACCTTCTTTTATGCCAAGGATAGCCTCTGCCTTTCACATGAACCAACCAATGGAACTACCTGGGAACATGCCCCAGCAGGAAGGAGCACAAGAGCCAAAACTGTAGACTCTAGGCCTGAAATGAATTATGTTCACTTACCTAAACAGAACACATGAAGTAAGAAAGACAGACCACCTATTCATAATCCCTCAAGGATGCAGAAAGGGCCAAGCGGCATCACAATACACAATCAAGTCCTGGCTGAAAACATTGATAAATGAAGCCTACATGTCCACAGGCACACTACCCACACAGGACTTTCGGGCACATTCAAAGAGAGCAGTAGCCACCTCCTGGGTGGAAAGGAATATGGCCACTACAGAAGTCATTTGTGCAGTGGCCACATGGGCATCCCCTCACACATTCATAAGACATTACAGAACGGACGTAGCAATAGACTCTAAGACTAATTTTGGTTGTGCCATTCTACTAGCAGCAAAATCAAACAAAGTAGAAGGTGACATGTCTAACCCACCCACTATTCCGGTACTGCTATTTAGAACCCATGATGTAATGACTGTAGAGTGCCTCAGAGATTATCCCCCACAATGGTAGTTTACTCACCTGGAAAAGGTGATTGTGGGGGTATACATCTCTGAGGCACTCCACATCCCACCCAGTAGACAGTCATAGTCAGAAGATAATGTTTACCGGCATAATACAATAGCTAGTTTAGGAGTAGTGTGTATTAATATGAAATAAATACAGAATACAGATAAGCAAACAATGGATCTTGTTCAATTAACTACATAAACTGCACAGACAAAAAGGCATCCAGCTAACTCTCATTTCAGGTACAGAGTGGAAGAATTTGAACTGGAGATTCTAGGGCAGAGCGACAGAGACAGAGGTCGGTCTTCTTTGAAGTCACATGTGCATCAACAACGTATCAGGTGAACACAACCAATGATGTAAGGACTGTGGAGTGCCTCAGAGATGTATTCTCCCACAATCACCTTTACCAGATGAATAAACTGCCATTTTTTCCCCTAGTACTCATGTGTTGCTGTGAGAATTAGCACATATGTGGTCCCTGAGCTGACCATCTGTGGGAAGCAATGTGTGTGTCTGAAACAACACTTAAAATGTGGATCCTAGATTCATGTCACAGTTTTTTAACAGACTGTAGCTGGTAGTGGGCTAGATTATGAAATGCCATTGTGTCAAAAAGAAGGTGGTGGAGAGGTGGGGGTGGAACAAGAGCCCCCGATACTGCTGTTCAAACTCTGCTGTGACTCTGTGGTGGCAGGAATGAGATGTGCCCCATTTTGTAAAACATGTTTATTTTGCATTTCACTACAACATAGAAAACACAAATACAGTCTTGGCCAAGTATATTACATTATTCAAGAAAATGGAACAGATTCTTCTGAATGTTAAAATCAAACATTAAAACATGCCACTCATGATTTCAAGTACCTGCTTATTGCTTTTCTCTGTAATTACAAGGTTGTACTTTGTTTCTGGTGCCAGAATAGTCTCATTTCACTGCAAAATTATAAAAACACAAAAAGCTGTAATCAGAAGTTTTTTCACTAAACATGTAAGAATAATACAAGGCATTATTTAAACTTTGAATACTGAGGGTGGGATATTCAAAGGGGCTGCGCATGGTGCAACAGTGTTGTGCCATGCGCAACCCACTGATGCGCCCCAGCGCGATATTCAAAAGAGGAACTTGCTCCGCGCAAATCCCGATGCACCAGGGTGCACCAGTAATGTATGCAGTGCAAGTGCGGGGGGCTTACCCATCCATATGCAGCACATCCCGATATTCAGCCAGGGATGTGTGGTGCATATGCAGGCACACACCCGCCTTGCGTCGCACAGTGGGGCGCAAAGATGTGCCCAAAATTACAGGAGCAAGGACTGGCCACCCACAGGTCAGCTGTGGGTGGCCACCAGAGGCCTGGTAGCACCGTCTGGTGGTGTAGCACCCCCCAATGCCCGATCATGGGCTATAATATTTATTTCACTCCCTGGTGGTCCATTGGACCGAACTCCATGTCCGATCGTGGGCTGTACTGAATATTCTACTCCTGGTAATCCAGTGGTACCGTACCCCCCTCCCAACCCGCCCACTCACACCCGCCACCCCGTTCCCCCCACTGGTCAGTGGCAGCACCCAACCACAATCTGTCCGCTGACTGACAGCATACAGTATGGCTGTAAGCCCATTGGTCCACAGTGTGGGCCAGTAGGCATCTATTCATACTGTACCCCTGATCCCGAAATGTGAATGGATCCATTCACATTTCGGGTATATAATACAATACAGAGACTGCACGCCCATAGGCCCACTCTGTGGACCAATGGGCATACAGCCGCACTGTGCGCTGTCAGTTGGCGGGCGACCGCAGCTTGCAGGTGGTGCTGCCACCGCCACTGACCGGCGGGTGAGCGTGGTGGCGGGTGGTGGGTGGGTTGGGAGGGAGATACGGGTACCACTGGACCACCAGGGCATAAAATATTCAGAGCACCCCATGATCAGGCATGGAATTCAGTCCACTGGACCATCAGGGAGTTATTTAACTATTACAGCCCACAATCAGGCATGGGGTTCAGTCCACTGGACCACCAGGGAGTGATTTATAAATTACAGCCTGTAAGCAGCCATAGAGTTCAGTCCACTGGACCACCAGGGAGTTATTTAAGTATTACAGCCCATGATTGGGCACAGAGTTCAGTCCACTGGATCACCAGGGAGTAAATTAAATGTTACAGCCTGTGATCGGGCAATGGGACGCGTTGCCAGTGAGGGGCTGGGGGTGTCGGTCCCTGATGGCTGTGGCCTGGCAGGGCTCCAGGTGCAAGTCGCAGGGGATCGGCATACCTGCATGCAAATGGGGCCATAAAGACATGAAAATGGTCCCATTTGCGCCTTGCATACTTTATGGCCCCACTTGCATGTCCACCACTGAATATCGCAGTTGCTGTGCCTAGTGCAATGGCACTTGTGCTAGCGCATCCCCCTGCTCCTCTCTGGCCACTTGTGCTGGCGCAATGTCACTGTGCCATGCGCACTGTGGGTGGCCATGGTGCCATATTCAACAGTGCAGAGCCGTGGCGCAGCACCATTGATTATCGTCCAGACCACGCCCTGGTGCATCCCAGTTGTGCTGCACCCGGCTTGCTACCCTGCCTGGAGCAGTTCTGAATATCCCACCCTGAGTGTATAACTTAGTCTATAAGTGTATTTGCTATAAATACAGAGAATTTCTATTTCAGGTAAGGAAATATACAGGCTTTTAGTTTTTCAGTTACAAAGCTGCTTGTTGTATAAAGAGCCATATAATTTTCAAAGTGCTGTAAACAGAAAAAAAGCACAAACAGCTTTTACAAGGTTCCTTTCTAATGAAATGCCAATTAAGATTCTAAATGCATCCCAAGTACCAGATATTTTTCCAAAGTACAAGATAGCACAAATACTGTAAGTGCATTCTGATTAATTATAAGCTTCAAACTACAGACCCATCAGCTTAACATCTATATTGGGTAAAATGTTAGAAGGAATCATAAAGGAACACCTATGTAACAAAATTGAACCTAATCCCACCCAGCATGGCTTTGTTAAGGCCAGATCATGCCAGACAAACCTGCTGAGTTTCTATAATGGAGTAAGTGGGGCATTGGACAGGGGTGAGGCAGTGGATGTCATATTTCTGGATTTTTCCAAGGCATTTGATAAGGTTCCTCATGGTCAGCTTATAGAGGACATGATTAGTCTTGGAATAGGGAGAAATATATCGCGTTGGGTGGAATCATGGCTCAAGGGCCGTACCCAGAGAGTGTGCATAAAGGGCTTCTTCTCAGATTGGGATATTGTAACCAGTTGGGTCCCACAGGGCTCTGTCTTGGGTCCGTGTCTGTTTAACTTATATATTGCTTCATTAAAAGCCTTGACGAATGTTTGGTTAACAAAATTTGCTGATGACATACGTTTAGGATACCCAATCAAAAATACTAGTGATATAAATACCTTCC
Source organism: Neoceratodus forsteri (assembly GCA_016271365.2). Classification (NCBI taxonomy): domain Eukaryota; kingdom Metazoa; phylum Chordata; order Ceratodontiformes; family Ceratodontidae; genus Neoceratodus; species Neoceratodus forsteri. Next base: position 189,653,409 of record CM028137.1, on the reverse strand, counting down.
AGTATGCCCTAAATGAGATGCAGAAGTGGGCTACCCTGAAGCAGTTGTCCTTTAATATGGATAAATGTGTTGTAATGCACTTCGGTAGAAAAAACACTCAGGCTAAATACATTTTTGGTGGAAAAACTTTAAAATCAGTGGACGATGAGCGGGATCTTGGTATCAGAATATCTAATGATCTCAGTTCCAAACTTCATTGCCACACTGTTATTAAGAAGGCAGCTGGTGTGCTACACTGCATAAACAAACATATTAGCAGTAAAAGTAAAGATGTTTTGCTCCCGTTGTACTCATCACTGGCAAGGCCCCATTTGGAGTACTGTGCCCAATTTTGGGCTCCGGGGATAAAGGCTCCATAAAATCAATAGAAAAAATCCAACAGAGAGCTACTAAAAAAATTCAAGAAGTCAGTAACTTGGATTATAATGCTAGACTTCAAAATTTAGGGCTGTACTCATTGGAGTATCGCAACATAAGGGGTGACTTATGTCTGGTATTTAAGGCATTACATGATGATCACCTTTGGGAAGTATCAGGTCTCAAATTGAGGGATACAATTCACATAACTAGGGCACATCCACTACAATTGAAAGTTGAATAGTGCAAAACCAAAAAAAGAAGTAGCTGGTTCACTGTAAGAGTCTGTAAAATTTGGAATAGTCTTCCTATGGAAATAGTACTGTGTGAAAATATGATTACTTTTAAAAAATACTTGGATACCTATTTGCATAGTGGGATATAACTAATACTTGTGAGCATCATGGACCATGGTCTACTAGCTCTGTATAACCTACGATACCAATGATTAAAAGAAGTGTGTTACGACTATTTTAAATGTAATGGCATTTGAAACATTTTAAAGACGTTCCAAAGCTTGTTCACCTCTCTCTAAGTTGCAGCATGGCTTTTCAATCAGGCAGCAAGAGAAAGTCATTCAGCCCGACCTCTTGTTTCAGCAGGAAACCACTTGCCAGATGTGGTATTCATAGGCAAAAGTCACCATTGTGACACATCTAATATCTACACAACAACATCTAGTACTTGGGATGCTTTTAGAGTCTTAACTAAACTGGCATTTCCTGAGAAAGGAATATTGTAAAAGCAGTTTGTGTTTTTCTGTTTACAGCACTCAGGAAAATTATATGGCTCTTTCTACAACAGTAACTGTGAAAAACAAAAAGCAGCTACATGCCTTTATTTGAATTATTTGAAAGCCTTTAAATGTGCTGTATTTGCAGCAAAAATAATGCCTTGTATTAATATTACACTTTAAGTGAAAAAAACTTCTGATTAGAGCTTTTTGTGTTTTTATCATTTTGCAGTGAATTGAGACTATTCTGGCACTGGACACAACGTGTAACTTTGTAAATACAGAGAAAGCAATAAGCAGGTACTTGAAAGCCATGGGTGACATTTTTTTAATGTTTACGAAAGTTGGCAGCAGCAAAAGGCCATCCTGGTCTATCTAGGCTGCTCAAGATTGCGGCTAGCAACATATTCAGCAGCTGCCCCCCCCTTTCCCTCCCCTTTGCCCTGTCCCAACCCTTATTGAAGCATTCTATTGTGTTACATGCCACCACCTCAGCCAGTAGTGCATTCCACTTTGCCAGCACCCTCTCCGTAAAGAAATGCCTCCTCAACTCCCTCCTGAATCTACCCTCCTCCAATCTCACGTCATGGCCCCTAGTGTCTCTCCCCAACCTCCTCCTGAATAGACCCTCTGTGTCTATTTTGATTATCTTCTTCATGTATTTGAAGCACTCAATCATGTCCCCCCTGTCCCTTCTCTCCTCCAGTGTCTACATGTTTAACTGTCTTAGTCTCATCTCATATGGCAATTACCCTGGCCCTGAATCATCTTCATTGTCCTACACTACACCCCCTCCAGCAGCCTAATGTCCTTTTGTAGGTACGGGCACCAGTACTGCATGCAGTATTCCAGGTTGGGTCTAACCAACGATCTGTAAAATGGTAGAATAACCTCCCATCTTCTCAAGGTAATGCCTTTTGCAATGCACCCCAGCATTTTGTTGGCAATTGCTGCTGCCTTTCTCCAGTGCACAGAATTGTTCATTGCTCCGGAGATGTGCACTCCCAGATCCTTCTCCAGATCTTCTGAATCTAAGATTCAGAAGACTAATACATAAATATGCATTATATCTAATTTGAGACATGTCTTTTTATGAAAGGCTTTAACCAAACAAGTGGCAAAGATCAGAGAAGACAAGAGAGGCATATAGGCCAGGTAAAAAATAGGCAGCACTAGTTGGTGCACATTGGAATACTGGTAGCTAGTGTCTGAGGGGAAATGGCAGCATAAAATAAGGAGTGCTTTTCACTGATGTGAATTTAGTTTTTATTTTAGAAGAACTCTAAAAATGATTCACAATTGTACATAGAGGATGACTTGCAAATTAATTCATACTTCGATGTAACACTGGAATCAGTTGACTAATTAAATGTACTGTTGTGAAGTAAGCTGGGAATGAAATGTAAAATTGTAATGTTGTTATGTTATTTTCTGTCCCCCAATACCAACTCCAGTGTGACCACTGATATCGGGGAGTCCAGCACATTTCTTTCCGCTGGAATGCACTCACTCAAAAGGGAAGCAAGAAGATCACTGTGAGCCTGTCACAGCACTGTGGGTCATTACTGATCATGTAAGTCAGGAGTGAACAGAAACAGAGAAGACTGCAGGCATTCATTCACGGTGTCTCAGTTCCTTACACTATGCCTGTCATATATCTGTTTCTGCAAATACCTGAAATCAGTCTGCTTGTCTGCCATTCTCCCCCACATCCTACATGCCGTCTTTCTCTCTCTCACAGAAATCACTCACCCGCTGCAACACACATACAGAGAACTGCAGAAATTCTACAGCACTGAGGAATGCACTGCAGCCATATGCTGCTGAAGCACATAACGATGGGGGGCACTGTGCCCTGTCTGTGTCACTCTCTCTCTCTCCCTGTTGTCACCAGCCCTCACCGTACGCACTGCCACTGATGTCACTAGCCCTCACGGTACTCACTGCCACTAGATGAATTCTAAGCATTTCCAACCGTCCTGGTCTCTTTTTTTACTTGTCTCTATCTCTCTCTCTCTCTCCCCCTTCACTTCAGTGCGCTGCTGCCAGCATGAAAAGTATGTCGCTGTATGAACTGGTATGCCTGGAGGGGGATGGGGAGTCGGATGTGCAGGGAAGTGGCAGCACAGGCCAGCAGACCTTGGGGACGGGGTGGACACAGACAGAAAAATGCCTCCTAATGCTCCCTGCAGGCTACTTTATGCCCATCATTGATAGCATCAAAAGTCAACACTGAGCCCTCGTTGAGCTGGAGCACTGGGCACAATGTGTGGCAGAACATGAGGGGACTGCACTAACATCCATGACAGCTATAAATGCATTAGCAAGCTGTTGCAGTCTGAGGGAGAACTGAAAGCAGTTACTTGCCAAGCCTTGTTTTTAAATCCCCTGGCTTGGCACACTTTCATTAGCTGTTCAACAGTCCCTTTGTTTAGCTGCGGTTGCCCGTTTTGTGCTCCTTGGCTCCTGGTCCCTGCAAACAAGCCAAAAGCAAGAGAAAAGAACAGAACGAAAACAAGGTCAGTTGAAATTCTTCTTTCTGCACCGAATCCCCAGTTTCACACTACCGTAAATAAAAAGTGTTAGTAGCTTAGATCCCTTCGCTGTGCCCTCTGACCTACTGTGTTGCTGTCTGAGAGAGAACTGTGGGAGTGCCGTGGAGCTCTACCAGGGTCGGGGATGCAGAAATGTCTTTTGTCTTTTTTCATATAAAAACCACTGTGAAATAGTGCAGTGCTGCATTTGGTAGGGACAAAATGGGTGGACTATTTCACAGATGTGGAGACAACTGTGAAGCAATCCAACATGTTGTTAGTTCAGAAAGGAGCCCTTTTACTGATCGTGAAAGGACTGCAGGGCTCCGCCCATCTGCAGCCCTAAAAAGAAAGAGAGAGAGAAAAGGCAGAAGCAGAAAACAAAACTGACTCACTCAGTTGGGTACCAGGCAAAACTTTAAATACTGTATATGTAAAGTTAACCAAGAAGAAAATATACTGTTGTGCCATACTGTTGTGCCGGGGCTATAAGTAATTTTATAAGTAATTTTACCTTCTCCTCTTTCTCCTCCAGAGTGGGTCAAGAGGGTAGGGGACTGCTGCCCTCCCTCAGACACCCCATGAGGTCGCGAGGGACATACCCTCCCCAGGACCGTCAGAACCCCCGAGCTCCTGAAGAATAAACCCAGGCACGACATGGCAAGCAAGTCAGGAACAGAAGCCTTTGTTTGCCTTGGTGCCAAATTCAAACTTTTCAATCCACGGCTGAGCGGGACAGCACAGGGCCTCCTAGTACAGTGCTGCTGCGATTCTTTCTTGTTAAAGGCATTTTAAATCGGCGCACAAGTGAAGACTGTTTTTCTGTATTACCTTTTATGCTCCCTTGTACAGTAATATCTGTTGTAAAGCACATTTACTTTTAGAGTCTGCTTCATTCTATACTGTTTCCTGCACTAGCCAAGCAAAAGTAAATGTTACCTGAACCGACTGCAATACTGCTGGGTTGAGCACTGATTGCCTGAAACTGAGAGATCCAGGGTGTTAGTCATAAATTGTATGTGGCATAACAGGCATCAATGGTGCGGCAGCACTGAATCTTGTAAAGTGATCGGGGTTTTGAAAGTAATTGGGGGTCAGTTAAATGTTTGGGCAAACAAGTAGCAGGGTACATTTTGACGTTTTAGCAGCTGTTCATCACTAAGGGTGCAGCAGCACTGAGTTGTGCAAGTAATCAGGGGCCATTTTTTAAATGAGGGAAGCTAAAGCAGGCAACTTTTATTCAGAATAGCAGCTGTTCAACACTAAGGGTGCAGAAGCGCCGAATTTCGAAAGCATTTGGGGGCCATTGTAAACCAAGGGTAGCAAATTAAATTAAAATAAAACATTTGGGGGCCATTTTAAACCAAGGGAAGCAAATTAAATTAAAATAAACTCAAGCAAAGAGCAATCGGGGCTTATCAAAATTTGTAACATCAAAAAGGGAGCCCAGCCAGTAAAATCACTTCTATTGCTTAGAACATTTTCAAAATAAGCTCATGTTACCTGGAAAGAAATCTCCACCCCTCCACCTGGGCTATAAGTAATTTTACCTTCTCCTCTTTCTCCTCCACAGCGGGTCGAGAGGGTAGGGGACTGCTGCCCTCCCCCAGACACCCCACAAGGTCATGAGAGACATACCCTCCCCAGGACACTCCTGAAACCCCGAGCTCCCGAAGAATAAACCCAGGTACGAAAAGGCGAGTGAGTCAGGAACAGAAGCCTTTGTTTGCCTTGGCGCCAAATTCAAACTTTTCAATCAACGGCTGAGCGGCACAGCACAGGGCCTCCTAGTACATTGCTGCTGCAATTCTTGCCCCTCCGGCGCTATGCGCCGGCTCCCCACTGCCCCCCCACCATCCTTTGTCGACACTCGACTATATAGGTAGCTGAGAGGTCAGGTGACATGCAAAAACCTATCAGCCCACTTTCAGATCTGCAGGTTATCAGAGCTCACCAGCAGAGGCTGCTACCACAATTTCCAGCTTGCTATTGCAAGTCTAATCTTTCAAACATGCTCCTATACATAATTATTATGTTAACCATTGTTACTCCTCTTGTATCGCTACCCCCCATCCACCCAGCCCCAAAATGACCCCAACCTCCTACTCTTTTGCTCTGTTTCAAATCTCCCATGACCCCTATCAACCCCCACTGAGCGCCAGTCTCACACACCCACCCTATCATGGATTTCTAACCCCTCCATCGTTCCCCCCTCTTTCACCCTGTGCCTATCTGCCCTAAGCAGCCTAGCGACGTCGGTTTCCATCCACACCCCACAATTCACCAGCCCCAAGTTTAAAACTAGAAACAAATGGCACACTGCCCTACGATACTTCACCTTGATGCTCCTCTGGCGGGTGATGTCGAAACCAACTCTGGACCACCGACCCACCCCACTCCCCAAACCCTTCCAAAGGGTCTTAGCCTAATTCACCTCAACATCCGCAGCCTATTGAATAAAGTCCCGGAGCTGCAAATCACTGCCCAAACCCTCTGACCTGACATTTGTATAATATCCGAAACATGGCTAAAACCTCATCATGATGACTCTGAAGTAGCCATCCCCGGCTACACAGTAATAAGGCAGGACCGACAAGGCAACAAGAAAGGCGGTGGAATAGCCATGTATTTATCAAATGGATTCCATTACACCCCTGTCCAGCTCCCTGGACATACTCCTCAAATTGAAACCAAGATGATAAAACTTGTCCTGCCACACACCTCACTGGTGTATGTGGCAGGGATATATTGTGCCCCTGCTTCCCCAGCGTCTATCATCATAGACCACCTAGTTACTCTTAAAGATATGGCTGTAGCCGGTGAGCTCTACATCCTTGGGGAATTTAATTAGAACTGGCTAGCAAAAGACTGCTCAAAACTATGCAGCAAGATTAAATCCCTAAATCTCTCCCAACAAATTGAGTAACCCACCCGCCTAAACCCAAAAACACAGAACCACTCCCTTCTGGACTGGGCTCTTACAACACACCCTCACAGGATAGTTAAAGCTGGCCTCCTACCTGATTCACTGAGCGATCACCACATGATTTACGTGATCAGAAAGGTGGACAGACCTACAAACCACCTTCCCCCAAGGACCCTCCTCATGAGAGCTTACAAATCTCTGTACCTCATCTCCCTACTAAATGACCTTGCCCTTGTCGACTGGTCTTTCATCCAACTGGCACCTTCCATTGACCATGCTTTCGACATGTTACTGTCTGGGACTATCACGCCCCCCAAAGAAGCAAAAGGGTTAGGGAAATCCATCTCCCCTGGGTCTCTGCCAACATCATCTCCAGATATCATGCCAGAGACCAGGCCTGGAAAAAACAAAGGCAAACAAGCTCCCTTGAATCCCTGCAGCAATACCGTACCCTCCGCAACAACAGTACTAAAGTCATAAGACAGGCTAAAATAACTATTTCCAGACGGCCCTCTCCTCTAATCTTAGCCACCATCCAAATTCTGGAAATCCATTAAAACCCTGCTCATTCCCTCTGTCCAGCCACCCACCCCTACCCTAAACATTCAGGGCAAAAATGTATCTGAGCCAAGTGAAGTTGCCTCAGCTTTCAATACCTTTTTTACCAACTGTGCTAAATCTCTCCTAACAAACCTACAAATCACCACACCTACACCCAGCCCTCCCGTGTCCCCCCAGCATACCCCCCAGGCCACCACATTCTCTTTCCACCCAGTCACTGCAACAGAAGTCCTAGCCGCCCTATGTTCCCTTGACCTTAATAAAGGCAAATGCCCTTTAGGACTTGAGGCCAAACTCCTATACCTATCAGACCCTGCCACTGTAGCCCACCTAGCCAACCTCCTGAACCTTTCCTTCTTCACAGCACAAATTCCAACAGCTTGGAAGGAGGCAGTAGTCATCCCGCTACCAAAGGGTGGCGACCATCTGTGCCTGGAAACTACTGCCCTATCTCCCTTCTACCAATTCTGGCCAAATTACAGGAACACCTAGCCCTCTCCCAACTCACACAATTCCTCAATTCTACCTCTTTCTCCACCCCTTATCAGTCAGGCTTTCGCAAATCACACTCCACCATCACAGCGCTACTAAGACTCACAAACGATATTGCCTCAGGTATGGACAAAGGGTTTCTCACCTCAGCCATATTCATTGACCTGGCAAAAGCATTTGATACCATTTCCCACCCTAAGCAAATCACAAAACTGCACGATGCAGGCCTCTCTGATCTAGCCACCAGCTGGTTCCAAGCCTACCTGACAGGCAGGAAACAAGCAGTAAAAATTGGCCCACTCATATCCCCCTCACTCCCAGTCTCCATGGGGGTCCCCCGGGGCTCTGTCCTGGGCCCCTCCTCTTTTTCATATTTTTAAACAACCTACCACTGACATGATCCAATTCAGCTATACAAATGTACACTGACAACACTGTTCTGTATGCCTCCGGCCCATCCATTGGGGTCTTAAACTCTGCCCTACAACAGGATTTTGATGCCATTCAGACTTGGCTCAGGTCAAACCAACTTGTCCTAAACACAAAGAAAACCGACTCCATAACCTTCGGCACGGAGCCTAGACTCTCCCGGCTAGCTGCTCCCCCCACATTCCATACCTTGGACGGATCCACCTTGGAATCCTGCACCTCCTTTAAGTACCTGGGTGTATGGCTTGATCATCACTTAGATTTCTCCATCCACATTGACTCCATACAGAAAAAACTACACCCAAAACTAGGTGCACTATACCGCAACAAAGGCTGCCTACCTACCTCGGTCAGGAGGGAACTAGTGCAAAAAATGATTCTCCCAATTTTTGACTACAGAGACATGGTCTACAGCACAGCCCCCCCATCCACCCTGGCCAGCTTGGACCCCCTTTTTCATTCTTTCTGTTGGCTCATCCTGGAATGTCCCCCCACCACCCACCATTGCGACCTATATAGTGCCCTAGCTCTTCCCTCGCTGAACTCCAGGAGTCAGCTTCATTGCGCCAATCTCATAGTAAAGCAGTGGACCAGCTCCCTCCCCCCATCTCAGCTCCATCCTGTCAACACAACCTCCCCCCCGGCATACTCCCTGAGATGCTCAGACTCAAAGCTACTACAAATCCCTTTCATGCACACTTCAAAGGACCAATCTGTCTTCAAATATCGGCTGCCCAAACTACGGAATGACCTCCCTGCAGATATTAGGCAGTCCTCCACCCCAAGGCCCCTGAAATCTCACCTCCAGGCCCACTTCTCAGACATATGCAACTGCAACCTGCAGCCCAGATCTGATATCACGAGGCATCGTAACATGCCATGACCTGTACAATTGACCAGCAACTTACTATAATTGTTGTTTACTTATTGTCACTGTCTGTTGTGCCCTGCGGTCATAGACCCTAACAATGACATAGCAACTCATGCAATCTGGTATGTAAGTCTAAACTTGTATATCACTAACTAATGCATAATCCAGCCTGTAACTATTCTGGTCCTGATGTTATCACCCTATATGTATCTACTCTGAACCTGTTGTAAGCACCATTGTTTTTGTACCTATTTGTATTGTATGTAACCCCCAGGTCGCATCTGGAAACGAGCGGTCCCTGCTCAGTATGCTTATCTGGTAAATCTCTGAAATAAATAAATAAAAATACTCTACTCAAACTCCTAATCAAAAGTAATATATTTCCAATACAAAAATTATTTCCATAAGCATTACTACATATCCCACAAAAGAAAAATGTTTGGTAGCCAACTCTACAAAAAAACAAAAACAGATTACATCTGATAGGGTGTTTAACAATTACTGCGTGACTGTTCCCTGTGAGAAGCAACTTGACATGTGAAAAAATAAACTACTGTATGTATGTGGGCAGACATGTCTCACCCCAAAACTTCCTTGTTGAGCTCACTCATTTACTTTTGAGGTTTGCATGCTCAAAGACATCTGCTTACACAGTATGTTTGCTATTTACATAGTTTGGAAACATCTGTGTGTGGACAGTTGTGAGACCCTAGCTTTGGAGGGTAGTTAACAAAGTTAAAAGTAATAACCTATGCAATCCAGAAATGTAGTGGTTACCTGACATACTCGAGATGTTTATTGTCTGGTACTAAATGAGTTTCTATCAGCAGTTGTTTCAGCAGTCACTTTGTTATCAACACATTTTAAAAGAGTATAATGCTAACAGTTTCCCATTTTCTGTTTGTCTCTGGAGAACCTCCCCCAGTTCTTAAGTTCAGTTCTTACTTTTTTTTTCATTTTGAACATTTTGTTACACAAACAGTGGGTCATTAACTTGATGTTACAAAACTCAGAACATTGTAAAATAATTAGGCAACACTAACAAGGTAGTCATCATTATTTAAATTTGATGTCACATGTTCACTCAGTAAAAACATATCAAATTGCAATGAGTGGCGTCTGGTGAACTGTTACACTGCTATCTAATTGCACTCCTGTGTGAATATATCCTTTTATTTACTTAAGAGATTTGTATAGCAGTGTGGTGTATAAGTAGAGACATGATGTCTGGTGCAGAATGAGCCTTATTATATTATTTTGTATTGTAATCTCATACTGGGCAGTATTTGTCTATTGTCATAACAGTAAATTGTGACATTTCAGCACAAAAACAGTAATTTCCCAAATGATTTTGTTGCAATGATTTTATATAAAATGCCAAGAGTTTCTTAGGAATAACAAACATAAAAGGAATTATGACTGCTGGATGACCTCATGTGAAATCAGTATAAAGTGCAATATGAGAAAGGCAAACATAAATCATTTCAGTGTGTGACACAGGAAAATGCATATTGGACCATAGTTAAAATTCCTCTAGGCATCGTGGAAGGCAAATCAGATGTTTAAAAATTCTAACTTTCTTTGACTCCAGCATGCTGTGGGCAAAAGACTCAGACACAAGTCTACATCCTTCTAGTTTAGGAGCAAAGAATGTGAAATGGGGGCAATATGCATGCCATGTGTCTTGGGGATCTGTCCAAACCTAAAAGATTTTAAGAAATGCAAAGTTGAAAAAAATGGTTTGTATCTCTAGCTAGGAGTAGTCTTAGAAATTCATCTGCTGTTCAGTATCCTTGTGAAGTATGTAAGAGGTACAGCACAGAATATTAGCACGGTCATCTATTGCTGTTTGTGGAGTACAAGCAGAAGGTACTGCCCTGATAAATAACAATACATTTCAGAATATCTTCCATGTCATTTCTTCTTAGAAGAAGTTTGAAAATAAAAGCTGACATAAATTATAAATGATTCATGTACAAGTGCCGACTTAGCAAACAGCAATAGCCTGTTCACATACCTCCCAATGTGAAACATACCAAGCAGCCCGGGCAAAGCATGGTCACATTCTTTCCACAGTGTCCTGGTCTGGTTCCTTTCCAACCATCTCAAGAGTTATACCAAAAAAAAGGGGTCCATGACCTTTGGTACCTGCCAAATATTGACAAGGCTTTCAAAACTTCCAGTCATCACCATGCTGGATGTCACCCTCTTGAAGCGGTGCAGTCATTCAAGTACATTGGTGTGTGGCATGACAGCAGGCTTGACTTAGCCCATATCAATGCTATCCATGTGAAAATCTGCCCTAAGCTAAGTGCCCTGTACCTTAACAAAGACTGCCAATTCTTGTTGGTCCTCTGTGAGCTGGTTACTAAACTGGTGCTGCCAGTGTTTGACTATGCAGATGTGATCTATGAAGTAGCACCCTTCACCTCCCTAGCCAGACTGTACAGTCCCTGAATTGTCTTTTGCCACTCTTCGACAAACTCTCCTCCATGCATGCACCACTGCTCTTTCTGTTCATCTCTCTTTTTCCTCCCCCATCCTTCATGTCACCAGTTATACTACTCTTCCTTCATCAAGTATTGGTTTGGCTCCCCTTCCTTCTGACCTCTCCTCTCTTTTATTCCCTCCTGCACCCTCTACTCGAGGGACCAGAGAACTTTCTCCACTTCACACCCCTGTTCCTCTGCTGGGCAGTCATCGTTGTTTCCTATCATTTGACAACACTCTGAAACCAGCTTCCCTTTCTCCTCCAACATTCCTCTTCCTTAATCTCCTTTAAGCTCCAGCTGAAGCTCCTCCTGCCACCCATCTGCACCTGTTTCCTGTAGAATGTTCACCCTGGTTATGTTTGGTAGCTCAGGTGTTGGATCCCTTAGTCCTTTACTGATCTCTGATACATTGCATTACTTACCTCTGTATTGCTTTGTTGTTGAATTCTCAGTTTTCCACCCGCACATAGAAACATAGAAATTTGTTGGCAGAAAAAAACCCCATGGTCCATCCAGTCTGCCAAGTCGTGCCCCCTCCCTTCCCCAGGAAAACCTCTACCCTCCGTTTCCTGTCTGCCTCCTCTTGTTTAGACCCATGTATGTATCCAAGGCTTTTCTAAATCCGCCTACTTTATCAACTCTCACCACCCCTTCCAGCAGTCTGTTCCAGGACCCCACTACCCTCTCAGTAAAGAATTTCCCCCTGATGTCACCTTTAAATCTGCCACCCTCGAGTTATAATGCATGCACCATAGTGGATTTGTTCTCACTCAAACTGAAGGTATTTTCAACCCTCACCCTATTTATGTCTTTCAAGTACTTGAATGTCTCTAACATGTCACCCCTCTCTTCCAGTGTGTACAGGCCCAGCTCACCATTTTCTCCTCATATGTCTTCTCCTGCAGCCCACTCACTATTCTGGTAGTCCTTCTCTGGACCCTCTCCAGCCTGTCCTTATCCCCTTGTAAGTATAGCCTTCAGAACTTTACCCCATATTCCAGGTGCGGTCTGACCATGGTCTTGTATAGTGGCATGATCATGTCCCTTCTCCTGCTTGTAAAGCCCCTCTCTATGCATACCAACATTCTGAGTTCCTTCCCTGCTGCCATGTCACACTGACTCCAAACCTTCAGGCTATCTGAAATAGTGATCCCCAGGTCCCTTTCCTGTTCTGTTGTCGCCAGTTCTTCTCCCCAAGCCAGAACTTTTCCCTCAGGTTTCTGCACCCTATATGCATAATTCTGCATTTCTTTGCATTAAATTGTAGCTGCCATCTTTCTGACCACTCCTCCAACATTGCCAGATCCTCTCTCATACTTTCCACACTCCCCTTCATATCTACCCTATTACATTCTTTCATGTCATTTGCAAACAGACTCACCTTCCCATGCAGACCCTCCATAATGTCCCCAATGTAAATGCTGAAGAGTATGGGTCCCAGCACTGACCCCTGGGGAACCCCACTCGTAACCTTTTTTCCTTAGAGTGCATCCCATTTACCATAACCCTCTGTGTCCTTCCCTCTAACCAATGCTCAGCCCAATTTGTGAGCTTGCTCCCTACTCCAAAACTACCTACTTTGCCTACCAGTCTCATGTTGGGGATAGTGTCAAAGGCCTTCCTGAAGTCCAGGTAGGCCACGTGCACTGCCCCTCCCTGGTCCCATATCTCCATAACCGTGTCAAAAAATTCAATCAGGTTGGTCTGGCAGGACCTACCACCTGTGAATCCATGCTGGTTGCCATCCTGGAGGCCTTCTGCCTCCGGATATTTACTCAGCCTTTCCTTTATAAGGGTTTCCATCAGCTTACCCAACATGGAGGTTAGGCTAACTGGGCGGTAGTTTCCTGGTTACTACCTTCCTCCCCCCTTATACAATGGCACCACTTCACTACTTTTCCAATCCCCAGGAACCCTTCCCTTGTCCAGTAACAGATTAAACAACCTCGTGAGAGGTGCCGTCAACACCTGCCTCAGCTGTTTGAGCACTCTTGGGTGAATCCTATCTGGGCCCATCACCATATCCTCCTGCAGTTTCTCCAGTTCTTCCAATATCCTATCCTCCGTGAATGGACCTGAGTCCACTTCCCTGCCCTCCCTTCTTCTGGATTCCAACTCTAACCCTATCCCCTCCTGTGAAGATTGATGTGAAGTAATCATTCAGAACATTTGCCTTTTCCATGTCCCCTTCTGCCATTACCCCCTTCCCCTTTGAGTCTCATAATCCCCATCTTCCCGTTCCTTCTGTCACTCACATATCTAAAAAACTTCTTATCCCCCCTTTTCGCCTCCCTCTCTATGTTTTCCTCCATATTCACCTTCACCCTTCAGATTATTTTTCCTATTTCCCTCAGTTTTGTCTTATATACCTCCCTCTCTGTCTCGTTCTGAGAGGCTTTATATGCCCTGAATGCCATCCTTTTCTCCCTGCTACTCCACTTCCTTTATGAACCAAAGGGGTTTCCTCCCTTTCTTTATTTTTGCTCACCATCCTGGTGCATAGTTCTGTCACCTTCAATATTTCTCCCTTGATTTCCCCCCACAGCGCCTTCACATCCTCCACATTCGCCACATTCACCTTCTCTTCTAGTTCCTTCCTCACAATTTCTATCATCCTCCTAAAATCTGTCTTCCTAAATTCTAGCACCTTAGTGGAGGAAATGCTCTTGACCTGCCCTTTCTGACTTTTAAAGCTTACCATCCTGTGGTCACTGCCCCACAAATGCTTCCCAACCTCCACCACCTCGACCCCTTCCCCATTTGTCATTACCAGATCTAGTATGTTCTTCTCTCTAGTAGGTTCTGTGACCAGCTGGTGCATGAACAATTCCTGCATAGTTACCAGCAGCTCCCTACTCCTTTCTGAGGATGCTGCTGGAATTTCCCAATTCACATCTGGTAGATTCAGATCGCCCAACACCACTATTTCCCCTTTTCTGGCCATCTCCTGTATTTTACTAAAGAACTGTCTATCCACTTCCTCTCCTTGATTTGTTGGTCTGTTGACCACCCTTACCCTCACTGCCTTACCCCCCATTCTGCTTAAAGTGACCCATAGTGTCTCCACTGGTCCATCCCTTCCTCCACTTGCCATTACTTGAATCCCCTCCTTTACATACAAGGCAACTCCCTCACCTTCTTCCTGTCAGGTCCCTTGTGTAGAGTCCATACCCTGGTATTTCCACCTCCCAACTGTGATAGTCAGACCACCAGGTCTCCGTGACTGCAATTATGTCCATGTTGTCTGCCTCCAATGCCTCCTGCAAGTCTAACATTTTATTACCAAGACTCCTGGTGTTTATTTGCAACCCTTTCCACCAGCACTGCCTTCCACTGCCCCCCCAGCTTCTCCTGCCCCCAGCTGTGGGGAAGTGTGAGTTTGGTAAGTTCCACCACACATTTTCCCTGGACCACCCCTAGCTGCACACTCCCCATCCCCTAGTTTAATGTATTTGTACAGCATGGTTGCACTATAATTTGTTCCAAGTTTGTACCAAACATGTATTAATTTTTTGCTCTGTGTCTGCATTTTATGTTCTATTCAATGTAATGTACTATATTGTGTTCTTCTGTTTCCCTTAGTAACCATCCTCTGGATAACACCTGGAAATGAGCCTCAGCTCAGTGTGCCTTACCTGGTAACCAATTTTCAAGCAAATAAATAAATAAATAATCTGCATCCATCACCAGTGTTACCTCCATTACCTGTAGAAATCTATTTTTTTTTTTGTGATTTGCCTGGCTCCCACGGCTTTACGAGGAGGCCTCATACCTCCTCCTGCTCCGTCTGCCAGGGCAATCCCCACAGCATCCATCCCAGTTTCATCTGCTTGTTGGGCCAGTGGTGTTACATTTTCCCCCTGCTTTTTCCTCCCATTCCCTTGAGACGCCTGCGCTTAGGTCATATGTCCAAGCTTGCCGATGTGCTGACGCACACTGACAGCCACGCGCTTAACAGCACCCTCCCTCCCTGACTCTAGCAGTAGTACAGCCGCTGGTGCCCCGAAAGACCATGCATGCAACAGCTTCAGGGGCATCAGGTGCCAGAAACACCCCTGGTATCCCACCCCAGAGGGAGGAGAGCATCCGTCGGGATGCTCAATCCTCCCTCCCCCCACCGACCCTCAGCAACCCGAGTCTGTTCCCGAACCTGGGTCATAGCATGAGGTGTGATGTCTAGCGCCTCAACCCTCAGCACCACCGGGCCGGCAGAAATCACATTATTGAATGGTTATCTGGACTACACAGCCCTGGGGGGTGAGCTTTCTTGCAGATGTTAATCATGCTTCCTGCCAACCTCTGCTCCTATGGGCTATGTTTGGGCTGTGAACCCACGCTACCAGCATGCCAGACTACCTGAGCTGACTAGGTGGGCCAAGCAGTCCTTATCTGCCATCAAATTCTATGGTTCTGCGTTTCTACTCCAAATTGCATGGCATGATGGAGCTGCCAACAATTGCTTTTTAATTTCTTTTATTCTTAGGCATAGCTGCCTGTCTATGAAACTCAACTGGTTGTAGAAAATATTCATTTATACTGAGCCCTAGTGTCTCATGTCCACATACCTTGCTGATTCTGCTAGATGTAAAGGTATTAACTGGATTAATACTTGAAATGTATGTATTGTATTGTGATTCCTGATGTCAATCAGTCCATTGGAAAGTTAGCCTTAATCCCACCTCAACCCCCTAGAAATGGCTAAATGATATCCCAGATCAATGAGGCCATGATGTACACTGGGATTATAGATAAGTAAATCAGCACTTCAGTGAGTTCAGTTTATGCAATTCACCTTTGAGTCATTTTGATGACCCAGCACACTTCACATTAAATATTGTCAAAGTTTATTTTACTATATAAGTGGTTAAAATAAGTTTAATATATTAATACATCTACTTGAGCACTTACAGTATGAATCATTCACAAACCCATGGCAGCAATATTAGAAATATTTTGTGACATGATTCATCACTTCCAGAGCCAACACTGCTGCCGTGTCAGAGGTGCCTGGCATCAATAACAACAATGGAATGTTAGCAGTGGACATATGTGTGAGGCATATTAGCAGTTGGCAAAGCTATGCAACTTGTAAACAACATGCTTTCTTTCACACAGACTCATTATTACTCTAGTCACTTAGGGATTTATATGAAAACAGTATCTACGGTTATCAAATTGCTTAACTATGACTTTAGAAGCCAAGAATATTAAACAGATGGAAAAATCATAAACCAAGGAATGTAAGTGAAAGTAAAAAACATTCAGAGAACCACTCTCCATTTTCTTTCATTGTAATGTACTACAATTTTTTTTATTTATTGACACTTTCACAATTTTTGAATTTATTAACTCTTTCATGCACACCCGTGCACACACACACACACACACACACGCACACACACACACACACACACACCAAGATAGCCTTGTTTAAGAGAAACACCTGTTTCTGAAGAGGTTAATTGGTGCAACAACAAGAATTTACAGAGTAAAATAATTAGTATACTAGGGGGCCCTATGTGCACAAATGATATGCCATAGCCTTCAGATCTCCAAAGCAGGAGGTAGTGTTGCAGGCAAAATCAAGCGCCAGCAACAGGAGGGACAAATACCCTGTTAGAGAATCTCAAAGACCATATTTTAAGATAAAACTAACCTGCATTTGTGATTTTATTTTCCTTTCCAAGCAGGAAGCAGCATGCCAGGGTCTGAGCCCAGCACTAGGGCAGGTGGGTACAGGGAGGCATGAGGACCAGTCTGAATACAGGGTCTGCATTATAAACACTGCTGATCAGAATTTCATCATGTTTTTCAAAAAGCAAGTGTCTGCAGTGGGGGTGGGGGTGGGGGGGACCCTGTTAGAGAATTTCATAGAACATATTTTAAGATAAAACTAACCTGAATTTATGATTTTATTTTTCTCCTCAGGCAAGAAGCAACTTGCCATGATCAGTGCTTGTAACTAGGGATGGCAGATTAGGAAGGCAAGTGGACCAACAGGAACTAACCAGGAAGCCCAGACTCCTGTATAAATTTAAGACCACTCAGCATGTTCAAGTATGCATGTGTCCCAGCAAATAAGTGGACCACCAAAGGAGTGGGACAGGTATAGACAGTGGTGTCTTAGGCACTGGCAGATGACTGCCTGTGACAGCAAGCATGCAGAAGACTATGCCTGTCCACTGAGGTAATGTAGGGTACCTATACACATGCTGCTGCCTAAGGATTGCTGTAACTTAGAAACTCTTGGTAAAGATAGAATAGAGGTAACATGCTATATTGGATAAGAGTATAACAATTATTTGATTATTTTTTTCATAAGTAAAACTCCCTACCTTTGATAAAGGTATAAAGGGGTAGTCTCAGAGAAAATGGGTAGGGCAGAATAAATATTAGGAAAGCCTAAGGAGGGAAACACAGGAATTCCATATGTGGGTCCAAGGTACAGAGAGGTGAAGAAACAGGGGCAATTTAGGAACAAGTACTAGGAAAGGCTAAATAGGAAGTAGTAGGAAATCTCAATCTAGGGCAAGGGTACATAGGGTTAACTGAAACAGGATGGATCTAGGAGAATCCTAACTGGAAAAAGGACACAAGTTACAAATAAGATGTGGAAACAGGAATGTTTGGAGTGGTGCAGTGCAGCGGTTGTTGAGAGGCAGTCTTCAGAGAGAGTGGAGACTGAGGTGCTGTCCAATCTGTATGCATCTCTCGGGTTTGTGGGAGGAGGTCACCAGATTCCAGCATGAGTTGGCTAGGATCCATGGGATCTTTCCCTCACCCAGCAACCACCTAGTCAACCACCATTGCCTCAGAGGGTGCCGAAGATGAGGAATGGCGGGACTGTGGTGGGCTCCAGGGAGGTGGGGTGTTGGGATAGAAATCTTTGCCACTAACCAGCTCCTGTACTACTCTGGTGAGACTGGACTGTCAAAAGGAGGTACCCATGGCAGTGGCCAAGGAGGATGTGGGGGCCTTCCACAAGGGAGACACCAATGATGAAGGAAGAGGACCCAAGCAGAGGAGGAAGTAACTTCTGCTGAGGGACTCAGTTGTTAGGGGATAGTTTTGGGAACAAGATAGGATGGGAAGAGGGAGGTGAGGTGCCTAGATGGAGCATCCACATGGGGGGATGAAGAGCAGATCCTTAAGGTTGCTAGGGAAGTGAGGCAGGAAGGGAACTTAAATGTCATTGTCTATCTTGGAAGAAATGATGTAGCAAGGGATGCTGCAGAGTGGTTTAGGATAGGTTCAGGGAGGTGGGGAGCAGCCTGAAAGTGGTAGCTCACATGGTGGCATTCACTGAGGTGCTACCTGTGTACAGTCAGGGAAGGAATAGGTGCTTCAACAATTGGCTGATGGCATAGTGCAGGGAGGAGGTATTTGGCTACATCATGGACTGAGGTCCTGCCTGGTGACATAGAAGCCTGTATAAGAGTGATGGCCTACATCTATCCTGGAGGGGAACAGCAGTCCTGGGAGAAAGTTTTAGATGTTAATTTGATGGCCATTTAAATTAGCCCAGGGGGAGGCAGAGATTCTGAGGGAGGCAAAGATTGCCCCTTTCCCCACTGGAGAAAAGGACATCAGTAACAAAAAAAAACAGTGGTAAAGAATTTCCCAGCATTAGTGGGAAGAAAGAACCGGAGGAAGGAAGGTTGGGAGGGTCAGCAGGATTAACTGAGGATGTGGAAGGGGCTAAGGAGGGCAAACAACAAGATAACAGAAAAGGGGCAGGCAAGCTTGAGGAGGTGGAAAGGGCAATGGAAGTAGGCAAGAGGGGGCAGGATAGGGGACAGGAGGAAAAAATGAAATGGAAGGCCATTTGTGTGAACACAAGGAGCCTGCAAAACAAAATTCCTGCCCTTGAGGCTATCATTGTGGAGCCAAACCTAGCTCTTGTGGCCATAATGGTATCATGGTGCAACAATAACCACAGCTGGGATGTGGCCACCACTGGATACACCATGGTCTGTAAGGACAGGACAGAAAGAAAAGACTTTGGAGTTATGCTATATGTGAGGGAAGGAATTAAAGTCACAGGGATACAGGGTCACCAAGGGGAGAAAGGGGCACTAGAGGTACTATGAGTTGGCCTAGATAGAGGATCAGGGGCCTTTATTTGAACAGGAGTGGTATACAGACCACCAGCACAAGCATAGGAATTTAATGGAGCCTTAGGGGAGGCCATTAGTAAAATGGCATGCAAGGGGAAAGAACTGGTTTGTGGGGATTTTAACATGCTGGATGTAGACTTGGGAATTCTGGCTGCAGCAACAACAAGAAGCAGGGCCATCCTCAACTTCATAGAAGGGGCATTACTGAGGCAAGTGCTTACAGAACACACTTGAGATGGGGCAGTGCTGGATCTGATACTTAGAAACAGGGAAAGCATTGTAGATGTTGCAGTGGGCAATCCCCTGGGTACTACTGATCACCCTACTGTGTGATCTGGCATATGGATTGGGAAGGATAGAAACCACACAAGTACAATGGTCTTAGACTTCAGGAGGGCAGAATTTAGAGAAATAGGCAACTGTCTCAGGGATTATTGCAAAGCAGAGGAGGCTGGGAGTTTGTTGGGACCCTATGGAATAGGATTAATGAGGGCATAGCTACTTTAAGGTTATGGCATGCTGCTTAAAGGAAGTTATTAAGGGAAGGATGAGGAAGAGGCTGATATGGTTCACCAAGGAGGTGGCAAAGGCAGTGAAGTAGCAGAAAGCAATCTACAGGAATACAGGAGGACACAGCAGGAAGAGGACAGGGAGGTATAACTGGCAGAGCAAAGGGAGGCAGGAAAGGGTATCCCACAATAACAGCAATGACAGAGCTACTACAATAATGAGGATGGAAATGGGTGACTACCAGAACAGCGACTGTGTATTCTCCCCTTCCCCGAGTTACACCCCCCCCAAAGTTGTAATAATAGGTAAGGGGTTGTGGGAGGCAACGTATCTGCAGTCACCCAAGTTACTTCACCATAATCATGCATCACTGTAATTATTTCATACATTTCATGTTGGCACCCAGGAAAGAGGGTGAGAGAAGCAAAAGAACAAGCAGATGGGTAAATAGTAAGGCAGGTGAAAAAGGAAAAAAAGTCCAAAAAGTAAGAGCACACCACGATTGTTCAGCTTAATTAGCTAATTTTGATTGCCAAAGTGTTCACGGCCAGAAACCCAGTGCTTCGGCTGAATAGCCTTCAAAGGCTATTCAGCTGAAGCGCTGGGTTTCTGGCCATGACCACTTTGGCAATAAAAATTAGCTAATTAAGCTGAACAATCATGGTGTGCTCTTACTTTTTGGACTTTTGTCACGTTAGAGGTTTGCAACTTCTGTAAAGAGCACCCCCCCTCGCAGTAGTGTGCTGCTTTTTCTCTTCTGAACAGGTGAAAAAGGGAGACAAGACCTTTTTTAGTTATATGAGTTAGATGAGGCAGAAAAGAGGAGGGATAATGAGAATCAGAAGGGCAGGGGGCGAGACTGTGCAGTGCAGGAGCAAGAGAAGGCTGACATTTTAAATGATTACTTTTGATTAGTCTTCACAGTAGAGGTAGGGGTGGGTGGCAGACCAGAATGAAGTGGAAAGTTACAGGGGGTGAGAGAAGTGGGCACTTTTCACTTTGTGGAAGACAGAGTCTGAAAGGGGTTGAGGCCCATAAAGTGAATAATGCAATGGGGCTGGATGGGGTAAACCCAAAGATTCTAAAGGAGCTGTAAAATGTGCTAGCTGCCCCTCTGGCAACACTATTCAGCACCACTTCAGAGACGGTGGTAGTACCAGAGGACTGGAGGAAGACTGATGTGATTTGTGTTCACAAGAGCAGTAAGAATGAGAAAGCTAGCAGCTACAGGCTTGTCAGTCTCACTTCAGTGGTGGGGAAACTGATGAAAACCTACTGAAGGAGAGGATGATGGAGTACATGAAGACAAAAGGACTGCAGGTCCACTGGCAGCATGGCTTCACAGAGGGGAGGTCTTGTCAAATGAATCGCTTAGATTTCTTTGACTGGGTAATTAGGGAGGTGGACCAGGGAAGGGTGGTGGATGTGACCTACCTGGGCATTAGTAAGGCCTTTGATGTACCAGGAGAAAACAGCATTTCAAAAATAGCGCTGGTCAAAACAGTGCTTCAACAATAGCAAAAACAAATTCCGGCCAGAGCCGATAGGGCTGCAGCTGGGGAATATGGGGTACAGAAAAAATATTGAGAATCTGTTTTTTAAGTCCATGAAAGTTTTTGTTCTGTTAGTGCTTCAGCAGTACATTGTTGCTAGACTTTTGTTACTGGCATATGGCAGTCTATTTGCTGTAAAGATAGCCAAGTTAAGTAGGTGCTATATAATATAGTACTGCAGACAGACTACCAGATGCAAGTAACAAAAGTCAAGCAATGATGTACTGCTGAAGCACTACAGTACAAAAACTTTCATGGACTTTCAATCATTGATGATTAACGTCTTTGTCACTGGCAGCAGATACTTAATTTGGCTATCTTTTACTTATGCGAGAGGAAAATATTGCCAGCACTGGCTACTTACAGTTTCTGCAATTCAGTTATAAGCAAATATGTATCAACAGCCCAAAAATAGAAGCAGGAGCAGGAGAACTTAAGGTGCAAAAGCAGTGCTATTTTTATTTAAAGTGCACAATCACAGCACTCAAACAGCTTCCATGCAGCTTCTCCCCTTCTCTTACAAGGAGCTTCCTTACACGTTTCACACTGCCTGGTGCTTAGTCATAGGATAGCAGTCTATTACACCAACCAACAATAAATACAAAAATCTATTAAAGTGACAGTGCTTCTAAAAGTGAAAATTATTATTTTACAAACGATTTAAATAGTTTCATGACATCACATATACCTCATATACCAGTCTAAAACATTATGGTTGTACATAACTAATTCATTATTTCTTTAAACCTATCATATATATTTTAAAAGAGTTATATGCATATACTCATTAACACATCATGACTGTATTGTAAATTATTTTATTACATTTCTTATGTTTCATTATTGTTACCAGTTTGGAATAAGCACAGATTTGTGTCCTCCTTATTTTTACACATGGTTTCCCTTGAGGGTCCACAATCAGGCAAAGCCAGGTTCCAGACAAAAAAAAAAAAAAACATCTAAAAGAAACAAAGGAGGAAAAAAGTTGTGCTAATGTTTACTTAGATGTAAATAACTGCATTAAATCATTTTCCTTAACCTCAAAAATGTTAAAATCAGAATTCATCTTGATACATTAAAAATGCAACTATGTTTATTTGAATTTTATTTTAAACCTTTGTTTACCGGGTAGGCACGAGCCAAGGCCCATTTTCATGTATGACCCGGGACCATATATGTACATACAGTCAAGATGTTTACAGTAAAATTAACAAAACTCACACTACAATACATTACAACAGTAATTAAACATACATCACAAAAATTACAATACAAAAAACATACAGTAAAACAATATAAAAATAGAACACACATTGAAAGCAATAACAGTGCAATTTGCCAAGAAAATAATTTCTTAGCTTGATTTTAAAAGTTTGGTGGGTAACATTCCCTTATAAAATAATAGGAAGCTCATTCCAATTTTTAGTAGCAGAATAGGAGAAAGAACCATCACCCATTTTGGTCTTGGTCTTAGGAACATTTAATTTAATCTGATGATTTGAGCAAAGTTCCCTTGAATTTATTTTAATCTGTAATAATGAATATAATGGGGGAAGTTGTACCTTGACGAAGAATATTGTCAGTTAAAGAACATAAACTATATAGACAATTTAGCTTAGGTGGAAGCCAGGCAGATAGTCTATATAGCTCACAATGGTGAGTATAATAAGGCAATTTAAGAGTAAATCTACAAATGCCAGGGAACACATTAGTTAGAAGGGATAACTCTCTATTAGGCAAATTTGAAAAAAGAAATGAATTATAATTTAACTGAAGAAGTAATACACCCTTGGCTATTGCATGCCTAGCTGGTAAGGTCAGCAATGATTGAAACTTGACTAGGACACCCAATCTCTGATTGATTTGCCGTGTAATGAAATTTACATGATTAGAGAAAGTTAAATATTGGTCCAACAGGACTCCAAGATTATTTAAATTGTTTTACCTGCTCCATCTTATTACCCAAAGGATCAGTGATTAACAAATTCTGAGCTTTGTTAAGTCTAATTCTAGATCCAAAAAGCATACATTTTGTTTTTGAATTGTTTAATGCCAAATGATTATCTTTTAACCAACTTCAAAGTACAGGAAAGTCTTTATTTAAAGACTCATTTATAAATTCAACTGAAGTAGAACTTTTATACAGAATAATATCATCTGCATAAATCAGACAGTGAGTGTCTCTCAATAAAAATGGAACAATGTCTACAAACATAGTGAACAAGAGAATGCCCAAAATGGACCCCTGGGGCACCCCCTGTAACAGAGATCTACAAGAAGAAAAAGCTCCATTTAATCCTACTTTAAGGGGTCAATTGGACAGATAGCTGTGAAACCAATCAACAACAATCTCCACTAGACCATAGTTTCAGAGTGTCCTGATCAGCAGGGGATGATTTACTAAATCAAAGGCCTTGGACAGGACCATGAACACAGCACCAGTGAGCATATCTTCATCCATAGCTACACTGGTGTGGTTCGTGAACCTGGCCAAGGCCATCCCCGTCCCATGAAATTTCTGAAACCCATGCTGATCAGGTGTCCTAAAACCACTATCCTGTAAATAAGCAGAGAATTGCTCATTTACAAGTCTCTCAAAAATCTTACCCAAAGATGGCAAAAGGGAAACAGGACGATAATTGTCCATATCCATTCTGTCGCCAGATTTATAAATAGGTTTGATTACAGTTTGCTTCCATTCCTCTGGGAAGCAACCAGTAAGAAAAGACAAATTAAAAATAGAATAAGTGGATTAGCAATGTGTTCACAAATCAATTTTAAAAACCTAGTCTCAAGTTCACATGCACTTGAACCAATTGCCATCTGTTTCAAGAGATTATAAACCCGATATGGTTCAATAGCTGAAAATTAAAAAGAACCAGATTCAGCAAAATCAAAGTACTGTGCATCTACACACAGACCATGATTAAAAGCCTGTGTGTATTTGGACAGATCAAAAAATTTATCCAAAAAGGATTCACAGATTACCTGAGCATCAGAGATCACATGACCATCCTTAATGAAAGCCTCAGTAATTACTTTCCTAGATGGATTAATTAGAGTGTTTACTGAAGACCAAAAACTTTTTGGGTTATTTAAGCTAGAAGTTAGTAAATTCTGAAAACAACTAGATTTGCTTTGTCTAACTTTTATTTTACATTCATTTCTTAGCTTCCTATAACTATTAAAATCTCTCACTGATTTAGTTACCTTATAAAACTTCCAGGCAGCATCTCTCAATTTCATTAAGTGCAACAAGGGGTTAGTAATCCATTTATTCAAGGAATCTCTAACTTTCCTAACCACTTTGGGAAAATATTTATTTTGTAACTCCATGAGAGTGGAAGTAAAAAATCAACAGCAATATTCACATCAGGAATTGCATCCAAAAAAGTCCAATCAAGCTTCTGTAGGTCAGCAAGAAGATCTCCGCTCACCTCATTAACAAATCTATGGTATGAAATAAACCTAGGAAGCAGTTTGGGCCTTTTAGATCTCTACATGCGATAAGTGGCCAAATGGTCACTCATTACATCGAGAAGTAAGCCAACACTGGAAATATTAACCTGTTTATTAGCAAGGACCCAATCCAAAATTGTATGGTTCTGACTACTCATATTCGTACGAGTAAATGAGTTAATGAGCTGAGTCAATCCAATATTAGCCAATAATGTCTCAATAGAAGGATCATTAATAGGGTCCCAATGAATATTAACATCTCCAGTAATCAAAAGATCACTGCCTGATTGAATCATTGTTACAAACTTTAAAATATCATCTAACCCTTTTTTAGCAGTTTTAGGGGGATTATAAACTGTGCAATATCTTAATTTCTGACAACCACCCAATTTCAATTCTAACAGGAGCCATTCAAATTCAGAGGTTTGTTTGTATCCAGAAGAAATCTCAACTACTTCCAATTCAGATTTATAGTATACCATTATTCCCCTTCCCTTCTTTTTTCCTTTCCTGTCTTTCTGTATTAATTTATAACCTTCAAGGGCAATAAGATTATCTAGTACTGAAGGTTTCAACCAGGTTTCAGTTACACTGAATATATCTGGGTCATAATTATTAACCCAGGCCTCAATTTTAGCTTGTTTAGACATGAAACTTCTAACATTAAGCTGAACTATTCTTTAACCTTTGGTTTGCCAATAATTATCATATAATAAAGTATCAGAAATTAAAGAAAATTAAAGAAATTAAAAGATTTGTTTCCACATCACCAGATAGGAGTAAAGTACACCACATATTACCAACCAACAGGGAAACAAGAGGAAACTTTGTCCTTGATTTTTTAAAAGAAAAAGCCCCCATCTCACATATGTTCTTATTATTAAAACAGCCCAAATCCCTAACATTTAAGAAAAAACAGTAGGTGCAGGCCTTTAAAGAATTTGAAAATGTAAAATCAGTGAATGTTAGAGCATGAACTTTTGATGGTGTAATGGGATCAATGATATACGTTAAACTTTGATCGAACAGTATTAACCCAATACAACAATACATCATAAAAATCCTTAAGCCCCACATGTTAACTAATTAATCAATA
Source organism: Neoceratodus forsteri (assembly GCA_016271365.2). Classification (NCBI taxonomy): domain Eukaryota; kingdom Metazoa; phylum Chordata; order Ceratodontiformes; family Ceratodontidae; genus Neoceratodus; species Neoceratodus forsteri. The sequence goes on along the minus strand of CM028137.1, from coordinate 189,627,279 downwards.
GAGAAGTATCTAATCTCTCTCTTTTTATTGCACTTACAATGCAACTTTCTTATACTATCTAATAAAAAGTGCATAAATTACATGCAGTCTCCCCGCAGTCTCCCTCCACTGACTCCCGATAGTGACTCCACCACTCCTGCGTACTCCACTCACGCGTACAGCCGCTCTGCGGATAGCCACTGATGATGTAACATATTTATTAGGAGTCATTTAAGAGTCTCAGCCCCTCAATCAGCTGTTGTGCCTCAAGCTCCTGCCTTGTAGCCCCCTCACTTACCAAGACCAGGGACGAGAATGTCACAGTCAAAGCAGCCACACAGTTTCCTGAGAAGTTAGGGCACAGAAGTCTTACAGTCCTTAGATGTTTCAGGAAACTCTGCAATTAACAGCAGGCATGAGATTAAACACTGGGAGCAGCATCTGTAGAGGTCACAGCAGCACCTTTAGTAGTAATTCAGGCAATATTAAACAAGTGCTTTTAAAGGTGCAGTCTCCACCCCCCAATCAGCTGTTTGCTGCAAGCTCCCGCCCGGTAGTCCCCTCGCTTACCAAGACCAGGAACGAGAATGTCACAGTCAAAGTGTCCACACAGTTTCCCAAGAAGTTAGGGCACAGAAGTCTTACAGTGCTTAGATGTTTCAGGAAACTCTGCAATTAACAGCAGGCATGAGATTAAACAGTGGGAGCAGTGTCTGTAGAAGTCACAGCAGCGCCTTTAGTTGTAATGAGCCAAGGTATCGGGGGCTTATTTCTTAAGAAAATGTTTTAGGCCAATTCTCTCATTCAACCCTGGTTTCTCAGATGCTCCTGTAGCAAAAATCCAATATTGTTCCCTTTTTAAGAGAACATTGTTGTGGTCACCATCCCTTGGGCTTTTTATCAGTTTTTCTATGCCCATGAATGACCAACTATGTTCCTTTATGTTGGTAACTCTTTCCATATGATTTGATAATGCATTTCTTGGATCTTTGTTATTTATTGCTCTTAAATGTTCCCCTATAAGTTCTTTCAAATTTCTTTTGGTTTTGCCAATATAGAAACTTCCACAGGAACATGTGGCCATATATATTACCCCTTCAGTGGCACAAGTAATAAAGCCTCTTATTTTAGTCATCTTTTTTGGTTTTTGGGTTATCATAATATTATGTTTGTTTTAATACTGGGCAAAACTTGCAGTTTCTGCATCTGTAACACCCATCCTGTTTTTTGGGTAACCACATCTTACACTGTTCTTGTCTAGGTTGTACAGAGTGTACTAAAGTATCTTTTAGGCTTTTTCCTTTTCTACAGTATGTACCAAACATGGTTTAGTATCTCTAAGGTCCTTCAGGCCTGAATCCAGGCCCACCATGTGCCAGTGTTTCTGGACTATTGCCCCAGCTCCTTTGATTGTGCACTGCATGTATTCACAAAGTTAATCCTTAGGTCTCCTTTTTCTCTTTTCCCTTGTTTTTTCTTCATAATCTCATATCCTTCCAATAGGTCAACCTCTTCTCTTGCCCTAGTGATCACTTTATCTGGATATCCTCTTTCTTGTAGCCTGTATTCTAGTTCCTCTGCTCTTTTCTCATAGGTTTCCCTATCGCTACAGTTTCTTTTAGTTATAATGAATTGTCCTTTATGAATACCAGCAATGGTGTGATAGGGGTGACTGCTTCTGGCCTGCAACAACGTATTCCAGTCTGTGGCCTTTCTATACAAGTCTGTTTTTATTCCCCCTAGACCATCCTTCCCTACTATTAGGTCCAAAAAACTTATTTGTTCTAGGCTAAAGGAAAGTGAGAAGTGAAGGTTCTCAGTACTATTTTCTAAGAACCTAACAAAGTCAAATAGTTCTTCTGTGCCTTTCTACATGATAAAAATATCATCAATAAAGCACTGATATAGATCAATTTTGTCCAGGTAAGGGTTTGTTTCTGCATGTTTAATAACTTCCTCTTTCCACTTTCCTAGATACATATTGGCAAAGTTTAGAGCAAACGTTGACTCCATGGCAGTTCCTTTTCTTTGTACATATTGTGCATTTCCAAAAAAATAAGGTATTACATTTTAGCACAAATGCTGCTAATTTTGTTAACACTTCTGTGGGTGGATCATTCACTTTTATTTTGTTCAAATAATATTTCATAGCCTCCAACCCCCCTTCATGTGGTATATTTGAATACATCTAATGTCACAAACATACTATTCTCCTCAATTTCAATTTCTTCTAATGCTAAGAAAATGTCCCCTGTATCTTTTATCTATAATGGAATATCTTGTGCTAGTGATTTAATATGAAAGTCATCATATTGGGATGGGGTTCCATGAGGGAATTATTTCCTGACACTGTGGGATGACCTGGAGGGTTCATGAGGCACTTATGTACCTTAGGTAGACAGTAAAAACATGCTCTTACAGGATTCTCAACTGTTAAAAAAGCGAAAGTGTCTTTATCCAACCATCACTTTTCTTTCGATTCTGACAAAAATTTGTCTATTTTTATTTTATAGAAACATAGAATTTAATGGCAGATAAGGACCGCTTGATCCACCTAGTCTGCTCATTTCCCTACCTAACGGATAAGCTGCCTAGTTAACTGACAGCCTACTTCCTCCTAAACACCACTAGAATTGCTTTATGTCTGTCCCATGCATTCTTGAATTCCCCTGCTGTTTTTGACTATACGACTTCCTCAGGAAGGCTGTTCCATGTATCCACAACCCTCTCTGTGAAGAAATTATTCCTCACATTACCTCTGAGCCATCCCCCCATCTTCAAATTGTGCCTCCTTGTTTTTGCACATCTCTTTTTCTGAAAGATGCTATCCTCTTGGACTTTGCGGATTCCCTTGAGGTATTTGAAAGTTTCTATCATGTCCCCCCTCTCCCTCCTTTCCTCGAGGCTATACATCTTTAGTTCCTTTAGTCTTTCTTCATGTGTCTTCTGATAGAGACCCTGCATCATTTTGGTTGCCCTCCTCTGGACAGCCTCCACCCTGTCTATGTCTTTGTGGAGATGGGGTCTCCAGAACTGTACACAGTACTCCAGATGTGGTCTTACCAACTGTCTGTACAGAGGGCCAAAAACTTCCTGTTTTCTAATGGTGATGCCTCTCCCTATGCATCCCAGTATCCCCCCAGCCCTTCTTACTGGCTTCTCACATTGCTGGCCACCTTTAGGTCATCAGATATGTCTGATTGTTGTTGTCAGTATCTCATCCCTCATTGTGTACTCTTCCCCTGGGTTTTTGTTTCCCAGGTGCATTACTTTGCACTTCTTTGCATTGAATCTAAGCTGCCATACATTTGACCATTCTTCCAACCTTGCCAAGTCCCTTTTCATCCTTTCCATCCCACCTTGTGTATCAACCCTGTTGCAGATCATTGTGTCATCTGCAAAGAGACATACTTTCCCTTCCAGTCCCTCTGCAGTGTTACTTGTAAAGACATTAAAAAGGACCGGCCCTCAGTACTGAGCCCTGCTGTATCCCACTAGTAACCCTCTTTTCTTCACTGTGGATTCCATTTACTATTACCCACTGTGTCCTGTTGTCCAACCAGTGTTTTACCCAGGCTACCACCCTAGGATCCACTCCCAGGCTGGCTAATTTGTTTATTAATCTTTTGTGTGGGACTATGTCAAATGCCTTGCTAAAGTCAAAGATGGCCATGTCCACAGCCCCTCCCTGGTCTACTGCTCTGGTCACCCAGTCAAATAAATCAATTAGATTTGTCTGACATGACCTTCCCATTGTGAATCCATGCTGCCTTGGGTCCTGCACCCCACTGGCCTCTAGGTACTCAACAATTCTTTCCTTCAGAAATGATTCCTTCATCTTCCCTACCACTAAGGTCAAACTGACAGGTCTTTAGTTTCCTGCCTCTGTCTTGCTCCCACTTTTGTGAAGGGGAATCACATCCACCCTCCTCCAGTCCTCAGGTACCACCCCATCCTCCCATGATTTATTAAACAGGGTAGTCAGTGGTATTACTAGTTCTTCCCTTAGTTCTTTTAAAATTCTGTGGTGAATCCCATCAGACCCCATTGCTTTATCCACCTTCAGTTTTAAGTGTTCTCTCAGAACCCTTTCTTCTGTGAAAGGACTAGTATCAACCTCCCTATCCAGAGTATTCATTCAATATCCCTGCTTTTTCACTGTCGCTCTCTGCCCAACCACCTTCCTCTTTGTTCAGCCTCAGCATCCCTGCCTTAGTCTTTCATTGCTCCTTAATGTACCTATAAAAGGTTTTATCCACCTTCTTAACCAAGTTGTCTATCTTTTCCTCAGTTTGGGCCTTTGCTATTCTGACTGTCTTACCCACTTCCTTGTGCTTTAACTAGTACAGTTCTCTGTCCTGCTCCTCCTGTGTTTCCTTATACTTCCTGAATGCTATCTTTGTTCCCCTTACCTTCCCCACCACTTCTTTTGAGAACCATAGTGTTTTTTCTTTCACTTTGATTTGTTTATTTGCTTCACACAAAGACCTGTTGCCTCTGTGATGGTGGTTTTGATGTTTCCCCATTGTTGCTCCATCCCACCTTCTTGCCTGTTTGCTAGTGATTTTCTGAGTCACTCTCCCATTTTGACAGAATCAGCCCTCCTGAAGTCCAGTACCTTCACTTTTGTGTGGCTTGACTCTACAGCTAAGTTTATCGTGAGCCACACTGTTTGGTGGTCGCTTGTTCCCAGATGGCTACCTACTTCAAGATCAGAGATCCTCTCTCCATCCCCATTTGAGAGTACCAGGTCTAAGATTGCTCTCTCCCAAGTGGGTTTCAAAACTGTCTGAGGCATGCCCCCTGTAGGGCATCAAGAATGGCCCTGCTCTTGGATGTGGCTGCAGCAAAGGTGCTCCAGTCAACATCTGGCATATTCAGGTCCCACATCAGCAATATCTCCCCTTTCTCTGCCATCCCAAGGATGCCTTCTATCATTTCCTTGTCCATTTCCTCCCCCTGAGAAGGGGGTCTGTATACAACCCCTGTACAGATTGTGGAACCATTTGCAGTCTCCAGGGTGACCCACAGTGCCTTCACTCCTCCCTGTTTATCCTTTAGTTCTGTTGCCTTTTTCCCTTCCCTTACATAGAGAGCTACTCCTCCTCCTTTTCTTCCCTCCCTGTCCCTCCTGTAGATTGTGTACCCTGGTATGTTGACATCCCAGTCATGGTTCTCTGTGTGCCACATTTCTGTGACTGCCACAATATGCAGGCATCCCTCTTCCATCAAGGCCACCATTTCAGGGAGCTTTTTAACTAGACTATAGGCATTGGTACTCATTACCCTCCATTTTGTTATGGCTTTATTTCTTTTTGCCCCATCCCCGTCCCTTACTGCCTTTTGTCTTTTTCTCCATTTACCCCTGCCCTTCTCCCTATCAACTGCTCTATTTTGGTGTTTGCCTCACTAATTACCCTGATTTTTTGGGGGGGCTAGCATTTCCCTTCTCCTCTTCAGTGCCTCCCCCCCTTGGCTAGTTTAAATGCTTGCCACTGAAACATTTATACCTATCGCCTAGGATCCTGGTTCCCCTCCAGGATAGGTGCAGACCATCATGCCTGTATAAGCCTGCATCCCTCCAGGTGGAGCCCCAGTCACCAATGAATGGGTGTTAAGTCAATAGGAACTTTTTCATAGAAATCTTGATTGCCTAACTGTATGAAAACTTCAGCAGAATATTTTGTTGTGTCCATAATAACAATGGATCCCCCCTTATCAGCAGATTTTATCGTAATGGCCTTATTTGACCCCAATTCATTTAAAACTCTTTTCTCTGCATTACTCAGATTGGGGTATGTCTCGCATTTACCAGTGTCATATAAATTTCTATCTAGGTCCAACAAATCATGTTCACTATCTTTTACTTATGACTATAAAGGATGTGGGGAACTTGAAGGGTTTTAACAACAAACAATCTTCTATATGTTCTTCCCTTGTTGCTCTGTTTCACTCATCCCATTCTCTCCTTCCCTCCCTCTCTCTCTCTGCTCTCTCACATTTCTTTTATTACTTGATCTTGTCTCTCTGAATGCCTGCTACTGCTATCAATATGTCCCACCTAACGTTATTTTGAGATTCCCTGTACTACTGTGCTGTATTCTCATCATACTGTTGTAAATATATTTGTATTTGTTGTCAAAATTAACTCTGTACTGTACTACTTTTATGTGCTGCGTCACATACACAGTCTTGTATATCTAAAATGTACTGTCCCAGGTTGTGCCTAAAATAGGCATATTTGTGCCTAGTGCACTTACCCGGTTACCAAAAGCAAATAAATAAATAATAAATATTGCTTAACAGGATCATCAGCCCTGACTGCAATAGTAGCGTGTCTAGGCTTGTTCACACGACGAGAAAGCTGGATCACCGCTGTATTGATTGTTGCAGCCAAGGTATCTGAAACACTGTGCAGCAGTATTCATATTATTTTATTTATTATTATTACTTGTTTTAACCAAGAGTAGCATGATAAGCTGAAAGCTTTTTTACAGGAGTGACCTTGGAGCACAGGAAAGTTAAGTGACTTGCTCAGGGTCACACAGTATGCAAGTGGAAGCTGTGGGATTCAAACCTAGGTCTGGTCTGCTGGATGTCACCAGATTTGCAGCTCAGAGTCTAAAACCACTGTGCTGTTCAGATGGCATAGCTCTGGAGCATTGCAGATGCCGCAGGAGAAGATCTGCCATTTTGAAGAGGGTTCCAGTGTGTGGTGGTATGGTTAATGATGCTACAGCACCAGAAGGCTGGAGGGGGATCTGAAGAACCACCCTCCAGCCTTCTGTCAAAATCCTAACTCAGCATTGTGGGTGGTGCTGGCTGTTTACACAGCTGAGCAAATCAGTGCAAAACTCATGCTCCACTACACGATCCCAAGAAAAGAAGGATTGTGGGCACAACAGAACTCAAGAGAAGATGGCAGAATGGTGGCATTCAGATGTGCACCACAGCACCAATCTGGGCACTGTGCACAACCACCACCAACTCAGAATTAGCCATGTGAATGAGCCTTGTGTGTGTTGCGGGAGGGGACAACAACACTTGCACTATAATGTAACTTTTTTTAAAAAAAATATTATAAAAAAAAACTACCAGTCTGCAGCATATTAGTAGCAGAAGTCAAGCAACAATGTACTGCTGATGTCTTATTTCTGGCACCATTTTCCCTATCATAGAGCTAACAGTACAAAAAGATTCACAGGCTTGCAACCAGCAGTGGTTCAAGTCTTTGTTACAAGCAGCAGTTACCTAACTTTGATGTCTTTTGAGCATGATCTGACTTAATTTTACCATGCAAGATGCACTTGTCTGGGGTAAAACTAAAACAAAAAGTCACCAATTTTCATTCAGGTGCTCTGACAATTGAGAAGATTGGGCAAGCAAGAATCAGACAGTCATGGGATTAACTGAGACACAGTTTGAGTGGGGTGGAAATATTTATGCCTAATGCTATACCTCATGGGGAAAAATCTACAGTATAATTAGTACAATTAAAAACACCTCTTCAAAGTATTACAACAAACATATTAATTAAAACCTATAGGAAAGTGTCACAAATGGGACCCCCCCCCTTGTAAATGAGGAAGAGAGTTAAAATGCATTTTCATTTAAAAAAAAAAGTCTGTTTCACTGAACAGTGTGCAGATTCCAAACCTACAGACTCATCCAGTACAATTCCTTCAACTTTTCAAGAAATTTCACAGGGATAACTTGAGATGCTGCCAAAGTGGGCAAGAAGTATTCATGCATTGTTGTTATACCTCAAGGCACATTCTTATCTGGCAACTAATATGCAATGTATATTTTGTCTACATAAGGTTTCCACTGAGGTATAACTGCAAACAGGATAGGATAGGAATTTACTTATACAGCACTCCTTCAGAGTGCTTAACAATATTACAAACATACATATTCACAAAATAACACACGAAGCAGAGACTAATACAAATTGTATTTAACACTCAGCAATAAACAATATTTCAATAAAACAAATACAATAATAAACTATAATTCCAGATACAGAGGTTATAGTCAGTAGTTCAATAAATTAATAAATCAACAGGCAATAATAAGTATTATCAAATAAGGTTTAACTCTGGTTCCACCATGCCACAGACACACAAAATGTGTTGACCATCAGCACAGTGATGGCAGAACACTGCCAACTGGTGTTGTGCCATCGCTGGGGGAACTGGTATTTTCTGCGGGGGGGACTTTGCCCCCTACACCCCCAAAGTGAAGAGCTCTGCCCTGCACCCCCAGACATTGAATAAGCAACTCCAGGTTGGAGTTGGTTCAGGAAGGGGGCTAACACTTCGGAGACAACAGAGTCTGGAATCCAGCAGACCATCACAATGAACTGCTGAAAATGTCACTGTGATGGTCTTCACTGTATTCCCATCGCTGTTGCAGCATGATACCTTTAATGCCCACTCAAAGGGTAATGTTTTTAGGCCTCTTTTAAAGAGTTCCTCTAGGAGTGCCTCCTGCAGATGTTGAGGTAGGGAGTTCCACAGAGTTGGTATAGCAACCGAGAATGCCCGGTCCCCAGACTGCTGCAGCCTAGCCTTGGGAACCACCAGGAGGCAACCCTAGGAGAAGCAGAGAGCCCACAGAGGGTCAACAACTGCCTGTTTTCTACTGGTGATGCCTCTCCCTATTATTTGGTATTACTTGGTATGAAAGAACAGAAGAAGGCCAGAGCCCATTGAGACTGTTCCCCACACTATGTGGGACATTATTTATCTATTATCCCTCAACCAAACATCTAATTTGTTTTTAAAGACAGTGGCACTAGTTGCCTCTACCAATTCTTGTGGCAAGGTGTTCCATACAATGGATGCTCTTATTGGAAAAAAGTTTCTCCTTTTGCTAGTTTTATAAGTTTTTACTTCAAGCTGTTTATTATGCAGTCTTGGAACATGTCTCCTTTTGGAGAGTGTTAGACCACATTTTTCCATTAGATCTGGTGAATTTATTAAATTAAAAACCATAAGCATATCACCTCTTAATCTTCTAGCTGAAGAGAGAAGAGACCAGTAGCTTTTAATCTATTCTGATAATCCAAGTTTGTTAATCTTGGAATCATTTTAGTTACTGTCCTTTGAACCTGTTCAAGAATTGCTACGTCTTTTTTTTGGTTTGGATTCCAGAAAGGGGAGCCATAGTCTAGATACGGTCTAATGTATGCCCTATACAATGGAATAAGGCATTGTTCAGTGCGATTAACAAAAGTGTGTTTTATTTGCCTCAAAAGTCTGTTGGTCATGCAAGCAGTTCTAACACAGTGATCATTTGATGTAAGTTTATTATTAACATATATCCCTAAATCTTTTTCACAATTTGATGAGTGAAGTGGTAGTCCATTTATATAATATATCATTTTTGGATTATTTACACCGAAATGCACTACTAAACATTTGTCTTGATTAAACTGCATATGATTTTCATTTGCTCAAAGTGTTAATTTTTCAAAATCCTTCTTTAATGCAGAAATATTTTCTTGATTATTAACCTTGCCCCCCAATTTAGTATCATCTGCAAATTTAACCATGAAGTTATTTGGCCCTGTTTGTAAATCACTGATAAAGAGATTAAACAGTGTTGGTCCCAAGACTGACCCCTGTGGTACATCACTTGTCACACTACCTGAATCAGACAAGATATCATTAATTCTGACTCTCTGAGAATGATTTGTCAACCAGTTTAAAGTCCAGTTGACAATATCAGGTGACAAACCTAGATTGTGCATTTTAGTAATGAGTTTTTCATGTGAGACTTTATCGAAAGCTCTACTAAAGTCCAAAAGAATTACATCAGTAGGGATACCCACATCTAGTAGAGTACTTATATTATTGTAAAAAGATATCAGATTGGTGGTGCAGGAATACTTGGGAGTAAACCCATGCTGATTTGAATAATAAATTCCTAAATTTTCACAATCTTGATCTATTAGAGACTTCATTACTCGTTCCATTAATTTACCAGCCACTGAGGTCAGGCTAATTGGATGATAATTTTGCACAGAACCTCTATTGCCTTTTTAAAATATGGGAGTAACTATTGCTGAATGCCAATCATTTGGTACAATGCTTTCTTGTAAGGATTTGTTGAAGATAATTGACAAAGGTATTGAAATATTTATTGAGGTTTCGATCAAAAGCCATGGATGAATACTGTCTGGGCCCGGACTAGTATTTTTTTTTTAGTTTTTTGATAGCCTGTATAATGTCAGTTGGATAGAACCTATGATAATCTATGTGGTGAACTTTAAATGTACTAATAGGTGATTTTTGAGAGAAGACAGAACAAAAGTACTTATTAAAGAGATTTGAGGTTTCTATATTAGATAGAGAAGAGCCATTGGTTATAATGGGACCAATGGTCCTTGATACACCTTTTTTACTATTTATATAGGAGAAAAGTGATCTGTGACAGTCTTTTGTGTGAGCTAGTTTAAATTCTAGCTTATTTTTTGCCAATTTAATAGAATTTTTTCAGTTTTTCACAGATAGTCTGTATTTATGTAATAGAGTAGTTTTAAATGGAACAGAAATATTCTTAAGTTTCCTAAAAAGTTTCATTTTTATTTTAATCTGATTTTTAATTGTCTTGTTGAACCAACGGAGAATTTTTCCTTTATTATTAAATTTCCTCTTAGATGGAATAAAGGTACTTTCCAAATAATGTACAATGGTTTTAAAAAAAGTCCCAAGCTTGTTGTGTTATACAATTAAGAAGATTAGATTCCCAATTTATGTTTTGTAAGTATTCATTGATTTTAGAAAAATTTGCTTTATTATAGTTTTTTATACAATACAACTTCCTTTGTGTAGTTTTAAACTGTTGAATTTTAAAAAGAATAAATGAATGATCACTGGTCCCAAGTGGATCCCAAATTTGTAAATCGCTAATTTGTTACTCTATGTTAGTAAATAATAGATCCAAAATATTAGGACCTCGAGTGGGTTCAGTAACAAGTTGTTGTAATCCAGTACTAACTACCACATCTATTAGTCCTTTCTCAGCATAGGACTGTCCTGAGAATGAGTCCCATTAAATATGAGGGAGGTTAAAGTCACCAAATATTACAGTATCTTGAGATGATTCTGAAAAATGTGTAATTTCTTTAAACATATCAGTTGTGTAATCTGAATTTGCAGATGGAGGTCAATAGATGTTACCAATAGTTATATAGGACTGCTCCTTCAATAATATTTTAACCCATATACTTTCCAAAGGAAAGCGAGAACACACTTCAAAAAAAAGGAATATAATTTCGTATGTACATACAAACTCCATCGCCTTGCTTATCTAATCTGTTTTTATGATATAACTTAGAACCTGGAATTTCTCTGGACCAAATTGAGGATGCATCCCACCAAGTTTCAGTTACTCCCACCACACCTATATTTAAAGTTTTACATTTGGCTTCGAGTTCTGCTAATTTAAGTTGGTTTAAAGATCTTGCATTCAAAGCTAGGAATTTACATTTAGTTGTAATAATATTTTGGTAAGTATTTAGAGACTTGGGAATAGACCCATTCTCCCCCATTGTTTTTAGTTTAAACAATGATTTATGATTTCATGTTTTCTACTGGTGATGTCTCTCCCTATGCATCCAGTATACCTCCAGCCCTCCTTACTGCCTTCTCACATTGCTGGCCTATTGTGGTGAGGAATCACAAGCACTTTTTACATAGAAACATAGAATCTGATGGCAGATAAAGGACCACTTGACCCACCTAGTCTGTCCATTTCACTACCTAGTGGATAAGCTGCAGATCCTAGTTAACCAACAGCCTACTTCCTCCTACCCCCATTGGAATTGCCTTATGTCTGGCCCATGCATTCTTGAATTCCCCCACTGTTTTTGACTTTATGACCTCCTCAGGATGCTGTTCCATGCATCTACAACCCTCACTATGAAGAAATACTTCCTCACATTACCTCTGAGCCGTCCCCCCATCTTCAAATTGTGCCCCCTTGTTCTTGCACATCTCTTTTTCTGAAAGATGCTACCCTCTTGGACTTTGTTGATTCCCTTGAGGTATTTGAAATTTTCTATCATGTCCCCCCTCTCCCTCCTTTCCTTGAGGCTATATATCTTAAGCTCCTTTAGTCTTTCTTCATATGTCTTCTGGTGCAGACCCTGCACCATTTTGGTTGCCCTCCTCTGGACAGCCTCCACCCTGTCTATGTCTTTGCAGTGATGGGGTCTCCAGAACTGTACACATTACTCCAGATGTAGTCTTACCAACTGTCTGTACAGAGGGCCAACTCCTTCCTGTTTTCTACTGGTGATGCCTCTCCCTATGCATCTCAGTATACCCCCAGCCCTCCTTACTGCCTTCAACATTGCTGGCCCACCTTTAGATCATTTAGATAAGAATGTCATGTTTGCCCCTTCCTCGATATAGATTGATTGTATTGTAGATTTTGCTTTAATGGGGTGCCACCTTGAGGCAAACAACAACCCACGAATACTTCCTTCCCACTTTGGCAGTGTCTCAAGTTATCCCCATAATTTTTTTTTTAAATTTAAAGGGATTGTGCTGGAAGATCCTGTACATGTAGAATCTACACACTTTTCAGTGATACAGACTTTTTTTATAAAAAAATGTGTTTTAAGTCCCTTTCTCATTTACAGGGATTGCCCATTTTTTGACATCTTTCTATAGACTTTTATTAATATGTTTGTTGTAATACTCTGCACAAGTGTTTTTGATCATATACTGCATTATAGATGTTTTCTCTTGAGGTATAGCACTAAAGATGTATGACAATGCTATGTTTTTTCATATGGCAGTGCTATGTTTTTGCAATCTAATAACATGCTTTATAATATATGGGGTGCCCTTATTATTTTCCAAAATCACCAAGTTTATCTTGTTGTTATGGTACTGCAGTGACATCAGCAGGTTGTTAACTGTGTCTCAGTATGTCACAGCAGTACCATAACAACTTAAAACTCTTCTCCCTGCAGAGTTCTGTTTTTAGAACCATGATCACTACCATCTGCACACAATTTTCAGCTGTTCAGTGTAAATCATAAAGGTGTTACTAGCAGACAGCAGCGATCATGATGGAGCCCAACATTTACTCACTGAGCAGCACAAGCGATCTTGTTTCTTTCATAGCCCAAACAATGTTGAAGTCGTAGATGTTATATCACGACAAAATGGTGATATGTGACTCCTAGCAGCCAACTGGAATGCTTCAACCAGACTGTTAAAAAATTGTTTTTTGTTCATTTTTTTGCATCAAAGCCTTACAGTTTAGAAGGTTAAGATCTGCATTTGTGTTTTTAAAAAATAATCATTTATGCCTGCTGCATGTTGAGCCTATATTAAAAACATTTTCTTTGCTTGAAAACCTACCTGCATGTCAGTCTTTCTACGCACAAGGTAAGAGCTCATTCTAACTTAAAAATGAATATTTCAGCAATGTCTTAATTTTATTGTATTCAGGTACTATTAGCCTTAGTAGCATAAAGTTTCCCCATACACTATAAAGGCTAATGGATGGGAGAAAGACAATAACCACGCTGAAATAGAATCTCATGGTTTCCTTGACAACAGTAAACCTGTCAAGCTGCACTCTTGAGGTTTAAATTGTTGTTAAGGAAACCGCTCGATGCGATTACAGTGTGGTTATGTCTTTCTCCCATCCATTATCCTCTATGATTTGGGGTGATATAATAAAAACAATCATTGTAAAACCCATATAATGTATGTCTTGAGAAATTTCCTTCATTTTGTAACACTTTTTCTGGCTTATTATGTGGTGGTGTCTCAACTGAATTACCCTGCCATTGTTTTCTGTGATCTTAGCTGTGAGTGGATTGTCACTGATGTCATTCAAGGAGTGACATCAGTGACAGCAATGCGTGTGCTGCACTTGAACTAATCACAGCTGATGTCTCTAAAAGATCTACTGTACATTAATTTCCTTGGATTTTTTATGGGATGACTTGTTTGTTACAAGTTATTAGCAACATCTGTTTATGCACAACTACAAAAATGAAAGTCACCAATAACTTATTTTCAATCAGGCTGAATAGCAACCATGCAGATCACTTTAAACATGACTGCCTAATTCGTGTTTGCCTGACCTTCTGAACAGTCATATTATCTGAATGATAAGTGGTGAATTTTTGTTTTAGTTTTACCCAAAACAACTGCATCTTGCATGCTTTAATTAAGTCAAGACATTCCTAAAAAGACCTCAAAGTTAGGTAACTGCTGCTGGTAACAAAGATGTGAACCACTGCTGATTAAAAGCCTGTGGAATATTTTGTACTGTTAGCTCTATGATAGGGGAAGTGGTGCCAGGATTGAAGCCCCTTTTACACGGCAGGCTCTGCACCACACTTAGTGGCGCAGAGCAACTGCAACATTACCTGTCTTGTCGTGTACAGGCAACCCACACTGCATTGCATTCACTGTCTTGGCGTTCCATGTTTTGGGTGGTTTGTCATTTCATTTTATTGTTTTGTGCCAGTTCTTGGTGGTGTCTACAAACATGACAGTGGTCACTTCACTTTGCATGGAGCCTCTTGCAAGACATTCTGCCATGTTGCAGGATTCCAGTAATCATGTGTGTTCCTGAGGCTCATGTGAGTTCTGTGCTTGTGCATCCGCTCCTGTATCCAAGTTCAGCTAAATGTATCCATAGGTAGTGAAAATTAAGCTAAACTGGGGAAACCTGTTACTTTTTGGAAATGAGGGCCAAAAGTTACATTAAAAGTGCTCCTTAAGTGGAGCCATGCTATTGTGCATATGCAAATGCATATTCATATCCCAATGGATATGTATATGAATATGCAGTAGTGCATACCCAGTATCATGGCTCTACTGTTGGAGCACTTTCAATGTAGTTTTCTGCCTCATTCCAAAAAGCAGAAGGTTTCCCCCTGAGTTCAGCTTAATTTTTTCTACCTAAGGATATATTTAGCCGAACTGAGGTAGATCAGTACCGTCAAAGAAGTAAAAGAACTCACTGGTGCTCTCCAGCTTTTGGCCAGCAAGAAAGACAGCAGAAACACCAGATGAGCCCCGCAGTTGTTGCACATGGTATGTGTGTCGAAGCTGACTGTGACAGAGTGGAGTGAGCCACTGGGAACCATGCAATTGTGCAGTACATGCTGCTCATGTGAAAGGGGCTTGAGACATCAGCAGTACCTCATTACTTGACTTTGGCTACTAATATGCTGCAATCTTATTTTTTTTAATGTGATGTTATAGTGCTAGTGTTCTTGTTTGCAACCCCCTGCCCCCCCACCACCCTAACACACACTACTATCACAGTCAGGACTGATGATCCTGCTATACAATATAGAAGACATTTTGTTGCTAAAACCCTCCCAGTTACCCACATCCCCATCTAGTCATATCTAAAAGATAGCCAGGTTAAGTAGCTGCTACCAGTGACAGCTGTGTAACATGGCAATCTTTTACTTATGACTATAGGGGGATGTGGAGAACTGGGAGGAGGGTTAACAACAAAAGGTCTTCTATATTGTATAAGAGGATCATCAGCCCTGAATGCAATAGTAGTACGTGTGTGCCGGTGAGTGGGCAGACAACAACACTTGCTCTATAACATAACTTGCAAAAAATTAAAAATAAAAATAACCAGACTGCAGTAGATTAGTAGCAGAAGTCAAGCAGCTATGTACTGTTGATGTCTCAGTTCTGGCACCACTTTCCCTGTCATAGCCCTAACAGTACAAACAAGGCATGTGCTGTACATTACCCAAAGGTGGTGATTTTGGCAACTTACTATTATGTTGTGAGGGATTCTGGATATACACTCTCAGGGTGTGTAGATACCCTACCCTTAATGGGAATTGTGACATATCTCTAGACATTAAATGAACATCCTTTACATTCTTAAATTGTAAGCCTGGTGCAGAACTGTATTTAAAAAGTGGGTGAGTGGGTGTTTCGATAAGATATATTTTAAATATATATATATATATATATATATATATATATAAAAAACTGTTTGTGTCGGCATACAGCCTAATAACTGCTGCTGATAGATATTGTATGAATGGGTGTAATTTGATTTAATATTAGTTTTTATTTTTCAGATTGGGATTGACTCTGAAATTAGAGATGTTCCCAATGATGGTGACCAGATTCTGACAGCTGCTCTGAGTGTCAGCATCTGCACACATGTTTGTGTGTGTGTGTGGGGGGGGGCACTGTCAGCACTGCAGCAGGGAATTGATATAGTAATAAAACCAAAAAACAAAAACATCCACAGTGTGGTTCACCTGTGGTTACAGAGCATCATGTCAGGATACACAGACAAGTCTGTCAATAATTCTAGCTTTGATATATGGTAGCTAAACTCAGAGCCACCCTGCCCCCCATAACCTCTGTGTCAGACCAAGAGCCAACAGAATGCCAACTGAATCATTTAACTCACAGTCTTGGCCAATGATGGACATTTATGAATACTATAACTATGGAATGATAAAAAATGTGATAACTACTGCAGTCAACCTGTTCATAGTTAACAAAACCAAATGGCTAGAGACTCAGCTTGTTGCTGAAAAGCTGGGACACTGCTCCATAGATGAGCTTTCAATTACATAAATCATCCCCTCTACTCACACATTCTAGGCATAAGTACCCTGAAACTAAATTGCCACAGAAAAGGAGTGTTTTTAATGACTTACTGGGCATTCTAGTGAAGGGAGGGAAGTGAATGGAAAGAACTGCAGTAAGCACTATTCAAACATTCTCTCTCTCTCTCTCTCTCTCTCTCTCTCTCTCTCTCTCTTTCCCAGTGTTCTCTGTCTTACAAGTGCTACTTGGAAGTAACAGGCAATGTCTAAGTAATGTTGAAATATAAGTGCAGAAAAAGTGAAAACACATCCTGTACAATATCAATTACTGTATTGCTAGCTGTAGAAAAAAAGCATTGGGTACAAGGAGGACACATATTCCTGATGCCAAACAATTAGAATGGCTGTACTCAGCATGGTAATAACAATAAAATATACCATTCTAAACATCAACCAAAACAATGTGCAAGCAGATACAATAAAAAATTGTAAACTAGTAAATTCAACAACATGCAACAAAAGTTAAGTATATTTTAAGAAGCTGAAACAAGTTAACATTCAAAGTCGGCTTCTTTAAACTTTTTCATAACATTACCTGCTTTGAACTGGATGCTTTATTTCACAATTGTTTTAGCATATGAACTTACAGTAATACATTTTGTAATATGCCACATGAAAGTTACTTATTAAAAAAATAATTTTGCCTCAAGTTGTATTAAAATAAAATTAATATTCATCTTATGTTTTACTGTTAGCAATGTTGACAAAAGTGCAGTGGTTGGTGAAGCAGTCAACAACACTGACCCAGTGCATTTAAGATTTTTAGTATTAATCACCCATCAAATCACGTCTGTGATGACCTTTTCTTTTTCTTTAAATATTTTTTTTAAAATGAGCTGAGCTGAGATTCTCAGCTGGCAACATCTAAAAACAGAGATTGCAAAACTACCAACTTTCAGTTAGAGGGACTGCAAATGGAGATGGCCAGACATCACTACGGACTTTTTGTGTTGTGGAGGAGCACAAAGAAGCAGGTGAGCAGTGCTTTAATATATATATATTTAAAATGTATGCCACCGTTGCCTATTGTCTGCTCACTTACCAGATAATCTTTACGTGACTGACTGTCAGGGTGTGTATCTGTTTGTATTTTTACTTTATTTGCAGATCAGGAGGGTCATGGCAGTGGAGACCTCCCAGGATTGGGAGGCTCAGGCAGCTACTCAGTACCTGGACTTGCAGAGTCAACTTCAGTTTTGACAAAGTTTATCAGAGAGGCCTGTTAAACCTAGGACCCTAGGAGCCCAAGACAAGGGCAAATAGAAGGAAAAAGAAAATAAAAAGAAAATTGTCTGATACATGTGGGTTACAAGCAATAAAGCTACCAGAGAACTCGTGATCATAAAGAACATTAAAGAATATTAAAGCAACCCGAGTCAGATTTGGGGAAATTCAAATGGACTCTAACACATTGCGTCATAAAAACTGAGTAGTCTTTCTCAGTTATCTGTCTCTGTATGCAACTTAAATGCTAGTTGGTTTTGCATTCATTATTGCCTAAAAAAGAAATGTAATAACAAGATTTCTGAGGTTTGAGTTTTTTTTATATTTTTCTGTGTTCTTTGCATTTTTTGTGTTTTTAGGCGACTGCGCTCAGTGACTAATCTACACTTTAATAAAACAGTCAATAATTGTAAAATTGTAAGTTAGTTGTGATATCTGAGGTAGTTGAGGTTGTTTTTAACTTGTTTTTACATGTTTCTTTACATTTTCCAAGTGTTTGTGTGATATCTGATTTGGAATTCACGCCATATACTAATTAGCTGACAACTTGTGGGGGATTTAAGACGCATGCGTAAGCATCTACCAGATTAGTCACTCTTCAGTCCTTGAAGCGAGAGCAGCAAAAAACTGGGTCTTTAACTTCAGGATTTGTATGTAGTTTTATGGAGAAACCAAGACTTGTTTTATTTTTGAAATGTTGATTTATATAACTGGTGGGATTTTTTTTCGACCCTCTATCAAGCTGTTGTTGCTTTTTTTGATGTTTGGCATTTGCTGTAGCATCTTCAGAGTATTTAGTGAGTGTTTAGTGAGCAGCATTCCTACTGCTTGGACACTTAACAGTGAGAGGGTATGCTACAAGCCTTTAAAACTCACTGTTATACTGAAAGTAGGAAAAGTAAGTAAACACTCAAATATACGGTAAAACTTGTGACTGGTTTTGCAACTGTCTACTTCTGTGTTTTTCTAGAACTATCATTACCTATAGGCCAATTATTAAGTTAGCTTTCAGCTTTGGTGTAGCTCAGCTTGCAGGAATACAATATAATACAATTCATTTTGTTTAAAACTGTTAGCCCTGATATAATATTAGAAGTAGGGATATCTACTAGAAAGCTATAATGTATAAGTGTAAAATCTCTACTTAAAACTGTATTATCTATTTTTATAGTGGAAGTACCACATGCTCCTAAGAAGTGGATTCAGGGTTATTACTGGTCCTCCTTACTAGAACTTTGATGCTTGTTATATACGTGTGACTGCAAAGTAGAGCAATGAAGAAATTCTACTGGCCTTCCATATCTACTTGGTGCACCTTCCACGGTGCAGTTTCAGATTTTATTATCTCAAATCTCTTGAACTTTTTGCACTTTTGTACTCATTGTTAGCTGGGACATAGTTCTGTCTTGGATGAACATTTGATTAATCTTAATTACAGGAAACGTAACACATTTTATAACTATCCAGGAATCATATAAATATTTACAAATTTATTTCTGTGTCTTTAATATCTGTTGAATTCTCTACTTCTTTAAATAATTGGTTTGGGTGCTCCAGCTACCATAATGCCTTTCAAGGCAGGAAAGGGAGCAATTAAAACATATAGTAAAAAGTATAGTAAAAATGCTAAGAATAAAGAGGATAGTGAAGTGAAATTGGGGACTGATAAGGCTGGCAATCAGAAAATAACTCAATTTCTGTGCCCTTTCATTTCTCACACTGAGCTTAGGGGCAACAAGAAAGCGGCAAAAACTTTCCAGCCAAAATTAACCTCATCCCTAGCAGGGACACTACTTGAAAGCATTTACTCCTCAACTTGCTGTCTGTTAAAATGATTTAGAAGTATGGAAGAATCACCAGCTTTTAAACAGAAAAAGTAATTATTTCTAAAAAACAAGAGAAAGCAGAAAATATCAATGTGACTAACGCCACTAATATTACTGGCCCAGATCTTCACTTGTCAGATTTGACACATCCATCAGAGGCCTCAATGGGCACTAGAATGAATAAAACACTATCAAATAGAAGTGATTCTAACTTAATAGATTTAGTAAATTGTGTAGAGAATAAGGATAAAAGGGAACATTCTGTAAAACCAGTTGCACGGGCTGTGACAACCATGCAAGGTAGTGACCTAAAAACTCAGCAAGAAACACAATCCTCCAATAAAGGCTCATTACTTAATAACTTTGAATCTTTTCTGACTCCTTATATTACTAATCAGAATGTAATGGGACTGGCACAGAAAACAGGTACGAGTAGTGCTGCCCTGCAATTTTGTGCTAGGAGATGTAACACAATCCCTGAATCTTGTGATTTGGATGCAAGTGGTTCTGAGAGGCTGACCCTTAAAGATCAAAATATAGAAAATTCATTATTAGTAATACTTAATGAGCTGAAATGGGAAATACCATTTGGTAATGAGCAGCTTATGGAACTGGTTACATTATTTTGATCCTTTGTAACTATTTTTGTGAGAGACAGGGAACACTATAACTCCATTAACTGTCAGGGAGAACATTCAAATATATTGAATTATCAGGCAGAAGACTCCCAACAAGAAAGGCATAAATCAGGCAATGACCGACAAGGGGAAGAAAAAAACATGCAGACATCTAGCAGTGTGGAAATTGGTGGTAATAGGAGTATTAGAACCATTACAGATAGTATAGCTAAAAAGGAGGTAATGGTAATAGAAAAAATTGGTACAAGAATTGGAGGAAAGAAAGAGAAATATTGTTAAAAAGGGGAAAAGGAAGAAAAAGTCGTATAAAGTAAAAAATAGCGAAAAACAAAATAATCAGCAAATTAAGGAATTCGTCCAGCAGTTTGGAGGAAAAAAATGATATAATGGGGAATAGTGAGAAAACTCAAAAAGAAGGAGAAGAGAGAACAAAGGGTCCAAAGGAAAGTAGGGGAAAAAAGTGAAGTTTGGGAAGGCAAGTGAAGTAAAATCTTTTGAAACTAATAGTAAGAAGTCTGAGGCAATAGAAGAAAGAAAGGAGCACTTGATTAATTTAGGAGAAATGTTACCATCTTTATTTATAAAAGGGTTACCTAAAAGTAAATCGGAGAACAATTATATTTTAAAACTTGCTACATACAATTTGATCAAAGGCCTTGTAGGTTCTAAAATTGGTTGGCAAGATATTAAATCTACTTATAGGTATAAAGATGGTTCCTACAAAGGCTGGATATGTGTGGTGTTTAAAAATGCAACTATAAGATCTAAAGTTATTTTAATGAAGGATAGGTATATAGGCATAGGAATAACACTAGATGAAACAATAAGGGAACAAGTAAAAGACAAAATGAAAAGTTCAAAGAAAAAATTGTATGTCAAAAGGTGTGGAGATAAGAGGTGGGTCTGCTCTTAAACAACCCTGGATAACAGCTTACATAAAACCAAGTGAAGCAGTTCATAGCCTAAATGGTGATGATGGGAAAACCATGACTAAAAGGGGAAGAAAACAGATGGGAACAAGAATTAATAATAGTATAATAATGGAGGTGGAAAGCAGTGAATCTAATTTTACAAACTCATCAGTGGAAACCTCATTAGCTAGTGAGGGCAGCTTAAATAGTATGAACATTTTGGAAGACAATTCCATCTGACAGCCAGCTACAAATAATTATAAAGAGGAAATTAACATATTATGTTGGAATGTAGCTGGGTTAATGGGAAAATTAATGGATAAACAATGCCATCAGTGGTTGAGAGACTTTACAATTTTATTTGTTCAAGCAACATGGCTGAAAAACATAGATGAACAATTGCTTGAGGGTTTTAACGCCTGACTGTCTCCAGCCAATAAAGTAAAATCTCATGGCAGCTGCAAGGTGGATTAGCAATTTATATTAATTCAAACTTGGATTTTAGTATAATCAAAGTAAGTGCATATAATGAGTCCTATATGTACATTGTTGTAATGAACAATGTTAGGTGGGCTCTTTTTATATTCTGCCAGGTTAAAAGACAACAAACTATTTCAGGATCACTGAAATGGCTGGATGTAGTACTGAGTCCTTCAAAGTGAGATGTCCAGGGGTAAAAATTATTTTAGCAGATGATTTTAATGCCCACATAGGTAGCCTTGTAGAGAAACAAACAAATGAGTGGTGTGTAGATGACCTACTGAATATTTTCATTAGGCACTCACAAGATAAAACAATATCCAAACATGGAAAAATAATTCTGCAATTTTTTGGAAAATTTTATTGTAGAATTTTGAATGGCAGAACAAAGGGTGATTGGGAGGGGAAGTATACATTCCCAATAGTGAAAGGAGGAGGAGGAGTTTTAGACCTCTGTGTTGTAGAAGCAGTAGCTTATCCTCTAGTCGGTAAGTTTAAAGTTATTAAGTTATGTGAAAGCTATCACTTTCCTATTAAGTGCACTTCAGCTTTAGGTTTTAATAGATATATACTAGATAGATCACCTGAAATTATTGCAGACACACATATGCATATTAAGTAAGGGAAAAAAATTACATGGGACTCCTATTCAAACGGGGGTATTAGATAATATCATCTTAAATGATCAGCCTAAGGTAAAGTCTAATATTCTGAACAGAAGACAGTTGGGTGTGGACCTTCAAGTTAAAGAATTTGACAAGTTAATTACCTTTATTTCATCAGAACTAATCTGGAAGCAAAGACCTAAAAGACAAATTGTCATAGGCCAGGCAAAACCATGGTTTGACAATCAGTGCTATAAGATGAGGAAGGAAATGAAAAAAGTAGGGAAGCTGAGGGTTAAGACCCCTTCCTATTCAACTTTGGGAGCCATTAAACATTTGAAATTAGAGTATAAAAAATGCTGGATTATAAAAAAGGAAGTTATAAGCAAGAATTATGAGGGAAACTTCAGGATTGTATATGGACAAATGATACAAAAACATTCTGGACCATGGTCACTTTTGGGTGTTGTGATAGTAATACTACCTATAATATAACTGGTGTGATAAGCGAACAAAGGTGGGTATTGCATTTTTGCTGAATATATAAAATAAATTTAAATCAGAGTATCACATTGGCAAAGGTCTCTAACACTCCACCCTGGGATATCAGGGGTGGCGTGTTTGAATTCTCACTTAAAGAAGTAAAAGCTGCTATTATATCACAAAAAAGAAATAAAGCAGCAGGGGCGGATGGACTTCCTGCAGAAGTCTTTTTAAACAATCCAGATTATTGGGCTTCTGTATGTACTCCAATTTTTACAATAATAAGTAATCATCTGATTCTTCCTCAAAATTGGAATAAAGGTATCATTGTTCCTCTTTTTTAAAAAAGGCGATAAGTGTGATCCCAAATGCTATAGGCCTATTACATTTTTACCTGTCTTGCAAAAAAAATCTAGATTAATATTGGACAGGTTGATGTCTTGGGTAGAAGAAAACAAGCTGCTTTCAAAATTTCAGAGGGGGGTAAAAGAGAACATAGTGCCCTTGATCTGATTTTTACTTTTAACTTTTTGATAGATAAATATGTCAGATACAAAAAGGGCAATTTATATCTTGTTTTTTTAGATATAAAGTGTGCATTTGACACAGTAAATAGAGCTAAGCTATGGTAGATTTTGGCTGCACTAAACATTGACCCATAGCTTTTGAGAATTGTAGAATTTTTACTTTAAAATACAACAATTGAGGTAGGATATGGAAGGGATGGTGTACTCTCAAGAGAGTTGAATGTTGGTGCCAGTGTCAAACAAGGATGCCTGTTGACACCTATTTTGTTTAGTCTGTACATAGAAAAGCTAGTTAAGAATATTAGCCAGACTGACACCTTAGTGCCATCTATAAATAATGAAGAAATTAAATTATTACTTTATGCTGACGGTGTGCTAGTTATTTCTAGAACCCCATTAGGTCTTAAATGAGGTATTTCTAATATCATGAGCATATTAAAAGATTTTGATTTTAAATTAATTTCTAATAAATAAAAAATCTTAATAGGGAAAGGTAAAAAAGAGAAAATATGGATGATCAAGGGATGTCAATTTGAAGTGGTTGAGGAATTTAAATATTTAGGTGTGACAATTGATAATAAAGTGATGTGGTTCCAACATTTGGTAGAAGTAAAGAATAATTCCTATAAAACAATGGGCATGATTAGAAACTTTGCAACAAGATTTGCTAAAAACTCATTTGTCTCTTTGAAAAAACCTTTTGAAGCTAAATTATTAAACCAATTGCTTTATGCCAGTGAAATATGGGGTCTGTATTTGGAAAAAGCTAATGTAGGATGTTTACAAAATCAGTTCTTAAGATCCACTTTAAACCTGCCCAGTAATTGTCCATCATGTTTTTAAGATTAGAGTCCAGTCTGCTCCAGATCAAAACAAGGATTCTGATAAGGGCAGTTCAATTTTGGGCTAGACTATCAAAAATGAATAGAAACAGACTCCCAATGCTTTGCTGGGATGAAAGTATGAATAATTTAATTATTGGAAATCAAACTGTGTCCTGGTTTCATAAGTTGAAAAATGGATTGAAATTGTATGGGTGTGCCGATCTATGGAGTAGCTCTGCAGTTAACAACATAGAAGGTTATGTGAGTGAAGTGGTACAAAGAATCAATGATGTAACTATCCAACAGGATTTTACAATTGACCAAGAAAGGCAGCTCAAAGCAAAAAAAAAAAAATGGAGGCAATAAAGCGTACTTACGTACTGCAAAACCAAACTCTGCTACCAGTACTACTTCCGGAAAGAAGATATCCAAAGTGTTGATGCAGAGGTTAAAAAGTAGAATTGTTAAATTCATTACTTCCAGCAAACACAGTTGTAAGTGAAGACACCCCTCCCCACAGCCAAATGTTTTCACACATGACTTGCACGTTCCCAAGGCAGTATGAGTAGTCGAGTTTGGTTTTGCAGTATCCAACAGGATTTTGAAAGCATACATGAGTTGGATTCTAAGGGGTTGTACTCAAGCATTAAAACTAGCTGAGGTATAGAAAATTATCTGATTCTCTGCGAAAATGGTATTCATACAATATGCTATGTAGAATTAGATTGGCTTGTTTGGGCAATTCCTATTTTGACTTGAATAATTGGTACTGTAAAAAATGTAAAAACAGATGTAACTGCATTGATAAATCAGAGCTAGGTATCATGCATACATTGTTTGAATGCAAATTCTGGAATCAACAGCGTGAAAGAAATATTTCCCCCTTTAATGCAATCTCACCTTATTTCTAATAGCTCCGATTATAAAAAGCTTTTGCTAAAATTAGAATCAGTTAAGCTAATTTATGGGGTTCCTAAATATTGCTTGTCCTAAAATTATGAATTCAAAACTGTTTGGATGGATTTTATGACTTCTCCGTTTTTAACCCACACATAAAATGTTGTCTAAATTAACTGTTGTTTATGTAATAATTGTCATGTGTGTACAATATTGTAGGTCATATGTTAAGTATTTCCAGAACATAACAAACTTGGTTTTCTACATTTTATATTAATAAAAAGAACTTGACGTGACTTGAACTACCAAGTAGATCTTTCCATAACATTTTGCATATGGTGAAACAATCTATGATCTGTTTTTAGACAGTGTCTGTGTTATTTTGTGGAACTGAGCTGAGTCAGGTTGAGGCCAATGTTATGTTAAAGTTGTTAGTTTTGCAAGATGCATAATAAGTTGCTGAACTTGTTTTGTGCTACTTCAGCCAAAGAACCAAAGGCTGATTAACAGACATATGGTATACAGGTTATTTGAAAATAAATTTAAATCACTCTATTACATTAACTGCTAATCAACTATTGGTTTCTGGAAAACCACTGTAAACATGATTGGCAAGCAAAGAACAAATTCATTGTTAGTGGCACTGTATATGACATATGCAATTTAGAAGATTTTTTTTTTTTACTCAAGCAACACCAGACATTTTGCTTGTAAAAGAAAAGTTGCAAGGTTTGAATAGATGTGCTGGGTGAAACTATCTTCTCCTTGTAGAAAACATCAGAATGACTCCCTGTAGTACTTTATTTATATATTTATTTATTTACTCACTTTATTGTATTTATTCATTGATCTCAGCTCCTAGAGGAGCTTTCGATAACATATTGTAATTCATTCCCTCTGCTCACACATATTCTGGACTTAAGAGCCCTGTATTTTGAACATACCACAACAAAAAAATGTTATGATATACATAAATGTATCACTTGTAACAGCACAGTAGTAGTGTATTTAGCACAATGTCTTTGTTCAGCATTTTATGTGTGTGAAAGCATAAGGCAGTTTAAACAAGGTCAGTGCGGAACTCTGCACTCACAACACATATCAAAGAGAGTATGTGGGATTCAGGAGGATATCCCAGTTCCCTGACAGACAGCCCAGGTCAGCAACACTCTCGTTTATGTCCCAAGTACAGCCCCAGATAGTGGAATGCTTGCCCCACCTCCAGTACCAGTCATGGTGCTTGTTTGCTCGCTCCTTTAATCTGTGAACTTGTTGCCTGGCATCCATCCCATATGTTCATGAAAACAAAATGTGCATTTTTGAAGTTTATAGCTGCAAAGAAGTTTTGATAGTTTAGAAATTTAAGTTGCAGTGTTTTTGTACAGTGTATCTCTCCCGCAAATCCTGTAAATCACTACCTGACAGAGCGCTGAGTCAGAATTAACATTGATTGGAGACAAACAATATTAACTGTGTATTTTTAAAATCCAGTGGTGTGTAGCACTTTGAAAGTTATGTTGTAGTCAACAGCATATCTTTTCCTCAATACCTGACAGAGCACTAAGTCAGGGATTATTCAGGTTGGAGGTAAACAAATGTTCACTGCTGATTTTTTTTAAAATCAGCAGCTGCAATCTGCTTTGTAAGTCATGCTGTAGTGAAAAGGGTCTTTCTCCCTTAAAACACTACCTACCACCTTGAAATTAATGCTATAATGAACAGCACATCTCTTCATCAAACTCTGACCTGCTGAAACACCAAGCTGACAATTATTCAGGTTGGAGGTAAACATATGTTTACTAGGAATATTTTTAAAATCTGAAGATGCTAAGTGCTTTGTAAATCATGCTGTAGTTAATAGCATCTCTCTCCCTTAAACAATTACCTATAAGAGTGGCAAGTCGGTGTTAAGTTGGGTTGGAGACAAGCAGTGATTATCATGGATGTTTGGAGATTCAGAGCTGCTAAGTGGTTTGAAATAAATGTTGTGGTGTGCATCATATCTCTCCATCATACAACCACTATAAAAGGTATGAGTCAGCTAATAAAATTTAAAAGTGTTAAACTGCTGCAACACAATTATCTCATTTATGTGTTGCCTGTAGTCTAGTCATGACTCCCATAAATCCAGGATAGATTCCCAGAGCCCCGATTCATTGTGTATGTAAACATTTGTGGAGAGGCAACCCGGTCCATTTCCCAATTCACTTTATTGCATACAGTTCAAAAGAATAATTTTTTTTGAACCCGAACTCACACCGCATGTAATCACCAGTCCTCGGTTGCATCAAATACTTGCACATGCGCATTAGATAGGTAGTGAAATGTGCATGTCACTGGTCCCTCTCTGCATCCTAGTAACTGGATACAATAGCTTGCATATGCATGGAACTCGTGTGTCCTGCTCCCAACTCCCAGAAGAAAAAAAAACATGTAAACAGGATCAGAGCTCACAGACCTGACTTAGCCAGAAAGTAAGTACAGGAGAGCCGCAGTTGGGTCATAAATCACCGATCACCGTTCCTAGATCGGTAAGGGCAAGTAAATGGTCAAATGGGAGATTCCGAGGATTCTGTGCTTTTTGTTGCTTTACTTGACCCATGTGACTATTCCACAGATGTTTGAAGCTCAGACCCTAATAAATACATTTTGTTATTTATAAGAGTGGAGAATTCCATATATATATATATATATATGTAGTGACTGGGTGAGTGGGCTTTAATCCTTTTGCCAAAGCCATGACTCGGGACTGGAGTAGTGGAAATAATAGCAGCAAAATTAAAGTGGTAAAATGAGTGCCATTAGAATATAAAAACAGTAGCAGTAGCCTTTCCTTTCCAATCATCTTCTCCATCTCAGCAGCAGTACCATACTCCCCCCCCCCAAAAAAAAAACAGGACAAGAATTTACAAACCAAGGACCCTGTGTAAAACAAATTGTAACTCAGTCATTTGGAGTTCAGTAAGTCATGCCTTTAGCCACTGACTATATTCTAAATAACTGGGTCACAATTTGTTTTACACAGGGTTTCTGATGATTCTTGCCCTTTTTTTTTGGGGGGGGGTGACATGTTTGGTACTGCTGCTATGCTATTGAAAGAAATGGGGAGGAAGGAGAAGATCATTGGGGAGGTTAAAGGAAAGGCTCTCTCTGCTGTTTTTATACTCCAATTGCACTCATTTCGTTTTATCACTTTAATTTTGGTTCCGGGCTATTATTTCCACTACTGCGAGTCCCAGGGTCCTGTCTTTGGCAAAAAGACTAAAGGCCATTCACCAAGTCACTATAAAAATAAAAAAAATATAATAAAAAAAGATTGGAGTCATTGTCATCATTGAAGTCAATCATACACTGCCAAACTTCTCGCTGTCTTTCCAAAATTCCAGCTGTACTTCAAATGGCACTGAAGTAGTTTCCCTTCACTGTGACATTGACTCAGATCTTCAGTGGAACCAACACTCTGGCATTGACCCCTGTACAGAATGCTAAGAACTAGATTGAGCTGAACTGGGATTAGCACACTTCGAGGACAGATTTGAGTCAGAACAACCTCAGCGGGGCTCCGTGAGAAAATAAACCTCCCAGTCGGTGTGGTCACTGCACTGGTCTCGCAGTAATTTGGAAAATAATTTAATAGTATTCACTTCCATTCAGGCAGGCCAGGGAAATGATACATAATAATTTGAACATATGCAGCCAGCAGTGCCCAATGGAAATAAAAACAAAATAATGTTACCTGTGTTACTCAAGTGTCAAACACAAGTCACTCACATTATTCCTAACTCTTGGGAGGACCAACCTTGCAAGCGAAGTGCCAATGCCCTAGATTGGGTAAGGAGGATAAGGATCAAGAAGGAAGTAACAAAACATAAATAAATAAGTAACTGTAACTAATGGTGGTGACTCCAGTGGATGGAAATTAGTCACAATTGGAGCGGGGAGTCAGCAATCAGTTCTCAGTAGGACTGGACCTCACAAACAAAATAATTTAAAGTACATTTAAGCAAAGTTGACATTTTTGAAAACTGCAGTTTGATTTGAGAAGGAATTAATTGTACAAAATTATCTCCATGGTTTGCCAATACTGGTAAAATAAATGTTTCTGCATAAACCAGTAAAATAGATTCTAATGTGCAGTCTGCATAAACATAGACAGTATCTGGTTATTAGTTGAATCCCTGTTTTAAATTTAGAGTCTTTGACTGTTCATTGGTATGAAACATCCCACAGCTTTGTTGAAGAGTTTAGATACACTTAAAATGAAAAATAAGCTGTTTATATATTTAAGCTGTGTATATAATACAAGTATATGGAAATGTGCCAAATGAGAGACATTTAATGCCACATGAACCACACCTACACCTAGTCATTTTACACTGGATGTCATTCCCAAGTATGTGTTACTATGAATACACAGCTGCAAGTCCTGAAATGTGCATGTCGGATGCCTTGTGGCTCGGAACTGAGAATCTTTATCACTCACTGTTCCTGAAACTGTACTCTGCTATTTTTATTGGCCATAAAATGGTTTATTAGGCTTCCAAGTCATGTTAAAATGCCTATTCCCAGTGTCTTGTGTTAAATGAATTTCAACCAGGTAACAAGCTCCTTTTATTTATCATGTGAAATTGGAGTTTGTTAGCTTGGGGGGGGGGGGGATTTTGCATTTACACTTTTAAATTACAGACCACACTGCATAACATTACAGTGCTTTTGTAGTTTTCCTCCCATCCTAACTGGAGTGGAAATCGGCAGTGTTTGCAGTTTTTGAGTAGATCACATTGCTTTTTAGTAGTTTGACCTGCAGCTTGCAAAGCCCCAGAACATCCTCAGGAGTCTGCGTTGCAAGTTCTGTTATATAGATAGGCAAACAGCGTTAGCTAATGCAGAAGCTGCACTGTTTAAAAAAGAAGAGCCTGTTTTGTTTATTTAATGTGGCATAAACTTGTTTCTGCTATACCTGACATACAATAATACTTAATACCCCAGTGCAGTCTGGTTCTGAATTTGAATCTGAATCTAGTATCTACACTAGGTACTGACTGCCTCATATGTTCCAAACCGTCTGCTTGGTTGTACATTTTAATTGCAGTTAACTACAAAAAGTTTTTAACCTATCTTCAAGATACCAGCATTCACATTTTCAACAATTTCTGTATATGCTGATTTAAGCAGAGCAGATGTGTGCCATCAGTGTTACAAGTTAAACTAATTGTTTTAACTCAGCATTGGGGGATGTCACAGTACTATGGGAACAATCTAGATTTATCACGAACTATGTTTTGCAGTATCATGAATGCATTGTCTCCCTGCACTCACAAATCTTCTGACAAAGTATTCGGAACAAAGAGCTTGCAATAGAAAGAAGCTTTTGTTGTTATTGCTGTCAACAAGTTTGGCAGTCTACTACCAGTTTTTATAAAATGCATGTTATACTTACATTTTACAATACCAGAGCTTACTGACTGACAGTGATATCAGTACTTTTTCTGATACTGCTTGAAAAAATATACACCACAGACTCAAGAAGTGAAACTCATGGATGGCAATCATTTTCTGTGCAGCAGTGTGCTCCAAGTTACAAATCAGAGATAGAGAGAAGCAAGCAAAAGTGGAACAAGTTCTTAGAATTGCATTCTCTCACATCCCAGGAAGGATGGCCTCTACTGACTATGCTATGGTTGTTCTTTTTCTTTCCACTTTTATTCTTCATGTCAATTTAGCTATCCTGTGTGCAGTCAGGTAAAAGTGGCATAAAAAGGGACAATAATTTGAAGTAAAAGCTCCTCAAGACAAAGTTGCTGCAGTGCAGCGTCTTTAGTCACTGCAACTTC
This sequence comes from Neoceratodus forsteri, assembly GCA_016271365.2. NCBI lineage: Eukaryota > Metazoa > Chordata > Ceratodontiformes > Ceratodontidae > Neoceratodus > Neoceratodus forsteri. Next base: position 189,596,409 of record CM028137.1, on the reverse strand, counting down.
TGCAGTCTTGGCCTCCGGCTGCACTGGAAAATGTGTGAGGCAAGGCATGAGTCCACTAACCCCCTGAGGAGGAAGGGAAAGCTAGGAGAGAGATAATTTGTGTGTAGTTAATGACTGAGAGGGTGAGGGACTGCAATAGAAAAATGCACAGTCCTGTGTATGCGTGTGCGTGTCGATGGGTGGGTGAAAAGTAGCAAATGAAGAATAAATTAGAAAAAAATGCACTACAGAGAAAGAGAGGAAAACAGAGAAGGTATGGGGGAGAGTGCATGTAACTGTGTGTGTGTGAGACAGACAGAGCAAGAGAATAAGCATATATGAGAAAGAGGGAGGCTGTGGAGAGATGAAGAAAGAGAAATAGATTGAGAAAAGCAGGGGATGGATAAGGCAGAGAATAGAGAGAAAGACATGGAGAGAGGGAACAACTGTAGCATTATGTTTTAATCAGGGATGGGACACCCAAATTTAAAAACAAGTTATGGCACTAAGTTCAAAACCCCATAAAAATACATTGTACCGCACACCTCTTTCCTCAGTTCATGGTCCAGCTTTGAAGAGTAAAGAAGTGTTTGCAATCCATAGAAAATTGCCATGCTGGACCACTCAGTATGTAAGTAAGGGCTGAGGGGAAGGATAGTGGCACAACAGGCAAGGATGGACTTTTTTCCCCCAGGTTTTAGAAAAAAAAGGAGGATTCCCAGTCCTGGGACTGGGCACCCCCAGTGTCACTCTTGTCTTTGGTGGGGGGGATTGCTGAGAGAGAGGGTCTAGGAAAACTGACTGATGCACAGGATGCTGCACTGGGGGATTGGGCACTCCCAGTGTCATTGGAAAAAAAAAGACCACTGGAAAAAAAAAAGACTGAGGATTCTGAGGCACTCATAGTCATGATCCATATTTTTTTAAACACACAAGGAAGAATTGCGCATTTGTGTAGTGTGTGGGGGTCGGGGTTAATCCTCTGGTTAATGTGATGAGACACCCCAGTGGGTGCATGTGTTTTCTATTACAGGTAATTGAAACTTTTGTATAAAACTATCCTTCTAGTTAAGGTTAATTACCGCTGTTTCATTCGCATGATGGCCTCCTTGGGGAAAAATTATGAGTATTCAAAGATCTTCCTGTTTAAAGGATATGGCTGTAGATACAGTATGTTACCTTGAAAATTGGCAGCCTTGGGGTCTACACTGGGTCTCAGTCGGCATAAGTTGCTGTTTATAATTCAAATACATTCAATGCTGATCATCCTTTGGATGTGTTTCTTTGCTGATGTGATCATTTTAAAGAAATGGCACTTTTGGAAGGAGTAGAGGCCCATGACAACAGATAGATTAAAAATCTACCTCCTGATGAACATTGGTGAAACTTGTTCACTGATGTTCATAAGGAAGTGGATTTTTAATCTTTCTGTTGTCATGGGCCCCTACTTTGGATCAACTTATTATGCCACATAAATCACGTATCAGTTCCATTATTCATGTTTCACTGCCATCAAAGTGACTATTCTTTTGGTTGGTAAGCACCAATCATTTGTACACATTCAGTATTAATCTCCCTGCTAACATATTTCCTGTTCTCTGCACTATCCCCTGTTTGCTTTAATGTTTTTTTCTGCAACATGTCTTTTTAAAGGGATAATCTTTTACAAAGCATGTAAAATATTTGTGTTCAAACTGCTCTGTTGGAGAGCTCACCACTGATGGACCTTCAAAACTAAAGTGTTCAGCAAAGATTAGTGGGCACACTGATCCACTGCACTGGGCTAGAATAGGGGAACTACTGCTCTCTTTATGGTTGGAAAATGGTGACTAATGATGCCAAGTGCTTTCGAGTAGCATAATTCCAACAGATGGTCTGGGAGGAGGTGGCAAGGAGGGAGGGGTTTACAAACAATCACACCACAGCAGCATGGGGAGGAGGTTGGCTAATTGGGAGACAAAGGATAATAGTCTTTAGAACCTTCTTTATAGACGTGATGGAGATTGGTGTGAATTACTCTCCAGCTCATCATCAGCAGGCCATTCCAAGACTGCCACCAAGACAGAATGAGAATTTTAATTTAAATGCTAATGGGTTCTGAAATTTAAACACATACATAATAATTATCTTTACAGGTGTTGGGGAGCTGCCAGACTGAAATAATTGCATGTAATTCATTTGCTTTCCTAATTATGCAAACTGTCAATTTAAAACCCTTATTGCTTTGTTTACAGTATATATGGGAATCAACATTTATTAAAATATTGTCCTTACTGATTAATTTACAGAATGGGCATTTTTCCACTGTGTTCTACATTTGCAGTGCCATTTTTGACTTCTACTTTGATTCTGTATGAAGGGCATTTTGGCTAGCTCTCTGTTAATAACTTGGCAGGAAGGGTATTACATGGACAGTTTGCATATTTAAGGAAGCAAATGAAATATACAGAATTGTGATTGGTTGAAATCCATGGCACTCCAGACATTACCTCATGGGTTGTGATCCCACCTGATAGGCTAGTGATGCACATGACTCAGGATCAGATTTCTCCCATATCCCGGTCCCAGAAGCCCCTGCTCTCCAGTTCAAACTTTGCATCTGACCAGGCTAGCACACCAGGGTCCCTGCTGTCCAAATTACTAAGGTAAGCCACTTTTAAATCCAAATTGTTTAACCTACATAATCCCTCTATCTAGCAGGAATCAAACCAGGCATAATTTTGAAGAGCTAACACCTTTTTAAATTCTTTTGTTCCATTGTAATTCCGTGAAGAAACCTTGCCTGTTGTACTTATATGGGGTTTAGCTAACAGAGGGCCTTCTCATTGTTTAAAGCAAGCTGCCTGAATTTGTGTTTTTTATACTGCCGAATGGTTTGTTCATTCTGTTTTATCCTAATACCGCGTCTCTTTCCAGTGAGGGCATTACTTCCTGAAACAGTGTCTCATGCTGCCCAATACCTGTTGCCGTTTACTACTTGAGTCACTCAAACCCCTTAAGTTCCCAGGACCCTACAATGCAGCTTCTGGTTATCCCTATATGAGGTGGCTCACTGCCGGCCGAATTGCGGTGCCCCCTCCCCAGATCGTAGCCATGCTGCTATGCTCCCTTCCTCTCAGGCCCTTCTGGGCCCAGGCAGGCGCTCGCACGGAATTGCGACCTGCACAGGCTGCAGCCACACCTGCCCACTCCCTTCCCCCCTCGGGCCTCTCTGGGCCCAGGCAGGCGCTCCTCACCTCCCCTTCCGTCAGGAGGACCAGCGATGCATTTCCGAGTGGCGGGCTGGCTCTCCACCCGCTCCTGTTTGTGTCTCCGCTGTTTATTATGGCCGTGCAGCTGTCCCCTGTGCAATGCTCCTGGCCACCAGCCTCAGGTGCAGCGATTCTGCTCCTCTCAGAGCTCCCCCGTGGCCACGTGGTCTGGCGCACTCTCCTGCCCCTCCTATCTCGCGCCCGGGGACTTTGACCTCTAAGTAGGTCCACGAGGCCCTCCAGCCCTACGGCCCTTTCTACCAGGTCTCCTCGAGTCCTCAGGGGAAGGTTCCCCCTCTCGCTCTCTCTCTCTCATGGGTCAAGCCCCTTGCAATGGCCCAGGTTCCTCCCCTTCGTTTTCCTGGGATCGGGAGTCTGCAGGACTGTTTTCGGGGGGAGGGGCTACAGACAGGTTTGCCCACGCTCAACCCAGCATTATCGACTGGCGGGAGGTTGGTCTAGCTCGTCTCACCCTTCCCCCCCAGCTCTTGGTGGAAAAGAGAGGAGGCAGTATAACGCAGTGATTTAAGCCTCTGAGCTACAATGTGGTGACTTTGATTCCCACAGCCCCCAACTACAGACTATGTGAGCAAGTCACTAAGGGAGAAAGAAAAAAAAAAAAAGCAGCAGGCTGGTGTACCTTGTGCACCCATATGGGCTCCTCCCAAAGCAGCCCATGTGAGCCACCAGCAACTGCACCTTCTGGGGTCCCTCCCTATAGCGATCCCCAGAGTCTCAACCTCCATGTGGGTCCCTCACCACAGCGACCCCCATTTGAGGCCATCACACACACACACACACACACACACATGTTCTCTCTCTCTCTCTCTCTCGATCCTTGTACAGAGCACATCTGCCCATCAGGGCCCCACCACCCAGTGCTGGCCCAATTGGCACCATGGTAACTTCGTCCTTTGTCTTCCCCAGATGGTCAAGGCCAAAAAGTGCACAGTGTGCGGCTCCAACCTCCTGTCTCATGCCCCTGGGCCACTATGCCCCGCCTGTCTACACGATGACGACAACCTATCCTCGAGACAGTCCACTGCCATGGGTCCCAGCAACCCTGGCCCTAGCAGATCATCTTGGTTGGACCCAGGTGCATTTCTCCTGCAGAACCAACAGGCGACCGTAGCCATGATGGAGAGTCAGCAGAAAATTATGCTGAAAGTGATGGAAAAATTGGAGTCCCTCACCCCACAGAGATTACCTACGAACCCGCCTCTGGATCAAGATGTTGGGGGAGGGGCCAATGAAGATAACATGGATCTGACAGTACCTAACCCAGATGCCCCCAACCCCAACACCGGGGAGGACACCGACTACCAGAAGAGGCGACGGGCCATATCTCGACGAAGAAGATGTGGGGCAACAGGCCATCCTCATTACTTACTTCCAAGCTATGTTCCTTCGACATGGTTCCAGGTCTCATCAAGATCATCAAGACCACCATGGGGTTCGAGATGGAGGAAGACAAACCTCAATCCAAGCTAGATCCTCTGATCCAACAGAGATCCACCATTCGAGAGTCCTTCCCCGTCTGTCCGGCCATCGAGGACATTGTCAACCAGGAATGATATTCCGCCGACCCAGGCCGAACGCCCAACAGAAGAAACCTGGACCGCATGTACCCCGTGCAGGACGACAAAGCAGACATCTGGTGCTCCGCCCCTATGGTCGACCCCCAGGTGGCGGCCCTCAGCAGACGGACTATACTACCCTGCGGGACAATTGCTCTAAAGGACCCTAGAGACAAGAGGGTCGAGAACATGTTAAAGAAGGTTTTTGAAGCACAGGGCATGGCGGCAAGAGCATCCACAGCAGCCATCTACACAGCAAGGGCACAAATACATTGGTTGGAGGAGCTCCTTGAGCAGGCCAACCCCAAATCCAGAGAGACAGAGCTGCTAGAGTGCACCATCGATGCGGCAAGGTACCTATCCGACATGGCTGTTGACACCCTCAGACTGAACACAAGGGCCACAGCCATCTCAAACAGAGCCAGACGGGCCTTGTGGCTTAAGTTATGGGAGGCTGACAATGAATCCAAGACCCTACTGCAAAATCTACCCTTGAAGGGCAAACATGTTTTTGGGGAGGGTCTTTTAGAGTTTCTGAAACAGAAAGAGGAGGGCAAGGAACTTCTCAGAAACAAGAGTAGGCACTCCTATCTCCCTTCCCATAGGTGGAGATTTTGGGGGAGCCAGAGGTCGTACCAAACCCGCAGGAACACTCACCCAACCACTCCCTTTTGAGGTAGAGGCCTCTACTCTTCAACTCGTGCCCCCTCAACCAATCCTACTACACCTCATCCTTCAAAGCCCATGGCTCGAGATTTGGAGGAAGAGGCAGAGCCCAGCGAGGCAAGCCGCAATGACTACTCGCACCAGACCCCCGTAGAACAGGGCTGATCCCCTCCCATGGGTCAAAGACTAGCACTCTTCGGTCACCAGTGGTTCCACACCACCTCCGACAGATGGGTCCATGAAGTCGTGTCCAAGGGATACTCGATAGAGTTATCAGGGATTCCCCTGACACACAGGTTTGTCACCTCACCGGTGGCAAAAAGGAGGGCCACCGCTCATCAGGTACAACAGATCCTGTGGGACCTGATCGACAACAGGGCAATCCAACCAGTACCACCAGAAGAACAGGGATTGGGAGTATACTCCATCTTCTTCCTTGTGCCAAAGAAAAATGGAGACCTCCACCCCATCCTGGATCTCAAACACCTAAACCAACACGTGGTGCCCCAGATGTTCAAGATGGACACCCTGAGGTCAACCCTCCGCAGTCTTTGGGTGGGCGATTTTCTGACGTCCATAGACCTCAAGGATGCGTACCTCCACATACCCATCAGGTCAGCCCACAGACAGTTCCTCCGGTTTCACATCCTCGGCCAACACTTCCAATACCAGGCTCTACCATTCGGACTCTCTTTGGCTCAGAGAGTCTTCACCAAGGTGTTGGTGGTACTAGTAGCCAGACTCCGAGAACAGGGCCTCGACATCATCCCCTACCTCGATGACTGGCTGATCTGGGCCCGCTCCAGGGGAGACCTCTCTCCATCACACCATCCTGGCTCTAGGGGCCCTAGAACAACATGGCTGGGTAGTGAACTGGGACAAGAGCCACCTAACACCCACACAACAAATAGAGCATCTAGGCGCAAGCCTAGACACTGCTCAGGGATGGGCATGACCGTCCGAGGCAAGGATCCTCAACCTACTCCTCCTGGCACGCACAGTTCGTGCCAGCCGACAGGCTTCCATGGCTACCCTGACACAGCTGCTAGGTTGCATGGCTTCATGCATTGACCTCGTCCCATGGGCCAGATGGCACATGCAGCCACTACAGACCCATGTCCTCAGTTGGGGATCCCCAGATGAACACAACCTAAGGACCTTCATTCCATTACCCCCAGCGGTGAAGAGGTCACTAACCTGGTGGACAGTCAGATCACACCTAACCAGGGGTGTCCCGCTGGAGGCCCTTCCCCAGGTCTCTATCGAGACAAACGCGAGTCTTCAGGGATGGGGTGCTTGCCTGGCTAACAGGACAGCACAGGGCCTATGGACCCATTCAGAATCCAAACTATCAATCAACATCCTGGGGATGCGGGCAGTTTACCATGCACTAACAGCCTTCAAACCCAACATCTTGGGACAATCAGTCCTGATCCGATCCGACAACCTCGTAATGGTGGCATACATCGCCAAACAAGGAGGCACCCGAAGCAGAGCAATGCTAAGGGAGGCAGCACGAGTCCTCAACTGGGCCCAGGCACACCTTACTCACCTCAGCACGGTCCATCTCGCCGGAAAGCTCAACATTCAAGCAGACTGGCTGAGCCGGCAGTGCGTTCACCCAGGAGAGTGGCATCTCCATGCCAGCCTTTTTCAAATGATACAGGACACCTGGGGACCAATCTCCATGGACATCATGGCCACGGCTCAGAACACACAGGTCATGAACTACTTCTTGAGGTACAGGGACAACCAGTCACAGGGAACTGACTCTCTGTCACAACTGTGGTCCCAGGACCACTCCTTCATCTTTCCCCCTCTTCCCCTATTACCTCAGGTTCTGACCAAAATTCGCTCCTCAAGATGGACCATCATTCTGGTAGCTCCCTACTGGCTGCAGAGGACATGGTTTGCCATGATTCTCTCCATGGCAGTAGCCTCCTTCAGACTGCCTTACCGCCCTGACATGCTGAATCAGGGACCACTCCAACATCTGAACCCCAGGACCCTGAAACTGACAGCATGGCTCCTGAGAGGAGAAAACTAAGGAACGCAGGCTACCACGACTCGGTCATCGCTACAATGCTGCAGTCCAGACACTCGGCAACCACCTCCACCTACAGCAGGCAACGGGCGGTGTTCATCAGATGGTGCCATGACCAGACAGTGGACCCAGAACGCACCGACATGCCCACTATCTTGTTATTCCTCCAGCGAGGACTGGATAAAGGTCTGGCTCATTCGTCTCTCAGGGTACAGCTATTAGCCATTGGAGCAGCTGTGGGGCCTATAGACGGACACAGTCCTAAGGCCCACCCACACGCCCTGCATTTCCTAAGGGCAGCTGAGATGCTACGGCCACAAGTGCACCCAACTGTCACCCCCTGAGACCTCCCCCTGGTGCTGGACTCCCTCAACTCGGCCCCCTTCGAACCCCTCCAGAACGTAGATCTGTTCTGTGTTGGGTTAAAGACCTGCTTCCTTGTGGCGATATGCTCAGCCCGCAGAATAGGTGAATTAGGCGCTCTGTTCTGCAAGGAACCCTACACGGTGTTCACGCCCCACGGAGTACGCCTACGGACTGTCCCGGCCTTTCGGCCCAAGGTCTCATCTGCCTTCCACAGAGAACAGACCATTGAGTTACCCACTTTTCAGGGAGACTCCCACTCGGGAGACGCCTCTGTTCCTAAAGGCCTGGATGTGGGCAACACCCTAGCCATCTACTTGTCCAGGACACAACCTATCCGAAAGACAGAAAGACTATTCATAGTCTCAAGGGGACAGAGACAGGGGAGAGCTGCCTCCAAGACCACCATCACTGGCTGGCAGCGGAGAACTATTCAGGAGGCCTACCTGGCGAAGCAACAGGTACCTCACCGGCGTATCAAGGCTCACTCCACTCATGCAATTGCCACATCCTGGGCAGAGAGGGCCAACGTGTCAGCAGAGGACATCTGCAAGGCAGCCACGTGGACCTCTATCCACACCTTTGCCAGACACTACCGCCTAGATCACCTGTTCCAGTTGCAAACTACCTTTATGCACCCAAGTCCTCTCTCTGCGCCACTGCCAACACCGATTCTTTCCACCCCTAGACCACTTGTCTCCCTCCCAGATACACAGTACTGCTTCTTATCTACCCATGAGGTAATGTTTGGAGTGCCATGGATGTCAACCAATCACAATGGGTGTTTACTCACCTGGTAAAGGTGATTGTGTTGGTTGACATCCATGGCACTCCACGGCCCACCCGACACAGTAGTCAGAGGCGTACATAATAGGGGCAAACAACCTTACACTGAGCTAAATGTTCATTTTCATGCATTCGACATCCAGGATGTCCACCGTCGTCCCCTTAGGGGATCGAGTTTAGATTGTATTGTCAGGTGAATAAATTGGGGCCCTAGCCCAGTTTCGTTTATCTCAGCGTATACTTGCCTTATTTCTATTACACTATGTATGGGGATCATTTTGTGCTGTTCCGTTTTATCACTAACCTTAATTTCAGCTTTGGAAGATTCGAACTGGAGAGCAGGGGCTTCTGGGACTGGGATATGGGAGAAATCTGATCCTGAGTCATGTGCATCACTAGCCTATCAGGTGGGGTCACAACCCATGAGGTAATGTCTGGAGTGCCATGGATGTCAATTAAGACAATCACCTTTACCAGGTGAGTAAACACCCATTATTCCAGTCTGGCAGCTCCCCCAAGTTTCTGATGATAATTAATATGCATTTATTTAAATTTCAGAACACCCTAAAATTTAAATTAACAGAATGGAATGCATTTTACCACACTTCCTAGAGTATTCTTTTAAAATTAATTTCCCCAGTATAGCTCAGCTGAAATACATCTCAATTTCTGTGGACTCCTACTTCATCTCAGTTTGGCGGGGGGGGTGGATTGAGTCCTGTGATGTCACATTAATGATGAGGCATTCAGTGGTTTCTGCAACAATGTCATGTTAAAATTAGGTGAGCAGATAAATAAAATGAGTGCATTTGGTGCAAGGAAGTGTAGAAACATAGACGTTGATGGCAGAAAAAAGATCACTTCTCACACCCAGTCTTCTCAGCTTTTCCCTTCCAAAAGGAATAACTGCTGGCAAACATGAAGAAAAATAAATTAGCAAGAAAACATTCAATTTAGTCCATCCAGCCCCTCACAAAGTCACAGAAACACACACACACACACACACACACACACACACACACACACACATATGCACGCTCATCCCCGAGCACTAGTTTAAATAAGGTGAATGAAGTTCGAGAGACAGCAAGACACCATCCACCCCAGGGTAAACTTGCAGCCAGAAGAAATGGCTGTGTGTGAGAGATGAGCCTATTATTTTTATTGTATTCTGTACCTGGCTAGGCAACTGGCTTTTCCATCTTTCCACATTGTTTGAAATTGCAGCACACAGCTGCTGTTTGGTGGCACCAACTCGCAGGACAACTTCAAACGTGCACATAACCAGAATGTCTACTACTTACAATTTTGCCCTTTGTACTAGAGGGAGAAAATAACTAAAGCACAATTAAAAGCATATGAAACCTTTGTTATGCAATACTATTTTAAAAAACATTTTCAGAACATTAGCATTGTTCAATACTGCATTTTCTTTTTTTTATTTAATCTGTTAGTTGGCAGAGCCTATTATTTTTTATTTTATACTGTGCCTGGTTGTATACTGGAAACAGTTAAGCCACTGACTCATTTCTAGTTATGTCTCTGCAGACAGTTGCATCAAAAATGGCATTAATGTTTATTATAAAATGGGTTAAAGAAATCCACCATTCTGATTGGCTACTACATCATCTGAGCCGTGTCCTTATCAGATGATATAGTAGCCAACTGGCACTACCCTCCACTCCTGTGCCCCACAACACCACAGAATCAGCGAGCTGTGCCAGCCGAAAACAGAAACACAGGCTGGCATAGCTCACAACGTGACATCCCTGAGACTGAGCGCCAGTCTGCCCACCCCCACCTCTTTGATACCACGCAACACAACCTGTAAATAAAAACAGCAAAACATTTTAAAAAAAGGCTTTTCCACGTTTCCCAACAAAAGTCTCAGCTGTCCTTCACAAAACTGTCACTGAAGTAATCACCAAAGTGCGGGCCGGCACGATGCACTTTCAAAGAAATCCCAATGAAAAAACAGTCACTCCCAACAAAAAAAACTCAATTTTGTCCACACAATGCGCCTGTGATATCAAAAAAAAAGAAACCTGCAATTCAAGGCACAAACAGGAGCGTGATGTACAAAACTTAACTGTTTTACTTTCAGAAACCCAACCAGCCAGAAGCACTGTTTATGGTGTCTCCTGAGGGACACACTTGCTCCCAATCTGTCTTGATAAATCTTACAGGCAACACACTTGCTCCCCATACTCCTACTGGTTCATGCTTTGACTGCCCTTTTAAAAAAACTAAAGAAAATAATTATTCTGTGTTTGTGAGTCCGAGTATGTGGGCGGGGTGGGAGAGAGACGGAGTAGCAACTCAGATACGGCAACCTCATCAGACAAGATCACAGATGGGGCAGCTGTCAGTGTAACTGCAAGCTCACTCTTAAAACCCAGTACTCTCACCATTTAACAGGAAAAACAAAACAGTAAACACAGTAAAGCACTGTACTGCCAACTTAACTGTGACTTCATGGGGGACTACTTTTTACTACTTGCGTTATTAAACCATGTTTTTTTATATTTTGTAATTTTTGTATAATTTTGGTTTTTTCTCAATAAATAATTACTTCAGGGCCCATTTTACAAGTGCAATAACACACTACGAGGTGTGGGTTATCTCCTGATAAGAGCATGCCCAGGTGCATAAGGCACTTGGCGCAAGCGCCTCATGCCTAACAACACACCTGGACGTGCTCTTATCAGGAGATAACCCACACCTTATCGTTTGTTATTGCTTGCTTAATGTCACTGTCTCATACTGGGTCACACATGGAAATGAGCCTCAGCTCAGTGTGCCTATCCCTGCAGTAACCACATTTTAAAAAAATCCCAGCTAGCATGGAGATAAACTTTTACAGTGCTTCTTGCCTTTGCCAATAGGGTTAACTCTTTCAGAGCCTATAAGATAATTTTGCTGAATATAAGAAAGCCCAGGGTTACTGACAGAAGGAATGTTGGCCTGTATGATGAAGATATGACCTATCTTATGAAACAAGAGTTTAGAACCTTCAAGAAAGTTTCTTTTGGCTGTTAAGCATGTGTTCCGGCCCAAACAGTAAAACAAAATTAAAGTCAGGGTAGCAACAACAAAAATGAAGCAGCTATTCACCACGTATCATGCCAACCCCAAAGCCACTCTGTTTCCACAGTCGGCCACTCTCTCGTCACAGCAGAACAGCTCAATAGCTAGTCTAACAGGTATTTCTTCAAGCAAGGAGCGAAGGGACATTTTGTTTTTTAACTTAAAGATAAGCCTAAAGGAAATGAACTGCAATGTCCCCAACCAGTAAAAAACCAAAAAAAAACAAGTTGGTGTGCTATTTAAAGTTCCTTCCACTATAGGCTGTATTGGGTTGATTTTGCACTTGCCAGAAGAATAAGGAAGGCTGAAGGTTGTCTGTTCAGAAAGGAGCCACCGGAGTTTGAGAAACATTTTGTCAGCTACAACCACTTAGAGTTTATGTGAAAAATAAAGGAGTGCAGAGTGTTCAGACCATGGTAGCATGACTGCACTCCATCTCATTGCTGGCCTTCTAATTGAGCAGGATGGTGAAAGAAATCCAGGATCCAGTACAGAAAGTACGGCACTTGCACAGTAGTGGGGAAGGGGGAGGATTTATGTTTGAGACACTGGGGGACCAGGCACCCCCAGTGTCACTGTTATGCTCTGTGGTGACACTGAGAGAGAGAGTGTGGGGTGGGGGGATGTATTTCAGTGGTCAGGGAATGTAAGGGAAAAAAAATAAATAAATAATGCAGAGAGCGGAGTGTTTCAGAGATGTGACCTTGGAGTGACTTTTGTCACTTCATCATGTGCATTCACAAGGAATATGGGCATAGCCGAGATGCTTTTCTGAAGCAGTAGGTCTGCAGAGCTATGCCTACTGCAGCCCTAAAAAAGAACAGCTACAGGGATAATGCAGCGACAAGTCTTTACTACTATTCCTGTCATGTCAGATGGGTGGAGGATGTGTAGAAGTAGGGGAAAACATCATGGCTGACCAAGCTGCTTCCCTGGCGGAGAGGGTTAAGGCATGGAGTAGTTTGGCTAGTGTAGACCTGTAGACTAAGGTTTTGTTCCCGGTCTCCCTAAATGTTTATCTCCCCTTCCAAAGTTATTTTATTTTTAGCAATTTCCTTCACCTTCAGAGAGTTAAACCTCCCATCCTGAGTTTATTCCCATCCCCAAATTCCAAGCCCCAGTTGAGCTGATTATATTAATTATGGGGGAGGCACTGCCCCCCACATCGGGGGTGTGGTTGGCAGAGCCTCTCTCAGAAACAAAATGTACCATTGTTTATTTTAGCCATGGTGGTGGTCCTCAGTGTGTTTTTTGACCGCTACCACTGATGATGTTTTGTCCCATGCTGCTTATAATGTGCACTGTTTTTGTCGGCACTGTTATTTCTGCACTGTTCTTTGTAGCGCAATTGCTGAAGTCGGCATTTTGACCTAATGCTGGCCTTCGACACTGTGCTGCCAGGAGGCTAATGAGGTAGTTTGCAGCCTGGGGGTAGGGGAGAAAGTGGCAAACTGGGTGTGAAACTGGCTGAAGGATAGAAGGCAGAGTGTGGTAGTAAATGGCAGTCACCCAGTGAACAGAGTAGTGACTAGCAGGCCAAACAAATTATCATTGCTGGGACTGGTCCTCTTCAGTGTCTTCATAAGTGACATTAGAGAGGAGCTGGAAGGGAAGGCATTGCTCTTTGTGGATGATACAAAAATCTGCAACAGAATGGACACTCAGGAGGGGGTGGAGAGAATGCATCGGGATCTTGGGAGGATGGAGGAGTGGTCTATGGTGTGGCAACTAGGTTTCAGTGCCAACGAGTGCAAGGTCATGCACATGGGGTGAAGAAATCCAGGATGGAAGGGAGGTTCTTATTGTCACCAAGCAAGAGAGGGACCTTGAGATCATCATATCTGATAACCTAAAGGTAGCTGGTCAGTGTGACAAGGAAGTTGGAAAAGCTAGTTGGATACTGGGGTGCATAGGAAGGGGGATTTCTAGCAGAAGGTGAGAGTTGGTGTTACCACTGTATCGCTCACTAGTGAGACCCCACCTCAAGTATTGTGCCAAGTTCTGGAGGCGGCACAACCAAAAAGGACTTAGACAGGGTGAGAGCAGTACAAAGGAGGGCTACCATAATGGGTGGAGGACTGCATGGGAAGACTTATTGGGAAAGGCTGTGAGATTGCAATATGTTCTCCCTGGAAGAGAGGAGAGGGAGAGGGGACATGATTGAGACCTATAAGTACCTCACAGGGGTGAGCAAGATGCAGTTGGGTTATCTATTTTGGAGAAAGGCAGGCAGCAGGACATGGGGGCATGAAATGAAGCATGGCAGGGATTTTAAAAGGGGTGTTAGAAAATACTTCTTCCACAGAGAGAGTCATTGACTGGAACAGCCTACTGGCAGAACTTGTGGGGTATAAGACTGTAGGAAGTTTTAAGCGTGCATGGGACAGGCACAGGAGAAAACAAATTAGTGGAAGGGGATGATACTGGTGAATAAGAAGAGTCAGAGGTGTCAGATTAGGCAGAGATAGTTGGGGCACTCAAGATGGCACAGGATTTGCTGTGGCAAAAACAGTGCAGTAAATAATGCGGCTGTCAAAACATCACTTTCCACAGACACTGTCGGTAAAAACACTGACCGAAACAAAAACAGAGTACACACAGAAACAAATACAGATTTTTCATGTTTTTGCCGGGGGGGGGGGGCTATGCCCTTGAATCCCCTGACATGGGGATTTCGCCCCCCACACTCCCAAAACTAAATTAACTAAGTCTGAGGGAGTGTGGACCAAGGGGATAAGGGGAAACTCAGGAGGGGGGAAACAGTCTCTGGCGGAAGGAAAAAAAAATAAAACTATCGGGGGACAGGGAATCAAACCCTCATTCCCAGGTCTACACTGCCACAGGTGCCTATGCATTAACCACTCCATCATGGGAGTATCTCAGCTAGGCACAGCACCAGAGGCTTCTTCAGCATTTCCTGTAGTCCATAGTTGGCGACAGGGGTAGTGGTTGGTCCCTACTGCTATTATACCCCTGCCACTCTAAATGCAGCCATGCTTTTACACCACATGGTCATTGCTGCACTGTTTCAGCAGAGCTATATTGACCCAGTAACATCTAGATGAGTCTACCAGTCCTTTCCTGTCATCAAAATGTGTTTTTATGATTCATATTAGCCATAATGGAGTCATAGTTCAAGACACCATATCCTATCCATTGTGTAGGTGTTAACTTCCCATGATAGTGTCTACATACTTGGATACGTACATTTTCATGTGCTGTCATCCCCACACAGGGACCCAGACCGATGGTTCATCTCGCTGGTTTAAATATGGCCTTCAGGCACCCAGATGCAAGCTAGTGGTCACAAACCAGCTGCTTTGCACGAGGGCATCCAGTTCATGAATACAAAGCCCCAATGCATCTTATGTGACAAGTACAGTAGCTGAGATTCACTTTCTCCAGGGCTAATCCTTGTCTTGTGGGTTATGTGAAGTACATTGGGAATTAAAAGTTTACTTTAGGGTTAAATGGCTGAGAGATGTCAATGAATAATACAGAAAATTGGGTGATAAGGGTATTATAAGATGAAGTGAGTACTCACGGAGCAGTCAATTTTACTACCAGTGGGCCCTTTGCACTGCACCTATGTGCTGCTATGCATGCTACATAGGCAGGATATATGTGTGAATGCAATGCATGGGTGGCCATGGGATCTCTTCTGCTTGCACAACACTATATGTCATAGGTCCCATCCCCCCCCAATCCTGACTGGTGCACACAGTATGGCCTGGATGGAGCATGGCGAGGGAGTTGCAGCCTAATGTGGGATGCATGACACTATCAATATGTTGCAGAGTGGCTGGAAGACACCAGCAGTAAGTACCTCCACATTCACATATACACCTGGAGGCCAGACAACACTGCTCAGATGAAGTGGGCATTTGACTGCCCATCCTAGACAATCCCTTGCACAATAGGGTCCAGGGGATGGGCTAGGCAGTAAGAACAACCTTCTTCCCATTTTGAAGATCATATGGCACTCACCACCATGGCACTCACATTCAGGGTCTCCTGCAGGAGCACAACAAGGATCCCCTGGGCAGCCTTGCAAGGCATCATATTGGATGCCTTATGTGCCTAGTCACACCATACATCTAGATCACCACCCTGTTAGCAGAGCTCTGCGCTGGCTTGTAGGTGCACTCAGTATATATGTATGCCACTTGCACACCCATGCAGGTGCAGCAGCATCCCGACATGGATCACTGCACACTGACAATTCACGAACTGTATGATAACTCTGAGTAAGGCCCAATGTTTGTATCTGACCCAATAGTGACAATAGTGAGAAATAGAAAAAAGGATACATCAATTAATTTGCAATCCATAGGGCTGTACCCTTGTCATGGAAGTCATGGATGCGATGATATTTTCCCATTTTTATAAAAATTATTATTTTTTGACATTTTACACGGCAACTAACAACCCCATAATATTTGGCATTGTTTGCAAGATGACACCTTGATGTTTAGCATTTTTCATCAAAACACCATAGTGTTTGGATGGCATCTGTAAATGACAGACTCATCATTTTGTGCCTCATACCTCGTTGCACTTGGTTATAAGTTGAAAACAGTTTGGGATGCTAAGGCTTGCAGATGGGCCCTTGTCTTTTAAATTGCAGCACAGTGTGCTGCCTCCTTCTGTTGGACCAGCTTGACAATAGATTTTTAAATGCATTAAGTCTTTGCAAATGTACTTACATTAAATGTGTTAAAATAGAAGTACAGTGAAGACTGCTTGGATCAAGTGCAGTGTCACAGTTTCTCTGCATGATGAAAGTGAGTAACTTTGTTAACAAGCAATGGATCCATGACTTTTCATGACCTTTTCTATGATTTTTATGATTTTTTGTCATTTTGACCATGACAATAGCATGATTCTCTCCAAAATTCTTCATGACAAAAGTACCACCCTAACAATTTCTATAAGGACTACTTATAGGCCATTTATACATAACAAGATATTATTAACTCAAGGTACTTTGTGAGTTAATACCGCATCCTGTTGAACATAATGTGGTATAATGTTTTAATGTAAGTCAAAGTACCATTTCTACAATGAAATTGATAAAAGCACTACAGTGCTACAAATCAATTAAAAAGCAATACTGGCATGTGAACAGTTGATTTTAACATTGTATGGAACGTGGAGGGCTTATAAACAGCACAGAATATTAGAAATGTATACAAAATATAGTGAAAGTGGGAAAATATATGGAATACACAGAATTTGCACAAAATTTAATAAATATTGTTTGAATGTTGGAATAAGAGAGGAACTGCAGAGTTGGCCATCGTAATAGCATGGTGGTAATTATATAAACTCACCATAGAGAGGGCTTGGGTTTGCATTTTAAGTCTTTAATTCTTGTCAGGTGGGGAGACATAACATAGTCTGCCAGAATATGCAATGCCTGTCTGCCCCAGGGTTACAAGTCATATCAACAGACCCTTTCTTTCCCTGATGCATGATTGGATGCTATGAGTTTTGTTTTCCCTACTTTCAGGTAATAGGTATGATTGTACTGGTTGCTGCCCCATTGCTCAGCCAATCCACTGTATAATGTCTTATTACTGTGCCCTCCATCCAGAGGGTACACCACAGTATTAAGCAGTCACTTGGTAAACAAAATGACAAAATAGGATGGCTCTGGGACTGCAGAGCAATATAGGTGAGATAAAACAGAGCTACAGTGTAAAGGGGAGGACAGGAGAAGAAAAAGAAATATGAAAAAGGGAATGGCAAGAACTGAATAAAAATGTGTAAAGAGTATGACAAATGTACAGCAGTGACTGTGAACATTTGGTAAACAAATTCACTTCACTAAACAACACAAAACATGTTGGTTTTATGTTAAATGAAACACAAAACCAGTTTTAATGAAACCAATATTTGTCTGAAAAATTTTGCAATTACATGACTTAATTAATAAATGTATATATATATATATATATTTATAGTTTGCATATGGGGTTAAAGACCAGGTATAGATGGATATGGGGTGTCTCCTGACAGTTAAATAAATGCAGATGGTTGTTTAATATAGCAGATATACCCCAAATTCATGTTCTGTCTGTTGATCACATGAACGCTGGAGCAAAATGGTAGTTTGCATCAATTTTGTAATGACACCTTGACAAATTTTGTGATTTTCAGCTCCACGTACTTAATGCAGATTCTTGAGCCATTACTTTGAGATTAAGTGAAATAGACATTCAAGTACAATTTCAATGAATAGGCAGGAGATAGCGCTTTAAAATGCATACCCATATGTTACCTCAAAGAAATAATGTTAAAACTTGTAGCATTAAATACCAACTACCACCCCTTAATTTCTTGCAAAATTTCAAAATATTCTTATGTTTAATCTTGTTGGACAATGATTTATTGCACTTTATAATATAATTTTATGTTGTCTAAAAGGGTAAGGATTATGCTTTGAAATGTACTGTATTTGTTGTAAAGTTTTAAGGTAATATAAGAGGATAAATTTATAAAGTGAAGCCACCATTAATAGATGAAAGTTTAGCAAGTTTATACTTTTTGAGTTCTTCACATCATATCTTCTGTGTTTATATATGTGTGGCATATGTGTGTATATGTATGTGTGTATATCTATATATATATATATATATATATATCATGGGGGTGAGAGCTTTCTTAGTAGGATAACCTGTGTTATTTCCACTGCAGTGAGGATAAATCCTGATGACATTTATCCGTAATGTGCTGATGTCACCAGAGTGAGGATAAATGCAATGCAGCTTGCATTCTAAAGGAAACTGCTTCAAAAAAAGTTTCTCTTTCTCACTGAAGCTGCAACTTACTAAATTAGCTTTGCAAAAGACTCTCACCTATGTCCCATTGTGTTTCTAACATTACTAGCCCATTACTGGCTGATCTCAGCTTCAAAACAACCTGAATTCTAAATGAAAGTCTTTTACAAAGCAAGTTCTGTTTCTCAGTGCTACCTGCAGCAGTTTGTCTTTCTCACTGATCCTCTGACTCACTCAATTAGCTTTGCAAAACACATTATCTGTGTTTCTGACTCCCAGCCCATTCAGAACACACACACACAAACACACACACACACACACACACACACTGACAGCACACACAGAATGAGCAGGAAACACACAGACTCAGAAAAATTGTTCTTGCAGCTCTCACCCCGTGGTATAAATCACACACATGATGGGCAGATCATGGCATATGGAAAATATTCTCACTCCTGCCTTGTGCACTGTGTATTTTCACTCATGCCTTCAGCACTCATGAGAATACACAGCTCACTCTGCAGGAGTGAGAATATTTTCCATATCTCACTCCTGCTGCCCATCATGTATCTATATATATATATATATATATATATATATATGGTATATATTTATTTATTCTATGCAAAAAGCTTTGTTAATGCATCAGTTAGGGTTCTTCTACAGTGGAAAAAAGTGAGGAAATTCAATTTAGGGTTCCCACCTTGCACCCACCCCAGCTCACCCCCACCAACAGGCATCAGGGTGTGCATTGGGGTCTTTGGGCCTAACTCTCACCCCATCCCATGTGTAAACAAGTTGAGGTGGTGCAATGTAGGAGAATGAGGTGAGAGTTAGGGCCAAGGACCCCAACACACACCCCAATGCTTGTTGGTGGGGGCAGACTGGGGTGGGGTGCAAGCAGTGGGAACCCTAAAATCAAATTTCCTCACTTTTTTCACTGTAGAAGAACCCTAACTGATGCATTTTTAGTGTAGAATTTCTTTACTTTTTAAGAAAGAATAGAAAAGTAGAAAGTTGCGCAAGTTGGTGGGGCCCCGCGCTCCCACCAACTTGTAAGTGTCAGGCCACACTACACACCCACTAACAAAAAATTACATTCACAAAAGCAAGGCCAGCCACCAAACAAATGTTAATCTAGTAGAACAATAGAAAATGCTGTCCACAAAATGTAAACTGCGCCACACAATATGTCCGCAAAAAATAATTGTCCAACACATAAACATCTCTATTAACATCTACTGGACATGCTGTCAACACCCTCCAAATTTCAAGTAAAAAGATCAAACCATGTCCAAGATATGACATATCAAAATTAGAAATTTTCATTTGCCAGAGTGGCACGGTTCCGCACCTGTTGACATTTAACACACACAATGACTGAAAACTACATCCATGACACTAAGGCTAGGTATCCTATTAATTTCAAGCCACCATCTCAAGCAAAACAATATCTGCAGAACATAAACTGCACCACACCATATCTGCACCCAAAAAATATTTCTTGACACAGAAACACTGTAATTTTCATCCACATGACATGCTGTCAACACCCTCCAAATTTCAAGTGAAAAGACCAAACCGTGTTTGAGATACAACATTTTAACGTATGAAATTTTCATTTGTCAGACTGGCACAGTTCCACACCTGTTGACATTTAACACATACAATGACTGAAAAGTACACCATTACACTAAGGCTAGGTATCCTATCAATTTCAAGCCACCACCACAAGCAAAACACTGTCAGCAAAACGTAAAGTGCATCATGCAATATCTCCACAAAATAAAATTCTCTCTGACACATAAACACCCTAATTCACAGCTACAGGACATGCCGTAAACACCCTCCAAATTTCAAGTAAAAACACCAAACCATTTCCGAGATATTCAATATCAAAGATGACTAAAATTTCCCTATCTATTCCATTATAAAAAATCTGGCCATCTTGTCCCTTCCTCGCGATCAAAGATGGCGATCAAAGAATCTCACGATCAAAGAATTTGTAGGCTCATGATCAAAGAATTTGCATGCCTATGAACAAAGATTTAAAAACCTTATAAATCAAAACACTGAAGGAATTGTGGTAAACATCACCATGGTTCGACAGAACGAAGCCCCCTGAGTAAAACCCACCCTCATTTGACTTCCTAGGACACCCCTGGGCTGAGAAAATTGAATTTTAAATTAGGCCATCTCGTCCCTCACTCACAATGCACGATTGCGATCAAAGAGTCTCATGATCAAAGAATTTGCAGGCTCATGATCAAAGAATTTGCAGGGTCATGACCAAAGAATTAAAAATTGTGTAATTCACAAACTTCACATAATTGCAGTAAACCACCACCATGGTTCATCAGAACGAAGCCCCCTGAGTAGAACCCACCCTCCTTTGTCTTTCTAGGGCACCCCTGAGCTGAGAAAATTGTTTTTTTTAACTGGCCATCACATCCCTTGCTTGTGCCACATGATCGCGATCAAAGAATCTCACAATCAAAGAATTTGCAAAGTAGTGATCAATTAAATTGCTTGCTCATGAACAAAGAGCAACGGACGAGATGGCCAGATTTAAAATTGAATTTTTGTAGCCCAGGGGTGTCCTATAACGTTAATTAAGGATGGGTTTTGCTCAGGGGGCTAAGCTCTCCCCTATCTCAATACACAGATAGTTATTTTCATCATCCCTGGAAGTCTAGTGGCTCCCTCCCTTCCCCATCATGGTAATCATGGTAATCTACATAACCATGCTTCTATCCTCAGTAGTCTAGTGCCACCCCCAATGAGTACCTTATGAATATGTTTATTTTCTTTCCCTGGTAGTCTAGTGGTCCCGCCATGTGCATTTATTTATGTACTTTACAAATATCCCTGGCAGTCTAGTGGCCCCCCTCCCGATCTGCACTTTATTAATGTTATTATTATTAACATCCCTGGTAGTCTAGCGGTCCCCCCCCCCCATCTTAATAAAATAGATTTGGATTTTAAATGTCCTGGTAGTCTAGTGGCCCCCACCCCTCCACCCAGCCATGCCAGCCCACCCAGCACCCCCCAGCCTTCCCCAGCTGGTGACTGGCACAGCCCACCTCTCACCTCTGACCTCCATGGCCAGCAGCCGACTGTGTGTTGTGTAAACGCTAACGGAAAGAAGCTCTCAGAAATTATTTCAGAGCGCCTATAGGGGGGCCACTAGACTACCAGGGATATCTGTAAAATACATAAATAAACACACATGGGGGTCCACTAGACTGCCAGGGATAGAAAATAAACATATTCATAAGGTACTCATTGGGGGGGCCACTAGACTACCAGGGATAGAAGCATGGTTATGTAGATTACCATAATGGGGAGTGGACCACTAGACTACCAGGGATTATAAAAATAACTATTTGTGTATTGAGATGGGGGAGAGCTTAGCCCCCTGAGCAAAACCCACCCTTAAATAACATTATAGACACTCGGTTGCTAAAAATTAATTTTAAATTCATTATCTCGTCCCTCGCTCACAATGCATGATCGCGATCAAAGATTCTCATGATCAAAGAATTTGCAGGCTCGCAATCAAAGATCATTAGCGAGCTGCGAGCGAAGACTTAAAAAGCTGGAAACTCTATTTTAGACCAATTTGATGGAACCAAAGCCATGGCTTGATAGATTCGGGGCCCCTGAGTAAAACCCATAAAAGTTTTACTTCAGAAGTGACCTCTGAGCTGAGATATTTGTGTTTGTGCGATTGGAAAACTGAAAACAAGATGGCAGACCCCACAATCAAAGAATTTGAAAAAATCCTTGGGAACAAAGACTCTTGAACTGCAATGCTGCAAATTCTTTGACCGCCAGGCGGGATGAGATGGCCAGAACCCCATTCTTTGATTGCAAGATATACATATAAATTTTCCCATTGACTTATAATGGGAACTTAAAAGTACCATAACTTTTGAATGCCTTAATATTTTTTTCACCAAACAAAAAGTGGCATATTCAGCCACCAAAGCTCTTTCAAATGAGCCATCTCACAGAGCAGCATGCCACATGATGGCCGTGCAGGACCACATTCAGAATGCCAAAAGATGCCTCCAAAAATGGATAATTTTGCATTTTTCAGTGCTTTTGTACACAAAGACTGGCACTCCAACTGAAATGTAGTTTGGCAATTGAAGAGATCTACCATCCCCCAATGTGTGTACCAAATTTCAGGCAAATCCATTTAACGGGTCTAACGTTATTAATGCCCAAATGTTTGACTTTAGCATGTAACTGACCGCTGAACCCTAACTATAGTGGTGAGACCACGCCACTATAATATATATATATATATATATATATATATATTATTTTTTTAACACATTTCTTTTTATTTCAGACTCTTCGAGGATGTCTCTAAACTTGTTGGTGAAGTGGAAACATGGAGAGGAACATCCTAGGACCCTGCAGTATGTAGTGCGTTACCCTGCCCTGACAAAAAGAGACTCTGAAGTAACTCTTCTGAGTGACAAATGTTACAGCACACTCATAGAGAGCAGCGATATTTGAACCCATTTAGGTGGTGAAAATTGTCATGATGAGCAGCGTGCATCTATCCCAGTACCTAATTATGACTCTGGCAAGTATGGCTACCATAGACAATGCTACCAAAAGTTCACAAAAGCCGAGAGTGTCAGAATATCTGAAGAACATGCAGAAGCTGGTGTACGTCATCATCTCAGGGGTGGTGTTTGTTGTGCCTCATCTTCTACAGTGTTATTTCCTGATACATGTGAAATCTGCAACCATATGCAATCAATGTGAAGGGGAAGAAGCACTATCTAACTGCTATTGTTACAAAAACAGCTGAAACCACAATGAAAAGGGAGGCAGCACTAAGTGATGACCAAGATATGCTCACAAAAATTAAGAAAGAGGACCTCATTTCAAGGGAGTTTCGTAAACATGACTAGTTCTACCTAAATTATATAGTAATTACAAGGGACAGGACCCCAGATGATCAGAATAGAAGTGATGATGAGGATGACAATGAACAGTCAGATGGCACTAGGTCTGAGGCCATTTGTCATGTAATTAAAGACAATGTGCTTCAAAGATACCAAGCCATTTCAATGAAGGCATTCAATGAAATCTCGAGCATCGGAGTAGGAGATCGATGTTACCACTATAAACATAGAAACCAACTGAAAAAGAAATCTGAGAATTCACCTTTAACAGTTGATCCTCAAAAACAACTAGTTGTATTCAGTGCTGAATCATTAACTGGTGGTGCATCAGTCACAGAGCTTTTGAGAACAGATGACGACCAAGTCATCAAGCATGCTGCTTCCTTGTGGCATGAACATATCATAAGATTTGTAGAGACAGCACATTCACTACTGTGGCCCCAACAGTGGATGCTCTCCTGAGTAAAGAACAATAGCCCCCAGAGACAGTTCAATCATTTTTCTCACATGTACTAAAATCCCCAAAACATAATGAGAGTGAACAAGTCTCCCATTTACAACATAAAAACATAAGAATGTGATGGCAGAAGGGGACTATTTGGTCCATCTAGTCTGCCCCTGACGTCTACCACCCCCAGCTATTCCTCTTCCTGAGGTTTCCACACTGACTGTCCCATGCTAGCATAAACTATCTAACCATTTTTCCTGCTACCACCCCCGGTGCAGGCTGTTCCAAGGTTCCACCACCCTCTCAGTGAAGAAAAACTTCCTAATGTTGCTCCTGAACCTCCCTTCCTTTAGATGCATGCTGTGACCGCTTGTCCATGCACCACTGCTCACATAGAACAGGCTCTGCACCTGTACCAAGTTTATTCCCTTTAGGCATTTAAAAGGTCTCAATCATGTCTCCCTTGTCCCTCCTCTGTTCTGGAGAGTATAATTTGAGATGATTGAGTCTTGCCTCATATGGCTCATGATGCAGATCCTGCACCATCTTTGTTGCCCTCCTCTGCACAGTGTCCAATTGGTCTATCTCTTTTTTGAGGTGGGGTCTCCAGAATTTGATGCAGTATTCCAGGTGAGGTCTCACCAAGGTCCTGTATAGAGGGATTCTCACCTCACTTTTTCTACTTGTGATACTCTTGACAATGCATCTGAAGATACTGCTAGTTTTTGTGCCACCCTTTCAAATTGCCTTCCCACCTTCAAGTCGGATTAAACCAATATCCCTTTCAAGCTTTGTTTCTGCTAATTGCTCCCCTTCTAGAAAGTATTTCCTTTCTAGGTTCCATCTTCCCAGGTGCATAACCTTACATTTCTTGGTGTTAAATTTAAACTGCCAGTATTTAGACAATTTTTCTAGCTTTTTCAGGTCTGATTCCATTCCAGTGGCCCCCTCTTGAGTGTCCACCCTGTTACAGAGTTTTGTGTCATCCACAAACAGGCATACCTTCCCCTCCAGTTCATCAGCGATTGCACTGATAAATATGTTGAAGAGGATCGGGCCCAGCACTGATCCCTGCGGCACTCCACTGGTCACCTTACCCTCCCCTGACAGTGTTCCATTGAACGATACCCTCTGAGTCCTCCCGTGAAGCCAGTTTTTATCCAGCTGGCCAGTTTTTGCTCTACGCCTGTGTGCTCCAGTTTATTAATTAGCCACCTCTGGGGAACAGAACTGAAGGCTTTACTGAAGTCCAAACATACCACATTCACTGCTGCACCCTGGTCCACCATTCTGATTACCCAGTCGAAGAACTCAATCATATTTGTCTGGTATGACTGCCCAACTGTGAAGCCATGCTGCTTTTTGTCTAGTTGCCCACTTGCAACCACATATTCAACTATTCTTTCTTTCAACATTGATTCCATAAGTTTCCCTAAAACCGAGGTAAGGCTGACTGGGTGGTAGTTCCATGCCACCTTCCTGCTCCCACTTTTGTGCAGGGGCACCACTGTGTCCCTCTTCCAGTTCTCAGGTACCCTGCCACTCTCCAATGACTTGTTGAAGAGCTCAGCTAGTGGGCAGCAAGTTCCTCCCAAGCTCTTTTAATGTTCTCAGGTGAATTTCATCTGGCTGCATTGCTTTGTTTACCTTTAATTTATTGAGTTATTTCCAGACCCTCTCTTTCATGAAGGGACTTATGTCTGCACAACTGATATGATGCTCTTTCCTACTTAGTGTTGAACCATCTCCATATTCCTCCTAAATAAAGACTGTGCAGAAGTATTTGTTAAGAACCTCGAATCTGTCAAAGTCCTACTCAGAAGACTTAATTCATGGTGTCACACCCGTCAAGTTTCCCACTACAAAACATGCACTTGTTGTATTTTTGCTGCACAATATGACCAGACAGAAAATGCCTGTGAACATCCTGTTTCATTTAGGAAATAGTTGCAGTTATGACAAAGTGTGTGAAATTGAAATTGAAACTGGTTTAGCTGAACTTTCTCAGCATTTTCAAGAGCAAGGTATGTTACTGCCACTTCAGCCAAAGTCAGAGTCTTCTGTTGTCTGAACAGTTTTCTTGATGGACAACTGTGATTAGAACATTGAAACAGTAACTGGACATGAAACAACACACAGTACACATGGTGCTGTATATCAAGAAGAATCTAAAAGCTCCATTCTCTGAAAAGATTCTATTGAAATTCCTCACTCAAAAAGAAGGATGATTGTATCTAACAAAAATGAATTAGAGCATCAACAGGTGTATTCAAAGAAGGAGCCTACCACATTTGGCAATATGTCGAAGTCTACTGTGCCAGCTTTAGTGGTGAATATTGGCAAGGCAAAGCTAATGATCTGGAAACTCAGTCAGGAAGCACTCAAGGAGGATCAGCTTGTCGCAAGGTTTACTGGTTGGCTGATGCTAGTTTGTAACAATCAATCAAGTTCACCAAAGAAGATGGTTATTACACATCTTCCACCCATCCACAAACCCATGACTGATTATGCCACTGTATTGTAGCTGAATACCTCACACAAACATAAGAGATAACTCAGCAAGTAAATATGTCCTGTGTTCACCTGACACTTGATGTTGGAGCAGCACCAAAGGCATATCATGTTGTGTGGAATTTCCCTGATCAGTTACACAATGTCATAATTCATTTGGGAGATTTCCACCTATTCCTGGAAAACTTTTGCATTATCAGACAGTTCGTTAGTGGCAGTGGCTTTGAGAAAATAGAATTTCAAGCTGGTCTTTGTGCCTCTGGCAGCATATGAGGAGTTTTGCATGGAAAGCATTACAATCGGGCATGACCTGTGCATGAGTATTTTGCAGATGCTTTAGAGCAATTGCTTCAGGTCAGATTTCTAGAGTATTAAACAGAATCAAAATCCACCCCTGTAGTACTGCTTGACCTGATCAGATCATCACCTCAACCCATAGACTTCCATGAACTGCTTCAGGAAGATGAGATTTTCACTTTCCAGACTACGTATGAAGCCTTCAGGCAGCGGATTCATCATGGTGAGCTGGGGAAAACCCGCAGCTCTGGATGACATATCTGGATATAGTGGATTGTCAGTATTTGCTCCACACAGCAATAAAAGAAAACTACTTTGATCTTGGACTACTGTGTTTAAAATATTCACTGCTCCTGTTTTTCACCTTCAACAAGCAAAATTATGCTTGATATGGGGCTTACTATGTATACACACTTGAAACTCATGAAGCTTCTCATCCAGGATCCAGGACATTAATTGAAAAGCAAGGGCTTTCAGTTCAAAGGAGCCATCACAAAGCTTCTAGCGAATCAGTTGGCCAAGCTGGTGAGCAGACATACAATGAAAATGCCAAAATTCCAGGTGGAATTAAACATTTTGCTGCAAATATGAAACCTGGACCAAGGAGCAGTATAAATCCTGAACACAGGGAGTGGAGGAGGCTGGTGTACGGTGCCAACATGAACAGGGAGGCTGTCAGCAAAGGGAAACCTTGGGTCAAGAGGACTGAACCATGGCACCAACTTGTAGTGGATACAGAGAATAGGTTGGAGGTATTGTCTTCTATGGTAGGTGAGGAGGGTATGGATATTCAAAGTTGGGATGGAAGAGTTAAGGGTAGTAAACAACCAGGGGATTGCTCCCTGGTGGAGGTTATGGGAATAGTTTTGGGTGAGAAGGGTCATGGTGAAAGGGAGAGCATGAAAAGTATAGTATAGCAGCTGTACAAAAAGACTCGGACCAATTTGCATGAGAAGGGTGGTTTTGGGGTAGGGGCACTCAGAGGGAGAAGGAGGATGATTTTAACATAGGGGTATGGGGAGGGGACTTAACGGTTGAGACTGGAGCAAACATGGGTATAGTTAGTGATGTAAAAACACAGGGTAGGGTGGGTAGTCAGAGTGGGTGTAGGGATAGATGGAGTGTAGAAAGGAAAGGTATTGATGAGGGTGGTGTACTAGTACTTGGGAATTCCATACTAAAAAGGATCAGATGGATAAAGTAGGTAGGAATGCAGTTTAGAATTCTCATGTTCATTCCATGTATTATGTTATGAATGTTTCTGTAACCAAATATTCAATAAAGCTTATTAAATTAAAAAAAAAGGGATCAGATGTGGGAGTAAAGGGGAAAGACATAGTAGAATATGGGTAGAGACAGTGCCTGTGTTGACAGCGGATAGGGTGGGACAAGCTATTCTCAAATGTGTGAGGAGGGGAGGGCACAAACCACATGTGGTGGTTCACGTGGGCAGAAACGACTTGGCAGGTAAAATGGTAGAGGTGGTAATGGTGAGGTTCGAGGAGCTAGGAAAGTTGTGTGAGGAGGTTGGGGTCCTGTAACCTTCTCTGAGGTTCTACCAGTGCCTAGGGCTATCACGGTGAGGAAGAAAAGGATAAAGGAGTTTAATAATTGGCTGAGAGAATGGAGTCAATCCAAGGGATATGGGTTAATGAGTGACTGGTGTAAGGTATGTGATAGTAAAGAGCTGTATACAGAGGATAGGTTACATTTAAGCAGGGAAGGACAAGAGGTCTTAAAACATAGATTAGGAGAACATATAGCAACAGAGGTGCGTTTAAACTCTGTGGGGGGGTGGGAAGTGTGTTGCTGGAATGAGAAATCTCCGGAGTGGGGAGACAAGCATGCTTACCCCCATTTTAACAGTAAAAGGTTCATCAAAGGGTTGAGGGGTGGGTGAAGAAGGGTATAAAATGGTATTGGAATAGCAAGGGTAGTCTTCTTTAATGCAAGAAGTCTGGGGAACAAAACTGCTGAACTAAAGGCTCTTTTAGTGGAGGGGATGGTAGATATAGAGGCCATCACAGAAATATGGACCAACAAATACCAGGACTTGGATAAGTTGATCCCAGTGTACAGGATTTACAGGAGGGGCAGAGACAATGGGGGGGTGGTGGCGATATATGTGAAGGAAGGAATAATGTGTGAGAGGGAAGAAGGGCAGGAGTGTAGGACAGAGGCCTTGTGGATGCAATTCTGAGACGCAAGGAATAGAATTCTCAGTTTGGGAGTAGTATATAGACCACCATCTCAAGGGGAAGATCTTGACAGGGAGCTAGGAGGGCAAATGAGGAAAATGTGTGGAAGAGGTAACACTGTGATAGTGGGGGACTTCAACTTTCTGGATTTGGATTGGGGTATGCCAGCCACCTTGAATGCTAGGGAACAGATTCTCCTGGTTGCATTCCAGGACTGTTTCCTGGCACAGTTGGTCACTGAGCTGACTAGGTTGGGGAATATACTAGATCTAGTATTGACCAGTGGTGAGGCTGTTAGAGAGGTGAGGGTAGAGGAACCACTGGCTGGGAGTGAACACCACTTGATGTGGTTCTCAATTAGCATGAGTAGAGAGGTAGTGGATACAGGGGCCAGGGTGATTGCCTTCAGGCATGCTGATTTTGGCATGATGAAGAAAATACTAGCGGGTCACCTGAAAGGAATTCATCCTCAATGGGATGCAAACCAGAAATGGTAAAAAATCAAATTAGGGCTGGTGGAGGCCACTGAGACATGTGCCAAGGTAATGAGCAAAAAAGGAAGGGCTAAGAGATCAAGTTGGTTGAGCAAAGAGGTTTTAGAATTGGCGAGGTCTTAAAAAGCAGCATTCAGCAGATACAGGAAATCAGGAAATACTGAGGATTTGGATGAGTACCTGAAGAAGTCATGAGTAGTCACCAGGGGAGTCAGGGTAGCTGAAGCTTCCAAGGAGATGAGGCTGGCATGGGGTATCAAAGAAGGAGAAAACTACTTCTTCAGATGCATACAGGAGAAAATGAGCTGTAAGGACCAGATTGAGAGGATCAGGAGGGAAGGGGGGTGGGCTGAAAGTGGGGTGGAACAAGCAGAGGCTCTAAATGAGTACTTCTATTCTGTGTTCACAAAGGAAAAGGGTGGACTACTTCCAAAGGGGGTGGAGATGGTGGGCAAGGGGGGTGAGGAGTTAAGAGATGGTGTGATTAATAAGGGCAGTGTATTGGACAGTCTAAGGGCTCTGAGGGTAGATAAAGCACTGGGTCCGGATGGCATACATCCACGGGTGCTTAAAGAAATGGTGAATGTATTGGCTGGACCACTGACAGATCTATTCAATACTTCCGTGAAAACAGGGTATGTGCCATAAGACTATAGGATGGCCCACATGATGCCTCTCCATAAAAGTGGTCCAAAGGATGAGCTGGATAATTAGAGACCAATAAGCCTAAAATCTATTGTGGGAAATCTGTTGGAGACAGCACATAGGAAGAGGCCAGTTTCCTTCTTGGAAGTCAGTGGGCTCCAAGATGCTCATCAGCATGGGTTTATTTCTAGTAAATCCTATCTGAACAGCCTTGTTGAGTATTATGACTGGGTTACCAGGGAGCTGGACACGGGCATGCTGTGGATGTCATTTATTTGGACTTCAGCAAGGCCTTTGATTCAGTTCCCCATGGGATATTGGGTGGTAAGCTAAGTAATTTGGGCGTGGGTGCTAAATTGGGTAATTGGATTGTGAACTGGCTGCAAGACAGACAACAGAGAGTAGTAGTGAGGGGGATCTCTCATCTCCGAGAGCTGTGACAAGTGGGGTGCTGCAGGGATCAGTGTTGGGGCCAGTGTTGTTTGGGATTTTCATAGCAGACATCTTGCATGGTGTCAAGAATAAGATCAGTCTGTTTGCTGATGACACCAAGTTGGGGGCGTTGGTGGAGGATATAAAAGGTTGGCAGGGGTTGCAGGATGATATGACTAAGCTGGAAGAATGGTCAGAGGAATGGCAGTTGCGGTTTAATGCGAAAAATTGTTAAGTATTACACTTTGGTGTAAAGAATCCTAGAAAGGGTTACCAGCGGGGGCAGTTATATACCATTGAAGAGGAAAAGGATCTAGAGGTAGTGATAACAATGAATATGAACAATTCAGAGCAGTGCAGGAGGGCAGCAGCGAAGGCCAACAGGATGCTGGGTTGATAGCAAGGGGCATCTCCTCCAGAAGCGGGGATGTCATTCTGCTAATCTACAAGTCACTAGTCAGACCGCACCTGGAATATTGTGTGCAATTCTGGTGCCCTTATCTGAAGAGAGATGTGAAATTGTTGGAAAGGACACAACGAAGGGTGACAAAGTTTATTCAGGGAATACAGGATATGCCCTACGAGGAAAGATTAAGGGAATTGAACATGCATTCCCTGGAGGAGAGAAGGGATCGGGGGGGGGAGGGATATGACTGAGACCTTTGAGTACTTATAGCCTTAAAGGGAATAAATACATCCATCTGGTACTGAAGAGATATTCAAGCTCTGGAAGGGGAGGGACATGAGACGGCATAAACTTAGATTTGAAGGAGACAGGTATGAGGGAAATAACAACGCACTTTTTCAGAGAAAGAGTAGTGGCAGGTTGGAACGCTTTGTTGGAGGAGGTGGTATCCTGTAGGACGGTGGGTAGTTTCAAGAGGGGTTAGGAAAGGGAGGGGTGGGGGGATTTTGGAGGGGTGGGGAGACTTGGGAAAGCAGAGGAGGGGAAGGGGCAGTTGCAAAATAGGGGTTAGATGCACACTCAAGCAGACTGGATAGACCTAGAGGCCTAATTTCTGCTGGAAATTTTCATATGTTCATATGTAAATTAAATGGCCTATGATAAATGGTTGTTAAACTGGCCACATCTAGCAAAATTCAGAGAGGCACTTTTGGAGATGACTGGCCTTCCCAGTTCCTCCAGTAATCCACAGAAAGCATACAGGATATCTGAAATCATCTTGTCAACTGGACCCCCCAAAATCAGTGACACCCACACCATGATTTGGTTCAACCACTTACTTTTATTGGGTAGATTTGTACATGATTTTATTCACACCTTTACATGTGCCTTTTCCGTATTATATTTTTATACCACCATCATTATATCTTATACATATCCATTTTATTTACAATCACAAAAACACGGGGGGTTTCCTTTTATTTACATGACTGCTTTTTCATACGATTTACATTTTATTGGCCCAGGCATGCTTACCCGGTGCCTCTTCATCCTGGTTCTTCTGGTTATTCTGCCTAGGTTCAGTTGTCCCCACCTGCTCCCCAGCCCTGCTCCCCCCAGAGTGACTGCCCATGAGAGGCCCTCCCCTACCCAGCCATGCCTCCTTCTGACTGGACCCCATTTTTTCCCACTAGCCCTTAGGCCATCCCCCGGCTGGCCTTAAAGCATCTCCCAGTAAAAACTAAACAAAATGTGCCCCAATCCCCTGCCATAACTTGATCGCCTCCCGAATGTCCCCATTGAGCATTGAGTTCCCCACCCCAGACATGTGGACCCCATCCTCCCTGTACAGACCTGGTGTGCCATATGTAATTAAACCGTGTCTAATGTATAGCCCCCCCAGACTCTCTGGCCAATGCCGCCAGCTTCCTGTTGACCCTTTTATGAGCCCTCTATGGCATGCATGTCCTTGGCCTGCCTCCATTTTCTCCTGGGAATAATCTCTGACCATCCCAGTTGCACTTATGGCCACCATGCCTTTATAATTTCAAAATCCATCAAAGTCATTTAGACCAGAGTCACTCATGGAGTGTTACCCAGGTCATTACCCCCAGCATGTATAATAATTAAGTCCGGTGTGGGCCAGGGTCATCCTTTCTCCTCAATAAGCAGTAATAGTTGCATCCAGCTGAGTCTCCTCTTCCCATGCCATTTTATCAGGGTCTTGTTCAAGTCCTGTCCCAACTGCCATCCACCCCTTGTCATCAGTGTGCACAGCTCTGCCCAATAGAAGAACGAATGTCTGATAAGCCAGACCACCCTGCACCGTCTGCCTCCTGGAAGAAAAAATTAACAAGGTTAGCTATCACTTTCTGATGTATCTCCTGTATGCTTGAGACCTCCACCTCCCCACCTGCTGTACTGAGGAGGGAGGGACCCTTCTGGTTGGCAACCTCTGAAGTGGCCCCTATCCTAAAGGAGTGCAATGCAAATTGCTTTGGGTCCTCACCTATGAAGGCTATCCCATTTTGTAGCATTGCTGTGACCTGGGAGGTGGTGACTGGTTCCCCGTTCCCGTGCCGCCTGGGGTCTCATCATCTTGTATGTTTTTAAGGTGTCTACTATCCCCTGCCTGCTATCCCCCTCCTGTTTCAGAATCACTCTCACCCCCTTAACCCTCTGGTCAGTTTTGGACCATCTGAGCCACACCCAGACTGCGTCATCAGACCAGGAAACGTCCTGTTCATGCAGGCCACTCTCATAGTCATTTTTGCCTTTTGCGACCACCTCGCTGACCTGAAAAGCCCCAAGTTACATCAGTTGGCATACAACTGCAAACAGTTTGGCTTCATGTGCTGAAGAACATACGTGGCCTAGGCTGACCGGCAACTGCCTAGCATGACCCCGCTAATTGGTCTACACCAACCCAATCTTTGCCCTTGCAGCCTCACTGAACCTTGCTGCATACGGTAGATGGTTGTGGCCCTGGTGGGGGTGCCCCACCCCTTCAGCTGGCAAACCATGCCAATTCCTGCCAGGTGTATGCCGATAGTGGTGCCAGCCATGCTTATTTCCCACCTGTCCACCATATACCTAATAACTTGTAAGTCTGTAACTGGGCCACTTACCTCCAACCTAGCTCTGCCCTGGAAGTCCTGGGATCTCCTGCATGCCATCTCATATGCCTTCAATGTATTGGGAGCCCAGGCATTCCCAAAAAGGAGCTGGGCTTGGTCCATCCAATCTCCCGGAGATGAGGGGGCAGCAGCATTCCCCGTGCAGCTGCTCATGGGGCCAGTGACTGAAACCTGTTCAACTGCAAATGGGAGAGGCTGTCAGCTATTTCATTCTCGCCCCCACGCAGCTCCTTATCTACCTCCTGCACCCTCCCCTGACTACCTAGCCTGCCAATGGCCAGCTGCCAGCTCACTCAGTCTAACCCCTTCCCCTGTGACCTCACCTACCCTGTGACTTCATCGTCCCTCCCCTCCTGCCTGGAAACCCCACCATTTCCCTTCCTCACAAACCCAACCTCTGCCACTTGTAGTTCTTACCTCTCCCCTTCTCCCCTGCCAGCTTGTCTAGTATTCCTGACAACAGCTAATCTTAGGGGGCCAGTGACAACCTAGTTTGCCCCCTTAAATAGGGCATCCCCTTATGTCAGAACAACTTGTCTAAGCCATATCGACTCCTTAATTATTTATTTATTTATGACTTTGGTGACTGGGTAGGTACACTGATCCCAGGGACAGTTTTCAGGCACTACCCGGGCCACATACAGTGGCACAGAGTAAAACACAAATAACAATGCATAGAACAGTATACAGTCTAAGAAATAATAGAATGTTACAATAGTACACAAGATATAATGTAACAAAATACATAAATCCACATGATACAAGGTGATATAGTACATAAATCCGATGTGCATATACATAAAGAGAAATTAATATTTTATGGTAGAGTAGCACTTTTAAGGTTAAAGGGTCAAATTTTGAACCTAAATAACTTTGCCACCATTCAACAGATTTGCCTGAAATTTTGTATGCATGATGGGGCATGGTAGAGTTTGGTATCTGCCAAGTTTCGTACCAGTTGGATATACAGCTACGGAGTTATTAAGCAACAAGAAAGTGAGTAATTATGCTTTTTTGTGAATTCTTTGCTCTCGCCTACAGGTGGCACAGTTTGTGTGACTGGTCCAAAAACTTCAGAGAATGTGTGACTGAGGTCCCTGATATGCCTTTTGAAGATTTCGTGAAAAAATATTGAATGGTTCAAAAGTTATTCAAAAAACAAGTTCCCACTATAAGTCAATGGGAAAAGTTAACAAAAAGTTTGACATTTTCGCAAACGCACTTTTTAGTGTCACAAATGGCCCTAGTAGTGTCACAAATCCACCATTTTGTTTTCAGTTGGTGATCAGAAAAATGCTTGGCATTTAAATTTGGGACCCTTTAGGGACACAATTCTTTTTGTGTTCACCTAGTCGGACCCTGGGGATGCTAGCCATGTCTTTACTTTGGGGTAAAACAACCCAGAAATATGTTTTCCAAATTTCTGGAACAAGTAGTGTCACAAAGTAGTGTTGCAAGCACAACACTTTTGCAAAATTTTGCGAATTCTTTGCCACCCTGTGGCAAAAGAATGGTTTGGTCTTTTGAGCTGACATTTGGAGGGAAGGCAGCCAACATCTCACAGATGTGCCTTTTGGTGAAAAAATATTGCACGGTTGCCAAGTTATGGTACTCTGAAGTTGGCATTTTTTCCCATAGACTAACATGGTGGCATATGCCATGACTTTCGGGGCTTGTATCTTGAAAACGATGCGAGATACAGATTTTTTTTGCAAGTTGCATAGCCCAGTGGCCTATGTAATTATAAAACCTAGCCAGGAAAATCATGATTTTTGTGACATTTACATTTTTTTTCTACGTCGTGAGGTTGCTGAGATATTAGCAATTAAGTACTTCCAATGCTCATTTTAAGCTTTGATGCCCATTACAATGCATACATTCTTTGTGTTTCTCTATGCATCTGTTCGACAAAAACAGGGTATGTGCTTCCGTTACTGTTACAGTTACTGTTTCCACTTGCGTTTATGTCCCCTTTTGTGTTACCATTCCCGTGTACGCCACCGTGTGTGTTACCCTTTGCATTCTCATTTGCTCTTGCATTTTCGTTACTGTTACCATTTGTGTTTCCACTACTCTTTCTGTTTCCACCACTGTGCGCATTGCTATTTACGTTTCCGACAGCCCTTTCTTTTGCATTTCCGTTTCCCTTTCCTTTTGCGTCTTTCTTGCTGTTACTGTTACCATTTGCGTTTGCAATTGCATTACTGTGCCCGTGTGCATTATGGTTTGTGTTTCCATATGCACTTGCGTTTGCTTTTTCGTTTCTGTTTCCTTTGCTGTTATTGTTGCTCATACCGTTACTATTTGCGTTTACAATTGAGGTACTGTGCCCATGCACATTTGGTTTGCATTTCCGTATGTGCTTCTGCTCCCGTTTCCATTTCTGTTTCCTTTGGCATTATTCTTCATGTTAACTTTACCATTTGCATTTACAATTGCGGTACCGTGCCTGTGCGTGTCACGGTTTGCGTTTGTCTGTGTGTTTGCATTCGTGTTTCCATTTCTATTCCCTTTGGCATTCTTTTTACTGTGAAACTTAACATTTCCATTTAAAATACCACTGCCATCATGGTTCGCATTACCACTTGCATTTTTGTATGCGCTTCAATGTCCGTTTGCATCACTGTTCGCTTAGGCATCACTTTGCGCTTGAGTTTCTATTAATGTTTCCTTTACCATTTCCATTTCCATTACCATGTGCACCACTGTTGGCGCTTCTGTTTCCATTGCTGTTCCTCTTACTATGTCACAAGACATCACGCGCTCCCACCGCTGCTTTACTTTCACTATTTCTCGTCATCATTCTCAAAAAGAAGGGAAATTAGAGGCAAAAAACTCCATTTAATGCATCAGTTAGGGTTGTTCCACAGTGACAAAAGTGAGGAAATTTGCTGTTAGAGTTGAAACCCCCCTTGGACACCTCTAGCCACCCCCCCACCGGCATCGGGGTGCGTGTTGGGGTCATCGGTCCTAAACCTCACCCCATTCCCCTATTCCTCAGCTTCTTTACACATGTGATGGGGTGAGAGTTAGGTCCAATGACCCCAACGTCACGCGATGCCAGTTGGGGGGTGAACTGAAGTGGTCCAAGAGGGGTTTCAACCTCAACAGCTAATTTCATCACTTTTGTCGCTGTGGAACAACCCTAACTGATGCATTAAATTGAGTTTTTTGCCTCTAATATATATATATATATATATACACACACACACACACACACACACACACACACACACATAAACTGATAAAAAGCAAGTTGCATAGGAGATAATCAATGTTCCTCAAGAGTAGCATGAAAAGGATAAAGTGGGGCTAGTAGAGGAAAGGAGAGGAAAGGGGTGTGAGAGGAAGGGGAATTGGAGGATTTACAAAGGGAGTTGCATAGGCAAGAATCTCTTGTGGTAAGGGCAGGTGGGAAATGAAGAACTACCCAGGAAAGCAGTGGCAGCAGGAAGTCTCCAGGAGCCAATCTTTGAGGCAAGATTTGAACTGGCAGTGGTTGTGAATGGAGCAGAGCTCAGCAGGCAGTTTATTCCACTGCATAGGGGCTGCCACTGACAAGGCTGTACTGCCCATATTGGTGGATACCCTGGGAACATTCAGAGGAGGAACGATGTTTGAGCAGAGGCTGTGGTGTAATGTTTGTACCTTGAGGAGGGCTGCAAGGGGAGATTCTTGGCCAGTACAGATGGCAGAATTTGCCATAGAGCAAAGGGCAAGGTCAAAGTGGCCTTGCAGGGGAAGCCATCCTAGTGAACTGTAAAGGACACAGTGGTGTGTAGTGAATGGGGCCAGCAAGGTGAAATGACTGGTACTGTTTTAGGCAGAAGAGAGCTTGGCCTTAAGGGTTGTGGATCTCCTAGCATAGATGGGGGAGCAGTAGTCCAAGACTGGGAGTAGATTCCTCTGGATGATGGCAAGTTGGGCCTTTGGGGTCAGGTATTGTCGGAATTTGTAGGCAGCACCCAATTTTTGCTGAAACCTTTGAACTAATAAGCTGATGCGCTTGGAGAAAGAGAGGGATTGGTCGAGTAGAACACCTAGGTATCTGAAAGTATTGACATCTTCAAGGGCTTGGCCATCAGAGGAGATGATGTTGAGAGGGGGTGAGTTTTGGATTTGGACAGGAAGGGCTTGGATCCGAACAGCATAGATTTTGTTTTTTTAGCAATAACCAGGAGGAGGTTATCAGCAAACCAATTGTAGGCTGCAGCATAGTTTTGAGTCAAAACAGAGGAAATGCAGGCATGGGATTTATCACTGTAGAAAAGTACATGGTCATCAGCATAGAGGAGAGAGTGGCATCTGAGGCTGTCTGAGGGAAGGGAGTTAATAAATAAAGAAAATAGAAGGGGGCAAAGAATGAAGCCCTGGTGGACACCTATTGAGATGGGCAGGGTGGGGAGCAGGCAGGGTCAATACTCACAAATTGGAATTGATCAGTGAGGTAGCTCCTGAAGCAGGAAGAAACCTCCTGGAAACAGCCAAGGCAACGTACTGTAGTTTGGAGAGGAGGAGGGTATGGTTGCCCATGTCGAAGGCTTTGGAGATGTCTATGAAGACTGAGCCAGTGGCATTACCATGATCCATGTTTATGAGGATGTAGTCAGTCAGTATTGTGAGGGCAGTGGTGGTGGAATGGTTCTTGTAGAAGCCATGCTGCTGGCTACACAAGACATTGTATTTGCCCATGTACTTAGCAAGCTAATGGCGGGTAGCCTTCTCGAGTAGTTTGCTAAGCTGGGGGAGGATGGAGATTGGACGGTAGTTGTCCACGGATAGCGGGTTACTGTCTTTAAAGATGGGAATCACCTTCTTGATCAAGAGTTTGTCAACCCATTCAGTGCTACTTTAGATGCTGAAAGATTGTACAATTTGTCCTTGGGAGCACCTGTTGCACCTGATATTTAAGAGAACCTCACCAGTTTCATTGAACGAGGTACAGAAATGTATGAACAGTTTCTCAAAGAAAGACTGGAAAGTGGTAAAAAGAAATATTTTGATCCAATTTCAAAAGCCCCTGTGAAAACCTTCAATGATGCAAACAAAGAAGTGCAAGTAACTATCAAAGGAAAAGTTACAGAACTTAAATTTAAAAGAGATATATTGGGAAAACTGTTGGACCTTTCAAACAAGCAACAAAGAAAGCCTTAGGCAGTTTCTACATAGTCACAGGCAATGACTTTGTTTCTGCATTATTCAAAAAGGGGAAGAAGATTTCCTGGAACATCCTTCAAAAGTACCCCAAAATCCTGGATGCCTTTCAGAGACTTGGGAGTGACTGTCAAGTGGATAAGGGTGTTGTTGCTCTGCTGGAGGAGTGTGTCTGTAAACTGTATGGAAAGAAGCAAGTTACTAGTGTAAATATAGCGCAGTAGCAGATCTTGGAATAAATATAACAAAGACAACTGAATAACTGATCTCTCTCTGCTACCACCCTGCCAGGAAATGCTGAAGTCACATATTCTATGAGCCAACTATGTCTGCTGATTGTGGAGGGTTTCTCCTGTTATAGTTATCAATGCCCCAAATTAAGCTTTGCATGGTTGGACTGATGATCACAATTTAAAGTGGACAGACACACGATTTCCAGATGATGTTATATCTCTGATCTATAATGCAAATGAAGAGGACTCAGATGAGAACCAAGATATATTGTATGTGATTACCAAGATGATTGATATTGGCATGTCTGATGATGATGATGATTTTTCCTAGATGGACAAGATTAAGTTCCACTACTTTATCAACAGTCATATTTTAAATTTTACATTTTTTGAAATAAAAATGTTTTGGATAAACAAAGGTGTTTTTTTTTCTTTTAGATAAATTTCCACTTTAAAAAAAAACCCGTGGAAGTAGGTTTGAGGAAGCTTGATAAATTTACTAGACCAAAAGCAGGAAATAGGCGAATAGTCACTGAGTGAGTCAGAATGCACTGTCACATTAGTGATGTGGTCAGGGCGATTGGTAAGTATCCAGTCAAGTAGGGTACTTGACCCAGTCTTGTAGTTATAGCTAGTAGGTGAGCTAATGAATTGTGAGAGATAGAGGGCAGATGTGGCATCTTTGACCAGGCTGAAATCTGGAGAAAGCCAGTTTATATTAAAGTCACCCATTAGTATGATCTCTGAAATATGTTGCTGGCTTTGGATATAGTCAGTGATACTATGGACACCAGCCACTTGTGCTTCAGGTGGTATGTACATGGAAAACACAGTCATAGCTTTGTTATGGGCCCCAAGTAATAGCTTCACAGCTAGTGCCTGGGAGGGGCTTCAAATGTTACCTATAGGGCCCACTAAAATGGATATTAAGAGACTCAAAAGGAGTGTTTTTACCTTTACATGGCAGGGAAAGAGACCCCATATGAGTTTACAGAGACTGTGAACAGGGAGGTCTAAACTTCCCAGAACTGCAGGGACATCAAGTCACCATGCAGCATACAGATACATCCAAGACTGGGTGAACAGGAGAGAGGCTTCCAGCTGGCTAGATCTGGAAGGGATGGACAGCCCAGGTCAGTTATCCACTTATCTAGTGCCAGACGAAAAGGCCATATACCCCATGAGTAGTCCCAAATCCACTGGTACTTAACACATTACAGGCATGGGATT
The DNA here is from genome assembly GCA_016271365.2 of Neoceratodus forsteri. NCBI lineage: Eukaryota > Metazoa > Chordata > Ceratodontiformes > Ceratodontidae > Neoceratodus > Neoceratodus forsteri. The sequence continues at coordinate 189,556,262 of CM028137.1, read as the reverse complement.
TGGAAAGGAAGAGATGGGGGGTTGAAAGAGGATAACACACTGCTGGTTTCAATAGCAGGGAAGCTGGACTTCCTCCCAGGCCTAGATGATGGGGAGTTCTAAGAATGGAAGGCGAATGGCAAACTCTGTTTAGGAGATGCATATATGGGAAAGGGAATAACGCCTTTTGCAGAGAGTCAGGAGAAACTGAATGTATCCCCCTTACACCACTATAGGTATTTAGAGGTTAAGGCATTTGGGAGAAGCCATGGAAGGGAGCCAGTGGAAGCACTCCCCCTCTCCTCTCTAGAACAAGCAACATATAACTCAAGGGGGTCATCAAAAGGCCTAATAACAAGCCTGACACCACAAGATAGAACATATTTACCCAATCTGTCCCATAAGGTTAAAAGTCAGTGGGAGAAAGATCTGGGCATGCCCATCTCAGATGAGAACTTGGGCATGATTTTGAAACTGCAGATGGGCCTGCTTTTTGGTAATAAGTACAACTCAGAAGCTCCCAGGTCATTGTGGAGCTCTTTTGGGATCATATCCCATCAAAACAGTGAGTCAAATACAGTGGCTCCAAAACAGAGAGGCAAATACAGTGCTCATTATTTGAGCGATGTGATATTTGCAGTGCATGGTAAGTTTAGTACTGTTGGCGGTATTGCTCTTGTGGTCAATTGTTATGCAGATTGGAGATGGTTATTTTTAGTTAGGGAGTTGGGGGACAAATCCTACACCCCCCAAGTGACTTAGAATGGGTTTCTCATAGTTCTTGTTGCAATGTGTCATTATAGTTGCTGTTTTTGGAGTTTCTGTATTTGCTCATGTGGTTTTGCAGGCATAGTTTTGACATGGAACCCTTTTGGTTAACTTCAATATTTTAGCTGGTAACACACCCCTGGAAGACCCTGGCTGGAGTGAATACAGCACCACTAACATTCCTGATTTTCTGGACTGTACATCCAGAGTACTTTTGTCAATCGAGGAACTCAAACTAAAATACAGTTTACACAGATTTAAGTGTGTTATTTACCTCCAAACCAGGAACGCTCTAGCTGATTATATTTTAGACAATGTCTTCAAAGTTCCACCTATTGATCAAGAGTGGCATCAAATTTTTAAGATAGCACATTTGAAGAAAGGGGTCTCATGGACCTATACAGTTTTAAATAACCATGAGATTTTAATGCAACTCCAAAATGAAATGGGAAACAGACTTGGAATGCAGTATTTCAAAAGAAGATTGGTTGTCTACCTGGCCAAACACTTACTATGTGTGTAGCGACGTTCAGGAGAGAACAATACAGTTTAAGATATTACACCAGTACTATTGTCCTTCCAATCTTTGACTACAGTGTCTTAGTCTACAGTAGTGCCCTTAAATTCGCCCTTGCCAGACTGGACTCCCTTTGTCATTTTTTCTGTTGTTTTGCTTCAGATTGCTCACCTCGTACTCATCACTGCCCTGTTTACTCAGCCCTTTCTCTCCCCCCTCTCTTGAACCCAGGTGCCTTTCCCATTTTGTCTCTTTTATAACTCTACTGCTGGTCAGTCTGCTTTTCCTACCATTTTCCTAAACTTTGGTTCTCTCTTCCCCCTCTCTAAGGTCTCTTCTTTTTGTCCATTGTTATCCTTTCTGCAATTGTACATGACCCTTTTCATTTTATACTCCCTCCCTCCCTAAATGTTACTGTTTGTCCTCCTCCTCCTCTCCCTTTCTAGTTTTCATCTGTTTCATGCTGTTTCACTACTTCTCCTTTCTTCTCATATAAGACACTGTTATATTTTTTTAATTGTATTCAGTTCTAAATTGCCTCCATTATTTGTGATTCTGCATGTCTGTCTGTATCATTGTACTTGACTTCTGTACATAAAAACATAGAAACATAGACTTTGACGGCAGATAAGGACCGCTAGGCCCATCTAGTCTGCCCATTTCCCTACCTACAGGATAGGCCGCAGATCCTAGTTAACCAACAGCCTATATCTTCCTGCCCCCCACAAGAATTGCCTTATGTCTGTCCCATGCATTCTTGAATTCTCCCACAGTTTTAGACCCTATAACTTCTCAGGAAGGCTGTTCCATGCATCCACTACTCCTCTCTGTGAAATAATACTTCCTCACATTGCCCCTGAACCGCCTCCTTCTATCTTTAAATTGTGTCCCTTGTTCTTGCAAGTCTCTTTTTCTGGAAAGATGCTACCTCTTGGATTTTGTTGATTCCTTGAGGTACTTGAAAGTTTCTATATCCCCCCTCTCCCTTCTTTCCTCAAGGGTATACATATTAAGCTCCTTTAGTCTCTCCTCATACGGCTTCTCTTGCAGACCCTGCACCATTTAGTTGCCCTCCTCTGGACTGCCTCTATCCTGTCTATGTCCTTTGCGGAGATGGGGTCTCCAGAACTGGACACAGTATTCCAGATGGGGTCTCACCAACTGTCTGTACAGAGGGATAACAACTTCCTGTTTTCTGCTGCTGATGCCTCTCCTATACATCCCAGTATACCCCCGCCCTCCCTACTGCCTTCTCACATTGCTTGCTAACCTTAAGGTCATCTGATATGATTACCCCAGGTCCCTTTCTGTTTTGTTGTTGTTACTACCTCCCCACCCATTGTGTATGCTTCCTGGGTTTTGTTTCCAGGTGCATTACTCTTGCACTTTTTGCATTCAATCTGAGCTGCCATACATTTGACTATTCCTCCAACCTTGCCAAGTCCCTTCTCATCCTTTCCACCATCTTGTGTATCAACCCTGTTGCAGATCTTTGTGTCATCTGCAAAAAGGCATACTTTTCCTTCCAGTCCCTCTGCAATGTCACTGATGAAGACATTAAAAAGGACTGGACCCAATACTGAACCCTGTACTTTATTATTATATTGATTATTTATCTCCTCTCGCCTCTCTCCCCCAGGACACATCTGAAAATGAACTGTTAGAAGCTCAGCATGTATTTCCTGGTTAAACTTTTAAATAAATAAACTATTATTCCCCTCAGATATCAGGGCAAATGAATTACAATATCTTTTAGGAGGCACATGTTGGAGGTGCAGCAATTCTCATGCCTGTCTACTTCATACGCTGTGAATCTGTCCCAGAATCACTAATGTCTGGAAAAAAGGTTCATGGAGATGTGAAAAAGTAACTAAGAACAAGATTTTATTCTGTTCTTTGGTTTTATTTTAGGGATGTCCTCTCATTTAAAACATTTGAATGACATACAGGCTAACTAGGTACTGGCTTGATTTAAAGATCCTTGGTTTAAAGATTGTGGGACAACATTAACCATGGTAGTGTATTTCTGTAACCCTTTTTTGGTCTCATATAACTCTGCATGTGTGTTGCTGCTGGTTCAGGTGGAAAACAATAAACATAAATTAAAAAAAATGGATACTAACTGCCTCACTTGCACGTAAAAGATTGATTCTTTCCAAGTGGAAAGGAGCGAACTTGAGATGTGGAAATATTGCCAGCCAAATAGTTATTGTTTGTACTGTTGTCCTGCTGTTGTCTTTGGTGATATCTGTATGAAAACACAATAAAAACACACATTTAAAAGAAGCCCCTTAAACTATCCCCTACCGAGTGGTATAAAAATATCACCTTATCAGCAAATAATGAAAGAATTTGCTACTTGATTTTAGACCAAATCAAAACTTAAAATTTAAGTTGGTGCCCCTTCTTAGAACTCAGATTGTAAAAATCTTTAATTGTGAACCGTATAATGGGAATGGTGTTAACCACTTTTGACTTCTAAGATTTACGAGCAAGTATTGTTTTTATCCATGTGTTCATTTGTTATTAATTTTATCTGTGTTTAACCTAGAGCTATCTGTCAGAACTACTTTGAACATGTTAACCTGTTTGTCTTGAATAATTTTGGTTGCTTCATTACCTAACTTTTCTCCATGTTTAATTGTTTAACAACAAGAATCTGGATTGTATAATTATTGCTGGAAAAAATAAAATTTTTAGTTGAAAAAAACTTTTAAAATTACCTTTGGGGCAACTTATGGGTATGCATTTTAAAGCTCTAACTCCTGTCTATTCATTGAGATCACACTTGAATGCATATCTAAATTAGTCTTGAAGTAATGGCCCAAGAATCTGCTTTAAGTACATGTAGCCAAAAATCACAAAATTTGACTGGGTATAAACTTGCTAAAATGTTGTCTATTAATGGTGTCTTCACTTTCATCAATTCATCCTATTATCTTAAGGCTTCAAAACCACACATGCATTTCACAATAGAATCCTTACCCTTTTAGACAACATAAAATGATATTATAAAGTGCAATAAATCCTGTCTGACAAAATTGAATATAAGAATATTTTTAAATTTCACAAGAAATTAATTTGTGGTGGCTGGTATTTAACCCTATACTGTTTAACATTAATCTTTTGAAGTAACATATGGGTATGCATTTTAAAGCTCTAACTCCTGGCTATTAATTGAGACCACACTTGAATGTATATTTCATTGACTTTCAAAGTAGGTGAGGCTGAGGCGTGGGGGTAGAGCAGCAAGATGGCTTTGCTGCTGCTCCACTCCAAGCAGCTCAACTCTTCTTTTTGAATTTGGAGCTTTTTTGGTAGGGATTCCCTTGCCTAAGGATGAGTTTTTAAATTTTAAAACATTTTAGTCACCAAGCCTGCCTCTAGGTTCTTAATTGCTGCCGGACAAGCTAACCTACGTTTCAGGAGAACTTAAAGTGGAATGTTAGAAGCCAGCATTTTTTGCTGTTTTTGCCATGTCTTTGTTTGGGAGTCATTTTATTTAGACCCCGAATGATGTGTAAATGGTCTATGAATTGATTACATTTTAACCTGTTGACTACTCCTGAGAGGGATTTGGAGGTAGATTAGCTGAAGATAGCATCTGGTGACATGGAAGAGAGTCCTAGCCAATGAAAACATGGAGCTGCACCCTCTGTGATTGGATATCTCAGTAGAGTTTTAACTGCACTATAAGTGTGAGAAGCTGATTTTACTGTTAAAATAGGTATGCCAATGTTGCCTAGGGGACTGGGTATCCTTGTATTATTTATTTAAGAAAATACTATGCTCAGTGGAGCACTTCAATTCTTTTTATCTTTCAGATGAATTTGTATGGTCGAGAAACTGGGGAAAAGCATTTAAGGAGCTCGATCTCAAAGGAGCATAAAATTTAACATGAGGCCCTGAAAAGAATTAAATTCAGCACTGTGATTTAGGAGAGATATGTGAGGCCTACAGAAGGTTGAATGGCACTTGGGAAGAGAGACGGTAAAGGTGGTTTGGGCCCACAGTATAAGTATCTAATGAACCCCAGTTTTGGGAAAGGGAGCTTGACCTTGCTGAAAACTGCTATTGCTGGTCTGTCCTCTTGGACGGCACTCCAGAATTGGGAAAAGATGAAACAAATAATGTTTTCTCTCAAAGATACAATTTTAATATATGAAGGACATGACAGACATGGTAATAATTTGAATTATTTTTAGTTTGCAATTTCTCCACCATTTGATGAGAATGTGGTGTTTGACATTGCTAAAACTCCACCACTGTGGTTGATGTCTACTAAATGCTATTTATTACTTGGAAATCTGGGAGTGCTGACTCAGGTCTCATAAGAAGAACTTTTTAAATCAGCTTAATGATATGATCTATGTCGAGGTAAATACCCCACTAAATGTTCAGTAATTACCCACCTAACATGTTTCAAAGGCTTTTATGATTTCATGATGAAGAGCAAGGCTTAATGGGGATAAATGGGGATAACAACCACCCTGAGTTCTACTTCAAGAGAGTGTCAATGAAGGAGACTGCCAACTATGTTAGGAGAACCGTCAGTAAAACTAGAATGGGCAGTGATGGAGTAGACATGAAGCTTCTGTCTCTCACTCTGGATATACTCATCATGCCCATTACCAAGCTCTTCAACAAATTACTGACCCTGGCTAAATTCCCAGCAGTCTGGAAGCAAGTGCTTGTGATGCCGGTCCATAAGAGTGGCGACAGGTCCTGTATCTCCAACTACAGACCAATGTCAATCCTCTCCCCACTATCCAAGGCCCTGGAAAAGATAGTAGCTGACCAGCTCACCAACTACCTAAGCAAATACCAACTGTAATGTCCAAACCAGCATGGTTTTAGGTGGAATCACAGTACCACCATGGCTCTAGTGGAGTTCACTGACTTTGTACACCATGCCATGGATGAAGGCAAGTTGGTTGGGTCAGTGTTCATCAACCTAACAAAAGCCTTTGACACCATGAACCACAACCTTCTCCTGGCTCAAGTGCAAAACTTGGGGGTGGCTGCTAATGCAATATGTTGGTTCCAGGACTACCTGTCTCTAAGGTTCCAATGTGTCAAGATAGGTCAACTCATGTCTGGGTCCAGAGAAGTCTCTCTGGGTGTCTCCAGGGGTCTATCCTGGGACCTCTACTCTTCAGCATTTTTCTCAATGATCTCCCAGAAGCCTGTGACACAAAAATCTTTCCTTATGCAGATGATGCGGCCATTCTCTGCAGTGATTCACGTACAGAGTATCTTCAAGTTGCACTCCAACACTCCTTCAATAAATTTGATTATTGGTTCTGGGAACAAAGGCTTCTGCTCAATTATAAAAAGACTAAGACCATGCTTCTATCCTGCTCCCAGCTCAAGAAAAGGGCCCCCGCCCTCTTCATCTCCAACAAGATCCAAGCACCCCTAGAGCAAGTGCACTCCTTTAAATACTTGGGGGGTCACCCTCGAAGACACCATGTCCTTTGCTCAACATGTGGGCTCGGTGGTCAAGGCTGTAAACACAAAACTGGGATTGCTTTATAGGCACAGGTAATATTTAACTCCATCAGCACTCTGTCTTGCCATTACCTGCTTCATCATATCAACCATTGACTATGGCCTGGTAATCTATGGGGCAGCTACTGACACTGTGCTAAAGAGGGTGCACAGTGCACTTAACAAGGCCTGCAGACTCACCCTGGATGCCAATTGCCTCACCCACACATGCTCCCTTTATGAGAAGACAAACTGGTTGTTGCTAGTGGACAGGATCAAATTCCAAACTTGCCTTCTTGGAAAGAAAGCTCTACTTGACAAGGCACCCTCAAATGTATCTGCCATCTTTTCCAAATCAGATTCAGGTTACGGCACTAAAGGCACGAAGCAGGGGGCATTCATGGTACCTTTCCGGCTTAATGGACTTGATCAAAATGCCTTTTCCTATAGAGCCCCCCCTCTGGCTAAGTGAGATCCTGGAGCTCATTCGCAATACAAAAAGTCTCTTCCTTTTCAAGTCTGAACTCAAGCACTGTCTCACCTCCTGCAACACATGTGCCTGTTCCCTGAACATCTAGCACAACCCCCACCCCGGGAACCTGTAGCATGGCACAGCATGCTGCTCACTCAAAAATAGCATAGGATCCCTCCTCAGGTCTAACTCCCTCTCCTACTCACAGTCTAGACTCTACACACCTTGCCCACCCTTGCCAACCCCCCATGGCCCCTCCCTCCTCTCCCCTCTCCCTATGGCCTTTCTGTTTCCCTCTCCTCCTTCCCTCCCAGACCCCATGTACTACTCAACAAAGCCTGTTTTAAGGCCACACTCCACTTTCTCATCTTCCCACCCCCTTATCCTCATCTTGGGCTATTTCCACTACCTAGCTCTGCTCTGGATTGAAGTGTCACTAGGAGTTGGGTGCCTCCCTTCTCTGCACACCCCTCTGCACCTCACTTTTATCATTGCCACCTACTTCTTTCTGCTCCATCAGTCACTGGGTCATTGTTAAATGTTGGGTCCACTGTTTATTATAATGATCTAGCATTGTGTTCTGTTTATAGATGTATACTCCTTTTGACCAATATTGTTTTACCTGTATGTGTCATTGTTTTTAAGACGTGGAACCTTTGTTAAAGGGCCTTGGCTCAAAGGTCTTTCCGAATAACAAATAAGTAAAATAAATAAATAAAATGGAAAGCTGTTTTGAGTCATATTAATCAACTCATTGGTTACAGGGTTTCCCCTTGTTACTGAGCTTGGACTGCTCTTTTGTTTTGGCCTCATATTCTATTTTATGAACACATATGTGCTACATAAATGTCAGCATTTGCTGAGCATTGGAGAAACAAATATATACAAAGAACAAGCACTAGAACACAATAAGATGGGACAATTTAATTATAATGCTCTCTGGGCCCCTGTGGACCCTCATTATTAATGGAATACTTTCCTCTGTGTATTATTATAAGTGTATTTGAAGCATCTGTATTTCATGGATGTGAATGTGCTTTATCCATTTTCCTTCAAGAGAAGCTGGAAACAAAATTATCCCATAAATACTTTTGGTTTGTCTTATTAGGATATTCTAAATCAGCTATTACACATTTCTTCTTCCTCACTTGGTATTATGTAAAATCCAGAAGGAAGGAGACAAAAAATTGATTACTTAACAGCACTGACAAGTAAGAATCTAAGAATTTCTATATTCATTAGGGTTGCTGATGAAAATTAAGTTTATTCAAATGGTCTCCTCTTCTGTTGGTATCAGGTTATAGGCTCAGGCTGGGACAACTGGAGGCAATAGGTATAAAGAAGGGACTATGAGATAGGTGGTTGGGAGTATTTTGTGACTAAGAAGGCTTACTTGGATAAACTCATGATTGTATTTTTATGACTCATTTGAAAAAAAGGGGTCTTCTTTAAAGAGATTCACCAACCTCTGTTATTGCACCCTGATATATGGGTGCCTTACCTCAGGGGAAATCTTTGTAGCACCACATGTCCATAAATGCTGTAATAATTTATTAGTCAAACTGCTCATAATTTAGTTAAACCAGATCCTGGAGGACTTCTCGGTCTGAAGAGCTGCCCACGCTCCACCTCTGCACTCAGCAATATAGTGACGTGATGATAGAGAGAGTGCAGGGTCACGCTCCATTATAGTTAATGGGCAGCAGCTTTCTGAGTGTTTTTTTTTTATATTATAATGGTCAGTTTGTGATGAAACGTGGGCCCTGGTCAACCAACAAGGGCCTTGTTAGTCAGCCAGTGCCACATTTCATTACAAGCTGACCATTATAATATAAAAATATGCTCAGATAGAGCTGTCACCCATTCACTATAATGGAGTGCTCCCCTGTGCTCTCGCTAGCATCGTGTCATAATGTTGCTGAGCGCACGGGAGGAGCGTGGGTGGCTCTTCAGACTGGGAAGTCTGGATATGTGGTGCTACAAAGATTTCCCCTGAGGTAAGGCACCCATATATCGGGTGCAATGGCTAAAGAATATAACTTGATGAATCTCTTTAAGTAGTAATGATTTCCCCTACTTGGCCTTAGAATCAAAATTTGCTGGACAGACACGTTTGCTGAATTAATACTTTCCAAGGACCAATGCATCCTTTGATGTCAGCATACTGAGATTTGAACTGCCTCTGTGGATTAAAGTCAGACTATATTGGAGTTATCTTTTGAATCTGAAATGTTTTTACTTGTATCTTGAAAGTCCAAGTTAATTTTGGAGATGACATCTATGATTATGCAAACATTAGATATATTTTAGATGATTTTTATTTTAAGACAAAATAAGAAATTCTAGGTAAAAATCAAAACAACAGCTCCTTTTCAATTTTATTCCTTTCAAGATTCCATAGAGCCATCAATTAAAAACTCAAAATTAGCTTCGCTATTTTATGTTTTATGGACACTAAACCCAAAAAAGTGCTGGTTGAATTTTTCACCATTTCTGGAAAATGGATCTAGATAAGTGCTTCATGTTAACTGTTTTACTAAGTATGATTTTTTTTTTAATTATACTGCACATATGTATGGATCATTTTACTTTTTAGTGCATTGTAAAGGCAATTAGGTGAGCAATAAAACCAAACTAACAAACAATACTCTTAAAGTAATGGCCCAAGAATCTGCAGTAAGTATGTGCCACTGAAAATGGCAAAATTTGCCAGGGTGTCAGTACAAAATTGAGGCAAACTATGATTTTGTCCCAACGTTCATGCGATCAACAGACAGATTATAAATTTTGGGTACATCTACTACATTAAACAATCATCTGCATTAATTTAGCTCTCAGGTAGCACCCCACCTAAATTTAGACCTGGTCTATTAGCTTCATTTTAACAAAGCCTCTTTTTTCCAAAAGATCACAGAAGATATGACAGTGGCAGAGTTGTTGCAATATATAGCTAATGTTGCATTTTTACAGATTGTATAATCAAGTTCCAACAATTAAAAGAACACATTGGAAAAAAGAACAATGCCAATAATGTTGCTATTAAAAATGTGTTGACAAGCAGGGAATATAAAGTATAAACTTACAGTACTATACTGTGTCTGAGCTAAAACATATATAGTGTGCAAAAACAGACAAGTTAGAAAGAGGTCAGACATGAAAAGATGTGATATTTAAGACGAAAAGTGCCATGTTACATGAATAAACACGCATATACAAAAACTATGGACACTATGTCAAGACCACTCGGTTAAATACAGCAAGGTCAGTACAAAACCATGCAGTCCAAAACAGCGTTAGATTAGATATACTAACTCCAAAACCATGCGGCGCTGTTATGACCACACATTTTTTGACTGCACATATCTGATATCACAATTTTGACCGAACACCATAACTATGTAATGTATAAAATAACAGGAGCATAGAAAGCATTCACAGTTGCACCAAATAATATGGTCATCTGTTTCAGATATTTCACAATATTTCTAAAAAGATTGTCTCTGCTAGCCCAACAGTGGTACTGCTGTAAGGCTGGAATTTACCTAGATATCACACATTTCTCAGGAAATGTTTTGCCATGTCTAGTGCTGTAATTGGGGATGGGAGAAATTTAGACAGCATATCAAGGCCTGCTCGCTTTGGCTAATCCAAAGCCAGTGTTCATTTTATTCTGCACAAGTGAAACAATGTCAAAAGACAGTTGCCTCAGCAAGACACAACTGTTGATGAAATCCCCCCATCCATTCTTAAATCCATACACTGGGGGGCCAAGTAATCACATGTTGTGCTAGGAGATTTTCCTTGCAACTTCACAGCTACTCAAAAAAATTCACCAAGTATCCAAATAGTACATCAAAGGGTATGTATCTCAATTTTCAGGTCTCTGGCTTTAGGATTTGCGAAGTTATAAATGCAGATAGCTTGAAAATCATCAACATTTTCACAAATAAGAAAACTGTTATAATCCTCTTTAACTTTACAACCACCAACCAAATGTTATCATATTTCATAGTTTCTCATACCACACAACAAAGATTATGTCTGCAAATATTCAAACTGCTTGTTTTACAGATGGTTGACAAGGGTGGAAGAAGTGGATCAGAACCATATTTGGTTTGATTTTGACTTAGAGGATGAAAATTCTTGTTGACTTCAAATATTCAGCCAAACTACTTTGGCTTCCTATGTAGTCACTGGGAAAACTGGGGGGGATTTAGGACAGCAATGAGTATTAATTATCTAGCTTACTTGTGCATTTGGTGTTTGCATGTCATTGCTGAGGATTGGTGTGCTTATGGAGGTGTGACACAGCATGCAACAAATAGAACTGTGGTGTTCCAGTTCTGAGCTATGGTACTTGTTAGTATTCATTGATTAACACAAGGCATTCCCTCTGTAATCTTTTTTATACCTTTTGACAATTATTACCTTCACACTGGCCTCAGGTTTTTTAAAATATGCACTACCCTCACCATCCAAGGCAGTTATACATCAAGAATAGAAACACAAAATTAAAAGACAAAATGTTTAGGGTGTTATTTACCTTCCCAATGTTTCAACATGCATAGATGCAGTGTTTTTTATGTTCACCATGTGCACATGTGCAACAAACTTCTTGTGGTAGAGTGACTTTTGAGAAGTGGGTCACTGTCTGTCCAATGCAGAATGGTCTGCAAGGGGCAGGACAGTGCTACACCAATCATCAGCTAGGCTGATCATGATGTTATTTTGCCTGAAACGGCCTGCACTTGAAATGAAAAAGCTACACAAATCATAATGCAGCTTTTTTTTGTCATCTGCAGGACACTGTCCAGCAAACAGCAGTTATATGTCCTGATCAGCTTGGCTGACGTGCTTTCCCCTCCCCATTCCATTTGTGTGCCACCTTGTTCCCCTATCCTGGATGGCCACTGAGTGCTCCTGCCAGCCCTGTTATCTGTTGGCTTTGATTGGGGGTCCAGCAGAATGTAACAGTAAAGCTGCATGCTGCAACAGGGTTGCCAATTGCCGTGCAGCTCAATGTCTGAGCTGCTGCGGTTGGCTGCTCAAGTCTTCTGTCTCTCTTTCACATTGCTGAAAACTTCCCCTCTTTTTTTATGTTATTCCCCCTACACACAACCCTCCCTCTAAGCACCCACCACCCTACACTTCCCCCTAAACATAAGATACTGACACTGAGGGTGCCCAATCCCCCAGTGTCCTCAATGGTACTGCAAACTCTCCCTGGAAGAAAGAAAAATGTTCATCGTTTTCTGTTGTGCTGTTACCCCCCCCATGTGACCCTAGCAAGGGTGGCCACTTAGTGCTCCTGCTGGTCCCCTTATCTGTTGGCCCCAATTGGGAGTTCAGCAGAGTGTAACAATAAAGCCAAAACATTCCTGTCCTTAAAAAAAAAAAATCCCCCAACACCTTTATTATTCTTTTTAAACCCTGTAAAAAAGAAAACAATCCCTCGCCATCACCCCATCCCTCCTCCCCATCCCTACCCTCCCTCTGCGCACCCACCTCCCTGCACCCCCTCACCTCATACTTACCACTAGAGGTCAAGCGCTGTCATCTTCTCTGGACTGGGATATGTCTGCAGTCTTCAAAGTCGAGCCGCAAACTGAACAATCAAGGTAAGCACTGTATAATGGCAGTCAATAGGCAGTTTCAACTTATGTTGATATCTCAGCCACTCCTTTAGATGTTTGACTACCAATGAGTTTAGACCCACCATGATCACTGCGTCACTGTCATTTCATTACTCAGTCTGAAAGGTGATTTCGCACTCCTGCACAGAATCACCTTTTGGGACTGATTAACAAAACAACAGTGCGCTGTTCATGAAGTGGGGTCCCAAAAAGCCCATGTTAGATCTGCATGTAAATTACCAAAAATAGCCTAGTTACATGTGCTCCTTGAAATTTTTATACACACTCATGAAACTTTGGTTATTTTTTATATTTTGAATCCAGATTCTCAACCTAGCCATTTCTTCACACAACCTCATGAATAGTGCAGCTGTCATTTCACACATCCTGCCCCAAATTAGTTTCCACAACTGTGGTGCAGAATTGTGTTTTGCCATGGATTAAGACATTTTCACCTATGGAGTTTATGAGGTAGGGTAATAAGAAGGTTATGTTGCAAATTTGGGGTCAAAATGTGAAATAAAATGACAAGGGGTGCATAGGTAGGGGTGTCACCAGCAGAAGGAGGGAGATAGTGATGTTACTATTTAAAACGCTGGTCAGGCCTAATTGCAGGTAGGTCATGTCAGATGAATCTGATAGATTCCTTTGACTGGGTGATGAAGGAAGTTAATCAGGGGATAGGAGGGCCATGGACATCACCTACCTCAATTTCAGTAAGGTCTTCGACACTGTCTCACATAAGAGGCTTGTTAAGATTGGTAGTCTAGGAATGGTAGACAAGGTGGTGAACTGGGTTAAGAACTGGCTAATAGATAGGAGACAGAGGGTGGTGGTAAATAGGGTACAATCTGGGGAGGTGGGGTGACCAGCGGGGTACAGCAGGAATCAGTCCTTGGTACAGTCCTGTTCAATGCCTTCATTAGTGACATTGCAGAGGGGCTAGAAGGAAAGGTTTGCCTGCTTGCATATGAAGCCAAGCTCTGCAAAAGGGTGGCTATCCAGAAGGGTTGGAGAAAATGAGAAAGGACCTAGGCAGGCTTGAGAAATGGTCTGAGGAGTGGCAATTATGGTTTAAATCAAAGAAGTGCAAAGTTATGCACCTGGGGCAAAGAGACCCTGGGGAGAGCTACAGGATGGGAGGGAGCAGTTGCTGACTATCATCAAGGAACAAAGGGACCTGGGGGTTATAATTTCACATGGCTTGAAAATCTCAAAGAAGACTACAAAGGCAGTGGGGAGGGCCAGTGGCATGCTGGTGTGCATAAGCAAGGGTATCACCAGCAGAAGGAGGGTGGTAGTGATGATGTTATATAAAACCCTGGTAAAACCTCACATGGAGTACTGTGTGCAGTTCTAGAGGCTGCACCTTTGAAAGAGCATAAACAGACTGGAGACCATTCAGAGAATGGCATCTAAGATGGTACAGGGCTTGCACTACAAAATAAATGAGCAGAAATTAAGGGACCATGATATGTAATCTCTGGAGGAGAGGAGGTAGACAGGAGACATGATAGAGACATTCAGGTACCTCAAGGGTATAAACAAGGTGCAGGGGAAGACATCTTCCATTACAGGAGGAGAACAAGAATGAGGGGGAATGACATGAAATTGTAAGGTGGCAGGCTAAGGGGGAATATGAGGATGCTTTTCTTCACAGAGGAGGTGGTGGACACATGGAATGGTCTGCCTCAGAAGGTGCTGGGGGTAAGTACTGTGGGGGGAGTTGAACATGCATGGGACAGACATGGGAGAACCATAGAGGCACAGCTTAGGGAGGGTCAGAAGTCATAGTCAGGTACACAACTTATGATCAGACTGGATTGGCCTATCTGCTGACAATCTTTGTGTAGAAACATAGAAACATAGAATTTGATGGCAGATAAGGACCGCTTGGCCCATCTAGTCTGCCCATTTTCCTACCTAACAGATAAGCTGCAGATCCTAGTTAACCAACAGCTTACTTCCTCTTACCCACCACTAGGACTGCCTTATGCCTGTCCCATGCATTCTTGAAGTCCCCCACTGTTCTTGACTCCATGACCTCCTCAGGGAGGCTGTTCCATGCATCCACAACCCTCCCAGTGAAAAATACTCTCACATACCCCTGAGCCGGCCCCTCTATCTTCAGATTGTGCACCCTTGTTCTTGCACATCTCTTTTTCTGGAAGATGCTACCCTCTTGGACTTTGTTAATTCCCTTGAGGTACTTGAAAGTTTCTACCATGTCCCCTCTCTCCCTTCTTTCCTCAAGAGTATACATATTAAGCCCTTTAGTCTTTCTTAGATGTCTTCTGGTGCAGACCCTGCACCATTTTGGTTGCCCTCCTCTGGACGGCCTCCACTCTGTCTATGTCTTTGCAGAGATGGGGTCTCCAGAACTGCACACAGTACTCCAGATGGGGTCTCACCAACTGTCTGTACAGAGGGATAACAACTTCCTGTTTTCTACTATTGATGCCTCTTCCTATGCATCCCAGTATCCCCCAGCCTTCCTTACTGCCTTCTCACATTGCTTGCCCACCTTTAGGTCATCTGATATAATTACCCCCAGATCCCTTTCTATTTTTACTGTTGTCAGTATCTCACCCCCCATTGTGTACGCTTCCCCTGGGTTTTTGTTTCCCATGTGCATTACCTTGCACTTCTTTGCATTCAATCTGAGCTGCCATACATTTGACTATTCCTCCAACCTTGCCAAGTCCCTTCTCATCCTTTCCACTCCATCTTGTGTATCAACCCTGTTGCAGATCTTTATGTCATCTGCAAAGAGACATACTTTTTCTTCCAGTTCCTCTGCAATGTCACTTATAAAGACATTAAAAAGGACCGGTCCCAGTACTGACCCCTGCGGTACCCCACTAGTAACCCTCTTTTCTTCACTGTGTACTCCATTTACTACTACCCTTCGCATCCTGTTGTCTAGCCAATTTTTTATCCAGGCTACCACCCTGGGACCCACTCCAAGTCTGGCTATCTTGTGTATTAATCTTTTGTGTGGGACTGTATCAAATGCCTTGCTAAAATCTAGGTAGGCCATGTCCACAGCCCCTCCCTGGTCTACTACTTTGGTCACCCAGTCAAAGAAATCTATTAGATTCATCTGACACGACCTTCCCATCATGAATCCATGCTGCCTTGGGTCCCAGCCCCACTGGCCTCTAGGTACTCAACAATTATTTCCTTCAGAAGTGATTCCATCATTTTCCCTACCACTGAGGTCAAACTAACTGGTCTGTAGTTTCCTGCCTCTGTATTGCTCCACTTTGTGAAGAGGAATCACATCTGCCCTCCTCCCGTTCTCGGTACCACCCCATCCTCCCATGATTTGTTAAAGAGAGTAGTCAGTGGTGTCACTAGTTCTACCCTTAGTTCTTTTAGAATTCTTGGGTGAATCCCATCAGGCTCTATTGCTTTGTCCACCTTCAATTTTATTAGTTCTTTCAGAACCCTTTCTTCTGTAAATGGACTGGTATTGACCCCCGTCTTCAGCGTGTTTCTCTTGTTTGGTTTAGGTAACTCCCCCTCCTGTTCCTTTGTGAATACTGAGCAGAAATATTCGTTCAGTATCCCTGCTTTTTTACTGTCATCCTCTACCCACATTCCCTTCCCTTTATTAAGCTTCAGTATCCCTCCTTTGGTCTTTCCTCGCTCCCTAATGTACCTATAAAAGGTCTTATCCCCCTTCTTAACAGAATTGGCTATCCTTTCCTCGGTTTGGGCCTTTGCTATTCTGACTGCCTTCCCAGCCTCTTTCTGCTTTAACTGATAAAGTTCTCTGTCCTGCACCTTCTGTGTTTCCTTATATTTCCTGAATGCTGTCCTTTTCTCCATAACCTTCCCTGCTACCTCTTTTGTGAACCATAGCATTTTTTTCCTTCGTTGTGTTTTATTGATTTGCTTTACACAAAGGCTTGTTGCCTCTGTGATGGCTGTCTTGATCACTCCCCATTGTTCCTCCACCCCTCCTTCTTGCCTGTTTGCTAGTGCTTTTCTGAGGCACGCTCTCATTTTCCCAAAGTCAGCCCTCCTAAAGTCTAGTAATCTTGCTTTTGTATGGCTTGATTGTATGACTGTGTTTATCGTGAACCACACTGTTTGGTGGTCGCTTGTTCCCATATAGCTACACACTTCTAAATCTGAGATTCTTTCTCCATCCCCATTTGAAAGTATCAGGTCTAAGATTGCTCCTTCCCGAGTGGGTTCCAATGCTAGCTGTCTGAGGCATGCCCCCTGTAGGGCATCAAGAATGACCCTGCTCTTGGATGTGCCTGCAGCAAAGGTGCTCCAGTTAACATCTGGTATATTCAGGTCTCCCATCAACAATATCTCCCCTTTTTCTGCCATTCTAAGAAAGCCTTCTATCATTTCCTTGTCCATTCCTTCCCACTGAGATGGGGGTCTGTATACAACCCCCATGTGGATTGTGGTGCCATTTTCTGTCTCCAGGGTGACCCAAGTGCCTCATCTGCTCCCTGTTTACTCTTTAGTTCTGTTGCTTTGATCCCTTCCTTTACATAGAGAGCTACTCCTCCTCCTCTTTTACCCTCCCTGTCCCTCCTGTAGATTGTGTATCCTGGTATGTTGACATCCCAGTCATGGTTCTCTGTGTACCATGTTTCTGTGACTGCCACAATATCCAGGCAACCCTCTTCCATCAAGGCCACTAGTTCAGGGAACTTGTTACACAGACTATGGGCATTGGTACTCATCACCCTCCACTTTTTGATAGCCTTACCCCTTTTAGCTGCATTTCTGTCCTTACTGCCTTTGCCTTTTTTTACATTTAAATCTGTTCTACTCCCTAACAACTTCTGTACCTTGGTGTTTACCTCACTAATCACCATGTTTTGTGGGGGGAGGCTCGAATTTCCCTGCTCCTTTTCAGTGCCTCCCCCCTTGGCTAGTTTAAATGCTTGCCAATGAAGCATTTAAAACTCTCACCTAGGATCCCGGTTCCCCCCCGGACAGATGCAGACCATTGCACCAGTATAGGTCTGCATCCCTCCAGGTGGCTCCCCAGTCCCCAATGAAGCCAAAACCCTGAGCTCACACCAGTTTTTCAACCACTCATTGAATTCCCTGGTGAAGTGCCCTAGCATCTCCTTGCCATAGACAGGCAGCACCTCCGAGAAGGTTACCGTATGCGCTTCTTGTCTAAGGCCCCTTCCCAATTCTACAAACTCCTCTTGCACTGCTCTGATCCCATTCCTAGCCAGGTCATTTGTCTCTAGGTGGACAATGACATCCAGCTCCCTCCCTCGTGCAGCTCCTCCCATGATCCCGAGGATTCTCTTCCTGTCCCTCCAAGCCATGGCACCAGGAAGGCACCTTACCTCCCTCTCCCCTTCCTCCCCCATTTCTACCCCCTAATGATTGAGTCCCCCACCAGGAGTTGTTTCCTTTCCCTGTGAGAATGTTTCAGCCTGGCAGCCATGTTCAAAGAGTCACTCAACACAGGAGTGGTGCCAGAGGATTGCAAGATGGCACATGTGGTCTCTCTACAAATATCAAGCAGTAGAGAGGAGGCAAGGAACTATTGGCCAGTGAGCCTCACATCAGTAGTGGTGAAGATTATGCACATGCTGCTTAAAGAAAGGGTAGTGGAACATTTACAAGTTATTGGTGCCCAGGACCCTAGGTAGCATGGTTTCACAGTGGGTAGGTCTTGTCACATGAATCTGATAGATTTCTTTGACTGAGTAATGAAGGAAGTAAATGGGAGGATGGTGGATGTTGCCTACTTCAATTTCAGCAAGACCTTCCACACAGTCTCACATAAGTGGCTTATTAACAACATGGGTAGTCTGGGAATAGGACACAAAGGTAGTGAACTGGGTTAGGAACTGGCTAACAGACAGGAGACTGAGGGTGGTGGTAAATAGGGAGGTAGTATAGCGCAGTGGTTTAATGCTCTGAGCTGCAAATCTGGAGACCAGGGTTTGAATCCCTCAGCCCCCACCTTACATACTGTGTGACCCTGAGCGAGTCACTTAACTTCCCTGTGCTCCCAGGTTGCACCTGTAAACAAGCTTTCAGATTAGTGTGTCTCGCCTGGTTAAACAATTGGAAAACAAAATAGGGTACAATCTGGGGAAGGGGGTGACCAGTGGGAGGCAGGGGGTGTCACCAGCAGAAGGAGGGAGATAGTGATGCCATTATATAAAACCCTGGTCGGGCCTAACAGCTGTTAGGTCATGTCAGATGAATGTGATAGATTTCTTTGACTATGTGATGAAGAAAGTTAATGGGGCAGGGGCATGGACGTTGCCTAAGTCAATTTCAGCAAGGTCTTCAACACCATCTCACAAAAGAGGCCTGTTAACAAGATTGGTAGTCTGGGCATGGTAGACAAGGTGGTGAACTGGATTAGGAACTGGTTAACAGGCAGGAGGCAGAGGGTGGTGATAAACATGGTACAATCTAGGGAGGGGGGTAATTAGCAGGGTACAGCAGGAATCAGTCCTTGGTGCAGTCCTGTTCAATGTCTTCATTAGTGACATTGCAGAGGGGCTAGAAGGAAAGGTTAGCCTGTTTGCATATGACACCAAGATCTGCAACAGGGTGGATACTCTGGATGGGGTGGAGAAAGTGAGAAAGAACCTAGGCAGGTTTGAGAAATGGTCTGAGGTGCAACAACTGAGCTTTAAATCAAAGAAGTGCAAAATTATGCACCTGGGGCATAGAAACCCTGGGGAGAGCTATAGGATGGGGGCAGTAGTTGCTGACAGTCACCAACGAACAATGGAACCGGGGGGGTTATAATATCACATGAGTTGAAAATGTTAAACAGACTACAAAGGCAGCGGTGAGGGCCAGTGATATGCTGGAGTGTATAAGCAGGGGTATCACCAGCAGAAGGAGGGAGGTAGTGATGATATTATATAAAACCCTGGTCAGACCTTACATGGAGTACTGTGTGCAGTTCTGGAGGCTGCACCTTCAAAAGGGCATAAACAGGCTGGAGATAGTTCAGAGAAGGGTGACTAAGATTGTTCCGGGCTTGCACCACAAAACAAACGAGCACAGATTAAGTGACCACAATATGTACTCGCTGGAGGAGAGGAGGTAGACAGGAGACATGATAGAGACAATCAAATACCTCAAGGGTATAAACAAGCTGCAGGGGGAAGACATCTTCCAATACAGGAGGAGTACAAGAATGAGGAGGCAGGACATGAAATTGGAAGGTGGCAGGCTAAGAGGGATTACGAGGATGGTTTTCTTCTCAGAGAGGGTGGTGTACACATGGAATGATCTGTCGCAGGAGGTGGTGAGAGTGAGTACTGCGATGGGAGTTAAACAATCATGGAACAAGCAAGGGAGGGCCATAGAGGTACAGCTGATGGAGGGTCAGAAAACGTGGTGATGTACACAGTTTACAGTCAAACTGGATTGGCCTCATGGTCCTTATCTGCTGACAATTTCTATGTTTCAGCATCTGGCAACCATGTTCACAGACTCAATGTGGTAGAAGTGACAATAGTAATACCAGTACCAATGGTGAACTTTCGGCATTCCTTTCCGGGCATCCGGGCACTGGTCAGCATGTGCCCATCAATAGGGTGATAGATTGTTATACTCTCCCTGGCCGTGCCTGAAAATAGACATTTCATGGCTAGTGCACCTACCCGGTTAACAAAAACAAAATAAAATAAATAAATAAAAATCAAAAATTGCCACCCCTTTCCTGAGTTCTGCCCCCCCCCCAAGTTAGAAAGTTAGAATTCTTAGTTAGGGGTGGTGTGGGGGGCACATCCCCTCACACAGGGGAGTACAGGGAGTGCAGAGCCCTGCATTAATTGTGGGTGGCAAATTCAAATCCTGGTGCCTTCATGACGGGCACTCAGATGGGCCATTCTGAGGGTGGAACCTTCAGCATTGATAAATGCTTGTTTTCTTTTTGTTTGTTGTTTTCTTTTTTGTTTTTTACCTTTTAACTTGTTTTCAAAAAGGTTTGAATGTAGGTAACAATTAAGACAGCTGAGGCACACTGTCAGCCAAATGAGTTACAGTCATCAGACTACATGAGATCACGAGATTGAGGAACTTGCACATCTGTGAGCGGCCATCACTGATGACTCATTTGGTGCCAAGGTCAAAGGCGTTTCCCTCCCTTGATGGTGGCCTGATATGTCTTATATAACTAATAATGGCTTAGTATGAACTACATATCATACCTGATCACATTGAGCTTGCTGCTGATGACACAGTAAAAGTTGTCCTTTCCTGAGGAGGACATGAAGCAGTGATTGGTACCATACTCCTTGTGCTCCCAGCACTGCTGAGAGTTGAGATCCAGAGTGGTGAGCTAGACTGTGGTGCTGTCAGTGCCAGTGGGAGTCTGGAGGGACTTGCCAACAGTAGGTACAGGAGTGAGAATAACAGCAGATGTGACTTGTAGGACATGGGAATCCTCAATGGATAGCTCATTGGAGTTTGAGAAATGCTGAGAGTTCCATGTTCTCAGGATCTAGGCTTGAGCATGTGGAGAGCCAATATCACCAGCTGCACAGCAACATCTTTCTGGATCAAGCATTATTAGAGGGCATACAGGAAAACATAGAGTCACTTTAGCCAGCACATGCCAAATGACTTTCCTGGCTTGCCAGCACTTAATGAGATTACTACTTTGGCTAGACAGTGGCTCTGCTGGATAAGCCTTCATCATGATTTCCACTGATATGTCTGTGCTGTCCTTCATAATGTCAGCAGCAGTCAGTGTCAAAAAGTTCCCAAGCATCCTTAGTTGTTTACTTATCATCAATACAGAGTGAAGCCCACCAGGATGAAGCACAGCACTACAGAATTCTACAGTAGAGTTACTGCAGCAAACAACGCAATTTCAATGGGAGTTAATCCCTTTTGTCATGCTGTAAACCTGTAACACTGCACTTCATCCTAACGGGATTCACTGTATGTCATCTTCCATATCACGCTAACACCTAGCATAAGTAGTATGCAAAGTCATCTGTGGAGAAAGTACAGTAAGATCAGGAATATATTGCTTTTTGGTAATTTCATCTTGTTATGTGTGCAGCTCAGTTATAAGTGCATGAAATAGTTTATACTTCAGACAGTTTATGCATCTAGGGGGAATGCACATATCTTTATATCTGAGATTCAGTGGTGCTGCCATGCCAAACCATATGTACTATGTAATGCTTTGAAATGTATCTATGAGTTGTGTCAGAAATGTCACTTCCATATCCTTAATGAGTATTCCCTCCTGCTTGTGCTGCTGAGAATCTTTACCAGTTGTCTGTTGCAGGATTTACACACGGTCATGTGACATGTTTTGACCAATGAGTTACAGGATTTTCAAAACCCATTTTATAATCTGTCATTCTCAACACCAGCACCCCCAGCCTTGTTTTGTCGCAGTGCTCTAGAAGATCTCAAATAACAGCATGTGCATCATTTCAGTAGACTCATAAAAGGAAGGACAATGCTAAGGGTGCTGACTCAGCCCTGACTTATTTAGTGGCCTGTTCATAATGTCTCACAAGCAATATAAGGTTTTGCTGCCCACACCACTGCACCTGAGACAAATATCTTCCACGGACCACATCACTGAATTCCATAAACTAGAACACCTGTTTTTTTTCCATCAATCTCACCACCATTGTGAATGTGGGTACAGATGGAGACCAGGCAAAGTTCAGGATGCAAAAACTTCAACTTAAATTTATTATTCAGATGACAAAAATAAGTGGACTGAGCACAGAAAATAAAGTAATAACAAAACAAAAAGAGGTCTAATATTAGCTTCTCAAACAGCTTCCGACATTCACCTAGTAGCAAGCTCGAGAACAGGTAGGGTAGAGCTCCTACCAACAACTAACTTGATCTACAAGCACAAGCACATTTATACAAAATCACACATGCCCACACAATGCAAAGCATCATGGGCTGCATATGCAAGTCACCACAGAATGTTATGCTGGTTCAACTTTAAGCAAAATTGCATGGTGCCAAAAGGCCTCTCACACAGTTTGCAAAAGGTGCTAACAGATGTACTACTTACAGGTCTCATGATCCACTAAACACCTCCCACTTCATAGTTTGAATCAAAAAGATACCTTTAAAGACTACAAAATTATATCTCAATACATACAGTAAACATCTCATATTATACTGTTTTACAAAGATAGGAACACATCAGTACAAATAATAAGGCTTATTAAAAGAAAAACAAAGAATATGCCAGGGAGTCAGGCTCCTCCCAGCACTGACTATTATAAATAGGCTGAAAACATGACCGGCCGGCCCTAAGTAACAGTCATTCTGCAGTGAGGTCCTGAGGTTCAACAAACAGTTTGCTACCTAGAACACAGGTACATCTGTATGTTCTTGCTTCTTTTTATTCACCTAAGGTTTCTAAACAGTAGAGTACCATCATAGAAACCCTCCTATGTTCTGTATTCCTTAAAAGAAGTTTTATTGCAGCTATTTCTCTCCATATATCTGTCTTTTGTAAAAGTAGGTCTCATGTACCATGCTGTGCAGCCTAATTGGTAAGGTGTGTCCCTGCACAAGCTAGCACAAGTTCTGCTGCACTATTAACTCCTTTATCACCGATAAAAGGGATACAGTACTTGCAAGCCAGAAAAAGAGTTTCCTGTGCTTCTTTAGGCACTGCTTTTGCCTCTTGCAAGGTTTCTCCAGTTCTAGGGCTTATTTACAGTTCTTTAGCTTTTTCAGGCAGTTTTATTCTAGGCTTCAGGAGTGATGATGAAACGAAAAGGAGAGGGATAGGAAAAATACCCACAAGTGGCCACAATGTGGGTAGGGAGATGACAGAGAGAGCAAAAAGAACAAGGACAAGCTTAAGTAAAGAAAAAGACACTGTTGCAACAGATTTTAGAAAAAGAAACAGCACTCCAAAAGCATAGATACTGTTAAAGCTGCCTCTTGAATAAAAATACAGTAAATGAACCAGACACAACAGGTTTAAGGGCTGGATTACCACAGTAGAGTCCTCCCTGCATTCAGAAAACACAAGATGGGGGTGACACTACACCTAAGACCCTTTCACATTCCTCTCCACTTAAGAGAAAACCACGGTTTACTAATATTCAGAAGTACAGTATATGCCACTTGTAATGGACTGATTTGAAAACCAGCAATCTGTCCATTACATGCGGTGTCTGACACAACAATAACCCTGCCTGCTGTTAAAAAAAAAAAGCAAATGCTGAGTGTGTTCACTGTGCTCTGCACTGTATTTAGGACCAGCAAAAAAGCTCTGTTTTGGTTCTTTTTTATTTGAAAACTATGTTATACTTATTCTTGTTCCCCATCTTTAAATAATGCCCTGGATTGAATTAAACACTTTTCTGATGTTTAAATGTTAACATTACACTTTTAAAAGAATGTAAGATCAGAGCTGCTTGTTGGCAGCCGACTGTGTGGAGCACTTAATCAGTTCAAGCCTGTTTTGCTCAGTGGGCTCCGAACACAAATATTCTCCATTTTAACTTCTGTATCTGCTACATGCAATGAAGTGCATAAAATAAGAAGGAGTGATTTACCTAGTTGCCTGCAAAAAAATTAGAGAACGGAGGGGAGAACAGCTCGAATTTAATGTGTTGCACTCTCTCCCACCCTCTCTCTCTCTCTCTCTCTCTCTCTTTCTCTCTCTCACTTTCCCACACCCTGACTCCTGAAGTCAGTATACTGTGGCACAGTACCACAGAATTCAGAAGAAGTTTAGAACTCTTTAAATGAATGAAATGGACTCTGCTGTGAATTAAACTAAATTCAGCAAAGCCAATTAAAATAATCACCTTTAAGTTATGTATTTTAAAATATTTGTCTTCTTTTCCTCCATTCATTACTTTTTGAAAAACGTGACAGACAGGTGATCTGGTTGGTCTAATTGGTCAGTACTGCAGGAATTAAAGGTCCACTTTAACAGACAATTATAATACTGCCAACATAGCAAATGGCTTTTGGCATGGGCAAAATGTCCGCTAGAAGCGGAAGAACGTTACATCCAGAGTTGATATAAGTGGCGTATACTTTACTTAAATCACAAAGAGTGAGTAGATTTCTCCCAAGAAGAGATGGAGCTCCAGCCCACTCACTCTAGAAGCTCCACCCCAGGGTCCCTAATAAGCCTACATCCTTATGAATGCACATTCACACACTAAAAGGAACACATTCGTACAATACCCCGGGGTCTACTCTTATTCATTTAGATATTTCTGCACCAAAGCGGGACAGAAAGTCAGCATTACAGTGTGTCTTCCCTGCTCTATATTGGACTGTAAACTTATACAGCTGCAGCACTAGGTACCACCTCATGATTCTGGGGTTCTTTTCCTTCACTTGTTGTATCCAACAGAGGGGATTAAGGTCTGTCCATATTTCAAGTTTGATTCCCCACAAGTAGTATCTTAACGTTTCAACAGCCCATTTTAGAGCCAAACATTCTTTTTCTACTGTGGAATATTTGGTCTCTCTCATGTGCAATTTTCTGCTAATGTACAGAATGGGATGTTCCTCTCCATCTTGTACTTGGGATAAAACGGCTCCAGTGCCTACGTTGGATGCATCCGTCTGTACTATGAATGGTTTTGAAAAGTCAGGATTCTTCAAAACTGGAGCTAAACAAAGGAGGGCTTTTATCATACAGAATGCTTCTTCACATTCAGGGGTCCTTTGGACAGCTGTGGGCTTACTCTTTTTTGTAAGTTCAATCAAGGGGCTGGCAAGGGTTGCAAACTGTGGCACAAATCTCCTGTAATAGCCTGCTGGGCCTAAAAAAGAACAGACATGTTTTTTTGTTAAAGGCCTGGGACTCTTGACTACAGCAGCTACCTTATTTATTTCAGGCTTCACTTGTCCACCACCAATTAAAAACCCAAAATATCTGGCTTCCCTCATAGGAAAGGAGCATTTTGATGGATCCACAGTCAGTGAGGCCTGCATTTGTTATAGTGTCTAAAACTTTGGTAATATGTTGTAAATGTTCTTCCCAGGTGGGACTAAAAATGATGACATCATCAAGATAGGCAGCGCAGTAGTCAAGATGAGGGAGCAGGAGCTAATCCATCAGCCTTTGATATGTGGCCGGGGCTTCGTGCAGGCCAAAGAGCATCATAGCAAATTGGAATGATCCCAAAGAGGTACTGAAAGCGGTCTTTTCTTTTGCATCAGGGTCTAATGGTATTTGCCAGTATCTCTTGGTAAGATCCAATGTGCTGATGTACTTGGTGTGGCCTAATCGATCGATGATGTCGTCGATGTGGGTCATAGTATACCCATCAAATTTGGAATTAGTGTTCAATTTGTGAAAATCGAGGCATATCCTAATCCCACCCTCCTTCTTAGGAACTATCACCATGGGAAAACTCCAACTACTGTTGGATTCTTCTATCACACCTATGTCTTTCATTTTCTGTATCTCTTTTACCACCTCCCCCTTTACCCTTTTGGGTATTCTATAGGGCTTTACATGAATAGGTGTCTCTTGGGTCACATGGATGTGATGAGTGATGTCATGTGTCTTGCTAGGGGTGTTCACAAAGGTACACTGAAAGTGTTGCAGCACCTGTTCTGTTTCTGCCCTTTGTGTATTGCTTAATGTTTCATTTACTATGGGGGTTGTAGGGTCTTCCCTTACTAGTCTCTGGTAGGCCAGGTCCATCTCACTATCAGATGAACTAGGACACACATACATTGTGGGGCAGTAGTTGTTTGGTCATACCATTTTTTTCAACAAATTCACATGATATACCTTTACCTTTTGTCTCCTATCTGGCATTTCCACTGCATAATTCACTGGCCCAGCTTGTCGCTGTATCACATATGGGCCCTGCCACTTCATGGTTAGCTTATTGTCGGGAAGGGCAGTAATAACAGGACACGTTCCCCCCAGCTGAAACTGTTTGTTACTTACCCCCATGTCATACTTCTCTTTCTGGTATATGTGATTGACTTGGTTCTGGAAATGGGCTAGTTGTTCATGTATCATCACCCTTTGGTGCATTTGGGCCACATACTCAAGAGGTGTTGTGGGTGAAATGCTTTTGTCCCCTTCCCACTGTTCAGTGACCATGTCCAGGAGTCCTCTTGGATTTTTGCCATATAGAAGTTCAAAAGGTGAAAATCAGTGGACTCCTGATACACCTTCCTGTATGCAAACAAAAACAGTGGTAAATATAGGTCCCAGTGTTTTCCCTCATCTGTCACATACTTCTGTATTGTCTTTTTAAGTGTTTTGCTGAAACCCTCTACTAAGCCATCGGTATGAGGATGGTATGGAGAAGCATACACAGCTTCCACCCCTAGAGCCAGATAGAGACACTTCAACAAAGCTGAGCAGAAATTTGTTCCCCTGTCTGTGAGTATAACCTTTGGTATCCCTACCTTGCTAAAAAACTTCAAAAGCTCATCAGCTATTTTTTCAGCTGTGATTGCACGTAAGGGAATCTCCTCAGGATACTTTGTTGCATAATCACAGATGACTAGAGCAAAGTGATTTCCCTTTGTATTCTTGGGCAAGGGTCCTACCACATCCGTTGCTACTCTCTCAAAGGGTTTGGCCACTAGTGGCAGGGGTTGCAGGGGGACCTTATTTACTTTCTTAACAAGGGCCACTTTCTGACAGGCACTACAGCTTCTACAGTAGTTTGCTACTTGTTCGTGAATCCCAGGCCAATAGAAGCAATGTAGCAGTCTACTGAGGGTTCTATCTCTCCCTGCATGCCCTGCACAAGGGACATTGTGTGCCAGATACAGTAAATGGGCCCAGTGCTGTTGAGGGACCACTAATTGGTTCACACTTTCACTGGTTTTGGGGTTCATGCATTGTCTGTACAGTAGCCCCTTTAGAACTCTAAAAATAGGAGTGGGTGCATCGACCTCTTCCAGAACAACTTGTGCAAATAATGGTTTAAGTGACTGATCCTGTTTTTTGACTTTCTGCAAAAGAATCAAGCATGTGTTTATTAACCACTATATCATCACAGTTTAAGTTATGTTTTAGAGTCCATTGTCTTTTTTCATGCTTCTTTTCTCATCTTGATTTCCTGCATTTTCCTGGGGGCTCTAACAGTGTCTCATCAATAGGGAAAATGTCCAACATAGTCTGTTCCTTCTTAGCCTGGGCATGAGTCAGTACAGCACACACAGTTGACGTTGGTGAAAGTAGTTGTTCAAATAAGGGGAAATCTTGTTCCAGCACAACAGGTGCAGGCAATTTAGGCACCAGTCACACCTTCATGGATTGTGATTGTGAGTTGAGACTTAGGCTTATGCCCTTCAGAGGGTAATAATGGACGTCGTCATGAATACAGGTAACTCCCATTTGTCATATCCCTGATTCCCCTTGCACAAGGTCAGCACGTATCAAAGTCTGACAGCTTCATTTTTTTCTTATTGGCATTAAGTAGAGAATTGCAGGATTCCATTAAAAATGTAGTAATTTTATAACCAGAGAGAGAGAGATACAACTGATGTTGCTTGATTCCTGGGGTTGAGACCTAGGATTTGGAAGGATATTTTTGCAACATTTTAAAAGTGTCCTGCTGGCTGAGGAGTGAGTTCATTTTTATCCCTGGACTCAGTAGAGTGGTTTGGGTAGGAGCAGTGGTCTAGTAAATTGTGGTGTTAGTTGAATTACTATAAAGGGCAGTACTCACCAGGATGGTGGAGCAGTTGTGTATTTGATTGTTTCTAACAGACACCAGTGGCTGTGGACTACCCATCCACCCTTCCCCACACCCCACCCCCAGGCATGGAATTTCCTTTATAGCCAAAGTTCTGACATCACTTCCTCAACAGGTCTTGGGGCAGAACAATCATATTCTTAATAACCCAGCACAGTGTATAAAGGGTAGGTACACACCACAAATAATAATAATAATAATAATAATAATAATAATATATATATATATATATATATATATATATATATATCATACTGTATGGTATAAGGGAGAGGGACATGTGGGGAGTGGTGCAATGCACTGGCTGTGGGGCAGCAGTTTTCCAGGAGAAATTCTGGAAACTGTGTTGCTGTCCAATTTGCAGACAACTGTCAGCTCTGAGGGAGGATGTTGCCCATCTCCAGGCTGAACTAGCAAGGACTAAGGAGGTCTCCCCACCCAAAGAACACCACTGCCACAACCACTGCCTCAGAGGTTGCCAAGTATGAAGAGCAGTTGGACCACAGTGGGTTCTGGGAGGGTACGGGTGGTTGAACAGAGGCAAAGCTCCCTAGTTGTACCTCTACACAAATCATATGCCATTCCAGCAGAGTGAGGTTCCTCTATGATGGCATCCTCAGTGGAGATCAAGAAGAATGCTGAGGACATCCACAAGGGAGACCCACAAAAGGGTGGCAAGGGGAACCACAGGGGAAGGGAACAGCTTCTGATAAGGGACTCAATTGTTAGGGATATAGACCTGGTGAAGGGAGAGGAGAAAGAAGTAAGGTGCCTGCCTGGTGCCATGGCTTGGAGGGACAAGAAGCAAATCCTCAGGATTGCAGAAGCAGCATCACAGGAGAGGAAACTAGATATCATTGTCCACCTTGGGACAAATGACCTAGCTAGGCATGAGATCAGTGCAGTGCAGGATGAATTTGTGGAGTTGGGGAGGGGCCTCAGACAGGTAGCAAGCACAGTAACCTTCTCAGAGGCACTGCCAGTCTATGGCAGGGGTGAGGCTAGGGTACTGTACACCTTGCAGTTTAATGAATCATTGCAAAACTGGTGCAGAGCACAGGGCTTTGGCTTCATTGGGGACTGGGGGTCCACCTGGAGAGATGAAGGTCTACACTTGCATGATGGTCTGCATCTGTCCAGGAAGGGAAACACGCTCCTAGGTGACAGGTTTAAATGCTTCCTTGGAAAGCTTTTAAACTAGCCAAGGGGGAGGTGCTGATAAGAGGCAGGAAATTTCAAGCCTACCCCCACAAAACATGGCAGGTAGTAAGGTAAACACTGAGGTGCAGAGCTCAACACAGGGCAGGATGGGGTAAATGGAAAAATAGACAAGGGCAATAAGAGCAGGGATGGGGGAAAAAAGGATAAAGCCAACATTAAATGGAGGGCAATGAGTACCAGTGACCGTAGTTTTGGAAACAAGCTTCATGAGCTAGTAGCCCTGATGGAAAATGATCAATTGGACATTGTGGCAGTCACGGAAACATGGTACACAGAGAACCATGACTGGGATGTCAACATACCAGGGTACACAATCTACAGAAGGGACAGGGAAGGTAAAAGGAGAGGTGGAGTAGCTCTATACATAAGGGAAGGGATCAAAGCTACAGAACTAAAAAGTAAAGGGGAGGACAAGAGGCACTCTGGGTCACCTTGGAGACAGGGAATGGCATCACAATCCTCACAGGGGTTGTATACAGACCCCCCATCTCCAGAGGAGGAAATGGACAAGAAAATGATAGAGGACATTATCAAAAATGGCTGAAAAAGGGTAGATACTGTTGATGGGGGGCCTGAATATGCCAGATGTTAACTGGATGACATGTACTGCAGCCACATCCAAGAGCAGGATCATTCTCGATGCCCTGCAGGGGGCAGGCCTTAGACAGCTAGTGTTGGAACCCACTAGTGAGGGAGCAATACTAGACCTGGTACTCTCAAATGGAGAGAAGATCACAAATTTAGACGTCAGTAGACATCTGGGAACAAGCAATCACTGCACAGTGTGCTTCACAATGAGCACAACTA
Source organism: Neoceratodus forsteri (assembly GCA_016271365.2). Classification (NCBI taxonomy): domain Eukaryota; kingdom Metazoa; phylum Chordata; order Ceratodontiformes; family Ceratodontidae; genus Neoceratodus; species Neoceratodus forsteri. Next base: position 189,525,698 of record CM028137.1, on the reverse strand, counting down.
TGGAGATAAGCCATACAAAAACAAGGATACTGGACTTTAGAAGGGCTGACTTTGGCAAAATAGGTGAGTACCTGAAGAATGCACTAGCAAATGGCCAAAAAGGAGGGGTGGAAGAACAATGGAGAAAAATCAAAACTGCCATCATAGAGGCAACAAGCCTTTGTGTGAAACAAATGAAGAAAACAAAGTGGAGTAAAAAAAACACTATGGTTCTCAAAAGAGGTGGCAGGGAATGTTAAGGAGAAAAAGGCTGCATTAAAAAGTATAAGGAATCACAGAAGGAGCACAACGGGGAACTGTATCAATTAAAGCAGAAAGAAGTGGGGAAGGCAGTCAGAACAGCAAAGGCCCAAACCAAGGAAAAAATAGCCAACTCAGTTAAGAAGGGGAATAAAACCTTTTATAGGTGCATTAGGAAACATAGAAAGGTTAAGGGAGGGATAGTGAAGATTAATAAAGGAGAGAGGAGGTGGGCAGACGGAGACAGTGAAAAGGCAGAGATACTGAATGAATACTTTTGCTCAGTATTCACAAAAGAAGATGAGGAGGAGTTATCTAAACCAGACAATAGAAGCACTCTAGGTAGGAAGGTTGACACCAGTCCATTCACAGAAGAAGAGTCCTGAAAGAACTCCTAAAACTCAAGGTGGACAAAGCAATGGGGCCTGACAGGATGCACCCCAGAATCCGAAAAGAACTAAGGGAGGACCTAGTGACACTACTGACAATGCTTTTTAACAAATCATGGCAGGATGGGGTGGTACCTGAGGACTGGAGGAGGGCATATGTGATTCCCCTTCACAAAAGTGGGAGCAAGGCAGAAGCAGGAAACTACAGACCTGTAAGTTTAACCTCAGTGGTAGGGAAAATGATGGCATCACTTCTGAAAGAAAGAATTGTTAAGTACTTAGAGGCCAGTGGGGCACATGACCCATGGCAGCATGGATTTCCAGCAGGAAGGGCATGTTAGATGAATCTAATAGATTTCTTTGACTGGGTGACCAAAGTAATAGACCAGTGAGGGGCTATGGATATGGCCTACCTAGACTTTAGCAAGACATTTGACACAGTCCCACACAAAAGATTAATAATCACGTTAGGCAGCCTGGGAGTGGGTCCCAGGGTGGTAGCCTGGGTAGCAAACTGGCTGCACAACAGGACACAGAAGGTAATAGTGAATGGAACACATTCCGAAGAAAGGGGGGTTACTAGTGGAGTACCTCAGGACTCAGTACTGGGTCCAGTCCTCTTTATCATCTTTATAGGTGACATTACAGAGGGTCTGGAGGGAAAGGTATTCCTCTTTGCAGATGACACAAAGATCTGTAACAGAGTTGATACACAAGAGGGGGTAGAAAAGATGAGAAGGGACTTGGCAAGGTTGGAGGAATGGTCAGATATACGGCAACTTAGATTCAATGCAAAGAAGTGCAAAGTAATGCACTTGGGAAATAAAAACCCAAGAGAAGAGTACACAATAGCAGGGGAGGTACTAACTACAACAAACATGGAAAGGGACCTGGAGGTAGTCATATCAGATGACCTAAAGGTGGGTAAGCAATGTGAGAAGTTGGTAAGGAGGGCCAGGGGGATACTGGGATGCATAGAAAGGTGCATCACAAATAGAAAAAGGGAAGTGGTTATCCCTCTATACAGACAGTTGGTGAGACCCCATCTGGAGTACTGTGTGCAGTTCTGGAGACCTCATCTTGACAAGGACATAGACAGGATGGAAGCAGTCCAGAGGGTGGCAACTAAAATGGTTCAGGGTCTGCATCTGAAACCATATGAAGAGTGACTGAGAGAGCTTAATATGCATACCCTTGATGAAAGAAGGGACGGGGGGGACATGATAGAAACTTTCAAGTACCTCAAGGGAATCAACAAAGTCCAGGAGGGTAGCATTTTCAGAAAAAGAGATGTGTAAGAACAAGGGGGCACAATTTAAAGATAGAGAGGGGACGGCTCAGGGGTAATGTGAGGAAATTTTTTTTCATGGAGAAAGTGGTGGATACATGGAACCGCCTTCCTGGGGAGGTCATTGGGTCTAAAACAGTGGGGGAATTCAAACATGCATGGAACAGACATTAGGCAATTATAGTGGGAGGGGGGTTGCAGGAAGTAGGCCATTGGTTAACTAAAATCTGCAGTGTATCCAGCAGGTAGGGAAATGGGCAGACTGGATGGGCCTAGTGGTCCCTATCTGCCATCAAAGTCTATGTTTCTATGTTTCTATTTTAGCTTCCAGAATCAAGTAATGCTGTCACTTCTTTCCCTTCCACAGTAACAGGGATAATGTAATGTCCCCAGTTAGCTAGGGTCTGCTGGGTAGGGTCACTTTTCTTCTTAGGGCAAAATCTGGCTTTGTGTCCTTTACTTTGACACTCATGACACACAATATCAGGGTTGTAAATTCTTGTGGGTCTAGTCACTTTACAAGTATTAACATCACTAGACAATTTACCAGTAGTAGTGGAATGCAGAGGTCTTACCATTGGAGAGGAAGAGCTGGTCCAGGAATGACCCTTCAGACGAGCTGGGTGGGTAGTCACAAAATCCTCAGTCAGCCAGATTGCTTTTTTTGCTGTCTCTGGCAGATGTTCCTTCACCCAAATTTGCACATCATGGGGAAGAATTTTTATGAACTGCTCAAGGACTACTGCTTCCACAACCTGGTCCATAGTCTTTACAGATGACTGTAACCACTTTTTACATAGGTCTTGCAGTCTTACATATGCCTCCTGTGGTGAGTCAGCAGTTTGGTACCAGAAGGTCCGGAATCTCTGATGATAGGTCTCAATACTAATGTAATAGCGCTTCAGTATTGCTTGATGCACATGCTCATAGTTTGTGGAGTGTCTGGTTTCCACATGGCTATAGGCTAGTTGGGCCTTCCCGGTAAGGTAAGGGGCTAGCCAAACCACCCATTGGTCACTGGGCCACCCACAGGCTGTAGCCACCCTTTCAAAAGTTGTTATAAATGCCTCTATATCATTGTTATCGGCCGATTTAGATAGCTTAATGTGTTTTGGACCCTCATTGGTAGGGTTCTGATAGTTAGTGCCTAAAGCTTGTATAGCCTTTAAAGTATCCACCCACCTGGCTTCACTTTGTAGTCTGTCCCATTCTCTTTGCTTCTCTAAATCCAATTGTTTAACACAAAGCCATCTTAATAGGTCTTGTACCCCAGAGGGGGGTACATCTTCCTCCTTCAGGGAATCAGAACCCCCTTCTTTTGCACCTTCTTCCTTTAATTCCCTCTTGGAATCAGTGCTGGCCTCCTTCTGCCTCACATCATCCAGACCACTGGATAAGGGTAGTTTAAACTTCTCCACCATGGTTCTTGTGGAAACTCCACCCATAATGGGCACCTCTGCCTTTGCTTGCTGCTTCTGGTCCTCCACGGTTTTTAGCACCAAAAACCACCAAGAACTGCTCTTGCCTCTTGTATCCTCCTTCTGACACCAAGTGTGAACATGGGTACAAATGAAGTCCAGGCAATGTACAGGATGCAAAAACTTCAACTTAAATTTATTATTCAGCAGGCAAAAATAAGTGGATTGAGTATGGAAAATAACGTAATAAAACAAAAAGAGATCTAATATTAGCTTTTTAAACAGCTTCTGACATTCACCTAGTAGCAAACTCGGGAACAAATAGGGTAGCGCTCCTACCAACAACTAACTTGCTCTACAAGCACAAGCACATTTATACTAGTTACAGGTCTCATGACCCACTAAACACCTCCCACTTTATAGTCTGAATCAAAAACAAACCTTTAAAGGCTACAAAATTATATCTCAATATATACAGTAAACATCTCATATTATACTGTTTTACAAAGATAGGAACACATCAGTACAAATAATAAGGCTTATTAAAGAAAAACAAAGAATATGCCAGGGAGTCAGGCTCCTCCCAGCAGTGACTACTATAAATAGGCAGAAAACATGACCGTCCAGCCCTAAGCAACAGTCATTCTGCAGTGAGGTCCTGAGGTTCAACAAACAGTTTGCTACCTATGTTGAGAGGTCTAAACCTCACTTTCAGATCCTTGACGATATTGGGAATGCAAGTAGTCACAGATATGTTGCATTAGAGTAATAAACAAGTTTATTACTACCAAGGAATAAATCACAGTTGCCCTAAGCAGTTCTTACCAATACGAACCGGGAGTCAGTGCTAAGCGTTCCCTACACCTCGAGGTTTCTCTATTATCTCTTGGGGTCTCTTGGGTCTCCGAGGTGTAAAGCTTGTGCATTACATTATATACCTACTGTGTGATAATTACTATGGTTACCAAAAGATAGAAACATTTCTAGTTACAGAGATGAGCCCTATTGGCTAAATTAGAGGTGGCTCCACGGTCCAAGATAACATTATACAGTTCTGTAAAGTCATCAGTTAGAGAACAAAAGAGTTCTTATACAGAGTCTTACATAACTCAATGTAGTAGTACAAATCACTAAAAGATGGCAATGCCATCTTACATATTATAATTACTTCAAGGACACAGGTGTCTTGGCATCTGACTATAAGAAATACACAGAAAATACATGGTAAAATATATATATTAGCAAACAAAGTGTATTACAACAATATGCATTCATATCCTGACATCTACTCTTATACAGTAGATGCCCTTAGCCCTAAATATTAGTATAACCTATACCTAAGTGTTAGTTGTCTACGGTGTACCTCTGAGGGTACCAATTAGGGTGCAGGGACCTCGTGTAACACCTAGCACACATGTACATATGTTGTTGCTTCTGTTTATTCACCTAAGGTTTTTATATTGTAGAGTACCATGATAGAAACCCTCCTATGTTCTGTATTCATTAAAATAAGTTTTATTGCAGCTATTTCTCTCCATTTATCTATCGTTTGTAAAAGCAGGTCTCATACACCATGCTGTGCAGCCTAATTAGTAAGGTGTGTCCCTGTACACGCTTGCACTAGCTAGCTGCACTATTAACTCCTTTATCAGCAATAAAAGGGATACAGTACTTTCAAGCCAGAAAAGGAGTCTCCTGTGCTTCTTTAGGCATTGCTTTTGCCTCTTGCAAGGTTTCTCCAGTTCTAAGGCTTATTTACAGTTCTTTAGCTTTTTCAGGCAGTTTTATTTGAGGCTTCAGGAGTGATGCTGAAACGAAAAGGAGAGAGATAGGAAGAATACCCACAAGTGGCCACAATGTGGGTAGAGAGATGACAGAGAGAGAGCAAAAAGAACAAGTACAAGCTTAAGTAAAGAAAAAGGCACTGTTGCAACAGATTTTAGAGAAAGAAACAGCACTCCAAAAGCACAGACACTGTTAAAGCTGCCTCTTGAATAAACATAAATGAACCAGACACCACTGGTTTAAGAGTTCGGCTACCTGCATTCAGGAAACACAAGATGGGGGGACTACACCTAAGCCCTGTTCACAACCATACAAAATATGAAGTTCCAACTTGTTGGCACTTTTAATTAAGCAATGCTGTGGAACACAGTTTTTCTTCTTTTACTGGCAGAGCAGCTCAGTGCATCTGGTGTGGCAATGTGAATATCTAGTGATGTACCATTCAGTGCCAAGTATTTATTTTTGCTCTGCATGTTTGTCAAGCACCACCAGATAAAGTATATGTACAACACAAGGTGCATGGCAGATTTCACCATCATCCATGGTCTTTGGCATGCATGCTGCTCTCATTGTTAATTAGAAATATTCTCACCTTTATATCCTGGAGTTACAGCAAGATGTCCAGCATTGATTGTATGAATTACAGGATGTTTTCCACACTGTGGTCTCCTCCATGAGCAACACAATCAGAAAGGCACATCCTCTATTGGTGTCACTCTGTGAGGCTGCCTGATTTAAAATAACTCCTACAGAGACTGGTGGTGGTGGAGGCAGGACAAGAATATTAATAGAGCGTGATCTGATCACTGCCCAATGGGCAGTGAGGCTTAGATAGCTGTGGTTTGCACTAGTAAGTCAGTAAAGTAAAATTGTATTTATCCAGAACCCATTTCTGGGGGCTCTGGGTGCTTTACATAAAATGAATAAACAGTGCAGCATTTTTCAATAAACACATTTAAAGTAGAGCCAGCTATGCTGGGGCATTATAAATAACTAAAAACTATAAAATCTTGTATTTAATACTAAATAACTTAAAGATCAAATGCTTGTTTGAGCAGGTGTGTCTTAAATGCTTGCTTAAAATTATCCACAGAGGGTGCTTCACTTACCGAATGAGGTAGTACGTTCCATATGGCCAGCCTGGTGACCTCAAAAGCATGGCTGCCAGATGTTTTAAGCCAAGCCCTGGGAACAATAAGGAAGTTTTCTGCGGATGAGCAGAATGATTATGCCAGGAGGGCTGGTGTCAGAAGGTCAGACAGGTAACCAGGACCCAATCTGTATAGGGCCTTATAGATGAGGAAACCTACCTTGAAAGCAATTCTCAACCTAACTGGCAGCCAATGCAGTTCATGCAGAACCAGAGCTATGTGAAAGGACCTCGGATGGCCCATCAAAAATCTGACCACAGTCATCTGCACCAGCTGCAGCCAGCAGAGGTTATCCACTGTGACCCCCGAATGATATAGAGGGTTGCAGTAATTGAGTCTGGATGTCACAAAAACATGTACCACTGCAGGAAGGTCATCAAATGGTATTAAGGGCTTAATCTGGGCAACATTCTTCAGATGGTAGAATCTATTTCGGATGACAGCAGACACCTGGGCCTCCAACGTCAGTCCATCATCGAGGATGATGCCTTGATTCTGCACCTTATTGGACACCACTAATGAGGTGGTACCCAGGAACAATCCTGTTCTTGCCCAAGTGGTGACCCTATCCCATTGACAACCTAGCACTGCCACTAGCACCTCCATCTTGTTAGGGTTCAGCCTCAACCAGTTACAGGATATCCAGTCCTGGATCTTGGATGAGCATTTGTTTAGCACATCCATAGTGTCCATTGTTCCGGGGGAAAAAGACATATACATCTGAGTATCATCTGCATAGCAGTGAAAACTCAAGCATTAATACCCAATGATGTCACCCAGAGGTAGCATGTTATTATTTAGTTTTTTTTGACTGGACACGTGTACTAGAAAAATTCTGCCTATTTTCAGGCATGACCCAGGGAAGGGGGCTACAGATGAATGCCAACTGACCTTGAGCCAGATTAAGTTGTTGGTGGTATTTGTTTAGTGAATGGGGGGACATTTGCCCAGGGCACCAGGGAAATTCACCTACTCTTTTTGAGGAGTGTCATGGGATCTTTAACATCCACCCCAACTACCACCAGAACAGGCAGATGGGACCTCGGTTTAATGCCTCATCAGAAAGACACCACCTCAGGAGTGCAGAAAACCCCCTCATGTTGCACTAAAGTGTCAGTATTGGAATTTAACCCAAGTGCCTGGTGTGGGGATAGAACCCACAGCCTTCTGATCTCCTGGCCTCAGAGGCAAGTGTGCCACCTGCTGAGCCACTAACACTGATGTATACCACAAACTACATGGGTGACAAGATTGAACCCTGAGGAACTCCACAGGACAGAGGCTTTGGGCAGGATGAGAAGTTTCTCAACACTACCCATTGCCTCCTACCTGTCAGAAAGGACTCAAACCAGCTGATGACTTCACCAGTGAGTCCACAGAGCTCCCTGAGGTGATAAAGTAGCACCATATGGTCTACAATAACAAAAGCTGAGGAGAGATCTAGGAAAATGAGAATTTACCACTCTCCTCTATCCCTCACCCTGTGGAGATCATTCTGCACTCTAACTAATGCTGTTTCAGTGCTATGCTTCTTCCTAAATCCTGACTGGAATGGCTCGTAGATGTCAAAGGTCATCAGGTGGGCCTCAAGCTGTGAAGCCACCACCTTCTCCACAACCTTCCCCAAGAATGGAAGATTGGAGACAGGTTGGTAATTCACCAAGATGTCCAGGTATAGCGATGGTTTCTTCAGAAGGGGCCTCACCAAAGCCTCCTTCAAGGAATTGGGGAATAGCCCCTCTGAGAGTGAGCACCATACAATCTCAGTGAACATTGGACCAAGTGACTTCACACATCCCACTAGGATACGCTTCGGGCCCACGTCCAGTTCACAAAAAGTGAGTTGCAGCTTCAAGATGAACTTGATGACCTCAGCCATCCCCACTGGTCAGAACTCCTCCCAGACAAACAGAATGCTCATGTTAATGCCAGACTCCACACTGCGGGGTTGGTCATGTCCCACTGGAGAGATCCCGAATCCCTTGAAGGACACCCTGTTAGAAAAGAACTGAGCAAACTCCTTGCAATGAGCTATTGAAACTGCTCTTTTTAGCTGCAGACAGGCTGGGTTAAATAGCCTGTCTACAGATTGAAAGAGCAAAGCTGGTCTGTTTTTTTCTACAGCAATCTCCCTGGACAGGAACTCTGCCTTCATATGGTTGATTGCCCTTTGAGGCTCACAATAGTGAGTTATTGAAGTCAGTTTGTCATCCACGGTCCTGGATTTTCTCCAGCAATGCTCCAACTTCTGACCCTTTGTCTTCATTTCCCTGAGTTCCAGATCAAACCATGGGGAACTCAAGTAAGAAGATTTGGATCATATACAGACCAGTGCAACATTGTCCAGCGCCTTAGTGACAGCACTATTATATGCCACCACTGCCTCATCCAACCCAGCCGCACATGCAACACTCACACCAGATAAGTCCATTACTGCCATCAGTTCCTCTGGGGATAGTCTCCTCAAAGGGTGGTAGTGGACCATCTCAACAGGGGAGGGACTAACGGTGGGGGTCCATGAACAAGAACTCCATGGTGAAGTGATACAACCATGAGACAGAGTCAATCTTGAGATTTATAACCTCAAGCCCAAGTGAGAATACTAAGTCCAGGACATGGCCCTGATGATAGGTTACAGAAGCAACCACTTGTGCGAGGCACAGAGAAGTCATCATCTGGAGGACATTTTTTTCCAAAATGCAAGAGTTTGTCATCAATCCAGGCATTGAAATTACCCAGAATCAACCATCTGGGCAACTCTAACACCCTCTCAGTGATGAAGTCCGCAACTTCCAGTAAGAAATCCCCCTCTCACCCTAGCAGGTGATACATCAGAAGGATCTTGCATCTTGTACCTGGACCCCCATGCACTGCCACACATTCAAACAATGAAGTAGATCCAATTGGGTGCACCAAAAAGTTCAAATCAGATCTAAAGCAGATGACCACGCCCCTTTCCCTGCGTTCCCACCTCAGGCAGTGTACTACAGAGTACCCGGGTGGGATAGATGCCTTCAGAACTGGTCCTGCATCATCCCACAACCATATCTCCACTGCTCCAGACACCAGATTAGTGAAATGCACATGAACCCCCTGCCTGCTTCAGAGGGATCAGCATCTGTGTGCACACTGACATGCTAGGGAGAACATCCTTTGAAAACCTGATGCATGAGGTTATGTTTTATCTGACCCTCAGTTCATGCAACAGTCTTCAAAAGTCAGTGTCTTCTAGAATGGAGACTGGCTGAAGATTATGGTCCATCTCATCTCCAATCAGCTATGTCTTTCTGACTGAGTCTGGAGAATTTGTTATAGGTTCAAGCAGGCATGGAATGACTTGGGCAGTGTAGGCTGTTTTGTTGAAACAAATTTTAGAGAAGTGCTGGTGATGCATGCACCACTGACCTGGCTAGTGGTGCTTGGAGTGGTGCCTTTAAACTTACACCAGTACCTGCATCAGTGTGCTGCTGTGGCTGCTGCTGTTATAGTGATTATATGGGTATAAAAAACTGTCTTTCCCTTTAAACTTGCTCAGCATTCCTTGCTGCTCCATTTACTGGTGGTCCATATGTCAACAAACAAAAAAAGACTCATGCTTTAGATGATCAGCCAGAAAGAACATTGGTCCCCAGTGTCCAAGTAGACTGACCCCATTTAAAATATCTGTCACACGGACTGCAACATGTCCTCAGTGAATTTGTGGGGTCATTGGTAAATCACTTCCACTCTGCAGAAAATTTGTTTTTTTTAGCTATACAACTGAAGTCTTAGAGGTTTTTGGGAGCAAAAGGGCAGTGACTGCAAGATGATTCATTTTTTTCTGCATGGTGGAATAATGTGATTGGGTTAGATTCCCTGGCAAGACAGCAATGGCAGCAACAGCACTAGGGTTACAATGACACAGATAATTTGAGAGCTGTGGCAGGTCTGGCCTTTAGATGTCTTAGCTTGACCAGTTGCTTTCTTTCTTTCCTGTTTTGAATTATTTGTTTTCATTTTGCAAGCTCCTTCCATTTGATAAAGTTATAGATTGACTAAAACTGCTATAAAGCAGGATGAAGTGCATCTCACATGTTGTTCCCAGAAAGATACACTATTGTCAGCTTTATACTTATTTCAGATGGATTCCTTATGGAGCACAGACTGAGATATATTTATTATGGTACTACTATGTACTGAGTATTAGACTAGGGATCTCTGGGCTGCTTGGATAACCTGCCAAGACTGCAGGTATCCTAATTTAAATTACAGTCAGATAAAAAAAATCTTTTTAATGTCCCTTTGATATCATTACTAATGTAGCCAGTACTTCACCTATTTAACCCCTCAGTTATAGAACTCTATGTAACTCTGTGCTGGTTTAACTTCAGTTCACCAACATAACTGGATCCTTAAGAAAACTTGAAAGGAGTACCTTTTACAGCAAACTTTATGTAAATGCTTCTAACAACTGATGTACACTCAAAGATGGACTGCTTGTTAATGTATGTATTTATTTAACAATATTTAAATGTCTTAGGTGCATTGAGCAGTATGTTTCCATTGCTGATCCACAATCTGTCTTTGTCATTCCTGGGTCAACCCTGTAAAAGTGATTTGTCCCCAAAGGGCTTACCCAGTTTCCAAAAACAAACACATAACTAATAAATAAATGTTTAAGAGCTAGTGGGAAGAGTGAGAGGAGGCAGGGGAGAAGAAAAGTAAACAGTAGATGAAAATTATTGCCTTGATGAAATCTGATATTATCAGTATTTCAGGAAATAGGGACCCTGGTGCTCATAAATGCAGATTTCCACATGGGTATCTAATCTTTCAAGTCTCTAAATTACCATTTGATTACCACCAAAGACAAGAGGTCTAATCTATTTAAAGTCTATAAAGCTCAAAACAAAACTTGTCAGCAGCACTAGGTCCTCCACTATAAAAAGCACCATGAACGCTGCCTTGCAGTATCCCAGTCCTTTCTGAGTGGTCTCAGGAAAGGAAAATAAGTATTTCCTTGCCCAAATTGATTGTATGAATTGCAATATGTTTTCCCTATTACAGTACCTACTTGGTTGTATTTATCACTGATTACTGAAACAACAACTGGAAATGCTAGGGTTAATTAGAAACTTCCCAAAAAAGGAATTGGATTTTTGGAAGTTCTGACTTTTGGCCAACAGCACAAAAATCCAAAATGTTTTATACAACTGCAAAAAAAAAACAAAAAAAAAAACATTTTAACGTGGACATTTTGGGGCTGTGAAAATAAGCAATTTGTTTTAAATTGTGATATTTTGGTGGAAATGTTGGAAACCATTGCACTGTAACTCATCCTAATATGCACTGTATGCCTTTCAGTATAGTTATCATTTCAAAACAGAAGTTTGTCATAAGCACAGTGGGAGCTATGCACAAAGTGGGCACAGGTATGCACCAAAGGCACCTACCCCACCAGCATAGCTCCTCACCTGCGGACAGGTGCACACCTAGCAGCATGCATGACTGCCTGCCACCAGTCTGTAGCCCCACTTCCCTGGCATGCAGGGTTGCACGGGGCAGATGGGAGCGGAGCTGTGGGCCAGGGCAGACATCCAGTTGGATGCCCATCCCAGTTTCCTCAGTGGATCCTTTATGCAGTGGAGCACACGTTGCACCTGTGTGCCCCGGTGGATGTCTGGCTGGCCTATGGTCATGGAGGTGAGAGGAGGGCAGTGCCGCTGTCTGTCTTGAGTCATGGCACCTACATACCTAGGGGGGTTGTCGGTGCCATGGGGTGTACAACCTTGGGCTGGGCCTATGCTGTATGCATGGGGGAGGGGAGCAGCTCTCACAGGGGGTCACGGCAGCCTGATGTGGGCAGAGGGCAGCCTACCATGCCAGCCAGGGGTGGGGAGTATCTGGCAAGTTGTGGGAGGCTGCAGTGTACTGCTGTGTGGGGGTGTGTTCCAGTTATCCAGTTCATGTGGTGGTGGGGGGGTCACCCAGCCAGGCACAGGGTGAGTGGTCTGTGGGGGTGGGGCATGGTGTGCAGGGCACTTATGCCAGGTTCCTTCCTGTTGTAACCTGTGCCCATCTCCACACTTGTGGCCAGCACTATGTTCTTTTGTGAATAGCGCATATTGCTGGCATGCCCCAGACATGCCCCCCGCTGCTGGGGAATAGAGTGCATACCCTGGTTTGTGAATGCTGTGACAACTCACCTCTCTCTTGGCTGGAACAGCTTTTAGAGAGGTGACATCACAATCACAACTGTTGAGTAAATAAATAGTTTTTTAACTTAACAGAAAGTGAACAGAGATTACAAGACAGCTATGTACAACACAAGAGAATAACACTGACACAGGAAAAGTAAACAAATGATTTTAAATAACAGATGGCAAAAGAAAAAGGCTATTACTGCAATATGCTAGAATTAAACTTACCCATCTCCTATCCTTTCAAGAGAACACTGCACCCAATGCTAACTGCCAACTCCCAAGGACATAGCTAGAAGGGTAGGCACCAAACTTAGTTCTTCCTTCAACTCCCAGGGAGTAACCAACAACAAACAACCCCCCTAATTGTCTTTCAGCATCTTATATACTCTCCTAAGAATAGGTGATTCCTATTCCCTGTTTGAATGCCCCAACCATCTACCATGTATGTATTTAATTGTCCCAATCAGATGGCACACCTATCAGTGTTCACTAATGTTCATCCTTAACCTTGGGTTTATATTTGATAATCCAATCCATTTAAACTGTGAGTGTGTGTGTGGACATGTCCACTCAGATTTATGACTCAGCTCTTATCTAGCAGCTAGGGAGAACAGTGAACATTCCAGCTTGTGGAATTTCAGCTTGTGTGTTTTTTTTTCCTGACTGTAAAAAAAAAAAGACACCGACAGAACCCACCATTAAACTCCTTCCCTCCCATTTCTGTTCCCATCCCCCCCCCAGATGATCAAGGCATGTCCCTTGTGCCACCTCAACTGACACAGCTGTTCATGTAACTGCTGAGAAGTGCCCAAAGTATCCAGCCATGCCATTAGCCCTGTCTAGATAGCCCATCATTTGCATTTTGTTTGCCACTGCAATTCTGGATGGTCATGTTGTATGCCTGCAGTACCAAACTCCAGCATAGTAGTTTTCCATTTTGCCCACTTGACCTATGAAGCCATATCAGGGATTATGATCTGTGACCATAGTCAATTTTCTCTCCCATACAGGTAAGACTGCAGCTTCTGAAGGGCCCACCCTATTCCCAAGCATTCCATCTCGATTGTGGCGTATGCCTCCTTTCTGAGCAAAAGCCTCCGACTGAGGTACTCATCTGGATGCTCCTCCCCCTGCTGGGTCACCTGGATCAGCACAGCACCCAGCCCATGATCTGGGGCATCCACATGGACCATAAACTTTAGACTGTAATTGGGGTTTGACAATACAGCTAGGCCTGTTAAGGCCTTCTTTAGCTCCTGAAAAGTGACCTCACAGCCTTCTGACCACTGAACCTTATCTGGCTTTCCCTTCCTGGTTAAGTCTGTCAGGGGCTTAGCCAGATCGCTATAGTGGGGAACAATCCTTTGATAGTACCGTGCTGTCCCTAGAAATGCCCTGACCTGTTTCTTTGTGGTAGGAGTAGACCAGGCCAGGATGGCATCAACTTTGGCTGGCTCCGGATGGATGTGTCCACTACCCACCTGGTGCCCAAGGTAGGATACTTCTGCCATACCTATCTGGCACTTTTCTGCCTTGACTGTCAGACCTGCCTTCTTCAACCTCTGGAACACATCCCACACATTCTTGATGTGCTCATCCCAGGTCTGGCTGTATATGGCTATATCATCCATATAAGCCAATGCAAACTTACCTACCCCAGACAGAATGCGATCTACAAGCCGTTGAAAGGTTGCAGGTGCATTCTTCATTCCAAATGGTATTACCTGGAATTCATATAAACAAAATGGAGTGACAAAAGCTCATATCTCCCTGGCTGCAGGGGTCAGAGGTACCTGCCAGTAGCCCTTTGTTAGGTCTACTGTGGTCAGATACTTGGCTCCCCCCCAGTCACTCCAGGGTCTCATCTGTTCTGGGCATGAGATAGCCATCAGACTCCATGCAGCTCTTAAGCCTCTGTAGTCAATGCAGAATCGTGTGGTGCCATCCCTTTTGGGGATCAGTACCACAGGTGATACCAAGGGGCTACTAGATTCCTGGATTACTCCAAGTTCCAGAATCTCCTTGAGCTCCTCTTTCACTGTCTGCTTAATGTGCTTAGGTACCCCGTAGGGAGACTGTTTCAGGGGAACCTGGGTCCCTGTATCACATGTTGCTCTGCTATCGTGCTGTACTCCAGCTTCTATGTGAACATGTCCTCAAATTCTCGCAGCACACCCTGAATTTCTTGTACCTGGGATGGCGTCAGCTGTTCAGAGATGGTAAGGCTGTCCACAGAGATTGCAATCCGGGCCTCCCCAAGCAGGTCCACCAATGGAGCCACCTCAGTTTCCTCCTCTGGGGCACTGCATACAGCAATTACCAATTCCTCCCTGTCATAGTAGGGCTTCAGCATATTAACATGATTCACCTTTCGCCTGCATCTCCTGTCCTATAGCTCTATTGTGTAATTGACATCACTAACCTTTTGGACAATAGAGAATGGCCCTTTTCATGCTGCCTGTAATTTATTCTGTTGGACAGAGATGAGTGCCATCACTCGCTGTCCAACCTTATATTCTCTGGCTCGGGCACTGTGGTCATACCAGACTTTCTGCCACTGTTGTGCAGTGGTCAAGTGCTCCTGAGCAAGGCCCATGAGCTCCTTAAGGCAGGTCCTGAAGTTCAGGACATACCCCACAACAGACTCCCCTTGGGAGGCATGGTCACCCTCCCATTCATCCTGAATCAAATCTAGGGGTTCCTGCACCCTATGACCAAACAGGAGCTCAAAAGGTGAGAACCCTGTTGACTCCTGTGGGACTTCCCTGTATGCAAATAAGAGATGAGGCCAATATTTGTCCCAGTCCCTCTTATGCTGGTCTGCAAAAGTCCTTAGCATGATCTTAAGGGTTGAATTAAATCGCTCCTCCAGACCATTAGCTTGGGGATGGTATGGTGATGTTTTGAGCTGCTTTACCCCACACTTCTCCCACAAACTACTCATTAATCCTGACATGAAATGGTCACCCTGATCTGACAGTATATTCTTGGGAAAGCCCACCCAGCTAAATATTCCCAACAGTGCATCTGCCACGGGTTTCACCTCAGAAGATGATAGGACCACTGCCTCTAGAAATCTTGCGGCATAGTCAACAACTACCAGGATATACTGCTTGCCAGTGTGACTTGGGGTGCTCAGTGGCCCCACTATGTCCACAGCTACTGTCTTGAAGGGTTCATCAATAATGGGCAGGAGCACCAAAGCTGCCTTGGCCTTGGCCCCATTTTCCCCACCCGCTGGCACTGTGGACAAGTCCTGCAGTAATTTGCCACATCCTTGCCAATACCAGACCAGAAGAAATTGTTGATCAGCTGCTTTTTTGTATGCCTCACCCCCAAGTGGCCTGAAAATGGGATATCATGGGCAAGGGCCAAAAGCTGCTGACAGTGTACCTTAGGGACTGCCAGCTGCTGGAGCACCTCACCATCTAGCCCTTCCTCTATTGTCCATTCTCTGTACCTCAGTCCATTGCCCCAGTAAATTGACTCTTTACCCCCTGAGGACCCTCAGCCCTATTAGTTATTTCCCTCAGTTTTTGTAAGATAGGGTCAGTTCACTGTGCAGTGCTCAGCTGCCCTTGTCTGACCCTTTCCAGCACCCCTTCAAAAGGAAGTCATGTGGGCTCCTCTATTTGTGACTAGGATTCAGGACTGCTGCTTCTAGCCAGCCCCTCCCCTGTGCTAGCCACTTCCTCAGCTGCTGAGGGAAGGGCTGGACCACCTTGAGTCACCCCCTCTTCACCCTCAGAAGCTTGCCCTTTTGTCTGACTATGAGTTGCAACACACACCAGTTTTTTCTGTGGTCAAAATCATTCCCCACAATCACATTTACACGGAGGTCCTCTACGACCCCCACCTCCTTTTCTCCATGTTCCCCCTCCCACTTAGGAAGACTGTAGCCACTGGTATTTGGACTGCTGGCCCTGTGAATCTCCGGACCCTGGAGTATTTCCCAGGCAACATCTGCTCTGTCTGGTTGAGATCCTGTCTCACCAGGGAGATGTACGCGCCTGTGTCCCTCAGTCCCTGTGTTACTGTTCCATTAACTACAATGGGATGCATATTCTCATCAGAGGAGAGTGGGTCTTCAGGCTGGGCACACCCCACAAACAAATCAGTGCTATTTTGATCACCCACTCCCCCATGCGTCTGCCCCTTAACCATTTTCTGAGGGCAGTTATATCTCAAGTGAGGCACTTGATTGCACATATGACATTTCTTTGGTCCTGTCTCTTGAGTCCCTTTAGAACCAGAGGGTTCTGCTTTGGGCTCAGGTGCAGGTTGATTTCCTTTGGGCTGCCCCCCATGGGACCCCTTATAACCATGTGCTCCCCCCCCACCATGAGACTTACACTGTGCATATGGCCGGCTAGACATGTACATGTCAGCGCTTGTTGCCACCTCCTTTGAGGAGGTGCATGCCATCTCTAGGAGCCATACGCACATATCCTCAGGTACAATTTTAAGAAATTGTTCCCTCACCAATGCATCTTTGATTAGTTCCACAGTGTCTGCTTTAGCCCCCTCCACCCACCTATCAAGGTAAGTACACAGTTGAACCTACAGTTCTACATAACTGTCTTCTGGGCTTTTCTTTAACTCCCTAAATTTCCTTACGCCTCAGGAGTTAATTTAAAATGTTTCAACAACACTGTTTTAACCCTATCATAATCAGCATAGTCTTCATTACTCATTTTAGAAAATGCATGCAAAGCCCTTCCTGTAATTAAGGGTGTGAAATAAGTTGACCACGAAGCCTTAGTCAATTGGAATTGCTCACATACTCGCTCAAATGACCTTAAAAATAGATCAAGGTCATCGCCCTCTCTAAACTGAGGGAACAATTTAGAATTAATTTTGGCTTCGTGAGGCGAACTCACTCCACCATTACTCATGGTTTGCTGGCTGTGCAGGGTCATCTCCTTCTCATGCTGCTGTCCCTGGAGTTCATGTTGTTGTCTTTGGAGTTCATGCTGTCATCCTCTTTCTCTTTCTTAGCATTCTTTCTCTCTGCCCTGGCGTTCTCTTTCTTTTTCTTCACATTTTTTCTCTCTGTCTGCCAGTCTCTTTTCTTACAGTTCTTTACCTGCTTCCAACCTTCTTGTTTCTGCTTCAGCATCCAGTCTTTTCACCTCCAGTGCCTTGTCTTGCAGCAACAGCTACAGTCGCAGTGCATCAAGCTGGTTTGGGGGTTCTACTACATCAGTTCCTGACTCATCCCCAGAGACTGTCTGCTTCTGGTCATATGCAAGGCCACTGTTTTTCGTGCTTGGAAAAAGCAAATTCCGTTTTGACCATCCTGGATTCCGGGATTTTACCAGTGTTTGGGAATCCAATTTCCGGAATTTTTCCGGTAATCCAAAACTTTATAATATTCACTCATTTTAAGCAATAAATTTGTCTGTCAGTGTTTTATCATGTTTTTATGCAGATTTAAGTCACATCAGCTGAAAACAAGAACATTTAATCTCATATTGCATGTTATATTAGCTATCCAAGTTGTCCATCTACCAGCTATCAAGGCTAATGACTGTGGAATGAAGGAGCTGGGGAAGCAGCAACAAAGTGTACACTCTCTCCCTGAAGGTAGGAGGGGAAGGAGAGACTCCTCTGCCCAGGCCAGATGACAGATTTCTGTGTGCCTCAGAGCAGTTTTGCAGGCAAGGGCTTCACATAAGTGTGTAGCAGAGACTGGAATAGTACCACCCCTCACAAAGCTTGCCCTCGGGCACACAGAAACCAACACAGCCCCTTCGGACATCCTCAGATGCAGCACTGCCAGCTCTGACCCCCCCAAGGTGCCCTTGTTTATGTGTGTAACACCCACCCTCTGGCACAAAGCAAGCTTGAGGATCCTCGCACCAGCACCCTCACACCACCACCACCACTCACACACATGTGCTCTGTGGGGTACCAAGAAAAGCTGCTCAGAGCTTCCCAGACTTGCCTCACAGGCTGTGCAGATTTGTGTGTGCCTCAGAGCAGTTTTTGCAGGCAAGGGCTTCACGGGGCACACAGAAACCAACACAGCAAGCTCAAGGACCCTTGCCCCCCTGCCCCCAATACTGCTCTGGTGTTACACACAAGACCAAAAAGCTGCTCGGAGCACCTTAAACTTGCCTCAATCCCTGCAATGTCCAAAACTGTGCCGATTTCTGTTTGCCTCAGAGCAATTTTGCGAGCAGCGCTCAGCTTAATACATGTGTTATCAGTCAGTAACAGTAACACCCCCTCACCAAACTTGCTCTGGGACCCACATAAACCAGCACAGTTCCTCCGGACTTCTTCAGAAGCAGCACTGCCAACTCTAACCCTCTAAGGAGGTTACACATATTAGAGGCGTTAAACATTTAATTAACAGACCAGCACTTTAACAATACAGTATTTAGGAACCCCTCTCACTGTAGCAAAATGTGATGTGCAATTGGGAAAACAGCAGTGACTGGCTGTTATTTTACTCCACAACAAACATCTGGGCAAAAGTAAAGAGGAGAGGTACTCACAGGCTACTGTAAAATCATTCACTTTTCAGTTCTAAACTATAACAGCAGTGTTGGAGGGCAGCCTCAAAACAAACATGGACTGTAACGAGGAGAGAACTACAGCAAAAGTAAGGAGGAGAGGACCGGAGCAAAAGTAGAGAGTTCTCAGAGAACACAGAAACAGGACTTCTTCCTTAACACTGGAAAAAAAAAAGCACAGAGAGAGGAGGACTGTGTTCTGTGAGTACCTCTCTCATTCAGAGCTGTGAATTATGCTCAGCCTGCTTTTGAGCACTGCCAGCAACCTCACAGCAGATATGAAGCTCAATTTTGTGCCCCATTTTACTTTTTCCATTCAGTGTATTTACCTGAAGTGCAATAAGAAAGAAAATGACGAGCACACCAGTGGTTTTAAGCTAAATTATCATATTTTATTTGTGCCAGAGTATCCATGGCCAGGTTCCTGCTCGGCTAACTAGCCTTGAAGGCTAGTTAGCTGAAGCACAGGGATCCTGGCAGTGGATACTCTGGCACAAATAAATATGATAATTTAGCTTAAAAACCACTGGTGTGCTTGTACTTTTCTTTCTTACAGTAACTTTGAGGTTTGCTGCCTCCGTAGAAGCCCCCCCACTCCACTGTAGTGCGCTGCTTCTCTGCCTTTTGACTGTTTACCTGAAGTGTCTGTGAAGTCCGCCAGACGAGTTAGGGTGGGTGGATTCTGGTTTTGCTTTCTTGCCCGATGCTAGTTTTGTTTCTGACGCTCGTTTTTTAACAAATAATAATTTTAATTAAAGAGTTGAGTGCCCCGTTTGCACTGCACGGCAAAGTAACCCGCAGAGAGGGCTGAGCAGATCTCTCAAGAACTCCGGCGGCATCCTCAGTGTCCTCATGGTCTTGTGGTCTCTCTTGTGGTGCTTTGTTCTGGGGGACTGTCTAATAGAAGACTGCAGCTGGCTACACAGAGTTTTTTAAACAATCCCAGTTCACGAATGCTCATGCAAACAGCGTGAGTTCCGGGACTTGCCACGGGAGATTTAAAAATCCGCGGGCCAATCAGGATTCTGTGATTCCGGCCGTATTTACGGAACCACGGAGAAACAGTGGCCTTGGTCATATGCCATAAGGGCAGCCATGAGGTCTGCCTTTTTCTTGTGTTTTAGACCTTCAAGCTGAACACCCTTTTCCTGGTACTTTTCACAAAGCTGTTGCACAGTAAGCGAGTCATACTTCACGGAGCTCATTCTTTAATCCTACACTATACTGTGCTGACTGGAAATAAAAAAAAAATGTACAAGTGTATTCTCTTATATATCCTGTCTTGGAACTGCTAAGGTAAATGTTCCACTGGCAAACTCTGTATCTCAGTCTGTTAAACAGTCCGCTATCATCACCCTACCACTGCCAACCAATTGTTACAACCCACCTCTCTCTCTCTGGGGTGGAACAGCTTTTAGAGAGGTGTCTGTCCTCAGATATTCACTGCCACCAGCTGGAGTTCACTCTAGCACCCACTTCCAAGTTTACAAACTTGGGTAATCAAATGTGCAATTACACAAATCAAAGTTTAGCAGTGTGTCTCTCTTGGGAGGTGGATGCCAAACAGAGTTTACCTCAGCCAATGGAAACCATGTATTAACTTAGAAAAATGACATCACAATCACAACTGTTGAGTAAATAAATAGCTTTTTACTTAACAGAAAGTGAACAGAGATTACATGATATCTATTTACAACACATGAGAATAACACTGATACAGGACAAGTAAACAAATATTTTTTAAATAACAGATGGCAAAAGAAAAAGGCTATTACTGCAATATGCTAGAATTAAATGTACCCTTCTTCTATCCTTTCAAGAGAATACTGGACCCTATGCTAACTGCCAGCTCCCACAGACATAGCTAGAAAGGGTAGGCCCCAAACTTAGTTCTTCCTTCAACTCCCAGAGAGTAACCAACAACAACCCCCTCACTGTCTTCCAGCATCTTATATACTCTCTTGAGAATAGGTGATTCCTATTCCCCCTTTAAATGCACCAACCCTCTACCATGTATGTATTTAATTGTCTCAATCAGATGGCACACCTATCAGTGTCGACTAATATTCATCCTTAACCTTGGGTTTATATTTGAACGATCCAGTCTATTTAAATTGTGAGTCTGTGTGTGGACATGTCCACTCAGATTTATGACCCAGTTCTTATTTAGCAGCTAGGAAGGACAGTGAGAATTCCAGCTTGTGGAATTTCAGCTTGTGTGTTTTTTTTCTTCCAGACTGATAAAAAAATAAAGCACCTACAGAATCCACAATTAACTCCTTCCTTCCCATTTCTGTCACAAATGCCATGCGATGTCCTTGGGACCCCGCTCTGCTGCATTCAGTCATTACGATGCCAATGCGCCAAGTTTATGTGATGCATTGGCATTGTGCATAGGGCCTCATAATAGCACAATGATTTTAAAGGATATAAGAGTAAGGTGATAACCAGAAGCTTTTTGTAATTGTACATGTCTGCCTTGTTCAATGATTTCAATTATATGACAGGCATCTTTTGTGAGACAATATAAATGGATAAAAACAAATTAAATGTACTTCCCCACCAATGTCATGCTTCAACTGATTTTTCAGTTTAGAAAGACTCCCAGCCAGTTCATCACATCAACATGTCCCTGAACAGTTAGTCAAATTTCCACCACATCAGTATTCAGACAGCTAAATTTCAAGATTTACTGTGCTTCATGTTTGTTTTATATTTTCTCAATTACAATTGATTTTGTTTAGCATGTTTTCTAGTCATACTGTATAATAGTAATAACATTAAATTTGCTGAAGTATACAGTACTTGAAATAATCAGCTTTTACAGGTGATTAAACATACTGTCATTAAACTCAAGCACTGAATCACCATCATCAGCTGATTATTACTTTATAATTACTGGCGACCCCCTTTATTACATGGTTTACAGACTGCATCAAAATGCAGTAGCAACCCCAAAACTGGTTATTATGGTGTTATCTAAACTTTTCTTTGAGTAGCAGTACTCTCGAGCATCAGTCATTTGTAGCATGCCACATCATTGGCCTTTACTCTGTGTGTGGGCCAGATGAACTGGTAAATAAACATGGCGGCTCCAGTTTACAGTAACCAATGAATTACACTGATCCTGTGGCCTTTTTTGTCAGTTACCTACATTTTTTAGTATTTTACATTATTTATCTGGTTCAATCCACCATGATAAGGCAAAAAATCAAATTGGTTGATCCCTGCCATTTGTACCCATCAAGCAAGGCAAGACAGTGGTTCCATCAGGAATTGTGGCTAACTACAGCAGTGTAATGTGAAAAAAACACACACACACAAAAAAAAATGCCATACTGAAACAAAGACAGGCAGAATGTGCATATGTGTGTGTGTGTCTGTGTGTATGTATGTGTGTGTGTCTATCTCACAGAATTGCTTGAGTACCTATGGCAATACTCCCATGCACCATTAATTATAAACAATAATACCTGTGCAAGGTCTGTATTATGATGATTTCTTACACCCCTTTGGTGGGATAATCTTATAAACTCCTCAAGCTTTGCAATTACAAGGTGTGTAAAAAGTAATCATAACACACACACACACACACACACACACACACACACACTGCAAAGGCACTTTTCCCAATATAATAACTGGATTCCCCTTTTTCCCATATGGAAACCATGGTGTAATTTGTTTTTGTAAAGGAGTGTTTATAACAGCAAACATATGCATGGTTTCCCTCACTCTGAGCATGCACCTGCCTCAGTGCATCGCTTCCCTGCCACTCACCATTTGCCTTAGGTCACAAAAGTCAACCACCAGTGGAACTCATCCATAAGTTATTTTTAAAGAAATGAGCTTGTTTCCAACACAAGGGGTGAAAAAAAAACACATTTTAAAACAATTTAAAATGTGGGAATTGGCCTAAAATGAAACCAAAGTGAGGCTGCACTGGAACCTCTGATATTTTATATAATTGCTGTAGCTAAAAAGGCAAATCCGGCAATTAATAAAATAAAATATGGGGTGATGTGTGTGTAAATGTGAGGTTTACACACACCCTCGGTGTTAGATGCGTTTCACTAATCTCACGAGCTTCGCTCTCGGAATTTATGTAGCTTCTAATACCTCATGTGTTTGTAAACATCTTGTTATGTATACCACCCCATACTTTATTCTATGTATTATAAATGTTTATGCCTTTTCCCTTTGAGTAAATTGAAGGCTTACCATACCTTGAGCTACAGTACGTAATGTCATATACAATGGCATTAAAACAATTTGACATCACCAATACAACTTTATTCCATTTAATTTCATGTATGGTTTACATGGTAGATGTGTGCAATGTTGTCTTTTATCAAATATGACCAGCATTAAAGCATACAGGTACAGTATTCAGATTAAATTTCTTACCTTGGTCATGAAAACCAGACACTCCTAAAAAATTTCTCAACAGTTTCAATTTCCCTAAAAGCACTGCGTAATTTTTAAAACTACAGTTTTTCATTAAACATGAGTTTCACAACAGTTTGAGTCCCTATCCACCTCTGAACAAGTAGATTTTAAAAACAATTTATGAAAACCACTTTGCAAACTGTTTGGGTTTGCATCCCCCCCAAAAACATACTTAATAAGCCTCAGGCTTTCATAAAAAAATGGCTTTTCAAACAATTAGAAGTCACTTTCCAAAAAGCATATTTTGTAAATGGTAGAATTTTCTAAAAATGGATTTTTAAGCAGTTTAAGTTCACTTTCCAAAAAGTATACATTACAAACAACAGACTTTCCTAAAACAGATTTTCAGCGGTTTAGGTTCACTTACCATCAAGCACAAATATACAAACATTTTAAAATGCAACAAACAATTTAATTTCAGTTCTCAAATCTAACCTTGCAATGATCAGGGTTTTTGATAATTTCTAAGCACAGCAAAAAGCAGGAGCCCTTCTGGAGCAAAGAAACAGATGGGAGCCATGTTGCACTTTATAATCACATGATCTGCAAGTCAGATGTCTAACAGCAGCTGGTTTCTTCCAGTCAATCAATGAAGGAATCATGTAATGCCATTTCCCAAATTTATTATGCTTAAATCCTTCTCTGCTGGAAAGTTTTATACGTAGCTATCAAAAAGATAAAAAAGTCATTTTTTTCAGCTAACCAAATGTATTATATAAAACAAACAATATAAAAGTGATGTGCTGTCATGACATAATGCCATCTTGGGGGCTAAATGGCTCATAAATCCCCTTTCTTTTTGGGATCATGGTTTATGCAATTGTTAACTCCCCTTGACAGCATAATTTTCTGGTACACTGCACTTTTCTGGTATTTATTCTATATGTATACCTCAGCAACTTGAATTTGATCATTTATATATAAGCTAAACATTAACCGAAATCATGTAAGAAATATGCCTAGTAATCTCAAAGAGACAGAAGCACAATCTCTCCAAAGAATCAGCATGGTGGTTAGCTGAGATCTCAGTCCAGCTGAACTTGTCATTATCCTGGAAGAGATAGGAGTACATTTATTTCCATACTTCCATGGATCCTGTGAACCCATGGGCAGATCTATCATAGCAGAAATTTGGCTCCACAATGGAACTCTTGTCCATTTTTGTAGATTTTCTTTGTAAAACAAAATGTGCAGGAAGCACCATCGTATAATTAAGAATCAAAGCATATGATACAGATCCTACAAGTATTTAATTTGCAACATTTAGAATTGAAGCAATGGTATCAGTTACCACAATCATAAAAGTAAACTATACATCTATACCACATACAGCTGGCATAAAGGCTTTAAAAGAAAAATTAACATCACACACTGAAAGCAAGTCACCTAAATGAATCTCTAATTGAGCAGGTAGAAGATATATGAATTAACAGTTACTTTCAACATGAACACAAATCAAACTTACAGAATAATGATATAGCGGAGGGGCATTATGACCTCACATATGCCAACAACCTAGTGTCAATGATTGAGAGGCTTATTGTATAGACAAGAAATAAACCTGGAGACCTGGGTTTGAATCCAACAGCACTGACTTGCATACTGTGTGACCCTGAGCAAGTCACTTAACTTCCTTGTGCTCCCAGGTCACACCAGTAAATAAGCTTTCTGCTTAGTGTGTCTCTCCTGGTAACTGATATTGAAAGAAGGAAACACATTAATAACAGATTTGCATTGCAAATTACAGGATAGAAACACACTCTTACATGCAAGGAGCTTCTATCCTAAAGCACTAAAGGACAGCATTATATTTAGTCAGCATTTACACTGCAAAAGAAACAGTGGAACTGAAGGAAAATGCAAAGAAAACATATTTGTCCACAGATTTCTGGAGAGGGGTCATAGCAAAGAGGTTTTACAACATTCACAAATAGATCTAAATTTATTGATGGAGGTCATATTAGCTGATTACCTTACAGAACAGCATGACTCACAAATGATTTCCTTCATTACAAAATGTTCAGATCAACCTGAATGAATAAACCATGCAATACAAATATATTGTGAGGTTTTATAATCAATGGAATTTGGACACTTGGGACCTGATTTTCAAAAGCCCTACAAATGCAGCAAGCCCCTAGTGCACTGATCATACAGCAAAGGGGGCTTGAGGTATTCTTGCAGCACCAATCTGGATTTTCATTCCTGTGCACCAAATGCAGCAAGTTGAACCAGCTTCCCCTGGTTTAACTTGTGCCATTTGAGTGCCATTTTTACATGGTTTGTGCCATATATTTGTCAGAAGCTGCCAAGATGCGTGTAAACTGTCACTATTGCACTGGGTATACTAAAAAAGTTGTGGCAAAGGAGTTTGGTGCAGTTGCACCATCAATGGAGTTAACAGAGGGCTTGATGCAAGCGATGCATCAACCTTGAAAATTCAGGCACTTGATCTTTAATTCAGAACTTTAGATCACAGCTAGGATAACCAACAGAGTGGGATACAAACTTACCCATAAACAGCATTGGACTCCACCATCAGTGCCACATACCTAGCTTGGCACAAACCCAATTGGTGTCTTTAGCTGTAGTAATTGCGTGCACTTTTTAAACAGCATTAAAACAGAAGAAATTCTCCTAGATTAGCAAGCACCAAGAATCCTGGATAACTGCATAATAATCTTTTTGGGAATACTTCTGGTAACATTCTCTTAGTTCAGCTAGCACTAGCGGCAGCAGTTATATCACTGCTCAGAACATTACACTAACCTGCTTTGAGAATTGTGTGTCTTTTGTTTTCTTTTAGGAGCCAGAATACTGAGTCAGAGGTTGGGACAGCCTTGGTGTGAAGGTGAGACAAGAATACCATGAGGACCAATCATGGCTGACCAGGAAGTCCAGATAATAGCATAAAAATGGATCAGGGAATACTTCTGGGTGCATTCTCATAGATCAGCAATCACCAGCAGCAGGGGTTGGTGGGTGGATTGGTTGCTCAGAACAGTACACTAACTTGCTTTGAGAGTTGTTTTTTTTTTTCCTTTTTGGAGCCAGAATACAGGGTCAGCGGTCAGGATGGCTTGGGTGGGAAGGTGGGACAGTGGCACTGTGAGAATCAATCAGGGCTGACCAGGAAGCCCAGACTCCTGCATAAATTACACTACACCCAGTGAGTTCCATCATGCTCATGTCCCAGAGCATGTGTGAAACAGAGCAGAACTGAAACAGGTAACTGGTGTGCTAGGTACAGTATCAGCAGGCATTTGCAGGTGACCACAGGCAAGTAGGGGGCTCTGCTGGACAGATAGGAGAAGGTAAGTAACTCTAAAGGTCTGAATACACTTACTATTAAACTGTATGAGTTGCTACAGGTCTTAGGTAGTGGGTAATAGCAGTGGAAAAACAGGCACATAATAGTTACTGGTGGGAGTACAGAAGGTACCCTATCTGGGGTACAGTAAAGTAGTACTTCTTGAAGAACAACAGAGGAAAGTCAGCAAAAGGGAGGATTAAAAAGGTGGGAGTGTACATGATTGCTTTACCTTGACATAGCAAACATTTAAAGAGAAAGCAGGTGACACCCAATCTATTGTACGGTATTAAAGTAGATCCTGATAGAGGGTGTAGTTGGGAAAGGAGCAAGTAAAGGGAAGGGACAGTAGGTGCAAGTTATGTAAATCAGAAGGGAGTGACTGAAATTAGATGAAATTAGAGTGGTGCAGTGCAATGATTGTGAAGCTGCAGTTTAACGTGAGACATTCTGGAGACTTAGGTGCTCCTCCATGTGCATGCATCTCCCTGGGTTGAGGGCACAGGTCAATGACCTCTGAGCCAAGCTGACTAGGATCCAGAGGTACTAAGGCCCCACCTAGGGGTCACTGAGTCTGTCACCATTGCCTTAGAGGTTGCCTAGAAAGAGAAGGGCCAGCTGAATCTTGGTGGGCTCCAGGAGGGTTGGGGTAGCAAGTCAGGGACATATTCCTCAGCCTGTGCCATAACAGAATTCCTTTGCCATTCTGGTCTGATGGGACTGCCATGAAGAGGCATCTGAAATGGTGGCATGGGAGGATGTTGGGTCTTCCAAAGAGGAGGCCTCAAAGTGGGAGGTAGAGGACCCTAGCAGAGGAGAATGCAGCTTCTGGTGGGGGACTCAGTTGTCAGAGGAATAGACTTGGCAGCAAGAAGGGGTGGAGGTAGGGAAGGTAGGTGCCCACCTGGTATCTTGACTCAGAAGGATAGACAGCAGATACTAAGAATTGCTTGGGTGGCAGGACAGGTTGGGGAACTGGATGTCATTGTCCAGCTGTGGACAAATGACTTAGCAGCTTGGATACTAGAGGGAGAGTTAAGGGAACTGGGGAGGGACCTAAGGCAAGTAGCATGAAAGGTGGCATTTGCTGAGATGTTGCCTGTCTGCAGTGAGGGAAGGAGAGTGTACTTAGCATCAGGAGCTACAACACTTGGTTGAAATAATGGTGCCAGAGGAAAGATTCAGCTTCATTGGGGACTGGGGGTTGCCCTGGAAGGATACAGGTCTAAACAGGTGATGGCTTGCATCCATCTGGGAAGAGGACTGCAGTCCTTAGTGGAAGGTGTAGATCATACTTTGATAAACTAGCCAAGGGGGAGGCTGTAATAAAAGAAGAGGCATAGAATGCCTCCCCCCACAGATTGAAGCAACAGGACAAGAGGGTTCAAGGGGAAGAATCTCCCTCAGGGCACATGTTAAAGGAAACAGAAGAAAAGTAGGGAATGGGGGGAGAAGAGGTGGAAAAGGATGTGCTGAGGAAGCAAAGCATGAAGAGGGTAGTGAGGGTGAGGGTAGAGAGGGAAGTTTCAAGTGACAGCAAATGCAGGAAGTGGGATGGGTTTCAGACAGAGTGCAAGCAAGAAGTCTTGGAAATAAAATTCTAGACTTGGAGGCCATCATGGCAGAGGCAGACCTGGATCTTCAGGCTATTACTGAGTCATTGTGCAAGGAAGCCATGACTGGGACATGGCCATCCCAAGCTACACTTACTGTAGTGCAGGGAAGAAAGGGAGGGCAGGAAGAGTGGAGGGTTTGTGCTGCATGTGAGGAAGGGTATTACAGTGACAGAAATGCAAGGGCACCTAGCAGAAAAAAATGGGTTGACGTTGCTGTGGGTCACCCTGGAGACAGGGGCTGGAGCCATTATTCATACTGGGGCAATATACAGACCTCTGACACAGGATAAAATTGGATAAGGCACTGGGGAAGCCATCAGCATGATGCCAAAAAGGGAGAAGTGCTGCAGGTTGGGAACTTCACTCTACTGGATGTAGGTTGAAGTCTCACAGCCATAGCTGTAGGTAGAAGTAAGGCCATCTGTGACAGAAATGGACAGGAAAGAGCTAATGGTTTGGATTCTGTAGGTGCCTTATTTTTTTAGCAGTTTGGAAAAAATACAGTCAGGCTGAAATCCCCTGTCCAGCAGCATCCAGCGTGTGGAATTCCTAGCTGCTAGATAAGAGCTGGTCATAAATCTTGAGTGGATATCTCCAGACACACACAGACCAGCAGACACGGACACAGGGCAGTTTGAATGGATTGGATCATTCAAATATAAACTTAAGGTGAAAAGGGAATATAATTGGTCACTGATAGGTATTCACTCCGATTGGGACAATTAAATACATACATGTTAGTTGGTTGGTGCATTTAAAGGGAGAATAAGAATGACCTATTCTCCACAGAGTATATAACCTTCTAAAATACAGAGAAGGCTCTCTTGTGCTTTGGAAGCTGGGAGGGGAAACATAAGCTTGGAACCTACCTTGTAGCTATGTCTGTGGGAGCTGCAGTTAGAACAGGGTCCAGTGTCTCTTGTAAGGACAGGGAAGGGTAAGTTTAGTGATAGCATATTTCAGTAATAGCCTTCTTCTTTTGCCATCTGTCATTTAAAAACATTTGTTTACTTTTCCTGTATGAGTGATATTCTCTTGTGTTGTAAATACATATCCTGTAAATGCTCATTGCACTTTCTGTTAAGTAAAAAGCTATTTATTTGCTCAACAGTTGTGACTGTGATGTCATTTTTCTAAGGTAATATTTGGTTTCCACTGGCTGAGGTAAACTCTGTGAAGCATCCACCACCTGAGAGAGACACACTACCAGACTTTAACTTGTGCAATTGCACATTTAATTATTTCAAATTTGTACACTTGAAAGAGGTGCCAGAAGGAAAGTCCGGCTGGTGGCAGTGAATACCCAAGGACACACACCTCTAAAAGCTGTTTCAGCCCAGAGGGAGAGGGAGAGGTGGGTTGTCACATATTGGTGGCAGTGGTGGGATGATCATAGCAGACTGCATAGCACACTGAGATACAGAGGTTGCCAGTGGAACAGTTAACTTAGCATTGCAAAACAGGATATACAAGAGGATACATTTGTACAACCGTTTTATTTGTGTCTAGATAGCACAGTAAAGTGTAGCAGTAGAGAATGAGCTCCATGGAGTATGACTCACTTACTGTACCACAGCTTTTTGAAAGGTGCCAGGGAAAGGGGATTAAGTCTGAAGGTCTAAAGCAGAAGAAAAAGGCAGACCTCATAGCTGCTATCTTGGCACATGATTTGGAGCAGACAGTCACTGGGGGTGAGTCAGGAACTGAGGTAGCAGACCCCCCAAACCAGCTTGAGGCACTGCGACTGCAGCTGCTGCTGCAAGACAAGGTGTTGGAGGTGAAAAGACTGAATGCTGAGGCAAAAAGACTGGATGCTGAAGCAGAAGCAAGAAGGTTGGATGCAGAGACAAGAAGACAGGAAGCAGAGAAAGAACTTGAAGAAAAGAGACTGGCAGACAGAGAGAAAGAATGCCAAGACAAAGAGAAGGAACATGAAGACAGAGAGAAAGAACGACAGCATGAACTCCAGAGACAACAGCACGAGAAGGAGATGATGACCCTCCGCAGTTAGCAAACCATTAGTAATGGTGGAGTGAGTTTACCTCATGAAGCCAAAATGAATTCTAAATTGTTCCCCTCAGTTTAAAGAGGGAGATGACCTTGATTTATTTTTAAGGTCATTTGAGAGAGTATGCAACCAATTAAAATTGACTAAGGCTTTCTGGTCAACTTATCTCACACCCTTGCTGACGGGGCGAGCATTGCGTGCATTTGCTAAAATGAGTAATGAAGACTATGCTGATTATGATAAAGCAAAAACAGTGTTGTTGAAATGTTTTGAATTAACTCCTGAGGCTTATAGAAGGAAATTTTGGGAGTTAAAGAAAAGCCCAGAAGACAGTTATGCAGAACTGCAGGTTAAACTGTATACTTACCTTGATAGGTGGATGGAGGGGGGCTAAAGCAACTACTGTGGAACTGATTAAAGATGCATTGGTGAGAGAACAATTTGCTAAAATTGTACCTGAGGACATGCATGTATGGCTCATAGACAGGGCATGCGTCTCTTCCACAGAGGTGGCAGGAAGCACTGACGAGTATCTGTCTAGCCGGCCATACACACAACGTAAGTCTTATGGTGGGGGGGAAGCACATGGTTATAAGGGATCCCATGGGGGGCAGCTCAAAGGAAACTAGCCTGCACCTGAGCCCAAAGTGCAGCCCTCTGGTTCTAAGGGGACTCAAGAAATAGGTCCCAAGAAATGTCATATTTTCAATCAAGTGGGACACTTGCGATATAACTGCCCTCAGAAACTGGTTAAGGGGCAGAGATATGGGGTGGGGGTGATAAAAAGAGCACTGGTGTGTTTGTATGGGTGTGTTCAGTCTGAAGAACCACTCTCCTCTGATGAGAATCTGCGTCCCATTACAGTTAATGGAATAGTAACACAGGGACTGTGGGACACAGGCGCTAACATCTCCCTGGTAAGGCAGGATCTCATTCGGCAAGAGCAGATGGTGCCTGGATAAATACTCCAAGGTCTGGGCATTCACAGGGCCACCAGTCCCATTACCAATGGCTAGAGTCTTCCTGAACTGGGAAGGGGGCCATGGAGAAAAGGAGGTGGGAGTTGTAGAGGACCTACCTGTAAGTATGATTGTAGGGAAGGATTTGGACCTCAGTTAAAAACTGGTGTGTGTTGTAACTCGTAGTCAGGCACAAGGGAAAGCTTCTGAGGGTGAAGAGGGGTTGACTCAGGGTGGTCCAGCCACACCCTCAGCAGCTGATGAAGTGTCTAGCACAGGGGAGGGGCTGGCTAGAAACAGCAGTCCAGAACCCCAGTCACAAATAGAGGAGCCCACAGTATTTCCTATAGAAGGGTCACTGGGAAGGGTCAGACGGGGGCAGCTGAGTGCTGCACAGTGAACTGACCCTACCTTGTAAAAACTGAGGGAAATAGCTCACAGGGCTGAGCATCCTCAGGGGGGTAAAGAGTCCATTTACTGGGACAATGGACTGTTGTACAGAGAATGTGCAACAGAGGAAGGGCTAGATGGTGAGGTACCCCAGCAGCTGGTAGTCCCTAAGGTTCACAGTCAGCAGCTTTTGGCCCTTGCCCATGATATCTCTTTTTCAGGGCACTTGGTGGTGAGGTGCATGAAAAAGCATCTAACCTACAATTTCTTCTGGCCTGGTATTGGCAAGGATGTGGCAAATTATTGCAGGACTTGTCCACAGTGCCAGCGGGTGGGGAAAACGGGGTACAAGACCAAGGCAGCTTTGGTGCCCCTGCCCATTGTTGATGAACCCTTTAAGAGGGTAGCGATGGACATAGTGGGGCCATTGAGCACCCCAAGTCACACTGGCAAGTGGCATATCCTGGTAGTTGCAGACTATGCCACCAGATACACAGAGGCAGTGGCCCTAACATCCTCTGGGGCAGAACCAGTGGCAGATGCACTGTTGGGAATATTTAGCTGGGTGGGCTTTCCCCAGGAGATACTGTCAGACTGGGGTGCCAATTTTATGTCAGGGTTAATGAGTAGTTTGTGGGAGAAGTGTGAGGTGAAGCAGCTCAAAACATCCCCATACCATCCCCAAGCTAATGCTCTAGTGGAGCAATTTTATTCAACCCTTAAGACCATGCTAAGGACTTTTGCTGACCAGCATAAGAGGGACTGGGACAAATATTTGCCTCATCTCCTATTTGCATACAGGGAAGTCCCACAGGAGTCCACAGGGTTCTCACCTTTCAAGCTCCTGTTTGGTCATAGGGTGTGGGGCCCCTAGATTTGATTCGGGATGAATGGGAGGGTGACCATGCCTCCCAAGGGGAGTCTGTTGTGGAGAATGTCCTGAACTTCAGGATCCACCTTAGGGAGCTCATGGGGTTTGCTCAGGAGCACCTGGCCACTGCATAACAGCGGAAGAAAGTGTGGTATGACAGTGGGGACCCAGCCAGAGAATATGAGGTGGGACAGCATCATCCTAGTCAGACAGAATAAATTACAGTCAGCATGGGAGGGGCCATTCTCCATTGTCCAAAAGGCTAGTGGTGTCAATTACATGATAGAGCTACCAGACAGGAGATGCAAATGAAAGGTGTATCATGTCAACATGCTGAAGCCCTACCATGACAGGGAGGAAATGGTCCTCACTGTTTGCAGTGCCCCACAGGAGGAAACTGAGGTAGATCCACTGGTGGACCTACTTGGGGAGGTCAGGGCTGCATCTTCTGTGGACAACCTTACCCTCTCGGAGCAGCTGACACCAGCCCAGGTGCAAGAAATTAAGGATGTGCTGAGAGAATTTGAGGACATGTTTACAGGGAAACCGGAGTACACCACGATGGCAGAGCACCATGTGGATACAGGGATCCAGGTTCCCCTGAAACAGTCCCCCTACAGGGTACCTGAGCATGTTAAGCAGACTGTGAAAGAAGACCTCAAAGAGATGCTGGAACTGGGGGTAATCCAGGAATCCAGTAGCCCCTGGGCCTCACCCGTGGTACTGATCCCCAAAAGGGATGGCACCACATGATTCTGCATGGACTACTGGAAGCTTAATAGCTGCATGGAGTCTGACGCCTATCCCATGCCCAAAACAGATGAGACCCTGGAGCGACTGGGGGGAGCCAAGTATTTGACCTCAATAGACCTAACAAAGGGCTATTGGAAGGTACCTCTGACCCCTGCGGCTAGGGAAAGATCAGCTTTTGTTACTCCATTTGGTTTATACGAATTTAAGGTAATACCATTTGGAATGAAGAATGCACCTGCAACCTTTCAACGGCTTGTAGATCGCATTCTGTCTGGGGTAGGTAAGTTTGCATTGGCTTATATGGATGATATAGCCATATACAGCCAGACCTGGGATGAGCACATCAAGAATGTGCGGGATGTGTTCCAGAGGTTGAAGAAGGCAGGTCTGACAGTCAAGGCAGAGAAGTGCCAGATAGGTATGGCAGAAGTATCCTACCTTGGGCACCAGGTGGGTAGTGGACACATCCATCTGGAGCCAGCCAAAGTTGATGCCATCCTGGCCTGGCCTACTCCTACCACAAAGAAACAGGTCAGGGCATTTCTAGGGACAGCATGGTACTATCAAAGGATTGTTCCCCACTATAGTGATCTGGCTAAGCCCCTGACAGACTTAACCAGGAAGGGAAAGCCAGATACAGTGACGTGGACAGAAGGCTGTGAGGACTCTTTTCAGGAGCTAAAAAAGGCCTTGAGTGGCCCAGCTGTATTGGCTAGCCCTAATTATAGTTTAAAGTTTATGGTTCATGTGTATGCCTCAGATCATGGGCTGGGGGCTGTGCTGAGCCAAGTTTCCCAGCAGGGGGAGGAGCACCCAGTTGTGTACTTCAGCCGGAGGCTTTTGGCCAGAGAGGAGGCATACACCACAATTGAGAAGGAATGCGTGGGAATAGTGTGGGCCCTTCAGAAGCTGCAGTCTTAACTATATGGGAGACAATTTACTGTGGTGACAGATCATAATCCCCTGATTTGGTTTCATAGGTCCAGTGGGCAAAATGGTAAACTACTACGTTGGAGTTTGGTACTGCAGGCATACAACACGACCATCCAGCATTGCTGTGGCAAACAAAATGCAAATGCGGATGGGCTATCTAGGCAGGGCCAATGGCCTGGCTGGATACTTTTGGGCACTTCCCAGTAATTGCATGAATGGCTGTCACTTGGGGTGGCCCAAGGGACATGTCTTCATTATCTGGGGGGGGGGAGATGAGACAGAAATGGGCAGGAGAGAGTTAATGATTTGGATTCTGTAGGTGCCTTATTTGTTTAGCAGTTTGGAAAAAATACAGTCAGGCTGAAATCCTCTGTCCAGCAGCATCCAGCTTGTGGAATTCCTAGCTGCTAGATAAGAGCTGGGTCATAAATCTCGAGTGGACATCTCCAGACACATACATACCTGCAGACATGGACACAGGGCAGTTTGAATGGATTGGATCATTCAAATATAAACTTAAGGTGAAAAGGGGATATAATTGGTCACTGATAGGTGTTCACTCTGATTGGGACAATTAAATACATACATGTTGGTTGGTGCATTTAAAGGGAGCATAAGAATGACCTATTCTCCACAGAGTATATAACCTTCTAAAAGACAGAGAAGGCTCTCTTGTGCCTTGGAAGCTGGGAGGGGAAACATAAGCTTGGAGACTACCTTGTAGCTACAGTAGGTCCGTGGGAGCTGGCAGTAAGAACAGGGTCCAGTGTCTCTTGTAAGGACAGGGAAGGGTAAGTGTAGTGATAGCATATTTCAGTAATAGCCTTCTTCTTTTGCCATCTGTCATTTAAAAACATTTGTTTACTTTTCCTATATGACTGTTATTTTCTTGTGCTGTAAATACATATCCTGTAAATGCTCATTGCACTTTCTGTTAAGCAAAAAGCTATTTATTTGCTCAACAGTTGTGACTGTGATGTCATTTTTCTAAGGTAATATTTGGTTTCCACTGGCTGAGGTAAACTATGTGTAGCATCTACCACCCAAGAGAGACACACTACCAGACTTTAACTTGTGCAATTGCACGTTTAATTATTTCAAGTTTGTACACTTGAAAGAGGTGCTGGAAGGAAAGTCCAGCTAGCGGCAGTGAATACCCAAGGACACACACCTCTCTAAAAGCTGTTTCAGCCCAGAGGGAGAGGTGGGTTGTCACACCATCCTAGAGTCCCTGCGGGGGGCTTTCTCAGGCAACTAGGCACAGAACCCACTCGAAAGGCACCATGCCCTGTCCAAATGGCTAGCCCATATAAATGCACTACCTGGAACATAAAAGGGGACAGGACCAAAGAAAAACATTTTCAGGTCCTTAGACACCTCAAATCCCTAGGAACTAAGATCGCTTTCCTCCAAGAGATACACACTACATCCACCCAGGTGTTGCTATGGAGACCGGATAGGGTGGAACAGACTTTCACAGCCATTAATGACAACAGAAGGGGTGGGAAATGCAATTCTAATCCACAGATGCCTCCCATTTTAGCTGATAGATCAACTTGGGGACCCCAGTGGAAGATTCATAATCCTGCTGGGAACCTAACTCATTCTTGCTTCGGTATACGGCCCCAACTCAGATGACTCTAACTTCTTCACCTCCCTGCTAGCCATCCTCTCCTCCATGCCAACTCTCCCCATCGTACTGGCAGGGGACTGGAACCAACCCCCCACCGATGACAGCATGGACAAATTGAAGCCAAGATGAAAAGGCCTCTCCCCAGCTCAGAGAGCATTCAGGGAACTGCAGAACTCCATGGGACCTGGTCAACATTTGGAGGACACTACACTCCACTGCCCTGAATTAAACATTCTGGTCAGCAGTACCTGGTATGCAGTCCAGGATTTACTTCTTTTTGATAAATCAGACTGCCCTGAAAAACACCATAACTTGTAAAATTAGCCCTATGGTGATCTCTAACCAAGCTCGCATCACCCTTTCCCTACTCCCCTCTGATCAGGTAGACCAGAACATGACCTGAAAGATCAACAACTCCCTCCTTAAGGACAGGCATACACTGGAGATCATTCACAATGAAACAAAATTATTTTTCTGAAACCAACTCAAACTCAGTAGCTGATCAGAAGCGTCTGTGGGGAGCTTATACGCCTGTCCTCAGTATGGAAGAAGAAAAGAGAGATGGACTGCAAACAGACTCTTAATCGAATAAGGGACCTGGAGAGGAAACTCTCCAGAGACATGTCTCTGACCACAGCACTCAGCCTTAATACAGCCAGAACCCACTACGGTAAGCTCCTTAGAGAGCAAACAGAATTTTCTATCTTCTGTCCAAAACAAAATATGCTGACCAAGGAGAAAAGGCAGGCAAACTGATAGCTCTCTAACTTAAACAACAGGGGATACATAGAGCGAGCCCCAGAATATGCACCAAGAATGGTCAACAAGCCACCCATCCTAGGGCCATTCTTGGTGCGTATTCTGGGGATCGCGCTATGTGTCCTCTGTTGTTTAAGTCGGATTGATCCTTAAGGTACTCCACAAGACAGGAGCCTCAAGTGCAATAAGTAACTTTCTTTCACTCCCCGTTGTGTCCTACCTGAGAAAAAGGACTCAAACCAGCTGATGACATGGCCTATGAGTCAACACAGCTCTCTCAGATGATCAAGTAGCACCACGTGGTCCACGGTGTCAAAAGCTGAGGAGAGATTGAGGTGAATGAGAAGTAACAATTTCCCCTCTACCCCTAGCCCTTATGAGATCAATCTGCACCTGAATTAATGAAGTTTCTATACTGTGCTTTTTCCTAAATCCCTGCTGGAGTGGCTCGTAGATGTCAAAGGCCACCAGGTGCATCTCAAGTTGCAAAGCCACCACTTTCTCTACAACCTTCCTCAAAAATGGGAGGTTGGAGACTGGTCGATAATTCACCAAGATGTCAGGGTCGAATGATGGTTTCTTTAGCAAGGGCCTCACCAATGCCTTTTTCAAGGCATTAGGGAAGACCCCCACTGAAAGCAAACACTGGACAATCTCAGTGAACACTGAACCTACAGACTCCACACCTCCCACTAGGAGATGTGTGAGGACTGGATCCAGTTCACAGGAGGTGGGTAGCAGCTTTGAAATCACCGTGATGACCTCTGCCACCCCCACCAGCTGAAACTCACCCCAGACAATCAGAGTGCTGCTGTTTCCTGCAGGCTCAAGACTGCTGTTCAGGTCATACTCCACTGGAGTGATCCCGGTCCTAACAGTCGACAGCCTGTCAGAAAAAAAACTGAACAAACTCTTCACAATATGTGATAGAAAATGCTATTTTTGGCTGCAGACAGGTCAGATGCAATAACCTGTCTACAGTCCAAAAGAGCAAACTTGGTCTGTTCCTTCCTGCAGCAGTCTCCCTGGATAGAATCTCTGCCTTCTTATGATTGATTGCCACTGGATACTCTCCATAGTGAGTCCTCAAGGCCAGCCTCTCTTCCACCATCCCAGTCCTCCTCCAGCAACACTCCAACTTCCGACTCTTGGTCCTCATCTCCTTGAGAGCCACATCAAACCACAGGGGTCTCAAGCAAGAAAACCTTCTACTTCATTTAACCGTGTCTCACAAGCAGCATTCACACCAGAAAAATCCACTGCCACTATAAGTCCCTCTGGGGATAAACCCCTCAAAAGGCAGTAGCAGACCATCTCAGCAGTGGAGGAACTAACGGGGGGCCCCCCAAAAAATTCTACCATGCAGTAATCTGAACAAATGATTGGATCAATTTTGAGATCAGTGATCTCAAGTCCCAGTGAGAATACTACATCCAAGGAGTTGCAATGGTTATGAGTCATGGAAGCAACCACTTGTTCCAAGCCCAGAGATGTCATAATCTGGAGGAAATCCTTTCCAAAATGTAAATGTTCATCATTGATATGGGTGTTGAAGTCACCCAGAATTAACCATCTGGGTGACTCCAACATCTTGTCAGTGATGAAGTCTGCAACATCCTGCAGGAATTCCCCCTCATGGCCCGGAGGGCAATATACAAGGAGGATCCTGCAACCCACACCTGGACCCCCATGTACAGCCACACATTCAAATGATGCAGCAGTCTTAACTGGGTGAACAGAGAATTTCAGATCAGATCTAAAAACAGATAGCCACTCCTCCACCCCTGCATTCCCTCCTCAGGCAGTGAACCATGAAGTATCCTAGTGGAACAGATGCCTCCAAAACAGGACCTGCATCGTCTCCCAACCAAGTCTCTGTAATGCATGCCAGATCGAACAAGGAAATCAAGTCAGCCATAATCACTGTCTTGTTTCTCATCAATCTGCCATTGCACAGTATCACCTGAGGGGGACCAGTGGAGGCTGCTGATCCATCAGCTGCCTGCCCACTTGGTCTGGTGGGAACCCTGGGAATTGAACCAAACATGTCTTGCTTCTCACTTGGTCCCATTTAGCCCCAGGGCACCTCCTGGACATTGCCACCCTGATGCTACTCACCTCGGCCACCCTATCAGCATCTCCCCACCTGCCCTTCTGCCTCCTTGCTATACAGATCTCCCCATAGCATCTTGCTGTTGTGGCTGTCACTGGGAGGTCCATAAAGTGGCAGAGGTCATACAGTTGGGATGCTGAATAGGTGACCCAGCCATTGCATTTGCCTATGCACATCTTATACAATTCCCTGAGCTGGTTTCTCAAATTTCTTAAATACCACCCCTAATATTCCATATAATAGTGGGCTTCATGCAGTGGAGATTAGCCTTGAATCAACTACACAAATTGTACCACATTATAGTGGCCTCCAGGGTCAGTGAATCCCCCACAGTGCTACTCTCCCTGGATGCCAAAAAGGCTTTTAACAGGGTCTCTTGGACATTTCTACTCGAGACCCTGCAGGTGTTTGGTTTCCCCCAAGAATTTGTAGATTGGGTCAGACTCCTCTACTCGCACCCCTTGCCCAAGATAATCTGCAAAAATGTTCTATCCCTCCCATTCACCCTGAAGAGAGGCACGTGACAGGGCTGGCTTCTTTCCCCTTACCTGTTCAATCTGTACTTGGAGCCCCTCATGAGAAGAATCAACCTGGAAGAGTCTATCCATAGAGTCTGCATCAGTAGTTTCACATACAAAGTCTCAACTTATGT
The DNA here is from genome assembly GCA_016271365.2 of Neoceratodus forsteri. NCBI lineage: Eukaryota > Metazoa > Chordata > Ceratodontiformes > Ceratodontidae > Neoceratodus > Neoceratodus forsteri. Next base: position 189,486,278 of record CM028137.1, on the reverse strand, counting down.
GGATGACATCCTCATACAACTCACTGAACCCAACCAGTCCATCCCCCCCACACTCACCCTACTATAGGAATTCAGACAACTAGCAGAGTACAATTTGAATCTCACCAAATCAGGCTTGATGTCACTAAACCATAGCACATATACGGCACTGATTCTGGACTGGAGTGGCACTTGGTGTCTGGACTCACTTAAATACCTAGATATCTGGGTCTCTTGGACCAAGAAAATAACAGTACAAAAAAACCTAAACTTCAGCAAAGTGCAAATTAAACAGGACCTAGACCACTGGACCTCACTCCTACTGATCTTATTAGCTTGCATCAATGTCATGAAAATGAACATACTCTCTAGGCTCCTGTGCCAGATCACTATGACCCACTGCACCCTTTCCAATGCCTGGTTTTCACAACTTCAATCTACTCTGACCACTTTCTTTGCAACAGTAAATCCCTTCAAAAAGTCTTCTGCAAATTAACCCCTACTAAAGAGCAAGGGGGGTTACAACTGATGGACTTTCATTTGTACTACCTGGCAAGTCACATTAGTCAGTTCCTATGGTGGCATGGCACAGCAGAGACAGAAGTGGAGGGGGGATACATCCCCCAATGGAAAGTAATGGAGAGAGACTTATGTTGCATTGCCATCATCAACATCTGTGCACTCATGAGCACACCATACACCCTAAAACCCACCCCCATTGGCTCTGATATCCAAGTGTGCCAACAACTCCACAATTTACTGTCCACCCACCCTTGACTAGAACCTGCACAACCCTTGTAAGAAAACTCTAACTTTAAGATTCAAAAGAAAACTATCCCTAGCAACTTCCTAGGAGAGATGGCACTCCCCCTGCTTGGATCCCTAATAGAAGATAATGTCCTGGTTCCCACTGAAACCTTTCAACAAAGTATGGCCTTGACATGAACACCGATGTTCCCATTCCTCCAGCTACAACACATGTTGGCCATCTCACTCAGACATAAACTGTGAAACACAATCAACTATCGAAGATGGGATGAGCTACAAAGCCTCTCAACCCAGCGACATGCCATCTTCCATACCTATAAAAAACTTCTGTCCCTCACCAGCGACACCAAAAACGCTGCATGAGCCTACTGGAAGATGGTCTTCTCCGAGCTGAAAAAAAAACAAAGTCACAAAGGCAATGTGGAGAGGGACATATAAATACCTCAGATTCGATGGCCTAAGACTCATGCAGTATAAAATAAACTAAAACCTTTACTCCACCCCAGCTACACTATTCAAGATAGGCAAACTAAAGATTGGATGAATATAACAGATGCCATTCTGGTAGGGGCACCCATAAACACATCTTGTGGGACTGTCCCAAAGTAAAATCCCTATGGGAGGAGGTAAAATCCAAACTAGACCCGATGCTCTGACAAAAAGAGACATTCTCCCCCCAGACCTGCCTCCTTGGTCTTGACCTAGATGGAGTCCTAGGCAACAGAAAATATTATATTCATCTCATCTCTGCAATGGTCAGAAAGCGTATACTTAAACACTGGTTAAACAGTAAAATTCCAACATACATGGAGTGGCATAATGCGATGCTGGGGGCCCAGAGGATGGAGAAGATGATCTGCCACATACATCATATATACCAACACTTCCAAAAGTGATGGGACATGTTAGACACTCTTCTCACCCAAACCCAGCAGGTGATGCCCCCACTAACAGGTAGCCAGGTTTACAGACCTCATCAACCTCCCCTTACACAACAACATAACTAGGTCCCTGGATCTCAACAACACTCTAATCTCATACTAGCCACCACTGACCCATTAATGTTGATAGGGTATTCCATCCAGCATTGTACTCCTGTATTACTCTAGATACAACCTTTGTGTAGTTTATGTAATCCAATGTATGTATGTATATAATTTTCAATAATGTCTACTACTTTCAAAAAAGAGAACCCACTCAAGATGGGGAAACACTCGATCTTGGCCTCACAAACAGGGACATTATTGCAGATGTCAAGGTGGGATGCCACATGAGGACCAGCGACCATCATACAGTGTGATTTAACAACATAATAGCAGCAGTGACAAACCACACAAGGCTGAGGGTTCCAGACTGCAAGACAGCAGAATTTAAAAAAAATGGATGAATGCCTCAGGGACAACCTAACAAGGGGGGGTTGCCTGGGTGGGGTGCAGGAACAGTAAGCCAAATTAAGGGATAGCATAATGAAGGCAACAAACCTTTGTGCAAAAGAAGTGAAGAAAAACAGGAGGAAAAATAGACTACTATGGTTTTCGAGGAAAGTGGCTAAGAAGGTAAGGGCTAATGGGGAGGCATTCAGAAGGTACAAAGAGATGCAAAGGGAAGAGGATACAAAGGTGTACCAGAAAAAGCAGAGGAATGCAGGGAATGCAGTGAGGGGTATAAACAGAGGAATAGATAGCCAAAGGGGTCAGTAAAGGGGACACAATCTTTTTTCAGATGCATAAGAGAAAAGAGGAAGACAACAGGAGGGATTGTGAGGTTAAGAAGGGCAGGGAGAGACTCTGCAGAGGAGGAGGATAAGGAAAATGCAGATATCCTGAACAGATACTTCCTCTCAGTCTTCACAGTAGAGGGAGGGGGGATGGCTCAGACAGAAGCAGCAGAAACACTTGGGGGAGTGAGGTGGACACAAGTCCATTCACAGAGGAAAGAGTCCTGAGAGGACTTGAAAATCTGGAAGTGGACACAACTTTAGGGCCAGACAGGTACAGACGAGGGTACTGTGGGATCTCTGGAAGGTACTGGCTGCACCACTGTCAGCTTTATTCAACAATTGATTGGAAACAGAAGTGGTTCCTGAGGACAGGAGGAGGGCAGATGTAGTCAAACTTAATAAAAGCAGCAGCAGGGAGGAGGCTGACAACTCTAGGCCTGTCAGTCTCATGTCAGTGGTGAGGAAGTTAATGGAGACACTACTAAAAGAAAGGCTAGCGAAGTATTTTGAATCCAGTGGATTACAAGACCCAAGGCAGCATGGATTCATGGGGAAAGGCCATGTCAGACAAACCTGATTGATTTATTCAACTTGCTGAACAGGGAAGTAGATCAGGGTGGGGAGGTGGACATGGCCTTCTTAAACTTCAGCCAGGTCATCAGCACTGTACCACATTGGATGCCTATAAGGAAACTTGGCAGTTTTGGGTGGGGCCCAAGGTAGTAAAATGGGTACGGAACTGGTTGATGGATAGGTAACAGAGGGTGGTGATAAATGGCACTCACTCTAATAAGGGGACAGTGAACAGTGGGGAACCTCAGGGCTCAGTACAAGGACCAGTACTCTTAAATGTCTTAATAAGGGATATTGCAGAAGAGCTGGAAGGGAAGGTATGCCTCTCTGCGGATTCTAAGGTTATAAATGTTAGGAAGGGAGTCCCATAGGTTTCCATTTTAGGTTCCCTATTGTTTACCATTTATCTGGAGTGTAGAGTATCAGTGTTATGCTGATGACACTGGGATGTATGCTTCTGATGTTATAGTTAAAGAGGTGCAGTTGAAGTTACAACAGATGTTTGATGAGCTACAAGTTTACTTTGGGCAATCTCATTTAAAATTGAACTCAACCAAGACAAATGTGATGTTGATTGAATCTCCAAAAAAATATCATGGCCTTATTAAAAAGGCATTGGATAGCCATACATTGAAAGATGAAAAACTGGAAGAAGTAGCTGTATATAAGTACTTGGGGTACTGGATGAATATGATAGGATTAAGAAATTTACATGTGTTCAATTTGATAAATAAGGCAGGGAAATGTTCAGGAGCATTACACTGACATAAGGTATGTCTGGATTTAGAGACTTGGTTAAAGATAGTGCAGTCTTAAATGTTCTCAATTCTAGATTATGCAGATATTGTGTATGAGTATAGTACAAAGGATACGCTTACAAAATTGGATGTATGCTACAAAAGGATGGGATGGTTTGTACTTAATGCCCCTTATGATACTCATAGATGTAAACTGTATAGACAATTAGGGTGGACCTCGTTACAGGAAAGGCATCGATTGCACAAAACATTGTTTGCATTAAAAAGCATTTGGGGAGAGGTTCCTGAGCATCTGTTAGAACATTTAGAGTATAGGGTATAGAAAGGATCTTTAAGAAAATCAAATTTGGAGGACTTAGTAATCCCTAGGCCTAATACATTGAGAGCTACCTATTTTTATAGTTATATGCTTTCCCATGAATGGAATTTCTTGACAGCTACAGTAGGTTTCATCTGAAAGGAGTAAAACTTCTAACCCAAGCAGCTATAAAGGCATGGTTTATGTCTACAGTATCTTATTGTGAAAGATGTAATCATTCCAAAGAGGGGGTTACTTAGGTGCAATATATGTGATATGCATGTATTGTTAAGTCTGTATTGTCAATTGTTGATTTCTTCAATGTTTTGTATAAAAGAGGGGATCATTTATATGTTTTTTGCCTGGTGTAAAATTTTGTTATATGTTTTTTTTTTTGTGCTATGTGCTTTTGTGAAACCTTATTTTATATTATTTTATTAGATGTGTACAATAGAACATCATTGTAAATGAGCTTGCTCAGTGAAATTATCCCAAATAAACAAAACTTAAAATTTGAAGATGACACCAAAATCTACAATAGGGTAGATACTCCAGAGAGGGTAGAAAGAATGGGTAGAGACCTGAGAAATCTTGAAGAGTGATTGAGAGTACGACAGCTGAGTTTTAATGCAAAAAAGTGCAAAATGATGCACCTAGGGCACATAAACCAAGGGACGATGTATAAAATGGGGGAAAAGATATTGACTGGAGTTGCTACCTGTCAGGATTTTTACTTCTTATTCTGGTTTTCACGATTCCTATCTGGCTATCTGGTTTTGCTCACAGATAGGTTTTTGTGTCATTTTTAGTGCTCACATACTCTTAAAATAAATGTAATCTCATTCAGCTGCATATCCAGGTTACAGACAAGTTCTGTTGTCAATATTGTTCTTCCTTTGTAAAAGCAGTCAACCTGGGAGGTGTAAAGTATGGCCACCAAGACCTTAGCAGATACATAACCTAATCTTTTCCACTTTGCATTTTAAAGCAGCATTCAGCAAAGCTGGACAAAAAGTGTATCCTTACCTTTTGTAATAGTAAGAGATTCATTTAGCTTTGACTTTCATATTCTGGTAAACTGTTTCATCACTAACATACTAACATACTAAAATGCCAGCAGAATAGGCCTAATGGTCTTTCGTGTCTGCTCGTTTGGTCAGCCCCAACCCTGGGTGCTGACCTTGCTGTCCCCCTCGCCTTCTCTGGCTTCTCCCTTCCCAGTTCTGGATATTCTTGCTGCATTGAATTTTGCTTCCAGAACCCTTCCCCTGTAGCTGTCCCACCCCCTCTTGAACCCCTCCACTGTGTCTGCCTCCACCAGCCCCCTAGGCAGTGCATTCCAATGCTCCACCACACTCTCAGTGAAGTAGCACCTCCTCTTTTCTCCCCTGAATCTTCCCCCCTCCAGCTTCCACCCATGCCTCTAGTGGCCCTTCCTCCTTCCTTGAAGCACCTGACTGTTCCTCCCTATTTACCCTCTTCATGTACCTGAAGACCTCTATCATGTCCCCTGTCCCTTCTCTCTTCCAATGTGTACATATTTAGCTCTTCAAGCCTCTCCTCATAGGTCCTGTCCCCCAACCCAAATCATTTTGGTTCCCTCCTCTGGACCCTCTCCAGGAGGTTAATGTCCTCTTAAGTGAGGCTCCAAACTGCACGCAGTACTCAAGGTGCGGCCTCACCAAGCAGTTATACAGAAGGAGTATCACTTCCTCCTTCTGGAGGTGATCCCCTAGTGATGCATCCCAGCATCCTGTTGGCTTGGCTGCTGCCCTCCTACAAGTCTCAGAGTTGTTCATCTTGACATCCACCACCACCCCAGGTCCCTCTCAGCCATCAGACTTGTAGCATTCTCCCAGGGTGTACACTTGGCCTGGGTTTCTGCCCCAGGTGGAGTACCTTTATTTCCTGCATTGAACCTCAGCTTCCACTTTCTAGACCATCTTTCCAGAGCCTCCAGGTCCCCCTGTAGGGCCACCCTCCCCTCCTCCCCATCCACCACCGCCCCCAGTTTCAAGTCATCTGCAAAGAGACTCATCTCACTCCTGATTCCTGTCCTTATGTCAGATACGTAGGTGTTGAACAGAAGGGGCCCAAGGACTGATCCCTGTGGGACCCCACTAATGACCCTCCTTGGGGATGAGACTATCCCACCAACTACGACCCTCTGGGTCCGGTCCTGGAGCCAATTGCCTATCCATCTGATCATCTGGTTCCCCACCCCCATTTCTCCCAGCTTATCCAACAGGCCCACGTGAGGAACAGAGTTAAATGCCTTGCTGAAGTCTAGAAAGAGGACATCCACTGGTCTACCCAGGTCCAAGGCACTTGTCACCCAGTCATAGAACTCCACCAGGTTTGTCTGACACGATTTCCCCGGGATGAATCCATGCTGTCTATCGTCCAGGCACCCTGACTTATCCAGGTCCCCCTAGCCTCTCCTTGACAATGCCCTCCATCACCTTGCCCACCACCTATGTCAGGCTGAGGAGGCCTGTAGTTCCCTCACCTCTCTTGATCCCCCCCTTGTGGATAGGCACTATATGCACCACCTTCCAGTCTTGGGGCACCCACCCTGTCCTCAGAGATATGGTGAAAAGCTCTGCCAGGGGTTTCGCCAGGACATCTGCAAGTTCCTTCAGCACTCTGGGATGTAATTTATCCGGCCCCAGTGCTTTCTCTGTCTTAAGGGAGCTGAGGGCTTCCCTCACTCTCTCTGCTGTGATTTCCACTTCCGGTAGCTCTTCTCCCTGCTTAGCCCTCCCCCCACCTGCCAGTGATGCCTCCCCCTCTCCCCAGACCTGCCGATTGGTAAGGGTCCCCCCCTCCTCAGTATCATGTATGATGCAGCACCCCCATTTTCCTTGGTGAAAACTGAGGTGAAGTACTCATTTAGTACCTCAGCCTGCTCCCCCGGGTCTTGTGCCCATCTCTCCCCTGATTTAATCCTGCTAATCTGCCCTTCACCCTTCATCTTTCCCAATGTATCTAAAGAACCCTTGTTCCTCTCCTAATTTCCCTGGCCAAGTTCTGCTCCTTCCTTGCCTTAGCCACCCTCACCACTCTAGTGGCCCTTCTAGCCATCAGCTCGTACTCCCCTCGATCCCTTTCACTCCTTGAGCACTTGAATTGCTTATAGGCTGCTTTCTTTCCCCGCACCACCTCCTGGACCTCCCTGGTCCACCAACAGGGTTTTTGGGCCCTACCACATTTTCATCTTACTCTTGCACAGGTGCTGGTACCCCTGCACCCCTATCAGAATTTAAACATTTTTCAAATGTTTTAATTTGTTTCACAAGAAAAAAGTATGGTCACTTAATTTGGCTTTGAAATAGGATTGTGGACATGAAAAAGAACTGGATCCAGAAAAAATATAGAACACATTATAAGAAACAAACCATTTATTTATTATATACACTTGTATACTATTTATAGTATTTCCCTTGTCCTCCAGATCACATCTGTAAATAAGATAGCCTTTATCTCTGAATTTTCACTTGATAAAACAATTTCAATAAATAAATAAATAGGAAGGATATAGAAAAGTCAATTTAACAAGTACAGAATGTTAATATTTTTGTTTAAATTCTGCTGAAAGTATTGTCTTTGTTCTTCATTAATGTCTACACTGGCATAACAAATTGCTTTGGAGGAGAAGCAATGCACAATCAGTCAGAAAAAGGGGTGGAGCTAGGGGCAGAGCTTAGATGTGGTTTAGTCTTCAGTTTTGACAGACAATAAACAGAAGAAGGGCCTTGGGGTTATCTTACCTGATGACATTAAGGTGGTGAGGCAGTGTGACAAAGCAGTAGGCAGGGCCTGTGGGATGCTGGGGTGCAAAAGGAGGGGAATCACCAGCAGGAGGTAGATAGATAGACAGACAGACAGAGATAGACAGAGACTGAGAGAACAGCAGATCATAAGCTCACTGCTTTAACTGAAGCCAGCATCATTGTTCTAGCTGTGGCCTCAGCATTCAAGACAGTCCTACTGTTCTCATGCAGATAATGCTGGCCAATAACTCCTCTTGCTAAGCTGGGCACCCTGGATTTTGAGGTGCTAGAAAATATATTTTTGGTCATTGTTTTAAAAAAACAAATAGTAGAGTATAGCTAGAGGTAAAGATAGAAAAAAGGGGGACTCTGAGACTCAAAACATTGTAGAAACTGAACCTTTAATATTACACGGGTCTGGTACACTACTGAAACGTCCGTCCACACTCATGTCTGCATACTCTCCTGCAGTAATAACATTTGAGAGAGCGGTTCTACAGGAACTTGTAGAATAAATGGGTGGCAGCTTACAATGTTGAATTATGTGTTTTGTAGGAATTACAAACAAATACAGATTTGGTTATAAAGCCTGCTGACAAGGGTGGGTCAATAGTGGGTCAATATATGCTAGTCTGAAGTCAGATCCCACAATGACTTTTAAACAGGAGATTGATGCTTTTCTTTTACAGGCTTATGACAAAGGGCTTATTAATGCACAAACATTGGAGTATTTGCAAGTCCCTCACCATGTAAGGCAAACTATTTATGTCTTGCCAAAGATACACAAGACCATGGTAGATCCCCGAGGGCACCCTATTGTGTTGGGTTTTGGTTCCCTGATGGAACCATTATCCAGATTTGTGGACCATAACATTCATTTTTTGGTGCCACAATTATGGTCCTATGTTAGAAATTCAACATAAATTTTGGACATCCTGGGGGATCTAGAACTAGAACCAGATTGGGCTCTTTTTACTTTGGATGTGGAGGCCCTTTATTCAAATGTGCCACATGGTGGCGGTCTCTGGTTGAAGGGCTTTACTGCTCACACACAGAATTTTATAGACTTGGTATGCCAATTGGCTCAGCTTGTACTAACGAAAAATGTCATTCTTTTCCATGGGCAATATTTTTTACAAATAAAGGGTACAGCAATGGGGGCCATGTTCTCTCCATGTATGCCAACTTATACCAGATGGTGTGATGAGGGGGCACTGCACTGGCATTATTTGTCCAGTACTTGGAAACATCAGACCCAAATCTAAGGTTTGCAGTTCATTACAGACAGAAGAGAGTGAACATTTTGGACATCAATATTTACAAAATAGAGGATGGCACTATAGTAGTGGATCTATATAGGAAGCCAATGGACAAGAATAGTCTATTGCTAACCTGCACTTGCCAGCCTCACCACACCATTGATAAGATCCCGAAATCTCAGTTCATGAAGGTAAAGTGAGCATGCTTAGATGATAGAACATATTGTGAAAGGAGTCAGGAACTGAAACAATTATTCTTGGACAGAGGATATAGCCCCACCCTTGTAGAACAGAAAGAAACGGAAGTCCGAAACATCCCCAGGGAGACTCTACTAACATGCGAACACACATCAGACAATACCTCTCAACAGGTGAACTTTATTACTAGATATTGTATTAAGAGCAACATAATAAGGGAGACTTTGAACAAATATTGGCATATTCTCAGTACTGAACCAGCATTACGACACAAAGGCCTAGAATTACATACAAAATCTCAAGCAATCTTTCAGATGTATTGGTACAGTTTTCTCCTCAATAAATCTACACAGACATGGTTGCCAACAGCACCAATGGAATGTTTCAGAAGTGGCGGATACACTTTTTGTGATAAGTAGTGGTGGTCGAAGTGGCCCCAATTCGCTCCGTGAAGTGATCTGCAGAGTGGAGGCGGATTCGCGGAGTGCTCCACAGTGCGAAGTGGGGTGCTTCGCATTATAATGGGTAACGCAAAGTCCATTGAAAACAATGACTTCGAGCTACTCTGCCTTCCCAAACCACTACTCCACCAATTCTTAAGGTGAAGTACATTGAAAACAATGTACTCCACCTTACTTCGCCTTGTTTTTAAGCTTCAAAGGTGAATTTTGCAGTGATTCATGGGATTTCAGGTAACATGGGCTCTAGATTGTTCTGCACAGCCTCAGTTTGGGGTAGTGTGTGTATGAAGCTGTAGGAGACAATCTGCTCTGAGAGCTCTGTGATTCAAACCTTCTAAAAGCTGGGGTCATTTGTTTTGTTGAAACTTTAGTTCATCGATTATAGGAAACCCTCCTGTGCTCATATCATCGAGCGTTTATTGTTTGTGTGTGGATTCTGAATGTTAATGTACAATATTCAGTCTGTGTACTGAGAGACAGTGGAAGTGTGCTTTGGGGGGTGGAGCGTATCTGTGGTGTAGGTAGATTAACTTGGAAAAAAAGACAGAGCTTTCTGTTTTGGTGACATTTTTCTTGTATAACTGTGTTAATGTACACACAGTAATATTTTCAATAATTCTTGCCATTTCTTTGCTGATTGTTGTAGTGCAGCAGTGCATAATTTTAGTTTGTTTAAAATATGTGGTTATATTACTGAAGTTTTCAAATTGCTAAGCATTACTTAGTGTGTGTGTGAGTATGTGTGTGATACATGTCATCAAATCAGACACCTTTTATTGTGCCTTTTATTGTGCCACATAATTTTAGCAATGTGAACCTGCTGTGCTATCCACTGCAGTTGTGTAATTTTTGTACTTTGTGGTATCTTTACTAGTACTAGTACTAGTACTAGTACTAGTGACTGTTACTGCAGCATTGCAGTACACTGCCCCCCCCCAGGCTCACCCCAACCAGCAAAGGAATTCTTTTCCAGATTTTTTTATTTCTGATGGTGAGCACTGGTTAGGTGTTGTGCCTTTGCAACTGAATCTCTTCAGTGTGCAACGCAATCTTAATCTGTCTGTGCATTTGTATCTCTTTAGGGCTCAATCTCCATCTTTAACTTAAGTCACAGTTGCTTCTTTGGCTTCTCTTCTGAGTACTGGACAGGTGTAGTGCATAATTCTGCACGAACATTGTACTCATTAATATGCATTTTTTAAGTCAGGATCATTATCACGAGTCATTTGTGATACAAATCACATTCTTCATCATCATGGATGGTCACAAATGCAGTCACAAATCACGATTTACGATCACATCACGAATCACAACATTAATCTTTTTTAATAGTAAGCCTGTTTTGTAGTATCTCTCCATGTTTCACCACTCCACCATTGTACTCATTAATGAGTGTTTTTAAGTCGGGGAGTTTTGTGTCACACCTCATCAGGGCCCGGGGAAGTACAGCCGTAGGCATTCATGTTTCATCATCATCACGGTCACAAATGCAGTCACAAATCACAATTTACGATCACGTCAAGAATCACAATATTAATTTTTTTTAATAGTTACTTGGATGTATTTCTAACCTGTTTTATAGTATCTCTCCATGCTTCATCACCACCCCACCATTGTACTCATTAATGAGTGTTTTTAAGTCAGGGAGTTTTGTGCCACACCTCATCGGGGCCCGGGGAAGTACAGCTGTAGGTATTCGCATTTCTTCATCATCACGGTCACAAATGCAGTCACAAATCATGATTTACAATCACGTCATGAATCCCAACATTAATTTTTTTTAGTAGTTACTTGGATGTATTTTAAGCCTGTTTTGTAGTATCTCTCCATGCTTTACCACCCCACCATTGTACTTATTAATGAGTGTTTTTAAGTTGGAGAGTTTTGTGTCACACCTAGTCGGGGGGGGGCCTGGGGAAGTACAACCTTAGGCATTCGCATTTCATCATCATCACGGTCACAAATGCAGTCACAAATCACGATTTACGATCATGTCATGAATGACAACATTCATTTTTTTTAATAGTTACTTGGATGTATTTTAAGCCTGTAAGAAAAATAAAATTTACAGAAAAAGCAAATTAAGTAAAAAGAGAGTACAGAAAAGACAAAAAAATGTAGCTTTTAAAAAAGCTGTTGGGTCTAAATCAAAGTTTAAATCTCATCCTCTCTCTGATCTCAAAGTATCAGCAGTCACAAAACACACTACTCTCTCAACGTCTACACAGGAGAAAGTAAAAGTGTCTGCTTGTATGACTCACTTTCTTCCTGCCTAACTAAAGAGCATGTGACTAACAGTACTGTAAGCCATGTGATGTGTGGGGGGCTGCCAAATCTGAAACACCAAGTGGGTCGCTTAGAATCATAATGAGGAATGCGAAGTCTATTAAAAACAATGACTTCACTTTACTTCGCGTTGCCATTCCACCTTAACGCAAAGTGGTAATGACAAGGCAGAATGCCCACTTCGTGTTCACTTTGCTGGCGGAATTTAAATTCACTGCATCTCTAGTGATAAGATTCAGAAAACAAAGAGTTTTTCAGCTAATACCAATAGGATTTTTGACATTAAAGAATTCATTAATTGTAGTGCTCCTTGTGTTGTATACCTTGTTAGCTGCACATGTGGTGCATTCTATGTGGGGAAGACTGTCTAGATATTCAAACTGAGGGTGGGGGAACACCTCAGTGACATGAGAACAGGAGATGAACGCAATGATTTGCTTTGCCATCTAAAAAGAGTAGGTGACACCTAGTTTCTTACTTTCTATGGAATAGAAAGGGTTAGATTGGGCCCTAGGGGTGGTGACCAGGAACTGCTTCTGCCACAGAGGGTATTATATTGGATCTACAGACTGGGGGCTCTCTGTTCACCTAGTTTAAATGATTATTTTGAGCTTGCGCCATATCTTAAGAATAGGAGAACCTTAACAATATAGGAAGAAGATATGTATATATTCTTTATACTCTTTTTATCACATGAGTTATGATAATGTAAAGAAAGAGGAGGGGCGTGTTGCTTATCGAAAGATGACATAGAGGAATATTGCTTATATTAGAATAAAGTGAAATTAGTTACTTTTCTATTTTGTACAGGACAGGCATCTGCATCCCTCTTTGACTCTTATAGGGTCCCTTCTGATTAAGGTGCACATATTTATGGTAGTCTGTTACTGATATTTGAAAACAAAATGTGAAATCACCATTCACATATAATCAAGATGTTTTGTGGAGAATGACAGATTATGTGCACCAATGCTAATATCATTTTACATAACCATGTTGTGCTATTTTGGTACTATTTTGTTACTTTACGTACAAAGAATATTTATATACCTCTGATAAAATCTTTTATTATTAGTGAAT